>JBBDGP010003154.1:0-600000 GCA_037952835.1 Lithobates septentrionalis | reverse complement strand
TGGGGTGTCTACTTTCCAAAATGGGGTCACTTGTGGGGGTTTTGTACTGCCCTGCCATTTTAGCACCTCAAGAAACGGCAGTCATAAATTAAAGGCTGTGTAAATTCCAGAAAATGTACCCTAGTTTGTAGGCGCTATAACTTTTGCGCAAACCAATAAATATACACTTATTGACATTTTTTTTACCAAAGACATGTGGCCGAATACATTTTGGCCTAAATGTATGACTAAAATTGAGTTTATTGGATTTTTTTTAGAACAAAAAGTAGAAAATATCATTTTTTTTCAAAATTTTCGGTCTTTTTCCATGTATAGCGCAAAAAATAAAAACGGCAGAGGTGATCAAATACCATCAAAAGAAAGCTCTATTTGTGGGAAGAAAAGGACGCAAATTTTGTTTGGGTACAGCATTGCATGACCGCGCAATTAGCAGTTAAAGCGACGCAGTGCCAAATTGTAAAAAGTGCTCTGGTCAGGAAGGGGGTAAATCCTTCCGGGGCTGAAGTGGTTAAAAATCTACCAGCGCTACATTTACATTGTAGCAAAGTGTCATTTCTTCAGTGTTGTCACATGAAAAGATATAATAAAATATTTACAAAAATGTGAGGAGTGTATTTACTTTTGTGAGATTATTATTATACAGGATTTATATAGCGCCAACAGTTTACGCAGCGCTTTACAATACAGTTACAATACAATAAAATACAAGAGGATTAAGAGGGCCCTGCTCAGAAGAGCTTACAATCTAATAGGTTGGGGCATGTGGTACAAAAGGTTGTAACTGTGGGGAATGAGCTGATGGAAGTGGTAGGAGGTTAGTTGGAGACGTGATAGGCTTCCCTGAAGAGATGAGTTTTCAGGGATTGCCTGTAGGTAGCAAGGGTATGGGATAGCCGGACCAGTGGAGGTAGCGAGTTCCAGAGGATGGGAGAGGCTCTGGAGAAATCCTGGAGACGAGCATGAAAGGAGGAGACGAGAGAGCTTGAAAGTAGGAGGTCTTGAGAAGAGCAGAGGGGACGATTTGGGTGATATTTGGAGACAAGATTAGTGATGTAGCTCGGGGCAGAGTTGTGTATGGCTTTGTATGTTGTGGTTAGCATCTTGAATTTCATTCACTGGGTGATTGGGAGCCAGTGTAGGGATTGGAGGAGAGGGTTGGCAGACACTGAGCGGTTGGTAAGGTGGATAAGTCTAGCAGCAGCATTCATGATAGACTGAAGAGGGGATAGCCTATGGAGAGGTAAGCCAATGAGAAAGGAGTTGCAATAATCAAGGCGAGAGATAACAAGGGAGTGAATGAGGAGCTTGGTGGTTTCATTTGTTAAAAAGGGGCGAATTTTAGAGATGTTACGGAGGTGAACTCTACAAACTTTTGACAACGATTGGATTTGGGGTTGAAATGACAAGTCAGAGTCTAGGATTACACCTAGTACCCTGGCGTGAGGGGAGGAACTGATGGTTACGTTGTTGATTTTGATGGAAAAGTCATGGAGGGAGGCATGTGCAGGGGGGAATATTAACCCTTTCATGACTAAGCCAATTTCTGACATTTGGTGTTTACAAGTTAAAATCCTTATTTTTTGCTAGAAAATTACTTAGAGCCCCCAAACATTATATATATTTTTTAGCAGAGAATCTAGAGAATAAAATGGCGATTGTTGCAATATTTTATGTCACACGGTATTTGTGCAGCGGTGTTTTTAATGCAACTTTTTGGGAAAAGGGACACTTTCATGGATTTTAAAAAAACGAAACAGTATAGTTAGCCCAATTTCTTTGTATAATGTGAAAGATGATGCTACGCCGAGTAAATAGATATCAAACATGTCATGCTTTATAATTGCACGCACTCGTGGAATGGCGACAAACTACGGTACCTAAAAATCTCCATAGGCGATGTTTTAATTTTTTTGCGGTTACCAGGTTAGAGATACAGAGGAGGTCTAGTGCTAGAATTATTGCTCTCGCTCTGACGATCGTGGCTGATACCTCACATGTGTGATTTGAACACCATTTACATATGCGGGCACGACTTACGTATGCGTTTTCTTTGCTGCGTGAGCTCACGGCGACAGGGGCGCTTTAAATTTTTTTTTCTTATTTATTTTTATATTAAAAAACTGTGTTTAAAAAAAAAAAAAGGATCACTTTTATTGCTGTCACAAGGAATGTAAACATCCCTTGTGACAGTAATAGGTGGTAACAGGTACTCTTTATGGAGGGATCGGGGGTCTAAAAGACCCCCGATCCCTCCTTTGCACTTCAAAGTATTCAGATCACTGTTTTCAGCGATTCTGAATACTGTATATTTTTTTAAAACCGGCGCCATTGGCATCCGAGTAAACAGGAAGTGACGTGTTTCCATGTTTACAACCAGGAGACTGGAACAAAGCCATTTCCAGCTTCGTTCCAGTCTGTCACTAGCCGCCGGAAGTGGCGGATGTTCGATCGAGCCTCCCGGTGGGACGGGAGGCCTGGTTAGAGCGGTGGGAGATGGCGGGAGGGGGGAACGTCCCCTCCCGCTCCTCCAGGATAACAGCCGAGCGGCTTTTAGCCACATTGGTTGTTATCCCTGGGAAGCCGATCGCTCTAAAAAAAACAGTACCAGGATGATGCCTGCAGCTGTGGGCATCATCTCGGTATAACCCCCCCAAAAGCCGAGGCCGCACATCTGCGTACGCTCGGCAGGAATGGGTTAATAGCTCAGTTTTAGAGAGATTTAGTGGTGCGACATCCATGCTGATATGTCAGTTAGTAAGTTAGTAATACGAGAGGAGACTGAAGGAGTGAGGTGAGGAGTAGACAGATAGATTTGGGTGTCATCGGCGTATAGGTGGTATTGGAAGCCGTGGGCAGTTATCAAGTGACCAAGGGAGGAGGTGTAGATAGAGAAGAGAAGGGGTCCAAGAACAGAGCCTTGGGGGTCCCCCACAGAAAGGGGCAAAGGAGAGGAGGAGACAGAGTTGTAGGTGACACTGAAGGAGCGCTGTAATAGATAGGCAGAGAACCAGGATAAAGCAGAATCTCGGAGGCCAAGGGAATGCAGTTTATTGAGAAGTAGGGATGAGCCGAACACCCCCCCCGGTTCGGTTCGCACCAGAACCTGCGAACGGACCAAAAGTTTGCGCAAACTTAAGAAACCCTATTAAAGTCTATGGGACTCGAACATTCAAAATCAAAAGTGCTAAATTTAAAGGCTAATTTGCATGGTATTGTCCTAAAAATGGCCGTTTTTTCGGGAGCAGTGATTTTAATGATGCTTAAAGTGAAAAAACAAAAGTGAAATATTCCTTTAAATATCGTACCTGGAGGTCTATAGTATGCCTGTAAAGTGGCGCATGTTACCCGTGCTTAGAACAGTCCCTGCACAAAATTACATTTTTAAAGGTATAAAAGTCACTTAAAAGAGCTTGCGGCTTTAACCACTTCAGCCCCGGACCATTATGCTGCCTAAGGACCAGAGGACTTTTTCCAATTTGGCACTGCGTCGCTTTAACTGCTAATTGCGCGGTCATGCAATGCTGTACCCAAACGAAATTTGCGTCCTTTTCTTCCCACAAATAGAGCTTTCTTTTGATGGTATTTGATCACCTCTGCCGTTTTTTATTTTTTGCGCTATAAACAGGGCTGGACTGGGATAAAAATTTGGCCCTGGACTTCATCCAGACCGGCCCACTTTAATTGTGCAAACAAGCACAAAAACAGTATATATAAACTATACGCAATTGTGCAAAAAAACATAAGTAGCATAACATAAGGAGTCCTCACTAACCTCTTTTATTATTTCACTTATTCTCCTCTGTATTTTTCTCATCTTTCTCACATCACTGTGTGAGGTTGAGGGCGAACTGTGCAGCCATTACTTTGACAGGCTGTCACTGAAACCGGCCCACTGAGCCATTGGCCCACCGGGAAACTCCCTGTTGTCCTGATGGCCAGTACATGCCTGGCTATAAACGTAAAAAGACCGAAAATTTTGAAAAAAAAATGATATCTTCTACTGTTTGTTAAAAAAAAATCCAATAAACTCAATTTTAGTCATACATTTAGGCCGAAATGTATTCGGCCACATGTCTTTGGTAAAAAAAATGTCAATAAGCGTATATTTATTGGTTTGCGCAAAAGTTATAGCGTCTACAAACTAGGGTACATTGTCTGGAATTTACACAGCTTTTAGTTTATGACTGCCTATGTCATTTCTTGAGGTGCTAAAATGGCAGGGCAGTACAACCCCCCCCCCAAATGACCCCATTTTGGAAAGTAGACACCCCAAGGAAATTGCTGAGAGGCATGTTGAACCCATTGAATATTTATTTTTTTTGTCCCAAGTGATTGAATAATGACAAAAAAAAAAAAATAATATTTACAAAAAGTTGTCACTAAATGATATATTGCTCACACAGGCCATGGGCCTATGTGGAATTGCACCCCAAAATACATTCAGCTGCTTCTCCTGAGTACAGGGATACCACATGTGTGGGACTTTTTGGGAGCCTAGCTGCGTACTGGGCCCCGAAAACCAATCACCGCCTTCAGGATTTCTAAGGGCGTAAATTTTTGATTTCACTCCTCACTACCTATCACAGTTTTGAAGGCCATAAAATGCCCAGATGGCACAAAACCCCCCCAAATGACCCCATTTTGGAAAGTAGACACCCAAGCTATTTGCTGAGAGGCATGTTGAGTCCATGGAATATTTTATATTTTGACACAATTCGCGGGAAAGTGACAATTTTTTTTTTTTTTGCACAAAGTTGTCACTAAATGATATATTGCTCACACAGGCCATGGGCATATGTGGAATTGCACCCCAAAATACATTTACCCCAAATACCCCCAAATGACCCCATTTTGGAAAGTAGACACCCCAAGCTATTTGCTGAGAGGCATGGTGAGTATTTTTCATCTCTCATTTGTTTTTGAAAATGAAGAAAGACAAAAAAAAACTTTTTTTTTTCTTTTTTCAATTTTCAAAACTTTGTGACAAAAAGTGAGGTCTGCAAAATACTCACTATACTATACTATATAGTGTCGGTGCACTGACACTATAAAAAATAAACAAACTAACCAGCGTCACCCGTAACAGTTATACGGTGATCAGTGGTAAAAGGGTTAACTAGGGGGCAATCAAGGGGTTAAAACATTTATTAGATAGTATATGGGGGTCCCTGTCGCTATAAAACGCTGACGGTGAACCTAAATATTTACGTCCCTAACTAGCGTCACCAGTGACACTAATACAGCGATCAGAAAAATGATCGCTTAGTAACACAGGGGGTGATCAAGGGGTTAAAACTTTATTAGGGGGGTTAGGGGGGTACCCTAGACCTAAAGGGGGCTAACACTCACTGCCCTAACACACTAACTGTCACAAACTGACACCATGCAGTAATCAAAAAAAAAAAACTGCTTGGTGTCAGTGTGACGGGGGGGGGGGGGGGGGAGGGGTGATCGGGGGGTAAAGGGGGGTGTAATGTGTGCCTGGCATGTTCTACTGTGTGTGTGTGTTTGGTGCACTCACATTTCAGTCTTCTCTCCTCGGCGCCGGAACGGAAACTGCCGAGCCGAGAAGAGATGACATCACATGTACTACACAGAGGCATGGGAAGAATCTCATTGGCTGGGAGCGATCGCGAGGGGGGAGCCACGATCGGATGGCCTCCCCCTCATCTCTGATCGCTGCCAAACCAAAGGCGACCGCCGCTGGCACCGGGGGGGTCCGATCGGACCCCCCACCCGCGGGAAGGCAAGGACGTATATGTATGTCCTTTTGCCTGCCCGTGCCGCTCTGTGGACGTATATAGTCGTGCGGCGGTCGTCAAGTGGTTAATGTAATGTCGGGTCCCGGCAATATGGATTAAAAACCGGTGAGACAAACGGCATGGGTACCCCCCCCAGTCCAATACCAGGCCCTTTGGGTCCTGTATGGATATTATGGGGAACCACGCACCCAAATTAAAAAAAAGGAAAGGAGTGGGGCCCCCAGGCCCTATATACTCTGAACAGCAGTATACAGGCGGTGCAAACAAGACAGGGACTGTAGGTTTGTTGTTAAGTAGAATCTGTTTGTAATTTTGAACTGGTACATTTTTAAAGTGTAGCTCCAGCTAAAAAATCTATTTTTAAGCTTTTTGGAACACATAGGGAAGGGTTATCACCCCTGTAACATTTGTTTTGCTGTCTGTGCACCTCTTCAGAAGATTTCACCTCACTTTCTGTCCCAAACACAAATGTTTTTTTTGAACATTTGGGGGTTTTAGTGAAACAAGGATTAGTGATAAAGCATCGGTGAAGAGGAGACACGTTTTTCCCATATTAACTCTTACAGGAGAGAATATTTCCCTTCCTAGGGGTAGATTTCATCTCACTTCCTGTTGTCTCCTTCCGTTTGCAAGTAGGAGTCATTTGTAAGTTGGATGTTTGAAAGTAGGGACCTGCCCTATATACTCTGCAGAAATTGGGGCCTTTAGATGTTGGTGTTGCCACAACACTGTAAGCCCTCACAGTTACTCTTGGTGGGCGCAGGAATGGGCCATGCTGTGAAATATTAGATCAAGAATTGTAATTACATGCCATTGTTGAACAGTGGTAGAAAAATTGTGCCTTTGGTGGTGGTGGTGCTGGTGCCACAACACTGTAAGTCCTCACAGTTACTCTTGGTGGGCGCAGGAATGGGCCCTGCTGTGAAATATTAGATCAAGAATTGTAATTACATGTCCCTGTTGAACAGGGGCAGAAAAATTGGGCCTTAGGCACTGGTACCACAACACTGCAACCCCATACAGATGCTATAGTTGGAGCACAGGAATGAGCCCTGCTGCAAAGTATTGCATCAAAAATTGTAATTATACACCCCTGTTAAACAGGGGCTGAAAAATTGAGCCTTGGGCACTGGTGCCGGTGCCACAGCACTGCAACCCCTCACGGATACTCTAATTGGAGCGTAGGAATGAGCCCTGCTGCAAAGTATTGCATCGAAAATTGTAATTACACGCCCCTGTTAAACAGGGGCAGAAAAATTGGGCCTTAGCCACTGTTGCCACAACACTGCAACCCCTCACAGATGCTATAGTTGGAGTGCAGGAATGAGCCCTGCTGCAAAGTATTGCATCAAAAATTGTAATTATACGCCCCTGTTAAACAGGGGCAGAAAAATTGGGCCTTGGCCACTGGTGGCAGTGCCCAGAACCAAAAATCTTCTTACAAGCTATCAGCATGAAAATTGAGGATGAAGAGGATTGTCACTCAGCATAACAGGATAGTCACAGACTCAGCATGGACAGGTGCACCCTGTGATCGGTTACAAAGCCTCCAGCAGCACTGAATGTGCGTTACGAAAGAACGCTGGATGCAGCACAGGCCAGTATCTCAATTGCATACTGTGCAAGCTCTGGCCAGTAATCCATCCTCAAGACCCAGTAACCCAGAGGATTTTCAGTGGGAAAAGTGTCCATGTCTGATCTTGCCCCTAGGTAATCTTGCACCATGTGAATCAGACGCTGGCGATGGTTGCTGGAACAGATCAGACCTTGGGGCTGCGGACTAAAAAATTGTCTGAACGCATCGGTCAGACGGCCACCTTCTCCACCGCTTCTTCTGTGACTGACCGAAACCTCAGCAACACATTGTTCAGTAGGACCAGGAAATTGTAACCTCCCAGGCTCTGGAAACGCATTGCACAAACCTTTCTGCAAGGCCTCCCGAAGATGTTTCATCCTCTGCTCCCTCTGCGACGGCAAGATATGGTCCGCAACCTTACCCTTGTAACATGGATCAAGGAGGGTTGCCAGCCAGTAATCATCCCTCCCCTTGATACCACGAATGCAAGGATCCTTCCGTAGGCTTTGCAGGATCAGGGAGGCCATGCAGCGTAGGTTTGCTGAGGCATTTGGTCCAGAGTCCTCTGGGTCACTAAGGACGACATGATCCGCAGCCACCTCCTCCCAGTCACGTACAAGTCCATGGGTTTCTTTGGACTGTAAATGATCCCTTGAAGACTGCTGCTGATGCTGAGTGCCAGGCTCTACCTCTATGCTGACACAATCCTCCTCTTCGTCCTCTTCCTGTGTGATCGGCGGGCACGCAGGAACACTGTCTGGATAAAGGGGGCCTTGAGAGGTAAGGAAGTCCTCCTCTAACTCCCTCTGTTCTGCCTCAAGTGCCCTGTCCATTATTCTACGCAGCATGTGCTCCAACAGGTGGACAAGAGGGACAGTGTCACTGATGCATGCACTGTCACTGCTCACCATCCTCGTGCCCTCCTCAAATGGTGACAGGACAGTGCATGCATCCCTGATCATAGCCCACTGGCGTATGGAAAAAAAAACAAGTTCCCCTGACCCTGTCTTGGTGCCATAGTCGCATAGGTACTCATTGATGGCCCTCTGCTGAGTGTGCAGCCGCTGCAGCATGGCCAACATTGAGTTCCACCTGGTGGGCATGTCACAGTGACAGTTCTTGGGCAGGTTAAATTACTTTTGGAGGTCAGCCAGCCGAGCACTGGCATTATATGACCTGCAGAAATGCACACAGACTTTCCTGGCCTGCCTCAGGACATCCTGTAAGCCCAGGTACCTGCCCAAGAACCGCTGCACCACCGAGTTAAGGACGTGAGCCAAACAGGGCACATGGGTCAGTTGTCCCTGTCAGAGGGCGGAGAGGAGGTTGGTGCCATTGTCGCAAACCACCATACCTGCCTTAAGCTGGCGTGGCGTCAACCACCTCTGAACCTGCCCCTGCAGAGCTGACAGAATCTCTGCCCCAGTGTGGCTCCTGTCCCACAAGCACACCAGCTCAAGCACCGCATGGCATCTTTTTGCCTGCGTGCTTGCGTAGCCCCTTGAATGCCTACGGAGCACCGCTGGTTCCGAGGTCAAATCAGCACAGGAAGAGGACATGGAGGAAGAAGAAGAGGAGGGGGTGGAGGAGAGAGGTGTGGCAGAATCACCACTAGTAGAATTTTGGAGGCGTGGTGGCGGAACAACCTCCAACATTACTGCACCCTGTCCTGCATCCTTCCCAGCTGCCAGAAGAGTCACGCAGTGCGCGGTGAAAGATAGGTAATGTCCCTGTCCATGCCTGCTGGACCATGAGTCAGCAGTAATGTGCACCTTACCGCTGACCGCCTTGTCCAGCGAGGCCAAGACATTGCCTTCCACATGCCGGTAGAGAGCCGGAATCACCTTCCTTGAGAAAAAGTGGCATTTGGGAACCTGCCACTGAGGAACCGCACATTCCACAAATCTACGGAAGGGGGCAGAATCTACCAACTGAAAAGGCAGCAGTTGAAGTGCTAGCAATTTAGCCAAGCTAGCATTCAACCGCTGGGCATGTGGATGGCTGGAAGCGAACTTCTTTCGGCTGTGCAGCAGCTGGGGCAGGGAAATTTGCCTGGTACAATCTGACGTCGGTGTACCGATAGCAGATTGCCCGCAAGTACTTGGCTGTGACACACCTAATTCTACACCTGCATTCCTCTCAGTGCAGGTTTCAGAGAGGACTGAAGGTATAGTGGGGTTGGAGATCCCAGCTGCTGAGGAGCAAGGAGAGGTCCGCTTTGTTCTTTGGTGTGGGACTTTTAGGTAAGCTTGCCAACGAACTGCATGGCAGGTCGACATATGTCTGGTCAAGCATGTGGTGCCCAAGCAGGTGATGTTTTGGCCACGCGAGATACGCTTGAGACATGTGTTGCAAATAGCAGTGGGGGGATCTGATGCACTCGTCTTTAAAAAGGCCCAAACCAAAGAACTTTTGGAATAACGTGCAGAAACAGCCGCGCCCTGCACATGCAGAGCTCTGCGGTGTGATGCAGTCCGTGTGCTGCCCTTAAGCTGGCCCCTGGAAGGCATCCTGCCTCGTTGGAGATGTGCATCCTCCTCCTCTCTCCTATCAGGCACCCACGTGGAGTCAGTGACCTCATCATCCTCTCCCTCCTCATCACTGGAGCAAACCTGGCAGTATGCTGCAGCTGGGGGAACATGACTGCCAGATTGCTGTCCTTCTTGGGCACCCCCTCTCTCTGGGCTCACGTTACTGCCTTCCTCTAGCTGGGTTCCATCATCGGAGCCTTCAAAATGCTGGGCATCCTCCTGGAGCATGTACCCAACACCGTGTTTAAACAGTACGGGGGACTCCTCAGGAGGACATAGTGGGGCTAGGGAAGGTGTGACTGATGCCATTGAGCCGAGGGAAGAGGCCGCGTTGGCAGCTGCTTTGCCAGGCAAAGTACCCTGAGCCTGGGTGAGAGAGGATGAGGAGAATGAGGACGGCTTGGGCATCCACTCTACCAAGTCTTCGTCATGTTGCGGCTTAACACGGCCAGCTGCCGAAAAAAAAAAGGAAAAGCGTGTCCCACGGCCATGTGCTGATGAGGATGCACCGTCTCCACGACCAGCACTGTTGCCTCTAGACACAGAGCCTGCTTGCCCTCTTTTATTGGCTTGTGACTGTCTGCCTCTCCTTGTTAGCCTTCCAGACATACTACGGGGCTGCAGTGAGATGTAGCTGCACAAAGCTGGGATGTATATATATACTGATACTGCAGCTAGCAGAATCAACTGCCTGCCTGTAATATTATTAGTATGACAACACCAGCAATTGTCTTCAGGTAGCTTTAGGTGCACACTGTGCAGAGGACACAGTACACTAACTGTAAATACTGCAGCTGCCTGCCTGTGGTATTAATAGGATCAGAACAATAGCAATTGTCTTCAGGTAGCTTTAGGTGCACACTGTGCAAAGGACGCAGTACACTAACTGTAAATACTGCAGCTGCCTGCCTGTGGTACTAATAGAATCCGAAGAACACCACTAATTTTCTTCAGGTAGCTTTAGGTGCACACTGTGCAGAGGACACAGTACACTAACTTTAAATACTGCAGCTGCCTGCCTGTGGTATTAATAGGATCAGAACAACATCAATTGTCTTCAGGTAGCTTTAGGTGCACACTGTGCAGAGGACGCAGTACACTAATGCCCCGTACACACGATCGGACATTGATCGGACATTCCGACAACAAAATCCATGGATTTTTTCAGACGGATGTTGGCACAAACTTGTTTTGCGTACACACGGTCTCACAAAGTTGTCGGAATTTCCGCTCGCTAAGAACGCGGTAACATACACCACGTACGACGAGTCTAGAAAAGGCCAGTTCAGAATCAAGTGCAGCACCCTTTGGGCTCCTTTTGCTAATCTCGTGTTAGTAAAAGTTTGGTGAGAGACGATTCACGCTTTTTCAGACTCGTGGTTTTCAGATCGTTTTCTGCTGTTCAGTTTGTGCTTGTGGGTTTGTATCTGCTCTTCAGTGCGTGCAGCAAGCTACGTGTGACTCAGTCATTGTGTTCTTGTTCGTATGTTACTGTGTTTCAGGTCGCTCTTCACAGGCCTTGCTGTTCTTCAGTGCGTTCTGTTACTTCGTTCTGAGCAGCCGACCGTTTTCTAGCCATGTTGCGTATACGTACTCCTCGTAGAGTTCGTGCTGTGCGGGGGCTTGGTGTTGGGGTCCTGACCTTGACACAAGCCCAGTCCATGAACAGGGTGGGGAGGAGTTCATGGACCAAGAATTGGTTGCTTCGGCGTGACCAGTTCTGTCATATGCCTTTGCTCCATGAGATCCGTGAGAATAATCCTGATGATTTCAGGAACTTTCTCCGGATGACGGACCCCGTATTTCACCATTTGTTGGCTTTGATGACCCCCTATATCAGCAGGCAGGATACCTGCATGAGGCAAGCCATCACTCCGGAGCAGAGGTTCGTCGCCACCCTGCGGTACTTGGCAACGGGGAGAAGCCTGCAGGACTTGAAGTTCGCGACAGGCATTTCCCCCTAGGCTCCGGGGATCATTATCCCGGAGACCTGTTCTGCCATCATACAGGTCCTGCAGAAGGAGTATATTGAGGTAAGATTTTTATCCTTTAATATCACATTTTATTGTATTTAATGTTTGCTAATATTTTGTATTTCTTTCCTCATTCCCTAATTACCATGATTGTAATATGCTGTGAATGTCCCCTTTGTCCTCATTCATGCTGGATTTTTATGTAATTATTTTTTGTCCTTCATACATATTTGCCTTCACTTACCTCTCCAGCATGCTCTCCTGGCCCTATATCACCTTAACAATGTAGTCACTTAACAATGTATTTTGTCAGCTCCATAGTAGTGCTTTACCCCAAACACCCCCTAAAATGTTTTTAAATGTGATTTGTGCTTTAAATTCAGGCAGAGTGCCAGAGGCTTTTTTTTGGGGTTCCCCAAATCATTTTTATTAACCCTCCCTCCCCCCAACTGCTAAGTCAGCTGATAACAATTCTCTATCTATCCTCAATCATCTATCTGCTGACTTTGCCAAACCCATACACACTATACCCATCTCTTTAGTGGTGTATGTATGGATGAATTCCCCAAAGCATGTAGTGCAAGGGCCTGCCTGTATACTTTCAAATGGTACTGTTTAAAGTTTTTGTATACTATTATTATCCTGATAGGTAATAGCAGAATTTCCAAATGTGCTCAAATGTGTACAGTGTGTATTTATATCTTTGTCTTATGACACTTCTTACCTGTCCAGTGGGCTGTCAATAGTGTAACTAAGGAGGGGCTGGCCAAAGTAATACCCATTATTTAGGCATTCATCTCTCAATGAAGTGGAGAGGGTTACCTGTCCAAGAGCCCCCCCCCCCCCCATAATGTTAGAAATGGCCCATGAGAGGGGGGAGGGGGAAAATGATAGGTGTACCTTATACTTTGGTCTTTAAAAACTCCCTCCAAAAAATGTTATCTTGATGTTGGCCAAGAATGTTTGTGTGTAATCTGCTTTCCCTGTTTATGTGCAAAATTACTCTTTTTTTTTTTTGTTTTCACTCCACAGTTTCCTTCCACGCCACAGGAATGGCAGACTGTGGCCTTCCACTTTGCCCAGCGGTGGGACTTTCCTAACTGCGGAGGGGCAATTGATGGGAAACACGTCCACATTGTCCCACCACCCAACTCGGGGTCGTACTATTATAATTACAAGGGGTTCAATAGTATTGTGATGTTGGCGGTGGTGTCGGTTACTTATGAGACAATGTCTAAAACCTTTTTCAAATAAAAAAAAAATCAAATCTTTGGTGACATTTACTGCTTGTGTTTGTTTTAGCTGACCCTGAGAGAAATGAGGTGAGTCCTGAAAATGGCGTGATTGCGTAACATTACAAAGCACTGTTGGGTGTTATTTACTAAAGGCAAAGACACTTTGCATTACAAGTGCACTTGAAACTGCACTTGTAGTGCAAAGTGGATTTTCCCTTAGGAAATAATACCCGTTATCACAGAAAACAGCAATTAGAGCACCACAAAAGTGTTGTAGCGTTGAGACAATAATCCACACATTCTTGATTAACAATCTTTTTAATACCAGCACAATCACATGTGCATTTAGGGAAAGGTTTTTAAAACAAACCAACATGTTTGTTGTATAACAATTTTTGGGGTCACATTAGAAAAAGTAGAAATGTCCATTTAAGATAAAACAGGCATGTTTAAAACCAACAAGAAAGACACAAATCTTGAACTTACAAAGTTCACATTTGGTAGAACTTGAAGGCAATATCAGACATGGGTATTTACAAACTGTGTTTGATATTGCGTTCGGATGGGGTGAAGTCACCCCAGGAAAAGCCAAATTTTGAAGATGCACACAAATAGCCGAATGTCAACATGTGCTATCTGCCATCATGGGGGATCAAGGGACGTGTTTTGGGGGTGCAACCCCTTCTTCTCAGCTACTTCATTATTGAGGAAGGGGTTGCACCCCCAAAACGCGTCAATTAATCTCCCGTGATGGCAGATAGCACATGTTGACACACTGTGTGCATCTTCAAAATTTGGCTTTTCTCCAATTTGTCAAAGAATGTTAAAAAATTGTAGCACACCAAAAAAAGGGATTAGGAGGGGTTTTAAACTCTCCCTAAAACATCAATGATGTTCTTATTTTTTTGAAGAACATCATTGATGTTTTTCTTGATGTTTTCCAAGTCCCTATTACACCCCATGATCTCCCCGATCAGGATCTGTGCACTTTCCGAGGTGAAAGGATCAGGATCCACAACATCACGATCACCTAAAAAGATAGAAACCAAAAAAAACATGTATTATATATATGCCGGCATCCATCTCTTACCTGAGCCTGTGGTCGCAGACACTCACCTGTTGTGGTGCCTATTTCCACCACGTCTTCCTCCCCCTGCTCTGTTTGTCTATGGTGGATTTCACCTTCTTCCAGAGGTGGGGGGTCTCTGGTCTCCTCGGATGAGGGGTGTCCTCCGAGTCTTTTCTCCCCTATGTAAAAAAAAATACTTAGCACACAGATATTTGATGGCAGAACTATAAATATGAAACATTTTTTGTTAATAGGGTACAATTTTTTTTGTGGGCAGAGTTCCAAGAAGTAGCATTTTTCTTGTCCTTTGTCAAGCTTGAATACTTTACCTGTCTTGTACAAGCTTCACAGATGGAGACACCCCTATAGTATACACTGGAGTACCTGTGTGGGCCCCCTAATAAAAAGGGTGTTCTTGTGTCCCACACTAGTGCTCCAGCATCCAGATGTGTAACCAGCTGCTGAGTGTCCTCTCCTTACACAGAATCTAGTTTGCATTTCATTCTAGTTACAAACCCATCTACCCAACCAAATTAGTTTCAGACAAGTAGGCCCTAAAAAATGTGGCCAAATGCATATGGCCAAAATCATGGTGTTTTCTAGGCCGAACGAACAATGTTTGATACGAACGAATAATGTGTCCATGAACATGAAAGTTCCCATTTTAAACTTGACAACAGTTAAGAAAAGCACATGGAGCAGCACGAACGTAAAAAAAATAAAGAATAGGAACACAGCACAACTACTTACTTTTTTGCAGCACTCTCCGGATCTTTCTGTACTGCTCATGCTCTCTTAATTTGAGGTCCGACCACCGTTTCCTGAGCTGATCTTTCGATCGTTGTACCCCGAAATTCCGGTGCAGACTCTTGACCACTTTCGCCATGATCTTGGCCTTTCGGACTTTGGGGTTGGGGTAAGGTCCATACTTCTCGTCATAGTCGGCCTTCTTCAGGATGTCGACCATCTCCAACATCTCCCCAAAGGACATATTTGAGGCCTTAAATCTTCTCCTGCTGGATCCAGACATTTCTAGCTCCGGGCTTTCCTCCTCCTCCTCGTTGCTGTAATTAGCACGCACCTGCTGTGTCTCCGCCATGTGCTCTTCCCCCACTGCGCCGAACAAAAAGGGGCGGGGAAAAGACTAGAAAGAACGTCAGGGGCGGGCAGAGTTACACGCATGCGCAGTGTGCATAAAGCGTAACACGCGTGCGTAGTACGTACGATCTGTGAGCAGAGGAAGGAGTATCGGAGGCGCCGATCACGATAACGAAGGTAAGATCTTAACTTGGGCCTATACTGCTTCTACATTGAGGCCTATATTGTAACAAGATTAGGAGAGTTTTGCCTGACATTAGGGTTTGTCTTGTGTTGTATATTGCAGATAAAATGGATGGCTTCAATGACCACAACTTCCTCCCCCTGTTCATAGACAAATACAGGGAGCTGCCCTGTCTGTGGCAGGTCAAACACCCGCATTATAATCATAAACAAAAGAGTCAGGCAGTGCTGGAGAAACTGCTGGAGTTGGTGAAGCCGGTGGTCCCCACAGCAACCATCCCCTATTTAAAAGCCAAAATTGGTGGCCTGAGGAGCACTTATCTTAGGGAGTGCAAGAAGGTCAAGGATTCCCAGAGATCAGGAGCTGGAGCAGATGACATTTATGTCCCCAGACTGTGGTACTATGAGAGACTGCAATTTCTGTCAGACCAGATTGGAGTCAGGGAATCCCTCTCCACTCTTCCTTCCACCCCAGCTGAGGCTTCCGATGTCCAACCTGGGACTTTCAGCCAGGAAGAAGTGGAGGAGCCCAGATGGAGTCAGGTATAGCATTGTTCTCCAGATTTCTGGTCAATAAAGAAATGATGTTTACTAGATGTTATTATTGATCACTAATTGCTGATTTAAGAAAGTGTTTTACATATCAATAGACAGTAGTTTTGAAAAATAATTGGGACAAGACTGAAAAATGCTGGGCTCAGAATGATAGTCTTTTATATTTGTTAACATTCAATTTGCAACAATCATGAGGTGAAAATTGTGTGTGATTGATGAATAAAAAACTAAAACGATGTCCCTTTTTCATACACAGGAAGACCTCAGCCAGGAGGAGGCTGTGGAATGTGGCAGCAAGGAGGAGGCTGTGGAATGTGGCAGCCAGGAGGAGGCGGGGCTAAGTGGCAGCCAGGAGAAGCCTGGGCCCAGTAGGAGCCTGACCAAATCGCAGGTTCCTCCCCTCCGCCTTCCATACAAAAGACAGAGGAAGGGGAGTCACGTTCAGGAGTCAGCGCTCAGGCTCATTCAGGAGGCTTCTGCATCCCTCAGAGCCACCCCCACTCCTGAAGAGGCCTTTGCCTGCATGGCTGCCATCAAACTGCAGGGCATGCAGGAGGGTCAACGCAAGCTGTGTAAGGACCCTTTGTATAAAGTCCTAACTAAGGGGGTGAGTGGCGAAATCACACCCAATACCCACCTGAGTGAGTTGGCCCATCCCCCTCCTCCTCCTGCTGCCACATCTCCAACACCAGAGCCATAGCGTGGAAGGAAGCGTGGAAGGAAGACCAGAGAGTGATGGCCCTGGGTTCAGTCTGGTGTGATAAAAGATGCAGTCTCTTGTATGACCACAGCCTGGGGACACAGATGTCATCTGCTGCTTTCTGGGTCTCTGGGACTTCTGGACCAGACTGCACTCCCTTAGATATGGAATCCTCAGGCCACCAATTTTGCCTGGAAATAATTGATGTCTGCACTGGGGGTCAAAGGCTTCACCAATTTCTGCTGTTTCTCCAGCGTCGCCTCCCTCTTTGTTTGGCTGTGAGCCCTTAATAAAGGAATTTTTTGTTTCAATTATACTTGCCTATGTGTGTTTTCCTTCAAAAAGGACAGTTTGTTTGTGAGGAGGCAGGTACATTTCAAATATACAATGTGAAATTAACAAGAGACACCAACAACAAACAATCTCCTTGAGATTAAATAATACAAGATAATAATGGTGTTGTGGTAACTTGACACACAAAACTATTCTGGAGTAAAACACAAAAAAAACACAAAATAAAAACAGCCTTGAAAAAAATACAAACCCCCAAAAAAAAATAAAAACAGCCTTGAAAAAAATACAAAACAAAAATAAAACAACAAAATAGAAATTTGGTCAGATGTGACAAATCAAAATATATTGAGGGAATCCTGATAAATGATAAAGAAAGAAGTTTGTGAGAAGTCTGTGTGAATATGAGCAGCAAAACTACTTCATTCTTCTCACATTATAAAGAAGAAGAGAGTGCGCTGTATTAAACAACTTAAAACATTGCAGCGTGACGAAAGTGCTGTATCCATTCCGAACGCTATTTTTACCAGACCGAGCTGTTCCGTCTCGGAACTTCTTCTGAGCATGCGTGGCACTTTGTGCGTCGGAACTGGCCACACACGGTTGGAATTGACGCGATCAGATTTTGTTTTTGGAAAATTTTATAGCCTGCTCTCAAACTTTGTGTGTCGGAAAATCCGATGGAAAAAGTCAGATGGAGCCCACACACGGTCGGAATGTCCGACAACACGCTCTGATCGCACATTTTACGTTGGAAAATCCGACTGTGTGTACGGGGCATAACTGTAAATACTGCAGCTTCCTGCCTGTGGTACTAATAGGATTAGAAGAACACCACCAATTTTCTTCAGGCAGCTTTAGGTGCACACTGTGCAGAGGACGCACTGCACTAACTGTAAATACTGTAGCTGCCTGCCTGTGGTACTAATAGGATCAGAAGAACACCAGCAACTTTCTTCAGGTAGCTGTAAATACTGTAAAAACACCTGCCTGCCTGTCAGTAGGAAGAGAATAACAGGAACGGATCTAGCTAAACTGAATACAGTGTGTGTATATGTATATATATATATATATATATATATATATATATATATATATATATATATATATATATACAACACCTAGGATGCATATATACACAATACACTGTAAGTGCAGCTAACTGACTCGCCTGCCTACTCTATCTAACTTAAATCAAATGACACTGTCTCTCTGACTATCTCTCCACTGCTGCCGCAACACACTATACGAGGCCGCTACGCAGGCGGCCTCATATAGTGTGGGGCGTGTAATAAATCCCCTGAGCCATAACTGGCCAAAGCCACCCTGGCTAATTACGGCTCTCTGTACAGACGGCGCTGTGATTGGCCAAGCATGCGGGTCATAGTGCATGCTTGGCCAATCATCAGCCAGCAATGCCGCAGTGAATTATGGGCCGCGACGCACCACTCGAAATTGGCGCAAACGGACCATAACGTTTGCAATTCAACGAATGGTCGAACATGCGATGTTCGAGTCGAACATGGGTTCGACTTGAACTCGAAGCTCATCCCTATTGAGAAGGAGCGGGTGGTCAACAGTATCAAAGGCCGCAGAGAGGTCAAGTAGTAGGAGTATGGAGTATTGGCTGTTGGTTTTAGCAGTTAGTAAATCGTTAGTGAATTTTAGTAAGGCAGTTGCCGTGGAGTGCTGCGAGCGAAAGCCAGACTGTAATGGGTCAAGAAGGTTATTTTCACTGGGGTAGGAGCTAAGACGGTTGTAGACTAAGCGTTCTAGAAGTTTAGGTCGTAAGTTGTTTAGACTGGTGGGGTCCAGTGAGGGCTTTTTTAAGTATGGGAGTGATCTGCGCATGTTTTAGAGGGGAGGGGAAGGTGCCACTAGAGAGGGATTGAAGATGTGAGTGAGGGAGCATAGGATAGAAGAAGTGGGTGACCATAGTAGTTGTGAGGGAACAGGATCCAAGGGACAATTGGTTAGGTGGACATCTGAGAGAAGTTTTGTAACCTCTTCAGTAGTAGCCAATTCAAAAGAGGAGAATGTTGAATGTGCTGTTAGGCAAGGTATGTTGGGCGGGGAAGATGTACGCGCAGTGGAGGTGTCCTCACGAATTGCATCAATTTTGTCTTTGAAGTGATTGGCAATCTCTTGGGCAGTGAGTGAGTTAGTGGGTAGAGGGGGTGGGGGACGAAGCAGAGAGTTAAAGGTGGAGAAGAGCCGACAGGGACTGGATGACAAAGTATTAATAAGAGAAACAAAGTAGGCTTGTTTGGCAGCATGGAGGCTGGAATTGTATTTTTGAAGGGCAGATTTATATAGGGTGAAGTCTTGCAGGCCTTTGGTTTTACGCCACTGTATACTGTATAATTTAGCATTATTAAGGTATAATACTAGTATTCACTCACATGAGAGCATAGCGCAACTTAATATAAAAAGTTGTTTATTTTGTGCGCATCTCACAGGAAGTTGCAACTTTGTTTTCTAAAAAACAAACACATTTATGTTTCATCCATTCACTTATTCACTTGCTCTTTTTTTCTGATAATTGCAGTCATTTTAATTTTATTCTATTTAGCACCGATGGGGCAGATCATAGAGCCGAACAAAGACCGGATCAGCTTAATAACCCGGAAGCAAGGAACTTACATCACTTTCAGTGTGATCAAATGCTTTTAAAGGCAGAGGAGGGATCTGGGGTCTTTTTGGCCCTAGATCCCTCCACAAAGAATACCTATCACATGGCTATTGCTGTAACAAGGGATGTTTACATTCCTTGTGACAGCAATAAAAGTGATTAAAAAAAAAAGTAAATAAATAAATAATAATAGTTTTTTAAAGTGCCTCACACATTGAGGTATCACTGCGAACGTAAGATCACGGGCAGTATTCTAACACCAGACCTCCTGTGTAAATCTAAATTGGTAACCCTTAAAAGCTTTTAAAGTGTCGTCTATGCTTAGTAAAATTTATCACCGTTGCATAGGCGTGCGCAATTTTAAAGCATGACATGCATGGTATCTATTTATCTTTTATATTTTACAAAAAAAAAATTGTTATGTATTGTGTTTTTTTGCATTAATAAATTTTAAAAAATGTATTTTTTCAAAAAAATTGCATTTGAAAAACTGCTGCGCAAATACCGTGTGACATAAAACATTGCAACACGCACTAATTTATTCTCTAGGGCCTCTGCTTTAAAAAAAAAAAAAAAACATATAATGTTTGGGGGTTCTAAGAAATTTTCTAGCTAAAATAATACTGATTGTTACATGCAAACAAAAAGTGCCTGTAAAGGCCTGGGGGGGGGGGGGGGGGGGGGGGTCAAGTGGTTAATGATATAGTGATGGATATGTGTTATGTTTACATAAGGGGCCCCCTCCACCCCCCAGGCCCCATTGCAGACATGTTGGTTGCTATTTCTATGCTATGGGTTACAAGCATAGAAAGTTACAAATATAGCAAAGGCTGACCTTTTACACGTTTTATGCACGTGTCATGTCATATACTTGTATTGTCTTTTGCTTTATGTTGAAGACTTCTTCCTTGTAGTGAAATTTACATACGGGACGCTCTTTCTTAGCCACGGGCGCTTTCAATCTTTCGCTGGATATTCCCAGAATAAAATTATATCTGTAATTATTTCCTCCTTCCACCTGCCCGAACCTCAGTAAATATTTATTAGCTCCTGTGATTCATCTTTAGGTAAACAGAATTATGTTAAGACTGATAATAAAGAAATATATTAATCCATGTTCCTGCCCATGCCTCTGTTATTGACAATAAATTGTGTGTTTTTTATCGGTCATGAGAACATAAACTTCTGACAGCCATAAGGAAAAATAAATTGCTGCAAAGTAGATGAAGACACAAAAAAATGCATTTACATTTTGCTGATCCCCTGGCTTCTATATGTTTTTTTTTTAAATCATTGGCCGGAACAAGCATGCAGCAAGTGAAGATAGAACTCCTGATCTATATAGTTGTTCCAGGTCAGGCTAAATACTTTATTGCAACCAAAGGAACAGCATGACAGCCAGGAAACAAGTATTTTCAGAGAAGGGACAGCAAGGGCAGCCTACATGTTTTATTAATTCTCTCCACCTCTCCACCCAGTCCTGAGATATATGCAGCTCTACTACACAGCACAGAAAGCACAGCTCCCAACTGTCCCTGTTTTTGAGGGACTGTCCCTGATTTAGAGCAATGTCCCTCTGTCCCTCATTCTTCCTCATTTGTCCCTCATTTTGGTCTGATCTATATAGATGTATATAAAGTGCACTTTTTATCTATCAACAAGTGTTTTCCAGCACTAAATCTTTCATCTGATTTCGAAATTACTGCATTTGTAAATTCCAAAAGCCAATATAAAGGAATAGTAGTGGTAAAAAAAAGCACTTGTGGGTTTAACCCATCTCGTTTTTTTGTAAAATTCTCCTCTAAAGGGGCGTGGCCAGGGGTGTGTCCTATGCCTGTATACTTTTGCTGATAGGTGTCCCTCATTCCCATCTCAAAAAGTTGGGAGGTATGCAGAAAGGCTGGTGACCTGACTGTTCTCTAGTGCAGATATTCGGTAGGAACTGGTCTCCTTCCTGTTCCCAAACTGTGACTGGACACTGAAGGAGCAGCAGTAGACAGTTGAGGTCATCACTCTCCTCTCTCCTCCTGTCAGCATGTTCTCTGTCAGCCGACCTGCATGCAGAGCCTACTCCTGCCTCTCCCAGTCTGAGGGCTGCTGTGCAGGAGATTACAGGGAGTCGATGCAAGTCAAATTCAGGAAGCAATCAACTGTAACCCAGCCACGGCCTTTGACTTCCAAGGACGGCTACTGGACAGACACGGGACTGCCCCTAGTCATAGGTCTGATGATAACAACCCCCTAGGCGACGGCATCCCACTGGATCGAAGCTGTACTGGAATGTACTTCGGGGAAGCTCAAAGAAGGGAGAAACTGACCATAGCGTAATACTGTATATCATTTATTATAAAAGAATGTATTGCACTTACATGGATAAAAACTCATAGACCAAATGCAGGAACTTTCATTAATTGCATTTAACCACTTCAGCCCCGGAAGAATTTACCCCCTTTCTGACCAGAGCGCTTTTTGCGATACGGCGCTGCGTCGCTTTAACTGACAATTGCGCGGTCGTGTACCCAAACAAAATTGACGTCCTTTTTTTCCCACAAATAGAGCTTTCTTTTGGTGGTATTTGATCACCTCTGCGGTTTTTATTTTTTGCGCTATAAACAAAAAAAGATTTTGAAAAGAAAGCAATATTTTTAACTTTTTGCTATAATAAATATCCCCCAAAAATATATAAAAAAACGAATTTCTTTCTCAGTTTAGGCCGATGTGTATTCTTCTACATATTTTTGGTTAAAAAAAATCGCAATAAGCGTATATTGATTGGATTGTGCAAAAGTTAGGGGATAGATTTATTTTTATTTATTTTTTTATTAGTAATGGCGGCGATCTGCGATTTTTATCGGGACTGCGACATTGAAGCAGACACATCGGACACTTTTGACACTATTTTGGGACCAGTAACGTTTATACAGCGATCAGTGCTATAAAAATGCACCAATCACTGTGTAAATGACAATGGCAGGGAAGGGGTTAAACACTAGGGGGCGATCAAGGAGTTAAGTGTGTCCTAGGGAGTGATTCTAACTGCGGGGAGGATGGGCTACTTAGGACATGACAGCGAGCCTCCGGCTGACATAGAGTCCGTGGGACCCGCGGGCACGCTCGCGGAGTACCCGCCGGCAGCGCGCGCGCCCACTAAGCCACGTCTTAAAGGGGACGTACAGATACGCCCATTTGCCCAGCCGCGCCATTGTGCCAAAGTACATCGTCATGCGCTGGTCGGCAAGCAGTTAAAGTGGTTGTAAACCCTCCTTCCTGACAATTACCTATAGGTAAGCCTAGAATAAGGTAGTGGGAATATCTTCTAAACGTGTGCCGTTTACGAGATATTTCCCTTGTAGTGCGCCGATGGTGTCATCTGCACATGTGCTGTGAAGAAACGGACCTGCATTGGAGTGATGTCACGCAGCTCCCGCCAGTCACAGAGCTGGAGTCCGCGGCACTGGAAGGAAGAGGGGCGAAGATGGATGCTGCCTGCACAGGGGACAGCGCGGGATTCGTTTGCAGGTAAGTGTCACATAATGGGCTAGTATGCGATGCATACTAGCCCATTATGCTTTTAATTTGCAGGGAGCAAAAGAGGAAATGAAACCCATCAGGGTTTACTTCCTCTTTAACGCCCAGCTCTGAAATCTGAAAACTTTCCCTTACAGTGAGCTGCATCTGCATTGTAAGGGTTAACTAATCTTTTATGCCTAGGGGAGAGTAAAATCATTTTTAATTACCCGATCTTGGCAGACGCTGCTTCCCCATTCTTCAGTAATAGACTGTTCCTTGGCATTCTCAAGTCCAATGCTTGGCTATGGCCCCTGCACCGGTTCTGATGACATGACCTTAGACCTCTGGAGCATAGGAAAGAGTAGGGTTGCCATCTGTCCGGGATTCACTGGGACAGTTCGGGTTTGGAATCATGCGTCCGGGTTTCAGGCTGCCTCAAACCCGGACACTTTATTCAGACTTTACTATGGCTTCCCAACAAGATTGCTGGCTGCAGTTGTCTAAGCTGAGAGTGTCTGTTACATTCTTTTTCATGCTGGCCAAAGCCAACACTAACAATCCCCCCTCCCCAACACACACACAGATGGGAAAGGAGAGAGGGCTCGATCTGCACCTTTGCCTCCCGCCCCTACCCCTCTGTGTCTGCCCACACTCCAATCCCCAGGGCCGTGCCTAAGAAAAGGAAAGTTGGGGCTGGAAATTTGAAGTCCAGCATCCTCAGATACATCTGGATGAGAGGTGCTGACTGCCAAGGGGTGAGTGAGCTCACCATCCATCCCTGTCTGTGACTGAATGCTTCCCCTTCTCTCTCCTGCCTCTAAGTGAGTACACTAAGGTAAATCAGGGTTCTCAGAGCACCCCTTACATCAGAGTTCCCCTTTATATCAGAGGCCACAGTGTTCCCCCTTACATCAAAGTCCTCTCCATACATCAGAGTTCTCAGTGTTCCCCCTTAAATCAGGGTTCCAAGAGCATCCCTTATCTTAGAGTCCCCAGAGTTCTCCCTTACATCAGAGTCTGCAGAGTCCCCCATTACAATGAGTGGGAACTCTGCGAGTTCAGATGTAAAAGTTTAACTCTGTGGACTCTGATGTAAAGGGGGACTCTCGTTACTAACTTCATATGATTAGAAATGTTATTTATTAGCGAAATATATTTATAACAAAAATTGCTGTGTGCCGCTAAAGTGTTCAGATTTGTCTTGAAGAAAAGGTGGCAACCCTAGGAGAGAGGCAGCTGCGGGGGCGGTCTATCAGTGCAGAGGAGCGGAGGATCGTATAAGTAAACCTACTTTTCTTACCCCCCCCCAGATCTACAGTGCATCCAGAA
The DNA here is from genome assembly GCA_037952835.1 of Lithobates septentrionalis. Lineage (NCBI taxonomy): Eukaryota > Metazoa > Chordata > Amphibia > Anura > Ranidae > Lithobates > Lithobates septentrionalis. The sequence goes on along the minus strand of JBBDGP010003154.1, from coordinate 575,556 downwards.
AGTATTCACAGCACTTCACTTTTTCTACAATTTGTTATGTTACAACTTTATTCCAAAATGGATTAAATTAATTATTTTCCTTAAAATCCTACATACAATACCCCATAATAATAATACTAAAAAATGTGTTGCGCTATCAAAGACTGTAAATAAGAATGTGTTAAAAAAATTATAAATGATCCAGTAAAGTCCACCCAAAGTGCTCTAGTACAAAAAGTTCATTTATACTTGTGTATCGACAAAAATCCATATTTCAGTGCGGATAGGAAAATCTTCACACCCAAAATTGCACACCCAACTTTCAAGCCGCTTACCAGCTACTCTGACCCCAGCATGGGGGCCTGGCTGCACTTCATCCCAATATCCCTATGGGATGGATGGATATCAGGAGCCAAGATTCCAGGATGGGTTACCATACTACCAGGATGTTCAACAGTGGGCTCAGCTCCTCTATCCCCAAGATGGCGGTCTGGCTGCACTTTATCCCAGTGGCATCTCACTGTAGGGATGGTATTAGCCAGGTGATGAGCGGTGCCTGGTTTCCTCCAGACATGACACTTGCCATTCAGGCCAAAGAGTTTAATCTTTGTTTCATCAGACCAGAGAACTTTGTTTCTTATGATCTGAGAGTCCTTCAGGTACCTTTTGGAAAACTCCAGGCGGGCCGTCTTGTTGGCTTTTACTGATGGGATGGCAGACATCCCAACCTGACAAAACTCATTTCAGTAAGGTGGCGCGGCGCTTCGTGCCCCCCCCCCCCCCGATTTAACACAACTAGAGAATGATCGAATGAAATGGAATCAGTATACAGAGGTTTACGTCTTCTGAGAGATATTAAAGGAAAACTCTAACCACCATGACCACTTCAGTGATTTGAAGTGGTCAAGGTGGTAGGAGTCAGTATATGGGATGGCATGAATATCCTAAGGTGGTCTAATGATCAGTTTCTGTCTAACAGGGAGGGCTACACAGAGATCAAATTGTGGCCGATCCCAGCTAAACTGAATTTTAATCTGTGTGTACCCAGCTTTACCTAATTCCTTGCTTCAGCTGGCTTCTTCCAGCACTGACTGGTTCCCCACAGCGCCTGTGTATGTTTTACTGACGATGGTCACACCCCGGCCCCTTATCATACCATAAAGGTAGGGCTGCCACCTGTCCGGGATTCACCCGGACAGTCCGGGTTTGGAATCCTGTGTCCGGGTTTCAGGTAGACTGAAACCCGAACACATTATTCAGACCGGGCTGTGGCTCCCTAAGTAACCAAGATAGTCACACACAAATCTGTTGCCACCCGGGAGCTGTGGGGTTCAGGTTCGGCATCACTGGGGGGCAGGGCGAATATGTCAGAAAGCTCAATTTGTCCACACCCACTGTTCGCTGTGGCACGCTATGCGCACCACATTACTACTCTCCTTGGGGGCACCCAAAGGTGTACCAGGCCGCTAAAGTGTTCGGGTTTGGCTTGAAGAAAAGGTGGTAACCCTACATAAAGGGTTAATGTTCCTGGAAACAGGTAAGTGAAAGACTATTCTCCCCCTCCTTTCCCTCCGTCCCCCGCACTTCAAAATTGGATTATTTATTTCTATAATTTCCTGGAGTTGGGCTGTATTATGGCACCACATCCTTTGCTGTTATTGCCCCAATTCATGAATATGTTAGGAATATACTGGGGCTTTTCAGGTGCTACAAAGAGATATTCTACATACACATATATTAAAAAGAATGATTTTGTGAAATGCATCCACCTGAAAAGCCCCAGTATATTCCTAACATATTCAGGAATTTCACTTTCACTTTCACCATACCTGTCCTGCTGAGATACAGGACAAGTTTCCAGCACACATTTGTACAGCGTGGGAGGCAGAACAATTGGGACTCACAGGAGAAGAATGCAGTCTGTCATTCATCCTATTATGTTGCCTTGGGGAGAGCTCTGGTGACTGTGTTGTCCTGCTTGCTCTGTCCTCCCTGGGGAGGGGGGAGAGCTCTGGTGACTGTGTTGTGCTGCTTGCTCTGTCCTCCCTGGGGAGGGGGGGAGAGCTCTGGTGACTGTGTTTTGCTGCTTGCTCTGTCCTCCCTGGGGAGGTAGGGAGAGCTCTGGTGACTGTGTTGTGCTGCTTGCTCTGTCCTCCCTGGGGAGGGGGGAGAGCTCCGGTGACTGTGTTGTCCTGCTTGCTCTGTCCTCCCTGGGGAGGGGGGGAGAGCTCCGGTGACTGTGTTGTGCTGCTTGCTTTGTTCTCCCTGGGGAGGGGGGAGAGCTCCGGTGACTGTGTTGTGCTGTTTGCTCTGTCCTCCCTGGGGAGGGGGGGAGAGCTCCGGTGACTGTGTTGTGCTGCTTGCTCTGTCCTCCCTGGGGAGGGGAGAGCTCTGGTGACTGTGTTGTGCTGCTTGCTCTGTCCTCCCTGGGGAGGGGGAGAGAGCTCCGGTGACTGTGTTGTGCTGCTTGCTCTGTCCTCCCTGGGGAGGGGGGAGAGCTCTGGTAACTGTGTTGTGCTGCTTGCTCTGTCCTCCCTGGGGAGGGGGGAGAGCTCCGGTGACTGTGTTGTGCTGCTTGCTCTGTCCTCCCTGGGGAGAGGGAGAGAGCTCCGGTGACTGTGTTGTGCTGCTTGCTCTGTCCTCCCCGGGGAGGGGGGAGAGCTCCAGTGACTGTGTTGTGCTGCTTGCTCTGTCCTCCCTGGGGAGGGGGGAGAGCTCTGGTAACTGTGTTGTGCTGCTTGCTCTGTCCTCCCTGGGGAGGGGGGAGAGCTCTGGTGACTGTGTTGTGCTGCTTGCTCTGTCCTCCCTGGGGAGGGGGAGAGAGCTCTGGTGACTGTGTTGTGCTGCTTGCTCTGTCCTCCCCGGGGAGGGGGGAGAGCTCCAGTGACTGTGTTGTGCTGCTTGCTCTGTCCTCCCTGGGGAGGGGGGAGAGCTCTGGTGACTGTGTTGTGCTGCTTGCTCTGTCCTCCCTGGGGAGGGGGGGAGAGCTCTGGTGACTGTGTTGTGCTGCTTGCTCTGTCCCCCCTGGGGAGGGGGGGAGAGCTCCGGTGACTGTGTTGTGCTGCTTGCTCTGTCCTCCCTGGGGAGGAGGGGGAAAGCTCTGGTGACTGTGTTGTGCTGCTTGCTCTGTCCTCCCTGGGGAGGGAGGGAGAGCTCCGGTGACTGTGTTGTCCTGCTTGCTCTGTCCTCCCTGGGGAGGGGGGAGAGCTCTGGTGACTGTGTTGTGCTGCTTGCTCTGTCCTCCCTGAGGAGGTAGGGAGAGCTCTGGTGACTGTGTTGTGCTGCTTGCTCTGTCCTCCCTGGGGAGGGGGGAGAGCTCTGGTGACTGTGTTGTGCTGCTTGCTCTGTCCTCCCTGGGGAGGGGGGAGAGCTCTGGTGACTGTGTTGTGCTGCTTGCTCTGTCCTCCCTGGGGAGGGGGGAGAGCTCCGGTGACTGTGTTGTGCTGCTTGCTCTGTCCTCCCTGGGGAGGGGGGAGAGCTCCGGTGACTGTGTTGTGCTGCTTGCTCTGTCCTCCCTGGGGAGGGGGGAGAGCTCCGGTGACTGTGTTGTGCTGCTTGCTCTGTCCTCCCTGGGGAGGGGGGAGAGCTCCGGTGACTGTGTTGTGCTGCTTGCTCTGTCCTCCCTGGGGAGGGGGGAGAGCTCCGGTGACTGTGTTGTGCTGCTTGCTCTGTCCTCCCTGGGGAGGGGGGGAGAGCTCCGGTGACTGTGTTGTGCTGCTTGCTCTGTCCTCCCTGGGGAGGGGGGAGAGCTCCGGTGACTGTGTTGTGCTGCCTGATGTCTGGGATGGATATCAGAAGCCAAGATTCCAGGATGTTACTATATGACCAGGATGTTCAACAGTGAGCTCAGCAAAAGGAAGAGACAAAGGAGGGACCCATAGTAGTAATTCAAATTCCAGACTTTTTGAAGGTTTAAACTACTAACAAGAAGGTAGGAGTAAAATCGCATATAAAACAATCAATCACACGCAGACACCCCATTGGGTGTTATAAAGTCACTGCTTTAGCTCCTCCCGATTAGTTTCATTCAAAAGAACATTATCAAGAGATAAAGGAATACAGCGATGGATACAATGTGAGTTATATTTATAAAATCAACCTGTACCCCATAATGGCAACGTGAAAGACGTTTGTTTGAAATCTTTGCAAATGTATTAAAAATAAAAATTGAAAAAATCCCATGTACAGAAGTATTCACAGGCTTTGCTCAATACTTTGTTGAAGCACCTTTGGGACCAATTACAACCTCAAGTCTTTTTGAGTATGATGTCACAAGCTTGGCACACCTATTTTTGGGCAGTTTCTCCCATTCCTCTCAAGCCCCATCAGGTTGGATGGGAAGCGTAGGTGCACAGACATTTTCAGATCTCTCCAGAGATGTTCAATATGGTTCAAGTCTGGGCTCTGGCTGGGCCACTCAAGGACATTCACAGAGTTGTCCCATAGCCACTGCTTTGTTATCTTGGTTGTATGCTTAGGGTCATTGTCCTGTTGGAAGATGAACCTTAGACCCAGTCTGAGGTCCAGAGCGCTCTGAAGCAGGTTTTCATCAAGGATGTCTATGTATATAGCTGCATCCATCTTTTCCTTGATCCTGACTAGTCTCCCAGTTCCTGCCACTGAAAAACATCCCCACAGCATGATGCTGCCACCACCATGCTTCACTGTAGGGATGGTATTGGCCAGGTGATGAGCGGTGCCTGGTTTCCTCCAGACATGACACTTGCCATTCAGGCCAAAGAGTTCAATCTTTGTTTCATCAGACCAGAAAATTTTATTTCTCGTGGTCTGAGAGTCCTTCATGTACCTTTTGGCAAACTCCAGTTGGGCTGTTATGTGCCTTTTACTGAGGAGAGGCTTCCGTCTGGGCACTCTACCATACAGGCCTGATTGGTGGAGTGCTGCAGAGATGGTTGTTCTTCTGGAAGGTTCTCCTCTCTCCACAGAGAAATGCTGGAGCTCTGTCAGAGTGACCATCGGGTTCTTGGTCACCTCCCTGACTAAGGCCCTTCTCCCCCCATTGCTCAGTTTTGCCGGGCAGCCTGCTCTAGGAAGAGTCCTGGTGGTTCCAAACTTCTTCCATTTACAGATGATGGAGGCCACTGTTTTTCTGTACCCTTCCCCAGATCTGTACCTCAATACAAACATGTCTTGGAGGTCTACAGACAATTCCTTGGACTTAATGGCTTGGTTTGTGCTCTGACATGAACTGTTAACTGTGTACATTGGTGGTCAGCAGAGATTGGAAATTACATTGGTGGTCAGCGGAGATGGGTAATTACATTGGTGGTCAGCAGGGATTAATAATTACATTGGTGGTCAGCAGAGATTGGTAATTACATTGATGTTCAGCAGGGATTGATAATTACATTGGTCAGCAGTGATTGATAATTACCCAGATAGTAAGGATAACTTGCCACACCTTTGTGGCAGTGTTAAATTGTAAGTCTTGTTAACTTGCTGCACATCTTCCCTGGCGTGTTGTATACTTGAAGAGCACTTGAAGCACAAGTTCTAGTTGACACTTTTCCAATTTGTAGCAAATTTGCGTGGCAACTGGCAAGTCTCTAGCAAGTGCAAAGTTGCAGTGGTGAGTCTACAGCAAGAGCTCTGCAAGTCTACAGCATGAAAATTCAGCCACAGTGACCTCCTGTGGTGGGATGACTATTGCACAACATAACCAAACCTGAACTTGCAGCAAACTTACAGAATGTTTGCAAAGAAAGTTTATTTGGAGTCATCCAATGTGAGATTGGTAATTACATTGGTGGTCAGCAGAGATTGATAAATACATTGGTGGTCAGCAAAGATTGGTAATTACATTGGTCGTCAGCAGAGATTGGTGGTCAACAGAGATCGGTAAATACATTGGTGGTCAGCAGAGATTGATAATTACATTGGTGATCAGCAGAGATTGATAATTACATTGGTGGTCAGCAGAGATTGGTAATTACATTGGTGGTCAGCAGAGATTGATAAATACATTGGTCGTCAGCAGAGATTGGTGGTCAACAGAGATCGGTAAATACATTGGTGGTCAGCAGAGATTGATAATTACATTGGTGATCAGCAGAGATTGATAATTACATTGGTGGTCAGCAGAGATTGGTGGTCAGCAGAGATTGGTAATTACATTGGTGGTCAGCAGAGATTGGTGATTACATTGGTGGTCAGCAGAGATTGGTGGTCAGCAGAGATTGGTGATTACATTGGTGGTCAGCAGAGATTGGTGGTCAGCAGAGATTGGTGATTACATTGGTGGTCAGCAGAGATTGGTGATTACTTTGGAGGTCAGCAGAGATTGATAATTACATTGGTGGTCAGCAAAGATTGGTAATTACATTGGTGGTCAGCAGAGATTGGTGATTACTCTGGTGGTCAGCAGAGATTGATAATTACATTGGTGGTCAACAGAGATTGATAATTACATTGGTGGTCAGCAGAGATTGATAATTACATTGGTGGTCAGCAGAGATTGATAATTACATTGGTGGTCAGCAGAGATTGGTGATTACATTGGTGGTCAGCAGAGATTGATAATTACATTGGTTGTCAGCAGAGATCGATAATTACGTTGGTTGTCAGCAGAGATTGATAATTACATTGGTTCAGTGTTGCCAACCGTCAGTATTTTTACTGGCAGCCAGTAAAAAACAGGCAATTTTCTCCTGCCAGTAAATGCCAGTAAAAAGAAAAGGTTGCCAGTAAAAAACTATGCTCGGCCCGGAGCCAGCCGAGACCATACAAGTGCCTGCTACAGTGTGTTCGGGCAGCTCTGGTGGAGGGGGTGCCTGAACATGTCCTGTGATGTCATGGTGCAAGGGAGCCAAGCAGAGCGGCCAGAGCCTTGTGTGTGGGTCTGCGGGATGGGAGCAAGGCAAGCCAGGAGGGGGACCATCAGTGCTGTTTGGACTGGAGGGACCACCTGGCTTGGAGAGAGACTGTCACTGTGACACTACTTACTTACTATATCGAAAATAAAATAAGAAATATATTTTTTTGCCTTATTATCTACCTTAAATCACATTGATAATTACATATTGTACTTGTTTGTAGCCTAAATAGTGAAATTTGTACTTAAAACTGTAATTTTGTAACTTTTGGAAATGCCAGTAAAAACTTGGCTGTGCCAGTAAATTTTGGGTGTTGTGTCAGTAAATTTCAATCTGGTAGGTTGGTAACACTGCATTGGTTGTCAGCAGAGATTGATAATTACATTGGTGGTCAGCAGAGATTGGTGATTACTTTGGTGGTCAGCAGAGATTGATAATTACATTGGTGGTCAGCAGAGATTGGTGATTACATTGGTGGTCAGCAGGTTTGGTCTTTAATCACCATTCACGCAGACAGGGACGGGTGCTTGCGTTTAGCTCCCACCTCCTGTTCCACTGGAAAGTATCTTAATGGGGGTTATTTACAAAAGGCAAATCCACTTTGCACTACAAGTGCAAAGTGCACTTGATTTTGCACTGAAAGTTCACTGAAAGTTCAGTCGCTGTAAATCTGATGGAAGATCTGAAATGAGGGGAAGCTCTGCTGATTTTATCATCCAATCATGTGTAAGCTAAAATGCTGTTTTTTATTTTCCTTGCATGTCCCCCTCGGATCTACAGCGACTGCACTTTCAGTGCAATTTCAAGTGCACTTTGCACTTGTAGTTTGCATTTGTAATACAAAGTGGATTTGCCTTTCGTAAATAACCCCCATTGTGTGGCTGCCATAGTGTCACTATCAGCAATCTCCATTGTTCTGCATGAAGACAGGAGCGAGCGATGAGTGACACTCCTCAGGTGTGCACAAAGGAAAGACAAAGTCTAATGTAATCTTTTCCTCTTTCTTCTAAGGACCAGAAATTGCATCACAAAGGAATGTAAAAAAAAAAAAAAAGAGAGAGCACTCCCTAATTGGCTGCTGTAGTAGAGACCACACCTCCTGTCATGTACTGTAGATAACCGAGGACTCGGAGACAGACTGTACAGTAGGAGAGACTGAGCTCAGCATCCTTGGGAACATGAAGACCAGCAGCATCACCCGGCATCCCCTGGAGGTGGAAGCCATCGGACTCCTACAGCACAGCAAGCAAAGCGTGAGTCTACTAACTGTCAGAGCTATTCAAGAAAACTACTGCTTCTTATTCTGAAAATGCTAGTTTCCTGGCTGCATTTTTTACCCTCTTGCTTTAAAATGTCGTCAATCAAGAATTCAGATAGGGCTGACCTTCCTGAAATCCATACTTATTCCGGACCAGTCATTGAAATCTTATTAAACTGAGCCGAGTTGATCAACCACAAGGGTAGACACTTAAGGCTGCCACAGCCCACGCTTGTTCAATGCCACTAACCTTTTCAGAAGGAGGTCAGCAATGGCAGTATTCCTATTTGAAAATGTTATAGGGAGGGGTGCTAATCACATTCCTTAAAGAGACAGCCAGATCACTAGCATTTTCAGAAGAAGGTGGGCAATGACAGCCTTAGGGCCCATTTATAATTTCCAGTTCACTAAGTAACGTGCGTTAGCTTGCGTTATGTCACGTGTTAACGTTCTTTGCATTAAGGCAGCCCACCAGGTTTTAAGGAAGGGTTGCTAATCACATTGCCTGAAATATAGCATTAAAAGCATTAAAATCTCGTATAATCTCGTATAATAATAAAAAGCAGAGACAGCCAGGCCACTAGCATTTTTTTACAAGAAGGTGTGCAATCTACGTATTTGTCTTAGTATGTAGCTAGCCTTTAAAGAGGGTGGCTAATCAAAATCCCTGATTTCTAGTATTGAGAGCATTAGTTGCCAGGCAACTAGCATTTTCAAAAGGAATTTTCACTTATCTTAGGCCCCATTCACATCTGCGTGTTTCGGGAACAAGTGCGGAAACGCACATTTCTGCGCGAGTTTACAAAATGCATGAAAACTGCATGTGGTGCCATAAAATTGTTAATGGTGTCGCACAACAAAACGCACAATAAACACGTGAAAATGCACGGAAAAAAGCGAGTGAAATTCTGTGTCCCGGAAAGGTGCGGGAGCTTCTTTTGGCGTGTTTGTCGCACGGGGGAAGCCCATTCAAGTGAATAAGCCGCCCGGAAAAGCATGAAAAAACAAGAGAATGGAGTTTAAAAAAAGTGTAAATTCTCTTTACCAAGAATAGCCAATCATGTGCAAAGAACATTTAAAAAAAAGATTTTTCTTGCACATGATTGGGTGAAGTCAACAAAACATTAGTTCAATCCCTAAACTCTTAACAATGTGAAATTTCACCTAGCTTGGTGAATAGGGTGAAACCTCAACCTTCCAATCGTGTGCAAGGAAAATCTTCTTTTTTATTTTTTTTATTTACTTGCACCTGATTGGCTATTCTTTCCAAAGAGAGTTTTCACTTTTACTCACTTCATTCATTAACGGTGGTCGCATTCTTTGATTCTATTATCCGAACCACATGCGATTAGTTGAAAATGAGTTGAAATCGATCAAATCGGTCACTGCAATGTCCAGTCTGATCAATATAGACTCGATTTAGATTGGATTCGATCAAACGGCCGGGGTGGAAAAAAAACGTTGATTATTTTGCATCGATTGGCAGCACAGAGATACAGGGGTTGATGTATTAAAGGCAAATAGACTGTGCACTTTGCAAGTGCAGTTGCGCCCCCCCCCCCCCCCCCCCCGAGCTTAGTAAATGAGGTAAAGTAAAATTGAAAAAAGAAAAAAAAACGAATTTTTGCTTGCACCTGATTGGATGACGGAAGTCAGCAGAGCTTCTGCTTATTCACTAAGCTCTGGAGCCACTGCACTTTGCAAAGTTCACAGTCTATTTGCCTTTAGTAAATCAACCCCACAGTGTTCATGAATGTAATCATATTTCAGTCAACCAGATTGTGAGATTACATGGTGGAAGTGATCAGTAACTTGCGATCGTATCTTCCAACAATCGACTGAAATCCATTTCCCTGTGTGAGTCATATCGATCCTATATCGTGAGTCATATCGATCCTATATCGTGAGTCATATCGATCCTATATCGTGAGTCATATCAAACTATAGATTGTTAATTCCTGTGGAGAGGGATTGATGGGAATTGAAATACATAATTTTAAGGCGTGTATGGCCACCATTAGGCTCCACGCACACTGGAGCTCATAAACGACCGTTTTTTGTAGTTTGAGCGTTTTTTTTTTTTAACAACCCATAAACTCCCCTCTATGTTTTCCTATGTTTTCATGCACACATGGACGTTTTTAAACTTTTATCAGCAGTGGAGTTTATGGGCTGTTTTCTGAAAGCCATAAAATCGCGTTCAGGAGTTGTTTTTCTGACCACAAACGCTCATAAACGCTGATAAACGTCAATAAACGCTCAAAAACGTGGCTCACCAGCGTTTTTTAACATTTTTGATCCATTGAAAAAAATTAATAAATAAATAAATAAATGCTATCACAGGAAAAAAACGCTAAAAATCGCTATTGCAAAAACGTTAAAAGACTCACTGCAAAGCTACTGGCGTTTTTATAATGTTGTTTTAACGTCCATGTGCGCATGGACACATAGGATAACATAGAGGGGAGTTTATGGGCTGTTAAAAAAAAACGGCCAAACTCCCAAAAACGGCCGTTTATGAGCTTCAGTGTGCATGGAGCCTTAGATATGCTCTATTCCTTTAGTAAATCAGGGTCACAGGCAGGGTTAGTGTAATAGCCAGGCAAGTAGCATCTTCAGAATGGGGAGGGGGCTATGGCAGTCCTATGTGTCTTTTATAAAAGATTTACTTTAGCTCATTTACTTCTTTGCGGTGCTTTACGTGCTTTACGTGCTTTACGTGCGTTGTGTTGTGTGTTCATTCCCAAACAATCAAATAGCCACAGCCTTTGGATTAATTGATGGTTGCCTTTAATAAATTCGCACTTTAATAAATAAAGAAATAAACACTTAATAAATAATCAATTTATTTTCCAATCAATCTCTTCCAATAATAATAATCAATCTATAGTCATCAACCCATTTGATCAACACGAGAAAGTGGATTTTAACTGATGGCTAAAATATAACCGTAGTTTATGATTGTAAATGATCAATTGCATCTATTTTTCCACCATGTAATCTCAAAATCAGGCTGATCGTAAAAAAACGATTGTATTCTTGAAAGTATCCATGTGCTGTTGATTGACGCAAAACGATCAATAATATTCTGCCCTGACCGATCGACTCAGTTTGATTGAAACCAGTTGAAATTGAGTCTAATTCGATCAGAAGGGAAGGTATAGCTATTCAATTGTTTGCAGATTCGATCACTTGATTGAATTGTACATCACTTGGTTAAAAAAAAAAAAAAAAGTGTGCGAGGCCACCATTAGATTCAACTGCCTGCCAACCCGCCATAGTACATATACATTTAAATCGAAGCGCGTATGGCCTCCATTACCCGACAATCACTAAAAATAAGGAGCTACGCAGTGAAGGTAATTCGAAAAAAAATATCGGAATGTCTACCTTGGGTGGGGACACTTACATATATTGTTGGTGAATGTCCCCATCGGCTCTGTGATGTCTTTTTTGGTTATGACATAGACCTGTCTCTGGTGAAGCAAGATGACACGAGTGTAGAACGGGTGAAGACGTTTGTGGAATTCACTTTTAGCCCGGAGCTACACATTTAAGGAAATCCCTCTACTATTGGCAACTGCCAGTAATTACTAAGGGTTATACAATCTCCTTTAGATCTACCGACAAGTATGTACTGCAAGAGTCTGCCTGATTGGATAGAAATGTACTGGACAGATTAGGTAGGTCCTCATAATACATAGCTTTGGTGGATCTAAAGTTGATTGTACAGAGATTGTAACATGTATGGTGAACCATTGGGAGATTTAACTGCTTGTTAACTGACATCTGTTATCTCATTAGTGGTAAAGTGTATTTAAACCAAAAATTTTTGTTAGTTTAAGCCTAGGTTCAGACCCCTGACTATTAGGAATCAGTGGCAGACAGTGCTCAATATTTGGGGGGCGTCAAACCAACGGATGGAAATTGAACACCCCCCCACCCCCCCCCCCCGGAGGAGATAGACAGAAATGCGTCTGTAGCGGTGTAGTTGCCACTAGTAACAGACAATCCACCAATTCACCCCGCTGCCAGACTCCATACATCACTTGCAGAGACAATGATCAGTCTTTTGCTGGTTTTGCTTTTGTTTATTGGGGGATACAACTTGGTTGGGGAAAAGGGTATATGGGATGCCCGTAGGATGTTTCAATTGGCATCATATTTTAAAGATTATACACACTAGGACATAGAGCCAGAAGAAATGATGTGCATTTGTAACTGTTATGATTCTCCTCCTGCATCTCCATGCAGACTGTTGCTCCTCCTCTGCTTAACTCCCGCAGACTATTCCTTCTAAGAATTCTCCATTCAATACCGTGTAACGAATGAGGAGACCGCTCTGAATGAGTCCTTTAGCAGGCTCTGGTTGCTTCACCGCTACTAAGCCAAAGGCCCGCAGCACCTCTCCCCGGAGGCCTAGTACTTTAAAAGCATTCTTTTGGATGGTGGACTACTGTTCCCAGCCAGCCCAGCTTGCAAATCCTGTGCCCTCAGGCCACATCGATTTGACACAGATCCCCACAGTCTCTCCTCTGATCCAGGACTCCTCATCATTCACTGTGTAAATGATGAAGACTTTGCTAATGACCGTGTAGAAGCAAAGTTCCCTCAGACTTCCTGGCACATCCAGCCCTCCCCCTGCCAATACCAATTGGGGATTGGTCAGGGCTCCTACATGAGCTGCCTGCCACTCCAGGTCCAGGCCCAGCCCCTCTTCCAGAACATTCTCCTTGGAAGCAGGGGAGGTGCCTCAGAACTAGAGCACAGGTGGTCACACCCACTGCTACTCTGACCACTCCCAGCCCCCAGATCAAAACAGAAAGGCCTAGCTTGCAGCATAGGCCTGCCTAAATTTGCCTGTGCTGACAGTTCCTAGTAAAAACCTATTACTAGCACCTACCTATTGGTAGAGGGTGCTACACGTCTATCCCCCCGCCCCCCCCCCCCCCGCAGGAGATGGACGGGAATGCATCGATTTCCCCCCTGCGGGAGACGAACGGTAATACAGGGATTCCACCCTTGGGAGATGAACAGGAATGCGGCAACCCCCCCAGGGGAAACGGACGGGAATGCAGCGCTCCCCCCCCCCCCCCCCCCGTGCAGGAGATGGACGGAAATGCGGCAGTGATCAGAGGCCTCTTTACCTTAGGAAGGAAGCAGATCAGGTAGACATGGATCCGGGCTGCAGGTTCTCGCCATCGCTTCTCCTCCCAGCCGAACAGGAAGTGGGTTCTGACCTAAACCCGACTGGCTGGGGAGTCCTAAGACTCCCTGACCAATCGGGTCTCAGGAACTGCTTCCTGATTGGCCGGGAGGAGAATCAGGAAGATAATAGCGAATATTAATTCGCTTTTGTTACACAAGTGGGTAAGAGCACTGCGTCCAGAGCCTACCCTCTTTTTAAGCCAATTAGAGCCTCAGGCTCTAATCATGTGCTTCAAAAAAATAAAAAACCCCATTGAAATCCATGTGTCCGGTGCCTCGGGGGCCAGGCGCATGGATATGAATGAGCTCACAATTGCATGTTTTCCCTGACACACAAAGAAACGCACTGCAATCTGGCAGACACATCTCCTTGCCATTAATTGTTACTGCCACTCCCGCACAAATGCACCATACGGTTCGGTGTGATGCATTTTTGGGAAAGAGTCTGGAACTTCTTTTCCATTGTTTTCGTGCGTAGGGCACCCCTGTGAAATGTGAAATGGCCCGCGCTTGGTTGCACCTGTAGGTGTGACATTCACCATGCAAGTTACAATTTGATTGTACAACCTTCTTTAGATCTACCAACAAGTATGTAGTGCGAAGGCTATAAACTGACTGGATAGATTAGGTAGGTCCTCATATATAAAGATGGTCAGATTCTAATATGTCTGGTGACCCTTTGACTGAGCAGGACGGGGGTTAGATCCCCTATCGGGTTTGTATTAGGCAGTGCACACTATAATTACTATTAGTAACAGACGTTTCCTGTGGTTCTTGTTTCCCATACAGGCATACATGTTTTCGATTTTGTGGTCCGACCATAACAAGGTCCTTATTTACAGAAATTTTGTGGAGTTTAAAAGATTGCAGGTAAGGTTGTTGTTTTTCAATTGATCCCTTGATTGTCCAGAGTTTAGATGAACCTATGTGTTCCAATGGTGGGGCAGCCAGCACAGGAGCATAGGAGGGAGTGTATAGTCCACCAGTCTAAGGCACTCTTTAATTCTACTGAAATTTCCAATCCAAATAGCAGTAAAGGGCATCTGATCCGTTATACAGAAGGAAAGGCTGTTCTGTAGTGTGTAGAGAAAGACATCCTTGGCATCCCTTTAAAGGTAAATAATAATCAATCTATGTGCAGTGCTTCATTAATCATAACTATTCCCCATCAACAAACCTTCTAAATCATATGAATAAATAACATAAAAAGCATCAAATAGATTAAATACAACTAAAAATGTCCATGGTCCTAAGTGCTCAAAAAATATAAGTTCAATTCTTTCAACCATATCCTCGGTATACACAATCCTGAATGTAGAACGTGATGACGTCACTGAGCTCTGCCCCTTTACATGTTACGTCCCGTGGGAGGTGAAGATGTCCCCTATGTAATGTGTATAGGAAGACATCCTTGGCATCCTTGGCACGGTGAACAATAATAAAACTATGCACAGTGCTTCATTAAACACAACTATTCCCCAGTGTTTGTAGAAATATCAACAAACCTTCTAAATCATCTAAATAAGATAAAAAGCATCAAATAAATGAAATACAACCGAAAATGTCCATGGTGCTAAGTGCTCAAAATATAAGTTCAATTCTTTCAACCATATCCTTGGTGTACACAATCCTGAATGTAGAACGTGATGACGTAACTCAGCTCTGCCCCTTTAAACATTACGTCCCATGGGAGGTATAGAAGTCCCCTTTGCAGTGTATATAGGAAAACATCTTTGGCATCCCTGTAGAGGTAAATATTAATAGATCTATGTGCAGTGCTTCACTAAACACAACTATTCCCCCAGTATTTGTAGAAATATCAACAAACCTTCTAAATAATTAAAATAACATAAAAAGCATCCAATAAATAAAATACAACTGAAAATAGCCATGGTGCTAAGTGCTCAAAATATAAATTCAGTTCTTTCAGCCATATCCTCCACAAACACAATCCTGAATAGTGAACGCGATGACGTCACTGAGCTCTGCCCCTTTACCTGCTACTTCCCATAAAGAAGTCCCTTCCGACGGGACAAAACGCGTAAAGGGCTGGAGTTCAGTGACATCATCACATTCACCATTCAGGATTGCGTATACGGAGCGGAGTGCATTCACCTGCTGGCAGCAAGGTTTGCAATCTTGGATTATGGTGTTAATCTACATGCTGCTTTTAAGTCAGCATATTTCGCTCTTATTATGCAATAAAGACCAATTATATCGAGAGCAGTATTCATTGGAGAGGAATCTGTATCAAAGTGTAACATTCTTTTGACTTTATGCACACTGCACCTAAGACATGGCTGAAAGAACTGAAGGTATTTTTCATAATTATTATTAGTGTTGCGTAGACATAATGTTTCACAGTTTGTTGCACATCCCTGTAAAGGTGCTTGTTACTTGCTCATACCAGTAAGAGATGGGGGCCATTGAGCATGCATATGTACAGTGTCAGGGATGCTTTGTTTGATTTAGATACACTCGTGTTTAAAGATGATTCATATGTCATCAGCTGGGAATATACAAACTGGCGGAGGAGCTCAGTACAGCTGTCAGGGGATAGCAGGAGCAAGGAAAAGAATATAATTTATATTTGCCAATTTGCTTGCATACTAGTATATTAATAGAAACCAGTAATGACAGTAATATGGGAGCTGTCATTTCTGACATCCTTCCAAAGATTCTAGTTACTTGGCTGCCTCTGGATTAAACACTTTTGTGACCAGAGGTCATTTAAGAGGAAGTAAACTCTGAAAAAATCTTTTTTTTTTACCCTTCCCTGCAAATTAAAGGCATAATGTGCTAGTATGCATCGCATACTAGCACATTATGTCACACTTACCTGCAAACCAACCCTGCGTCGCCCCCACTGCAGGCCACATCCACCATTCACGACACACTTCTTCTAGGCTTACCTATAGGTACAATGTATACAGGAGGGTAGAGCTGCACGATTAATCGTTAAGAATCGTTATCACAATTTTTTTCCCCACTGCGATCTTGACAAAGTATTTCCTGATTCTTTCTATGCAGAGAGTTCTCTCTGCTCTGCTGAAGCCAACAGCCGTCAAAAGAAAGGAAAAAAAAAATAAAATAAAACGGGCAGTCTGCCAATAAACATTCTTTAGCAGTGGAACTTAAGTATAAACATTGTAACGATTTGTCCTTTGGATCAAAGGAATACACTTGGTGTGTAAATGAGGGAAGTGTAATGACTTAAACACTAAACCTTTTTCTGACATTTGTTGGTTTCAAGTTAAAATCGTTTTTTTTTTTTTGCTAGAAAATTACTTAGAACCCCCAAACATTATATATATATATTTTTTTTTTAGTAGAGACCCTAGAGAATAAAATGGTGGTTGTTGCAATATTTTATGTCACACTGTATTTGCGCAGCACTTGTTCAAATGCAATTTTTTGGGGAAAAAATTACACTTTAATGAATTAAAATAAAAACTAACCAGTAAAGTTAGCCCAATTTTTTTTTGTATAATGTGGAAAATTTTTACGCTGCGAGAATCGTGATCTTTTTATTGTAAGCAAAAAAATCGTGATTCTCATTTTGGCCAGAATCGTGCAGCTCTACAGGAGGGAATACAACTTCTTTAAAGCCTAGACGCACAGAGCATATTTACCAGCATCAGTTACCTTGATAATAACTCTGGGGTTGATTTACTAAAGGCAAATAGACTGTGCACTCTGCAAGTGCAGTCGCTCCAGAGCTTAGTAAATTAGGTAAAGCTTCACTTTGCAAAAAGTACCCAATCACGTGCAAGGAAGATAAAAAAAAAAAGGCATTTCTGCTTGGACATGATTGGATGATGGAGGTCGGCAGAGCTTTTGCTCATTTACTAAGCCCTGGAGCAACTGCTCTTGCAGAGTGCACAGTCTATTTGCCTTTAGTAAATCAACTCCTCTATAACTAATTTGCCTACCAACATTATAGTTCCATTATTTTATAATGACACCTCAATAATAGTTACAGTACATTATAATGACATGTAAAGCTTTTATTTAGTACAATGTTTTAATAAATAAGCTGCTTAGATTTTTTTTATCTTTATTATAAGCTGTTAAATTGACAACATAAAATTTTTTTCTATGTTTTTACCCTAACTCCTTCCTGCCCAGGCCCAGCGTCCCTTTAACAGAGAAGGACCGGCTGATTACATGACCGCTGTGATTGGCTGTCACAATAATTACATGACCAGGAGCCAGTCCCGCCAGCTACTGATCATTAGTGGAGAATGAGAGCTGTGTTTGACAGCTCGGTCTCTGTAAACGCAGGTAACATTGACCGCCCGGTGATGCATATGTGCGGCGTGTAAACCCACCTCTATGCCACCACACATACATATGTGTTACATGGGTGGCAACACATTAATAACTGCAACAGGCTGTCAATGCACCTCTGTCTATGTCTATGTAGGGCACAAGTGAGTTTGTGGGTTTGTTTTGTAAACAAACCCAAGTGATTGCTCTGATTGTCTCTCTGATTGATCGGCGACCATTCAGACTGGTTCCCAACTGTTACTTAGGACCAAGAGCTATCAGTGAAAGCACAGTCTTGGAACTAGGAGCTATCTCATCAGCGGAGGCCTCCAGACCTCCCTCGTCATGTATATAACTACTATATTTGGCGAAAGTTGATTTTTTTTTTTTTAAATTTCTGTACACAGAGAGACCTTAAGAAGAGATTCCCACTGGAAGCCGGAGCTGTGAACAAGTCAGAGAGAACTCTGCCCAAACTGAAAGGTAGGTACTCTTCCTGTGAGAATACCATGCATGATATAATTGTGGTACATCTCATTCCATCATCACTGCCATACCGCATAACCAACTTTAATTGTATTCAGATAACCTTTATGTGTGTGCACAGCACTCCCTGCTCTTATTCATGATGGCAACAATCAGGGCTTTTTTTCAGGGGGAACTTGGTGGAACTCAGTTCCACCACCTCTGGCTCAGACACTTTGGTGCCTGCTCACCACAATCACTTGTAAATACAGAAGTCTGGTTTCTGTGTTTACAAGTGACAGCTCTGCACTCTATGTAACCCACATGAACACTGCACTCTGTATGTAATGCCCCTTTAAGACCCTTCTACTGTTTGTGAAATCTGACCACACCCACTATTTGATGTGATTTGGAGGGTGTGTATGGGGGAAGAGTTTTGGGGGGGGGGGGGGGGGTCGTGTTTGAGTTCCAGCACCTATTGTTTGAGAAAAAAAAAGCCCCGGTAATAAGGTAATAATACCTTCTTCATCCATCACCTGTACAGAATGTATACAAAATTCATAATCATAACACAAGTCTTGGGAAAAAGGATTCCAAAAAGAATTAGGGATTATTGCTGCCTGTGTACCAGTTAGGGAGATTTGTCCCGTTTACCATTTCCACCAAGACTAAAAGTGAAAAAAGATAAAATTTTTTGACTGTCACCAGATCAGGAAAAGAGAGGAACTCTACTATTGGGAAACTAGTTTCCCGGAATTCCCGCATTTTGGGATTTCTCTCACTTCCTGTTGTAGCTATAGGACAGAAAGTGAAAGGAACTCTCCATAAGGAGACACAGATGGCAAAAAAAATAAAAAATCAGACAAAATGAAAAAAAAAAAAAAGATTTGGCGTTAGTTTTACTTTAACGCC
Organism: Lithobates septentrionalis; assembly: GCA_037952835.1. Classification (NCBI taxonomy): domain Eukaryota; kingdom Metazoa; phylum Chordata; class Amphibia; order Anura; family Ranidae; genus Lithobates; species Lithobates septentrionalis. The sequence continues at coordinate 556,632 of JBBDGP010003154.1, read as the reverse complement.
CTTTGACTACCAAATATACCTGCAATGGTATCCACTGGTTGATTTGACAATAACTCTATGACTAATTTTCCTACTTAATTTATTTTTTGAGGAATATAATTGTTTTTATTTTGTGCACTGTTTTATTAAATACATGGCTCAGTAGTTTTTTTTTATAGCTTACAAAATTTAAAAAATGTGAATTTTTTTTTTTTTTTACATTTTGGATAGAGTAATGTCGCGTACACACGATCGGACATTCCAACAACAAAATCCATGGATTCTTTCCGACGGATGTTGGCTCAAACTTGTCTTGCATACACACGGTCACATAAATCTTGTCGGAAATTCCGAACATCAAGAACACGGTGACGTACAACACGTAGGATGAGCCGAGAAAAATGAAGTTCAATAGCCAGTGCGGCTCTTCTGCTTGATCCCGAGCATGCGTGGAATTTTGTGCGTCGGAATTGTGTACACACGATCGGAATTTACGACAATGGATTTTGTTGTCGGACAATTTGAGATCCAGATCTCAAATTTTGTGTGACGGAAATTCCAATGGAAAATGTCCGATGGAGCCTACACACGGTCGGAATTTCCAACAACAAGGCCCCATAGAACATTTTCCGTCGGAAAATCCGACTGTGTGTACGAGGCATAAGGGTTATATCAGATTTTTTTTTTTTAACATCTGTGTTCCACTGGGGAGATTTCACTTCACTTCCTGTCCCATAGTCAAACTTCAGAAAAAGGGAATCCTGGCATATCGCCAGAACTAGCATCCCCATTGGAAGGTTTAACCTCTATTCATACTCTGGTGACAACTCAAAATATGGGATTTTCTTTCTCATTCAGCTTTCAGCGATACCAGTAAACAAGACAAATAGAGAGTGTGAATCTCTTTAACGGGAGGCACAGACAGCAATAAAAACATGAATTTAAAAAAAAATTATATAAACAGCACTCGTAGGATATAGTGCAAATGGAAACACTAAACAATGAATATCGAATTCTAAAGTGAAATAAGTAAAAGTGAAAAAACTGCAGCAGCTATCGCAAAGGTACTAAAACCTTGAGGTATGATAGATCAATATAAACAGCGCTTGCAGACTATAATTAGTAAGTGCAAATAAATAAAAAAATACACAAAAAATAGAGTTTTTAGCAACTGTCCAGCAAGAGTCATGTCCCAAAAGCCAGAGAACAGGTTACAGACTGAAAATCGGTAAATCGTTACAGACTGAAAATATGAAATAAGCATGTACAAATTAAAGTAACATAAAAACTACTTAAAAGGTAAATGATGATATAGCAACCTAAATTGTATACTCAAAGTAACAACAGATTCCTTGTACATAAAGAGAAATGCAGAATGACAGAAAGCAAAGTAGCACCATCTACTGGCAGAATTTATGTATGACAATTTCACTTACTGGGAAACATAAAATAGCCTTTTTTAGACATCAGCATTGATTGCAGATTACAATAATTTCTCAATACAGGTTTCTGGTCATTAAAGTATAACTAAAAGCAAACTTTTTTTTTTTTCAATTTGGATAGAGTGAAAAGGGATTGCAACATGTCATGTCTTTATTGCTGAATCAATATAAACAGCGATTGCAGACTATAATTAGTAAGTGAAAATAAATGACCATGTAAAAAATTACACAAAAAATAGTTATTCACAAATAATGTCTCTTATATAAAGTGCTAGGTACTCAAAAAGTGCATAACTGCTCCATTATTATTGCTGGTGCTCCCCAAATATGGACGGTTTCGTTTGCCACACTCCCCTCTTGTGACCCCACTCACCAAATAACATGGACCCACAGCTTTGCAGTCTGGGGTCAGAAAAGCTGAGATCAATACGATCGAGTGTGAGACAAAGGGATTTCTCTGGAGCCTCTCACAATAATGGTTTTCATAGATGTTCAAAGGCGCTCATTCGTTTTCATATATGGGAGACAAAGAAGGAACCAATAGTGAAGTACTGTATGGATGGAGAAAAGTTTGCGCTGGCTAGGCGCTACTTACAAAAAAACGGACTAAAACAGGCATCAGTATGAAGCTCGGGGTGCGCTGCTGGTCGGCGTGCATTCCACAGAGAGTGGAAGTTTTGTCAGTGTCCTTGATGACCCCCTGGAGGAGGGGCGAAACGCATTGACGCACTTCAAGTCTCTAATCCACTGACAAAACGTCCGCTCTCCGTGGAACACACGCCGACCAGCAGCGCACCCGGAGCTTCATGCTGGTGCCTGTTTTAGTCCCTTTTTTTGTAAGTAGCGCCTAGCCAGCGCAAACTTTTCTCCATCCACACACTACTTCACTATTGGTTCCTTCTTTGTCTCCCATATATGAAAACGAATGAGCACCTTTGAACATCTATGGAAATCATAGAACATGTAACATGTTGTAATCCCTCTTCACTCTATCCAAATTGTAAAAAATAAAAAAGTTTGCTTTTAGTTATACTTTAATGACCAGAAACTTGTATTGAGAAATTATTGTAATCTGCAAAATCACTGCTAATGTCTAACAAAGGCTATTTTATGTTTCCCAGTAAGTGAAATTGTCATGCACAAATTCTGCCAGTAGATGGTGCTATTGTGCTTTCTGTAATTCTGCATTTCTCTTTATGTAGAAGGAATCTGTTGTTACTTTGAATATACAATTTAGGTTGTTCTATCATCATTTACCTTTAAAGTGGGGATCCACCCAAAAAAAAAAAAACTACATGAAAAATTAAAAAAATAAATACAAAAAAACATTTGGATATATATATATTTTTTTACTTACCTCTAAATGCCTGTTGCTAGGGGGTCCCTCGTAGTCTGCCTCTTCCAGTGCCTGGGCTGGTGACATCACTTCCCCCTCGGCACAGGAAGGGTTTAGCTCTGCTCCCTCCCTCCTGTCAATCATCTGGGACCCATTACAGGTCCCAGGTGACTGAGCGGCCAATCACGGCGCGCGGCGCAGCTCGCGCATGCGCAGTGGGTGCCAGGCTGTGAAGCCACAGCCTGGCACCCACAGTTGCAATGCCGGTGCCGCTGAACGGAGGGGGAGACGAGTGGGGCTTCGATCCCCCGCATCGCTGGACCCTGGGACAGGTAAGTGTCCAATTAAAAGTCAGCAGCTGCAGTATTTGTAGCTGCTGACTTTTAATTTTTTTTTTTTTTTTTTTTACTGGACCTCGGGTGGAACTCCTCTTTAAGTAGTTTTTATGTTACTTTAGTTTGTACATGCTTATTTCATATTTTTAAAATCGCTGTTTATTTACCGATTTTCAGTCTGTAACCTGCTCTCTGGCTTTTGGGACATGACTCTTGCTGGACAGTTGCTAAAAACTCTTAATCTGCTATTTTCAACTACTCTAAGCGAAATTTCTTCAGAACAGTAAAACACAATCACTTGTAATAAGTTGATTTGCATGTTTATCAAAAACAAACTCGGATTGTAGATTTCTTTTAATCTTAGTCACCAAGAAGTGGCGGTGAATGCAGAATAGATAACTCTTCCCAGACCTATGAGGTCAGGGTGTTGTAATCGGTATGTGATCATCAATTGCTTTTTAGTTTTAGACGGAGTGAGGAAAAGATAGCCCTTTCCCACTCTATGCCAAACGTAACTATAAAGAAATGATGGAACAGTCCAAGTCTCAAAGGATTCATATATTGACCCCATGTCTATGGGTATAATTGACACTCCCCTTATTCAAATCTGCTACTACAGATGAAGTTGCTAAACTCCTTTCTAATGCCCAACTAACCACCTGTCCCCTGGACCCTATTCCTTCTCAAATACTACGGTCGCCCTCTGACTCCATCCTACACTTTCTAACCCACATCTTCTATCTCTCCCTCACCTCTGGCATCTTCCCCAATGCTCGAAAACATGCACTGGTCACCCCCATACTTAAAAAGCCATCCTTGGACCCTACCAATCTTAACACCCTATGCCCTATCTCCCTGCTACCCTTTTCCTCTAAACTCCTTGAAAGCCTGTGGTTTACAACCAACTGAGTGACCACCTTATTAAGAATAACCTTCTTGATCCCCTTCAATCTGGGTTTCGCCCTCAACACTCCACAGAAACTGCTATTTTAAAACTCACAAATGACCTACTAACTGCAAAAACCAACGGACACTATTCTGTACTCCTACTTCTGGACCTTTCAGCTGCCTTTGACACGGTTGACCACCCCCTCCTCCTCAAAAAACTTTACTCCCTCGGTCTCCGTGACTGTGCTCTTCAGTGGCTCTCATCCTACCTATCCCAACGCACCTTCAGTGTCACTTACAATTCTACTTCCTCCACTCCTCTTCCCTTCTCTGTCGGGGTCCCCCAAGGTTCTGTTCTTGGACCTCTTTTATTTTCAATCTACACCTCTTCCCTGGGTCAGCTGATAGCCTCCCACGGCTTTCAATATCATTTCTATACTGATGACACACAAATCTATCTCTCCACCCCTCAACTCACTCCATCAGTCTCCTCACGCATCACTAACTTACTAACAGACATATCTGTATGGATGTCACACCACTTCCTCAAACTCAACTTGTCCAAAACCGAGCTTATAATATTTCCTCCCCCACGTGCCTCTTCCCTTGACTTCTCTGTCAAGAGCAATGGCAAAACCATCCACCCGTCCCCACATGTCAGGGTGCTAGGTGTTATCCTAGACTCTGAACTCTCCTTTCGGCCCCACATTTCCAAAGCTTGCCGCCTCAACCTCCGCAACATCTCTAAACTACGTCCCTTTCTAACCAATGAAACCACAAAGCTCCTGATTCACTCCCTGGTTATCGTTCATCTCGACTACTGCAACTCCCTCCTCATTGGCTTACCCTTAAATAGACTATCCCCCCTGCAGTCCATCATGAATGCTGCTGCCAGACTCATCCACCTTACAAACCGCTCAGTGTCTGCTACCCCTCTCTGCCAATCCCTTCATTGGCTGCCACTCGCCCAACTAATTAAATTCAAAATACTAACAATAAGTTACAAAGCCATCCACAACTCTGCCCCCAGCTACATCACTAGCCTAGTCTCAAAATACCAACCTAATCGCCCTCTTCGTTCCTCCCAAGACCTCCTGCTCTCGAGCTCCCTCATCACCTCCTCCCATATCCGCCTCCAGGACTTCTCCCGAGCCTCGCCCATCCTCTGGAATTCCCTACCCTAATCTGTGAGACTGTCTCCAAGTTTATTCACTTTTAGGCTATCCCTGAAAACTTTCCTCTTCAGAGAAGCCTATCCTGCCTCCATCTAACAACCGCATTATTTTCTCCGATAGCTCACCCCCCACAGCTATTACCCTTTCGTATCACTTGACCCTCCCTCCTAGATTGTAAGCTCTAACGAGCAGGGCTCTCTGATTCCCCCCTGTATTGAATTGTATTGTAATTGTACTGTCTGCCCTAATGTTGTAAAGCACTGCACAAACTGTCAGCGTTATATAAATCCTGAATAATATTAATAATAATAATATATAACTCAATCTGGTAATTCAATTTTTGTAGACGTCTCAAGGACATTAGGAAAGAAGAAAGGACCCAAGCAGGCATTGCAGAGACTCCAGATACTAGAGACCTATTCACAGTCGGTGCTGAGGTTGGACGCCAAGATCTCACAATGCGATATCGTTGTTCAGTTCTTCACTCTAAAGAGCAATGACCTCAATCCATCTTTCCCAGATGACAGGTAAGGTTCAATGGGAATGCATTAAAAGTGCATCAGTGTGAAAGGCCAGCCAAAACCCACCCCAGTATATAGTCATATTGCTCAATTTAAAAGCTGTTAGATTGTTTGAGTGGCACTTGATGAGTAACTAATTCTCTCCTCCGTATATGGAGCATAGATGGCATTTGCTGGTTTGAGGCACCCATTGCTACTTTTATCCCTTTGGAGGCTTTGGCACTAGAATCTTCCTACCATGCTCTGTCCTTGCCCACTCCAGAGTTTTGGTTTTTCACATCTCCTGTAATTTTCTTCATATAAAATAAGTTTAAACTTGATAAGCAAGCAAGGAACTCCCTAGTAATGGTCACGTCAGATGTTGGGACCTCAGATTTCAAGAGCAGATATGCTACCACTAGAGATATAAGAAACCAATAGTGGTTTTTATTTTGGATAGAGTATGGGTGAATTATAACCCCATCAGATTTTTTTCTTCTGCCATCTGTGTCCTATTGCGGAGATTTCCCTTCACTTCCTGTCCCAAAGTCAAGCAGGAAGTGAGAGGAAATACCTGAAAATTAAGGGAATTCTTTGAGGACCCCCAGGTCACCAGAACTAGTGTCCCCATTGGAAGATTTCCCCGCTATTACTATTCCGTGGACAACCCAATGTTTGGGATTTTCTTTCAATTCAACTTTTAATGATAATGGTAAACAGGACAAATAGAGAGGGGGAATCTCCTTAACGGGGGGCACAGACAGCAATAAAAACTAATCCTTCTCCACTCTATACAAAACAGAAAAAAAAGTTTTGCCTTTAGTTATAATTTTGTGTGGAGTGGTTCTAATCTGCGCCCAATTAACAAGAACAAATAGTCATTTTAGATCTTCCCTGAAAACTATTAGCCCAAATTTGAACTGTTGATAACTTTCAAGGCTGACAGACATTAACTTCACTATCAAGTGGCTGTGGTGGAAGATACAGTAATACAAGGGCTATGTAGGCTGGTCTTATGCATCTACTGTCCCTTGCATGATGTTGACAAAGATCGCCTACACAGTGAATGTCCATAACTATTAGATATGATTGTATATATTGTGTACAACAGGTTATTACCAGCAGTGGAGAGGCAACATTTTCAGATGGCTCAATCTGCTCTACATAGAAAACTGTTGTCTTAGTAAATAGCAATAAGATAGTAATAAGAAAGTTCCTTATGACCTCTGCTCTGCGTTGGTTGAAATGGGTGCAGTATATTATAAAAGGCAGGAAGAATGAAGTGATTTTTCCTTATCATTTATTGGGCTGTTTGCTTTATCTTTTAATGTTTGCATTTTGTGTTTGTTGTATTAGAATTGTGAAAGCAGATGCAAAACCGCCTGTTTATATAATGTGTCATGTGAGTTATATATAGTATATAACAGTATCGTAATAAGCCTCTGAAAGTGTGTCACTGACTGCCAACAACAGGACATGTTTAAACATGCGCGAGAAGCAGGACAAGTCAACTGTTAACCACTTGACCTCCGTAAGATTTACCCCCCCTTCATGACCAGGCTATTTTTTATGATACGGCGCTGCGCTACTTTAACTGACAATTGCGTTGCCATGTGACACTGTACCCAAATAACGTTTTCGCTTTTTTTCCCCACAAATAGAGCTTTCAGTTGGTGGTATTTGATCACCTCTGTGGTTTTTATTTTTTGAGCTATAAACAAAAAAAAAGACTGACAATTTTGAAAAAAAATAAAAATTATATTTTTTACTTTCTGCTATAAAACAAATCAATGTAAAAAAAAAATTTTCATCATCAATTTAGGCCAATATGTATTCTGCTACATATTTTTGGTAAAAAAAAAATCCCAATAAGTGTATATTAATCGGTTTGCGCAAAAGTTACAGTGTCTACAATCTGATATTTTTATTTATCTTTCTTTAACTTTCTTATTAGTAATGTCGGCGATCAGCAACTTATAGCAGGACTGTAATGCAGACAAATAGGACACCTGACACTTTTTGGGGACCAGTAACACTAATACAGCGATCAGTGCTCCAAAATATGCACTGTTACTGTACTAATGACACTGGACTGCCAGTGGACATTGGGTCCACGATACCCGCAGCTGGGCTCCTGCTGTGTGTGATCACAGTGGGAGTGGGTCACTGGTGGCTCGCACCTCAGACCCGGAAGTGTCAGATTACGTACTAGGTATGTGATGTGGCACAGAGCAGCCTCCCTGCCCCAGTATATGTACAGTGGGCGGTCTGCAAGTGGTTAACTGATAATTTAGCTATAGGGGGAGTCTGGTGGGTTGACAAGCCATGGTCAGGAAATAGCCACGGTCAAACTGGTAATCAGCAGGGGCAAGCCATGGTCAGGAATTAGCCATGGTCAAACCAGTAATCAGCAGAGACAAGCAGTGGTCAGCCAAAGTCAAACTGGGATAGAGCAGAGGTTGAAAACTAGATAAGTTTAAAATGGGAATCGGCAGAGACAAGCTGTGATCAGGAACTATCTAAGGTCAAACTGGAAATCTTCAGAGACCAGCTGTGGTCAGGAACCAGCTTATTTCAAACTGGGAATAAGCAAATAAAAGGTGTGGTTAGGAATTTACTGAGGTCAGTAGCAGAAAGGCAGAGTAGAGACAAGTCCATGGGCAAGCCAGGTCAACAATGGAAAAGCAGATCTCAGGAACCGATTCAGGGTTTAAGTCACATGGTGACAGCTGAAGACAATCCATTAACTTTTTAATTGAGCACTGTTTCTTGTCTAGGTGGTCTGGTGCCAAGATTGGAATTAAGTGTGTGTGTCTGTGCACCTGTACATGCATACTTTTGTACAGTGAGTGTGCATAAACTAGCATGCTTGCACAAATGTGCATGCATGCGCAATAACTGGTAATGACCCTTGTTCTGAGTATTGGCACCTGTACACATCTTCTGAAGCCATCCTGAAAAGTTTCTTAAGATGTGACCTAAGAAAGCTAATTGTATAAATAGCATAACATGTTCATCTCTCATGACTTCTTTGTTTTCCCAGCATTGTCATCGTGCCTTCTGAGAGAAAAAAGGAGAGAATCATTGCCTCACCACTTACGCCCATGATCTCCAAGATTGTGGTCTCAGCCAATCACCTGTGTGTAGCAGACTATGAGACAGTGGACCTGAGGAACAGACCGTTCAAGGTGAAGAGACACGAGCTTCTAGATGTCCTGCTGAAGGAAAGCTCAGGTATGTCATTATATGGGGGAACCTCCCCTCCATATCTTACACTAGAGGTCTGGATTCAGAAAATATGGGCAGAAAGCTCTGTCACTTTCTATCACCAGGTTTTTTTCAGTATGTAGTTTACCTAGTAGTTTCTAATACAGGTTAATACCAAACTATAGCCTATTTTTTTTTAAAAGATTTGGATAGAGCTAAAATTTCAGTAATGTTTTTAACTCTGTCTGTGACCCCATTGGGAAGATTATCCCTCATTCCTCTCCCTTTGACACCAGTACAAAGAATGAAGGGTGCAGTTGACACTAAGGTTGTCAAAAGGCAATATTACCTGATAGAGGTTCTAACCCTTTCCTCCTATATCCAAAATGAAATATTAGGTTTTGGTTTGAGGTAAGCTTTAATATATCTTTTTTATCCTAAGTATCCCTTTTAAAGCAATTCTGCCATGGGGTGGGACTGCTGTTAGGTAGTGCAGGCACATAGGACTGCCCCATTAGCACATAGGCAAGAAGTACAGAATATTTGCCCTTCAGAATGGCTACCAGAAGTCAATATCTTCCTCTTAATGTGCCTTTGGGATAGTGGCCATAGTCAGACAGATGATACATATATGCTCCAAGGGCTAACTGTACAGATCAATGCTGTTCATTTTGGCACAGTCAACCTTGGACTACTGCATGTCCAAGTGCTCTATGTATTGAAGTGTGTATATATTCATATATTTATATTATATATATATATATATATACACTACCGTTCAAAAGTTTGGGGTCACCCAAACAATTTTGTGTTTTCCATGAAAAGTCACACTTATTCACCACCATACGTTGTGAAATGAATAGGAAATAGAGTCAAGACATTGACAAGGTTAGAAATAATGATTTGTATTTGAAATAACATTGTTTTTACATCAAACTTTGCTTTCATCAAAGAATCCTCCTTTTGCAGCAATTACAGCATTGCACACCTTTGGCATTCTAGCTGTTAATTTATTGAGGTAAGCTGGAGAAATTGCACCCCACGCTTCTAGAAGCAGCTCCCACAAGTTGGATTGGTTGGATGGGCACTTCTGGCGTACCATACGGTCAAGCTGCTCCCACAACAGCTCAATGGGGTTCAGATCTGGTGACTGTGCTGGCCACTCCATTACCGATAGAATACCAGCTGCCTGCTTCTGCTGTAAATAGTTCTTGCACAATTTGGAGGTGTGTTTAGGGTCATTGTCCTGTTGTAGGATGAAATTGGCTCCAATCAAGCGCTGTTCACTGGGTATGGCATGGCGTTGCAAAATGGAGTGATAGCCTTCCTTATTCAGAATCCCTTTTACCCTGTACAAAGCTCCCACCTTACCAGCACCAAAGCAACCCCAGACCATCACATTACCTCCACCATGCTTAACAGATGGCGTCAGGCATTCTTCCAGCATCTTTTCATTTGTTCTGCGTCTCACAAACGTTCTTCTTTGTGATCCAAACACCTCAAACTTGGATTCATCCGTCCACAACACTTTTTTCCAGTCTTCCTCTGTCCAATGTCTGTGTTCTTTTGCCCATCTTAATCTTTTTCTTTTATTGGCCAGTCTCAGATATGGCTTTTTCTTTGCCACTCTGCCCTGAAGCCCAAAATCCCGCAGCCGCCTCTTCACTGTAGATGTTGACACTGGTGTTTTGCGGGTACTATTTAATGAAGATGCCAGTTGGGGACCTGTGAGGCGTCTGTTTCTCAAACTAGAGACTCTAATGTGCTTATCTTCTTGCTTAGTTGTGCAACGCGGCCTCCCACTTCTTTTTCTACTCTGGTTAGAGCCTGTTTGTGCTGTCCTCTGAAGGGAGTAGTACACACCGTTGTAGGAAATCTTCAATTTCTTTGCAATTTCTCGCATGGAATAGCCTTCATTTCTAAGAACAAGAATAGACTGTCGAGTTTCAGATGAAAGTTCTCTTTTTCTGGCCATTTTGAGCGTTTAATTGACCCCACAAATGTGATGCTCCAGAAACTCAATCTGCTCACAGGAAGGTCAGTTTTGTAGCTTCTGGAAGGAGCTAGACTGTTTTTAGATGTGTGAACATGATTGCACAAGGGTTTGCTAATCATCAATTAGCCTTCTGAGCCAATGAGCAAACACATTGTATTATTAGAACACTGGAGTGATAGTTGCTGGAAATGGGCCTCTATACACCTATGTAGATATTGCACCAAAAACTAGACATTTGCAGTTAGAATAGTCATTTACCACATTAGCAATGTATAGAGTATATTTGTTTAAAGTTAGGACTAGTTTAAAGTTAGCTTCATTTAAAAGTACAGTGCTTTTCCTTCAAAAATAAGGACATTTCAATGTGACCCCAAACTTTTGAACGGTAGTGTATATATATATATATATATATATATATATATATATATATATATATATACATACATATACATATATATATATATATATATATATATATATATATATATATATATATATATAACCACCACTTCATGTGATAGAGGTGCAACAAGAAGTAAGGAAACCTTTACAAAATGAGGACATTATCCCTCTTAGCTTGTTCTGATAACAACTATAAATTCAGAATTTTTCCATCACTTTTCGTGATCCCCAGGACAATTGGATAGGTACATCTCAACAGTAGGGGCATACAATCAATTAAAACCTGACCCTTCAAAACTCTATGCAAAATGTAAATTGTTGCCCAGTGTTTGCATATTTGCCTTACACAGCTGTTCTCTGTAATGCAGGCTGGTGGCTGGTGGAGAATGAAGATCGCCAATTAGCTTGGTTCCCCGCACCTTATTTTCAGGAAGAGAGAAACTGTGAAGCAGGTGACAACACCATGGAATGCCAAGAAGAAGGTGAACATCTACCTAGTCGTGTATCTTCTAATGACTTAGAAATCAGACTCACAACAGTTTGCAAAATAGATTTTCTGTAAGAACTGCAGTAAAAGTAAATGGTATTGCTACCTACATTAAATCCAACCATAGACATGCGAATACCTACCCAGGAACCAAGGGGAGGACAACATTGGTCTCTCACGGGAAGCACCAGAACACTCCAAACTCTACAACTTGGTTGAAGGTGCTTGTGTATTCAAGGACCTGCCTAACAAGTTGTAGAAATCTGTGTGCAATACCATAAGCATCTGATACTGGGAGTGCATATTTGTGTCCCAAGGTGGGATCTTTACAATAGTGTGCCACATAACATCAAATTAGGACAGGGCCAGAATGTTTGTGGCTCCCTAACCAATGGCATGCACTTATTTAAAAAAAAACAAACACCTTCATGTTTGCTTTATATAACTTTATCACATGTAAAAACCAGATTGGATGCTGTAAATTTCTGCAGTTTGTAAATAGCTGTTGGCCTTATTGCATGAGACTAAAGAGAGCTGTTATTTCCAAACAGTCAGACATTGATAGGGTTCATTTTGTGAGTGCTGCAATAGGCAAATAACAGGAGGAGAGCAGTAAAATTAGTATGTCTGTCTATGCATTCATTAGCTGAGAGTCATTTAGAGGATGGGTCATTTTCTAATAGCCCTCCTCTATTGTCTATGGTTGCCCCAGTGTTTAAGGCTAATATATTGTCACTTATTTGATGAGTGTGAGAGATCTATTATAAAGGGGCAGAAGTTTAAATTTGGGATCCTTGACCATTCCTCACTCTGACTTTATTCCTCTCAGGTATGTGTGTGGTGACAAAGGGCTATGAGGCTCAGAATTCAGATGAGCTCACCGTCATGGTCGGCGTGGTGGTGAAAGTCTTGAAAAAGTCAGACAACGGTTGGTGGCTGGTCAGGTGAGAACTTCTATTAGTCCTAAACTATAAAGACCATCAATTATAAAAACTGAAGACCTGGAGTGAGAGAATATGGGGACTGCCATTGCAGAGCTCCTGCAAATGCGGGTTGCCTGTCCATCTTACTTATTCACTGCAGACCATGTGATCTGACTTCATGTTTATTCTAATGTACATGCTTGTTTTAAGCAGCTCATAGATTACATGTTTTTTTTTACCTTCCACCATCAGTGGATGGAAATGTGGCCATATTATGTCAGTGATGTCATGAGCCTCCCCTACTCTTTGGGGTTGATTTACTAAAGACAAATAGACTGTGCACTTCTGAAAGTGCAGTTGCACTCTGCAAGAGCAGTTGCTACAGAGCTTAGTAAATGATGGAGAGCTCTGCTGACTTTCATCATCCAATCACGTGCAAGGAAAATGACAAAAACAGTATTTTTGCTTACACTTGATTGGACGATGGAAGTCAGCAGAGCTCTCCATTATTTACTATGCTCTGGAGCAACTGCCCTTGCAGAGTGAAACTGCACTTTCAAAAGTGCACAGTCTATTTGCCTTTAGTAAATCAACCCCGTGTACATGCAGCGTTGGGGTGGGGAATGCCCTCGTCACAGCTGATTGGGCTGGCATTGACGGCTTCCTTCTAGGTTCTGCTGAACATGGGTTCCTACTCCTCACTCATCACAAGTGTCCTCACAGAGACTTGTAGGGCTGAGGCTGAGGGCGTGTCTGACTAGGTTTGTTTGATTAAAGAGTACACTGGGCAGTGTGGTTAGACTGGTGCCTATTGGGCTGCACATACATATTTAGACACACTGCACAGCTGCTATAGCAGGAAAGTGGAGAAAGACTATGGAAATGGAGCCTGTTAGTACAATATCTATCTGAGTAAATATCAATTTTTTTAGTGACTTTAACCATACTGATATACAATTTCTGGTTTATTTTTGCTGCAGCTATAACAGAAGGACAGGCTATGTCCCATCTCTTTATCTGAAGCCTTACACAAACCCCTGTGAGAAGATCCAGAATTTCATTAGCAAGGAGCGCCATAAATCTACACCCAACCTATATGGAGATATGTATTCGTTCCTCCACCAGAAATCATCAGTGGGTGACCAGAGGCTGATTGGAATCACCTTAGAGGAGAGATTGAGGAGCCAGTCACTGGACTCTGAGGCCAGATCTGATGCAGATTCTGACATAGTCAGCATGGCAGGGAGCAGACGGAATTCTTCATATAGCGAGAGCTCGTCTCTGAACAACTCCAACCCATCTTTAGCAGAGTCAACCTCATCTTCTGTTCTTCCCAAAGTACCTCCTAGACCTATGCCAAACCAAATCATAGAGAAGTGCAGCACTGTCACCAAGAAGAGGCTGCAGACGTCGCTAGCAAGTCTGGAAAATTCTGACTCTCCTGGGACCAGACTGTAATCCACATGATGTAAAGGGGTTTTCCAGTTTGAAGCAAACGTGTCTAACTTCTAAAGAAGTCCCTGACCCTTTTGCAAAATCGTGGTGCACCGAATTGCAAGGTGCTGCGGCACTATGCATTGGCACATGCTAAAACGCCCATTTTAGCAGATGCATGGGGGTGCCATTAGCAATTAATCGCACCACTGCATGTCTGCTAAAGGGCAGCGTATTTCAATATATGTTGGTGAAGCACATGATTTTGCGCATGTTCTTGAGTGTGACTGTAGTGAATATGAATGAGTACACAAACAAATCTGAAGCTCTCTCCCTTTCCTCATTCTTCCCAATCAAAAAAGGCAAGAATGGGTAAATGTGAACTCCACATTACACATTATCAGCTTACATTTTCTTACCAGATTCCAAAAAAATTCAAAACCTTTTTTAGATATAATTTTTGGCCTCAAATTGAGACATTATAATCGTTCTTATTTTTGAATTGGGTAGGTGGTATAACCATTGAAGTATATCCCTTCCTACTGGAGAATGGACAAATGTTGCGCCCTAGGTGCCATCTTTTCAGTTTTATGTCTAGAAGGTAGATGCCAAGGATTTTCCAGATCCAGTGTCCTCAAATTGACTGTGGCTCTTATTCTTTTTGGCCCATCTGGCCTAATCTATGGCTGTTTTGATATGTGTTGGTTTTAGCTTGCTCTAACCCTTACTATTCAAGCATATTTTGGGTGGTCCTCAAGTTTTCTTGGCTTGGCCCACTATATCTTACAGCGACCCTACTCTGAGGCAGTACAATAAACTATGTGGTTAGTATATTATAGACATGAAAAACAAAATAGCTAAAAACTTGGAAAACCCCTCCAAGGATTGTTGGAGACCACGCAGCACCATGTATTTACTCACCGAGACTCCGAGCACTAATCAGCAGGATTACAGAGAGCACTAGCAGCAGCATTCTCTATTCATTATGGAGTTGTTACAATATTTTGGGCAAAGTTTGCCTGAAAAGTGTGCCATCGGGGCACAGGATTTCCTAGCGGTAAGGCTATACCTGTAGTAGAATTTTTTCTACCTATGTTAGATGCAGCAAATAGTGGTTTATTGTATGCATCAATATTGTATATGTGTGGGCAATTTTGTATAACCTTTAGAGATTAATTCCACCCAAAATTGATTTAAATAGGTATCGAAGGGATGTGCAATCCCCTAGTAACCTCGTAGACTCTATGTTTCCACCTACTTCCAACAAGGCCAGAATGAAGGTGTTAGGAAGTTCGAAGGAAGTTATAATTGTAAAGGCTGTAACACTTGGTCAGGACTGGCAATTGTATATAATAAAAAGGGGAGACATAATTTGAGTACATTTTTTAGCAACTCTGCAAATCTGAAAAAACGCTTTCGGGTGAAAGTGACTTTTAAGACAAAGAGCAGTGTGCAACACTCATAGCAACCGTGTAGAAATCCATTATCATTGGTCTAAGTACACTAAAATGCAGGAATCAGATGGGTTGTTAGTCCTGTAATCCAAGGGAACCAATCATAAATCTTCTGATTACATTACACTACTGACATCTGATTGGTTGCTATGAATAACTGCCCATTATTATTCTTTACATTGTTTTTTATGGTTTTGTTACATTTCATTGTACACTGACCCCAGTTATTTCAGTGCCCTGAATTTTTCTAAAAAAAATACTTGATAAGGGTTTAACAAATATATGAAAAGCTGGGGACATTTTTTAGCTTGTTTAAATAATTATTAACTTCATTAACTAATTATTAACTTTTTAGTCTGGGTTGATGAAATAAACATAAAGTCAATTTATATATCATATTTTTTGATAGAACATTGGGGTCACCTTCGCAGACCAGTCAGTACTCTACGAAAGGGAGAGGCTCAACCAATGGGCTACATATCTGTAAAGCAGGTTAAGTTGTGGAAATGTTTGGTGTCACTGACACTGATGTTCTGTATGACAGGGATGCCAGGGGTGCGGGAAGGACGTCCCCTCCTGATTTATTAACACTCAAAGTGACGCACCATTTCACAATTGGGAGATTTAAAGGAAGACCTTCATGTTTATTTTTATCATTAATGATTTTTATTAAAAAAATTTTATAAAACACAAAGATACATGCACCGTATACATAACAGATATTTTGGACCTTCGTGTTTATTGAAGTCCTTAATCTGTAGTTGTATGTATAGTCACGACTTTTCCATATGTGTTCTGTTATGCACTATGTGAAACAAATTGGCATTTTTTGCTCTTTTAATTTTATAGTAGCACAGTATTTTATAATCTTATGTATACTCAAAGTGGAGCATCCATTTCAATTTTGTTAGATTCCATTTTAGGTGGACATCCCTTCATTTCATTAGAATAGGCAAGTAGAGATTTTAGAACTAGAAGGTAATGTTTTAATGTAATTTCGGTGTTGGACATTTGTTTTCCTAATTAAGTATTTTTTAAAGATAAAATGTATAATTACAATAAATAAAATTACAATAAATTGAGGTCTTATATTTCATTTCATCCAACATGTGGTATTTTACTGCTTTCAAAAAACATGTTTCTAAATAAAAAAAACTGTTTACAGTTTTTTTTTATGATCTGAATAAGATTGTTTTTGGTTGTACATATCCCAAAGCTGACAGCTTCACTATGACTCCTATAACATCCAGGAAAAAATATATTTAACTGCTTAAGGACCACCCCGCGTACATATACTGCGGCAGGGAGGCCCTTAAGCGCAAAATCACGTACCTGTACATAATTTTTTTTCTTCAGCTCTGGGGGGCGCGCGAACACTGCCGGAGCCTCGCTCCCACTGTGATTGGACACAGCGGAAACCCAACAATCGTTCTGAGTAAAGGCAGAATGGCGGTCTGCCTATGTAAACAAGGCAGATCGACATTCTGCTTGTAAGGAAGACAGAGATCTTGTGTTTCTGGAACAGGGATCTCTGTCTTTCTACAGTTAAATCAGTGGTGGCCGGTGCTCAAAATTTTTGAGGAGGCGCAAACAAACTGAAAAATTCTAAAAAATACTGAAAAAAAACATCAGTTGCAGCCTCACTGTGCCATCAATTGCAGCCTCACTGTGCCATCAATTGCACCCACTGTGCCCCATAAAATGCAGCCACTGTGCCCCATCAAATGCAGCCTTTGTGCCCATCATATGAAGCCTGTGCCCATCATCTGCAGCCTGTGCCCATCATCTGCAGCCTGTGCCCATCATCTGCAGCCTCTGTGCCCATCATATGCAGCCTCTGTGCCCATCATATGCACCCATAATACTATCCCATAATTTGTAAACGCTATAACTTTTGCGCGAACCAATCAACATATGCTTATTGTGTTTTTATTTTTACTAAAAACAGGTAGCAGATTACATATTGGCCTAAATTGATGAAGAAACTAGATTTTTTACATTTATTTTTATTGGATATGTTTTATAACAAAATATTGTTGGTTTTTTTTTTGTTTTTTTTAATTGTTTTTTTGTTGTTTATAACGCAAAAAATAAAAACCACAGAGGTGATCAAATAACACCAAAAGAAAGCTCTCTTTGTGGGAAAAAAAGGACAGCAATTTTATTTGGGTACAGCGTCGCACGACCACGCAATTGTCAGTTACAGCAACGCGGTGCACTATAACAAAACTATAACACTATAACAAAAATCGGCCTGGTTAGGAAGGGGGGTAAACCTTCCGGAGCTGAAGTGGTTAAAGAAAAACTCCACATTTTACTTATATAGATTATAGGGGAACAGTACAACAATGAAAATGACACTAAAAGATATCCTTATTCTCCAAAAAAATTCCATACACATCCAGTACTTGGCCCTGTAATCTATTTTTCACAAAATAATTACTTACTGTACTTCTCTGTCTTCTTGCAACGTCCTCCGTGAGCTCCAGAACCTCCATTTGTTAAGAACAAGCAGTGCATATTAGTATATAGCATATACAGTATTTGTAGTCATGTGCACGGCTCTATGGACGCTACAAATCTAATAATCTATAGGCCACAGTCCTACTTGGAAACCAATAAGAGGGGCGGGGGCGCTATGTTCCTACATAGAGTGGGACCATGGAGAATGAACGTAGTCACCCTCTAATGAAAGAAAGTGGAATTTCCAATCTCCACACACAAGTGAATGAAAAAAGTTCAGAAAAAAAAGTCCAACAAATACCATGTTCCAGATGATCCAATTTTCCACCTCTGTGCCCCAAATGTGTAAAAAAAACAGGTTCACCAGATTTCCATGACCCCCTTTATTTCTAAGTACTGTAGGCCATGAAACATTTTAGCATCAAATCCTCCAGCAACTCCCACTTCTATCCACTAATGACAGGGCCGCTGTTATATTCTTTATTCCACAGGTAAATTACAGCACATCAAGCTCCTCTCCTCTCTCCTCCGGAACAACCACATTGTATACCCCGCTCCTCTACTTACCCCATGAACCAGGCAACAACTAGATGTGCAATTCGTTTCGTTCGGAATACGTTTTTTAACAAATTTCGACAAATTTGTTAATTCAGGAAATATCCGAACTAACAAAAACCAGTTTAATTAATTTTTAAGAATATTTTTAAATTTGAATATTCGAAAATTCGTAAATTCGAAAAACGTAAATTCAAAAGGACGAAAATCCGAATATAAGAACGGAAATCCTAAAATTTGAAAATATGAAATAACTAATAATAAAACTATTACTAACTATTACATTATAGGTATTGGAATTTCCTTTCAAACTTGGCTGTTAGTGAACGTAATGAATACGAATTTAACCGAAGTTCCGAAATATCTGTTTTAACGAATGCCGTATCTAAACAAATAGAACGTAACTAAGTAATAATAATAATAAATAAATTTAATAATAATAAAAACTTTTTATTCCAATACCTATAATTTAATAGTTAAATATTATTAGTTAGTTAGTTATTATTTTGAATTTTCGGATTTTAGTTTTTTAGAATTTTGTTATTTTTTCTTATTTTCACATTTTCGAATTTCTGAATTTTCAGATTTACGAATTTTCGAATTTATGAATTTCGATCATGGCGAATGACCCAAAAAACGAAAAAAAAATGAATAAAACAAAACTAACTAATTTTTCAGCAGTGCACGTGTCTAGCAACAACCAAGAATCTCCAATGTATAAACAAAGTGCTTGATTTTTTTAGAATTACTTTTTTTTACTATTTTAAGTGGTGCTTGTTCTATACAACAAAAAACTGGTACTTCCGGGTGTGCCCAGTGTCACCCCCTATGCTCACATGTCATATTTGCAAATATGTAAGCAGTAAAAACCGATTGAATCCCGGTGCTGACCCTCTCTTTCTCCTAACCTGGCAATACACTTAAAGAGGAACTGCAGTCTGCTCACGTAATTTGTAATAAAAACATCTTTGCCATTCTGAAGCTTCCCTCCAACCACTTTGCATATTATTTTATATATACTGTGATTCTGTACTTGCCAAATATGTTGCAGAAATCTCCCTCCACTAATTTTGGCTGCAACCATTTTAACTGGGGGCAACTGAAGCTGCTGCCTGTTCACTTCCTGGATTTACACAGACACACAGAGGCACACCTCCAGCTCCAGGAACCAAAATGACCAGTCAGATGTGGTGGCTTCATTCGTTTTATTTTTATCAACGATTTTCACCTAGGGATCCTGCTTGTAGGCAGGTCAGCTACTGTAAGTTAGTCAGCTTTGGCTGCCCTAGCCAGGGGGAAGGGTTTAATGGTTTTACCGCCTCCCCAGGGCTAAGTTGGCAGGCTTTTTCAGGGTACAGGTCTCCCATCCTGTGTGGTATAAAAGGGGGAGGGGTTCGGATCCCAAGTGCCATAAGGGCCAGAGAGCCACAGATGAATCCCTAGGAAGATTTGCACCATTCTCACTCTGCCATTATGTAGAAGGGCTGCTGGGACTTGCAGTCCGCTCCAAGGAACACCGACTCATCGGGACACCATTGTTATGTACTACTGCCATTCTTGACTTACCATATATGGACTCTTCCTATGCAGGTATGTTGGGGCAGCCACAGTTAGGATTAGTTAGGAAAAAGACTATTGCCTGTTAAACTAGTATGTTGATATACAGGGGTTGATTTACTAAAGGCAAATAGAATGTGCACTTTTCAAAGTGCAGTTGCTCCAGAGCTCAATAAATGAGCAGAAGCTTTGCTGACTTCCCTTATCCAATCATGTGCAAGCAAAAATGCTGTTTTTTTTATTTTCCTTGCAGGTAATTGGGTACGCTTTGAAAAGTGAAGCTTTACCTCATTTACTAAGCTCTGGAGCAACGGCACTTTGCAAAGCGCACAGTCTATTTGCCTTTAGTAAATCAACCCCACAGCCTCTCTGCTGCTTCCTCAGCCAAAAAAGCAAAAAAAGCATTGTACCCGCCCCCTTCCTCAGCCCGCCTGATTTGACTTCTAAGCTAAGCTGTATCAGGAGGAGGTGACGGCAGATTGATATGGGGGGGGGGGGGGGGTACAGGAGAGGAGTTGAGAGAACACAGCCTGCTATGGAAGATGGAGTACAAGAGGCAGAAGGATCATTTCCCAACCTCTGCAGTGAGGCAGTGAGCCCCTGAGTCAAAGAAACAGTTTCTGCCAGCAATGAGTGAGCAGAGGCTGTTTTCACAGTGTGGGATACAGAAAGTTAGAAGAGCAGCACCAGGACAGGATGTCTGTGTGTTCTAACCCTCCATCCATTCCTCCCTCCATCCATTTCTCCTTCCATCCCTCATTCCTCCCTCCATCTATCCCTCCCTCCATCCCTCATTCCTCCCCCATCCATCCATCCCTCCCTCCATTCATCCCTCCCTCTATTCATCCCTCCCTCCATTCTTCCCTCCCTCCATCCATCCCTCTATCCATCCATCCATCCATCCATCCCTCCCTCCCTCCCATCAATTCCTCCTTCCATCCCTCCCTCTATCCAACCATCCCTCCCTCTGTCCAACCATCCCTCCCTCCAACATCCATCCATCCCTCCCTTTCTCCATCCTCCATTTATCCCTTCCTCTAACCTCCATCCATCCCTCCCCCTCTATTTAACCACCCCTCCATCCATCCAACCATCCAACCATCCCTCCCTTATCCATCCATCCAACCATCCCTCCCTCCATCCAACCAGCCCTCCATCCATCAAACCAACCATCTCTTGTTCCATCCATTTAACCATCCTTCCCTCCCTCCTAACATCCATCCATCCCTCCAACCATCCCTTGCTCCATCCATCTATCCCTCCCTTCATCCAGGCCATTAGGCCAGGGCTCTTGCACACAGGTGGCTGAGCCCATTCAGTGTAATTGCAGCCCAGGTGCAGTGTACGACCTGTCACCGACATGAATAGTTGTGTGCTGCTGTATTACTCTATACAGTGATCATAAACATGAATACAGCAGCGTACAACTATTCATGTCAGTGACAGGCTGTACACTGCACCTGGGCTGCAATTACACTGAACGGGCTCAGCCACCTGTGTGCAAAAGCCCTGAATCTCAATAAAAGTAATATGAACTTTCTCTCTATACTATCTCTCTCTTCTCATTTTAGTGTAAATTATATCCCATATTGAGTTTGGTGGTCAGTACCATCACCAAATGCAATCTTTTCAAGAGAATCAGCTAATTCACAACTCCGCACTCTATGTAGTGCATGCCTGAATGCTACACTCTGTACATAGTGTGTTCCTGAACCCTGCACTGTGTACATAGTGTGCTCCTGAACTCTGTATGTAGCGCACTCCTGATCTCTGCACTGTGTACATAGCACACACTTGATATCTGCACTGTGTGCGTAGCACACTCCTGATATCTGCACTGTGTACGTAGCGCACTCCTGATCTCTGCACTGTGCACGTAGCGCATTCTTGATCTCTGCACTGTGTGTGTAGCACACTCCTGATCTCTGCACTGTGTATGTAGCACACCCCTGATCTCTGCACTGTGTATGTAGCGCATTCCTGATATCTGTACTGTGTACGTAGCGCATTCCTGATATCTGCACTGTGTACTTAGCACACTCCTGATCTCTGCACTGTGTATGTAGCACACTCCTGATCTCTGCACTGTGTATGTAGCACACTCCTGATCTCTGCACTGTGTAAGTAGCACACTCCTGATCTCTGCACTGTGTACATAGCGCATTCCTGATCTCAGCACTGTGTACATAGCGCATTCCTGATCTCTGCACTGTGTACGTAGCACACTCCTGATCTCTGCACTGTGTATGTAGCGCACTCCTGATCTCTGCACTGTGTGTGTAGCACACTCCTGATATCTGCACTGTGTACGTAGCACACTCCTGATCTCTGCACTGTGTACATAGCGCATTCCTGATATCTGCACTGTGTACGTAGCGCACTCCTGATCTCTGCTATGTGTATGTAGCGTATATCTGATCTCTGCACTGTGTACGTAGCACACTCCTGATTTCTGCACTGTGTACGTAGCACACTCCTGATCTCTGCACTGTGTATGTAGCACACTCCTGATATCTGCACTGTGTATGTAGCACACTCCTGATCACTGCATTGTGTGCATAGCGCATTCCTGATCTCTGCACCATGTACGTAGCACACTCCTGATCTCTGCACTGTGTACGTAGCACACTCCTGATCTCTGCACTGTGTATGCAGCACACTTTTGATCTCTGCACTGTGTATGTAGCGCACTCCTGATCTCTGCACTGTGTACGTAGCACACTCCTGATATCTGCACTGTGTACGTAGCGCATTTCTGATATCTGCACTGTGTATGTAGCACACTCCTGATCTCTGCACTGTGTACATAGCGCATTCCTGATATCTGCACTGTGTACGTAGCACACTCCTGATCTCTGCACTGTGTACGTAGCGTATTCCTGATCTCTGCACTGTGTACTTAGCGCATTCCTGATCTCTGCACTGTGTATGTAGCGCATTCCTGATATCTGCACTGTGTATGTAGCGCACCCCTGAACTCTGCACTCTATAATGTTGTGCACCCCTGAACTCTGCACATCACGCACCCCTGAACTCTGCACTTTGTACATCGCACACCCCTGAACTCTGCACATCGCGCACCCCTGAACTCTGCCCTCTGTAAATTGCACACCCCTGAACTCTGCACTCTGTACATGGCACACCCCTGAACTCTGTAATCTGTACATCGTGCACCCCTGAACTCTGCACATAGTACACCCCTGAACTATGTACATAGCGCACCCCTGAACTCTGCACTCTTCACATCGCGCACCCCTGAACTCTGCACTCTGTACACAGCGCACCCCTAAACTCTGCACTTTGTACATAGTTCACCTCTGCGCTTCTTTGGTAAGAATAAAATACAAATAAATGCATTGAAAAGATTTTTCTCTATCTTGTCTTCTTAACATTTGGTAGTCATAGCCCAAAAACTTCTAAGAAGTATCTTTTTTTTTAATCTCATGGACTAAATGTGGGAAATAACGTATATATCATACAATCATTCCATGATACACATACATACACTGCATATATAATTTGAGAAAAATATGCTTAAAAAAAAAAAAACATGTCCCCGGCTTTCATTTTAAAAATCTGGTCACCTTAATTTAATGAGCATGCATGAGGTCCGTGCTTTGTGCTTGGCGGGACCTCATTCTGTTACTAGAAGTGAGATAACAGAGGTACGCGGGACTGGTGGAGTGGGTTCAGGCTTAGTGTGTCCTTTCTAAAACAAAAAATACAAGCACAGTGTGTAGCAGCATGGTACAAATCGCTTGTCCGAGGAACTCTGCACTTCATCCCTACACACAGTGCGGCTCATCTCTAAGTCCGGAAACTGCCTTAATGTTTGACTTTTCACATGACCATTGTATCTATAGGGGTGCAGCATTGTCACCCTAGAAAAACAAGCATGTTAGGGCAACAGAAGGGATCCAGAAAAGAGAACTGAGAACAATAGAACTGATAACAGGGTACCACCGGCAGAAAGCATAGGAGGTTATCAGCTCACAAGATTTCTGGCAGGATCAACTGGTGTTTTTTTGGACTTGAACAGATAGAACAATACATTTTCAATGCTATATTTAACAAAGGGTAGCAAATAAGAGAAGTTAATTGTTAGTTCCCTTTCACACTGGGGCCGGCTGTACGTTAGCGGTAAAGCGCCGCTGGTTTTAGCGGCACTTTACCGATGTTTAAGCGGCGCATTTCGGCCGCTAGCAGGCCACTTTTAACCCCAAAGATGGGGTTAAAAACACCCATGTTGCGGCGCTTCCGAATTGCTTTTCAGGCTTTTTGGAAGCGCTGCCCAATTCATTGCAATGGGCAGGGGCATTTTGGGAGCGCTGTATACAGTGCTACCAAACCACCCCAAAGTTGCTCCTTGCAGGACTTTTTCTAGAAAAAAAAAAACATGCATTTGTGTATACATCTATTTGCAGTTCAGGTACTCTTTCTGTTAATTCTGATGATGGGTAGAATGAGATGACATATTCTATGAGCAAATCCATTTGTAATCAAAGTACGCTCACTACGACCTTTTGTTCCTCAGTCTTTCCTATTTCTAGTAAGCATATGTAATTTTGTGAAATGACATTAGTATTAACAAAAGAAAAAGAACACATGACTCACAAAATAGAATTTCTCACCTTTATAGCAGAGTCTCTGTGACGTATTTCATATTGGGGTTTTTTATGGCGTAAAATTCTGAATATCACAAGTCTCCTAACAACGGTAGCCAAGAAAGAGTCGACAAGGAAATGTTCTGCAAATGGTGAATGGTGAGTGTGATTAAGGCTTGATTGACACTAATGCAATTTTTTTTAACATGGGTTCCACGTTCCCGTCAATGCATTTTTGTGCCTCTGCTTTTTTGTAAAGGGTCGGGGACTTTTTTCCTGCAAAATGCAGCATTTTGTATGTAATAAACTTCAATGGACCCACATCCAAAACGCAAGTACTGCGTTTTTACTGCTATTTTGTGATTTTTTTTTTACACTGTATATAGCTGGTTGCTAAGGAGAAGGCCAGGAAGCCAGCCGCCGTGTCCTTAACAACTGATGAATTGCAATGTAAAAAAAAAAAAGAATTGCCGGCTAAAAAAAAAAATCGTGAAAAAAAACAGCGTGGGTTCCCCCCCAGGTCCGTACCAGGCCCTTATCCGAGCATGCAGTCCAGCAGGTCATTAAAGGGAGGGGATGAGCGAGCACCCCCCCTCCTGAACCATACCAGACCACATGCTCTCAACAAAGCACCTTGCCCCCATGTTGATGGGGACAAGGGCCTCTTACCAACAACCCTGGCTGGTGGTTGTCGAGGTCTGCGGGTGGGGGGGGCTTATCAGACATGTCCTTAATTAAAAATGTCTTTTTCCCCGCTTCTTCCTCCTCCAGGCTTCTCCTTCTCCTGCTTCTTCCTCCGGTCTTCTCCTTCTCCCGTTTCTTCTTCCAGTCTTCTTCTTTCTCCTTCTTTGTCCGGTGTTCTTCCATTTGGATGACGTCACCCGGAGGCCCTGCACCTTGTGACTTCACCGCCCGGGGCAAGATGGGTCAGTGAGGTCACGAGTGGGCAGGTTCCCTGGAGAACGTCATCCGATGGCCATGCCCCATAGTTATCTAAGAAATGCTTGACATCGGCATGGACAGATCAGCAGGAAGCAGCATCAGAGGAGGGTCATCAGCGGGAGCGGCGGCGGAGGAAGAACACCGGACAAAGAAGACCGGAATAAGCGGGAGAAGACCAATTGAACAAGCGGGAGAAGAGAAGCCAGAGGAGGAAGAAGAAGACATTTTTAATAAAGGACTTGTCAAAAACTGTCTATTGTCTTTTGTCACACTACACAACTTTATTTTGGTGAATGGGTAGGGATACAAAGAAGGGAGGCCGGGATCTGGGGGCCCCCTTGTTAAAGGGGGCTTCTGGATTCTGATAAGCAGTGTTAATTTTGTCAACGAAAACGTTTTCGTCATAATCTTCGTCAGTGGCTTTTTTGCAGTGATGAAAACTAAACTAAAAGTACAGCACATTTTTGTCAACTGACAAAAACTATGACGAAAATCAAATCCGTTTTCGCTAAGGAACGAAAATGGGACGTTAATGGCAAGGAGGGACGTTTACACTCATGAACTACTGTATTTATCGACATATAACACAGTGCGTGCGTGGTATACGCCGATATTTGTTTTTTACCAACAGGGGCGGGGATCGGGCGGTCCGCCCCGGGTGCCACACATTGGGGGGCTGGTCAAGCCGGCCACCCCGCCTCTCCTGGCCCTTGGACAGCACTGCCAGTTAGATAAAAATCACTGCCAGCCCCTTCTCCTACACCGCTCCTCCTCCTGTGTCACTCTCATTGTAAGCTGAAGCTTCTAAATACCTCAATAGCTTCGTTCTCGTTGGCCGCTCTCCTCCGAGTGTTGCTTTAGATTATAGGAGGAGAGCTGTCACATGACCATCCATGAAACATCAGAGGAGAGCAGTCATGTGACCGGGTCCATGCAAGAACTAAGCTACTGAGATATATTTAGAGACTTTGATTTACAATGAGAGTGACACAGAGGAGCTGTGTATGAGAAAGGGCTGGCAGTGATTTATTCTTAACTTTAGAGTACGCTGGCAGTGCTCTCCCTGGAGACTGGGGGTCTCCTGGGAATGCAGGGGGGCTGTGTATTGTGCAGAGGGTGGGGGCTGTGTGCTGTGTACTGTGGGGGGCTGTATATTGTGCAGAGGATGGAGGGCTGTGTATTGTGCAGAGGGTGGGTGGCTGTGTATTGTGCAGAGGGTGGGGGGCTGTGTATTGTGCAGAGGGTGGGTGGCTGTGTATTGTGCAGAGGGTGGGGGGCTGTGTATTGTGCAGAGGGTGGGGGGCTGTGTATTGTGCAGAGGGTGGGGGCTGTGTATTGTGCAGAGGGTAGAGGGCTGTTTACTGTGCACATTCGATTTTATTCAACTAAAATGTACTGGAGATTTTAGTCGACTTAAATACGATGACTAAAATGGCACTAAAACTAAAATGGCATTTTAGTCCTAAGACTAAAGCCTCGTACACACAATCGGATTTTCCAACTGGAATTGTGTGATGACAGGCTGTTGGCAGAAAATCTGTCCGTTTGTACGCTCCATCGGACAATTGTTGTTGGATTTTCCACAGACAAATGTTGGATAGCAGGCTTTAAAAAGTCCACAGTACAAACACGCATGCTTGGAAGCAAGGACGAGCCAGAAGCGGTTGGTCTTGTAAACTAGCGTTCGTAATGGAGAATTAACATTCGTGAAGTGGCAAATTATGAAATCTCGAAATGCAGCGCACAATTCTCTTCTTCTTTAATGGGATAATAATGAAGCTGCTTTGCTGGTGATACTGATGGAATTATTGCAAACAATTTTTCAAAGGCTTTTTTTTTTTCTAGTGATATCAAGAATAATATTATTATGCTTTCTTTTTTTTTTTTTTTGGGCAAGTTACCACAACACCATTATCCTGTAGCTTTTAAGAACAAAGATACATATATTTTGGTATCCCTTGTCAATTTTACATTGTATTTTTTTAAATGTAACTGCCTACTCCCAAACTGTCATTTGAAGTAAAACACATAGCCAAGTATTATTCTACACATTCTTTTTATTGTGCATTAAAAAAGAAAAGAAAATTAGACATGCTATCTGCCAATAGAACTTAACCAAAAAGTGCATTCTATGTATCCAAAAATATAGAAAATATAATAAATCAAATCATTATTATTCAACCAAAAAATAAAATAAAAGCCTCATGCATGTGTCCTGCTTCTTAATATAGGGGGTCAACAATGCCAAGAGATGGTGAAAGCAGGGGTCCGTCATCCGGAGATAATTCCGAAAATCATCTGGATTATTCTCCTGGAGCTCCTGCAGCAAAGGCATATGACATAATTGGTCACGATTAATAAAGCAACCAATTTTTGGTCCAAGAACTCCTCCTCCTCCTGTTACTGGACTGGACTTGGGTCAAAGCAATAACTCCAAGGCCAATAATAAATAACACGTTATCTCCTCCGATTCCGCAACGTGTCTGGTTGACGAAAGGGCCATTCAGAAACTAACTGAAAAGTACTAAATGAAAAGCGCAAACTGAAAAGCATGAAATGAAAAGCGCAAACTGAAAAGCATGAAATGAAAAGCGCAAACTGAAAAGCACGAAATGAAAATCGCCAACTTAAAAGCGCGAATCAACACTCACCAAACTTCTACTAACACAAAATTAGCAGAATGAGCCCAAAGGGTGGCGCTAAAGAGCTGAAAAACCACATAGTACGTCACTACGTTGTGTTTGTTGGCCGACAATTCCTTGCCGTTTGTATGCAAGACAAAACCTAGGCACACGCCTTCGGACAAAAGTCTGAGGTTTTGTCTGCTGAAAATCCATTTGCGTGTATGAGGCTTAAGACTAAAACTAAATGAAAATTTGCCGCCAAAATTAACACTGCTGATAAGCCTCTGCCCGCAGACCCCAACAACCACCGGCCAGGGTTGTCAGGAAAAGGTCCTTGCCCCCATTAACATGGGGGGCAAGGTGCTATGGGATGGGGGGCGCAGAGCCCCACCTGCCCCAAAGCACCCACCCCCCCATGTTGAGGGCATGCGATCTGGTATGGTTCAGGGGGGGGGGGGTTGCTCGCTCGTCCCCTCCCTTTACTGACCTGCATGCTCGGATAAGGGTCTAGTATGGATATTGGGGGGACTCCACGCCATTTAAAAAAAAAAAAAAGGAAAATGTAAACCATTACTGGTTCTAGTGGTCGGAATAGTACCCCTTCATTGGTATCAGTTGAAGAAATTGTGCCCTTCGTTGGTGTCAGTGTGCAGAATAGTACCCCATCATTGGTATTAGTGGGCTGAATAGTGCCTCATCATTGGTATTAGTGAGAGGAATAGTGCCTCATCATTGGTATTAGTGGGAGGAATAGTGTCTCATCATTGGTATTAGTGGGAGGAATAGTGTCTCATTATTGGTATTAGTGGGAGAAATTGTGCCTCATCATTGGTATTAGTAGGAGGAATTGTGTCTTGTTGTTGGTGTTAGTGGGAGGAATAGTGCCCCACTATTGGTATCAGTGGGCGGAATAGTGTCTACTTGTTCGTGTTAATGGAATAAATAGTGCCCCATCATTGGTATTAGTGGGCAAAATAGTGTCTCATTATTGGTATTAGTGGGCCTAAGAGAGTCTCATTGTTAGTGTCAGTGGGAGGAATAGTGCCCCATTATTGGTATTATTGGGCGGAATAGTGCCTCATTGTTTGTGTTAGTGGGAGGAATAGTGCCCTGTATCAGTGGGAGGAATAGTGCCCCAAGGTGTGGATAAAGTCAAGCAAAGGGCTGCATCTGGCCGCAGTTTGGAGACCACTGTTTCAGAAATCTAAAACAAATTTCTTAAAAATGTGGAGTTTTTGCCGAATGACAATTAGCTGTCAGTTTTTAATGAGACATTCCGGTATTTTTACAGCCTGAGGAAGACTGCGTTCAGCATACAGGGCTAATTTGAGAGCTGGTCAGGATGACGAAAGCACTGAGTGTAATATATCTACACTACTAAGACAGCTAAACAAATTCTCCTTACTGCACAGCCTGCAACAGGCATCTGTGACTAGTGACAACAATTTTGAAGTCTCCTCCTGTACACTGGATGTTAGCTCTTCTTGACTGTAAATGTAACAGGGGGTAAAAGAGGTAAAAGATTTGACCAAAATAACTATGTATATATCATACCTGGTCAATCTCCCTGGTAGCTGGGTACATTTGTGGATGGGGCCAGGAACTGGGTACCCAACATGGATGAATGGTAAACAGAGTCAGGAAAGGGTTAATTGATTCTTGTATTTTTGTATCGTAAATGAAGTGTCGATAAGGCACAGAAATCTGCAATCACTAGCTCAGGTACAATGGATATAGTAACTGCGGCACACACTTGCAGAAACAGTTCCAAATACAGTATCTCTCAGTACTGCACATGTCACACACAGCTGGCCTACATAACCAGGCGCTGCATCTGTTCCAGCGCAATTTGTGTTTTTTTAACACGCATTTTTAATGCTTTTTTGCATGCGTTTTCATGCGTTTTGCATTTTTGTTTCTCCTTACCAAACTGTGAATAGCCAGTTGTTAGGGAGTGAGTCCTTAACAATCGATAAGTCATCAGCTGTCAACAAGGTAACCCGCTGATAGCTGAATGTACAAAAAAAAAAATTGGCGCCAATGAAAAAATAAGAAATAAATGGCATGCCCCCCCCCACACACACACACACACACAATTTATACCAGGCCCTTGGGTCTGGTACGGATGGCGTGGAGTCCCCCCCAAAATCCATACTAGACCCTTACCTGAGCATGCAGCCCTGCAGGCCAGGAAAGGGGGTGGCGAGCACCCCCCCAAACCATCTCAGGCCACATGCCTCTAAACATGGGGGGATGGGGTGCTGTGGGGCGGGGGGGGGACAAGGGCCTCTTCCCCACAACCCTGCCCGGTGGTAGTGGGGGTCTTTGGGCGGAGGGCTTGCGTTTTTGGTGTGAGTCCATTGAAGTCTAATACACGCAAAACATAATCTGCTGCAGGAAATAAAGTCCCTGACCCTTTCCAAAAATGCAGCAACTAAAGAACGCATAGATGTGAACATGTCCCATAGGAAACTATGTTAAATGGACTGTAGTGCGTTTCTGCAAAACACACTAAAAACCGCATAGGTGTGAACCTAGCCTAAGAGGGTGACTGGTGACGTGGCGGCACAAATGGATTTTGAGGAGACTCGGCAGAGCTGAGGTATTAAGAGGTGGACAGTAAAGCTGACAGTGGTGTCTCTAACCTTTCCCTCCTCTAGCAGGAAGCTTTCCCTGAGGCTCACTGTCCCTGATAGGTGTGGTTCTTCTCCCTACACTAGCTACTTACAGAATGCACCCAACTGCAGCAGGGCACTGCTATTTTTTAGCATTGACCACACTAAAGATGGCCGCCAAGGTCAACTAGTACTACAGTGACCAATTGGACCACAGTTCCCCCTGATGACACCTACAGAGCCTGCAGAGGAACAATATTCCTCTCAGCCTCCATTTCTCCTGCACAGTGGCACAGCAACCAGCTCCACCTACAACAAGGAGGATGACCTGAACACTCTGAGGTGGAGAGCATGACATCACCGTCCTGCTTCTCCACTTCATCCAATCAGAGAACACAGCGCTCATTCAGAAAATTCAAATCTTTCTCTGAATGGCACTAATGATGAGTGGCCGACCTGTATTCAGAATGCAGCAGAGCAGCCACTCAGCATGGGACCTGGACATAAGTGGAGGTCACTGGAGTATCAGACTCTACTACAGTAATTTCCAGCTTCCAGACGGACCAGCCAGGTATATACATAGACCAAGCTGGATCAATGTACCTATGTGTAGCACCCTGATGTTTAGGCAGGGTTGCTCTTAAATTTACCTGCCAGGTATAGTTGCCTTGGCTAATTGCTAGGGATCAATTGATTTCACTCTAAGTCTGGAATTGCTGCACTTCTCTCTTCTGTCACTAGATGACCGGGTATCTGGTGACATTAGATAAGACAAGGGCATTGCAAGGACAGATTAGGAATAGATAGGGTATCTCAGCCAATGGGCAGGGATTTTCTTGGGTCCCTTGGCCTGCTGGGAGAGCCTATTTATTTTGGTGAGGTCAGGTGATCGGTGTTCTGTGCCACCTGGACGGCTGTCTGGGTAGATGTGTTGTTGTATTGCCTGGGCTGCTAGGCCAGATTTTGGGCCTATCCCGGGAACATCTGGCTGCTAAGCTGTCTGAGGGCCTATCCAGAAGCAAGAGAGCAGCGTAGGTTTGGGATTGCAGCTTGCAGTACAACCAGAAGTGACCGTTCTGCCAGCCGGAGAACCAGGCTGGCAGGTCGGAGGTAGAGGGGAAGCTGTCACCACTAAGGGACCAACCACCTTGTATCAGGGACCACAGTGAGTAGCTTAAGCAAGTACCGGAGCAGTATTCTCACCAACCGGGGACGGTGAAGAATCTGGAAACTTCAGCAAGTACCAAGCTAGGGACCCAGCCAGTGGGGTGACATTTGAGTAGTATCTGGAGTGCCAAACCAGGGACCCAGCAGGTAAGCGGGGTGACGCTTGAGGAAGATATTAAAGTAAGAAGATTAGAAGAGTTCACGGGATTCGGTGGCAGTGAATCAGCAGGTCTAGTGAGAGAGACTGGGAGCTCAGTGGGCTGAGAGTCTACAAGAAATGACTGTATGAAAGTTAAGGAATTTGGTACAATCTGTGTTAGGAACTGTTCTAAGACTGTTGCCATAGGAGATAGCATTCCTACATATGCAGATGTGGTGTCTTGCTGGATGCCTTTCCCTGCATGGCTGTCTACCCATAGAAGTCTCAGTCTGATAATAGACATTGCAACTACATAAGGGTGTCCTGGCCCTAAACCCTCTCCCCCACTGTTCTGTTCAAGTGAAAATAAATCTCTTTGTATTCAAAAAGTGTCTGGTGCCCATGAATCAACCTAACATTACACCCACTATGCCTTGCAACCCACTCTATACGGAAGGATGTCAGCTGTCCCTGGCTCTGGAGATTCTCATTAGACTAAAGGAGGCCTGGGACTTTGCTACATATGAATAAAATATCCATACCTGGAATTCCTCTTCCCCTAATAATACAGTGATACATATGTGTTATCTTCACTTGTTCACAGACTTTCTGTTTAAATTGTCTCAACAGCCTCCGTAATGGGACCTCTTTCTTCCTCCAGGCTCCATAATAGCTGTGTGGGCTACTATGACCTATTGTTGAACCACTTGTAGGGAGGTGAGCATGGAGGTGCTAGGCCAGCAGCACAGAGAGTAATTAGACACCCCCAGAACAGATGAGGGCTTTGATGTGCCAGAAAGGAGGGGGCCATGTTAGGGAACTTGAGAAAAATCTAATATTTAGAAAGAGGCACATTGCAAGTGAATAAAAATCATTTGGAAAGGAAAACACTAGGTAAGCATTTTAACCACTTGCCAACCACTGCACGCCCATGTACGTCGACACAATGGCAGCGGTGGGCAAATGGGCGTACCTGTACGCCCCCTTTAAGAGGCGGGGATAGCAGGCGCGCGCGTCCGCCACGTACAGCGTGACCGTGCCCACGGGACCGGCAGGGTCGACGTCCGCCGGTCTCCCGGTGATCGTGTCACGGAGCCGCAGAACAGGGAAGTGCCTATGTAAACAAGGCATTTCCCCGTTCTGCCTCGTGTCATGACAGAGATCACTGCTCTCAATGACAGGGAGCAGTGATCGCTGTCGTGTGAGTTGAAGCCCATCCCCCCCACAGTTAGAATCACTCCCTAGGACACACTTAACACCTTCATTGCCCCCTAGTGGTTAACCCCTTCCCTGCCAGTGTCATTTACACAGTAATCAGTGCTTTTTTTTAGCACTGATCGCTGTATAAATGACAATGGTCCCAAAATAGTGTCAAAAGTGTCCGATGTGTCTGCCATAATGTCGCAGTCCCGATAAAAATCGCCACCATTACTAATGAAAAAAAATTAATAATAAAAATGCCATAAAACTATCCCCTGTTTTATAGACGCTATAACTTTTGTGCAAACCAATCAATATATGCTTATTGAGATTTTTTTAACCAAAAATATGTAGTAGAATACATATTGGCCTAAACTGAGGAAAAAAATTGTTTTTTTATATATATATTTTTGGGGGATATTTATTATAGCAAAAAGTAAAAAATATTGAGTTTTTTTTCAAAATTGTCGCTCTTTTTAATAAAAAGAAGATTGATAACAAAATTGTCGCTCTTTTTTCTGTTTATAGCGCAAAAAAAACCCTGCAGAGGTGATCAAATACCACCAAAAGAAAGCTCTATTTGTGGGGAAAAAAAGGATGTCAATTTTGTTTGGGTGCAACGTCGCACGACCGCGCAATTGTCAATTAAATCGACGCAGTGCCGAATCGCAAAAAGTGCTCTGGTCAGGAAGGGGGTAAAATCTCCTGGGGCTGAAGCGGTTAAATACTTGCATTTTCTGTGCTTTCTTCTGTGATTTTCCACTTCATCTTATTCATATAAGGTCACGTTTGGGTCAATTTAATGAATTTTATATTGACTTTGTGTTTAGTACAGTATTATTCCTACGTGACCAAGAATTCTATAAATGTCATTTTGTGTGCAGCAGAGTAAATTCTAAATGTTTATTTGGTAAGTCACTGACATCTATCTTTCATTCCGATACAGTCCAGTGATCACACCCTACCATACAAGATTGGCCAGTTCTATTTCCTCATTCCATCTACAAAGATTGGACACACCTGTGCCTTTTACAGCTGGATTGTTGTTTTATGTTGTCTTACAAGATTCCTAAGGCTCAGTTATTCTAGCAGTGCACCCTGAAAAACAATCTGTGGTGGATCACTTTTCAGAAGGCATTTGACAGACAGTGAGAAGGCGTTATGTCACCACCTCACTGCTTCTTTTAACCCTGAAAACTCTGCACCACAGTGTCCATTAGGTGGGTGGTTGTCAGGACCTGGGTCAAGTGCTGGTGGGACTATGCCTCTTAGAGCAGAAAGTTGTAGTTCCAGTGTCCACCAGCGAGTGTCTCCCAGCAACCAACAGTTTCTAGTAATCAGTCTCCACCTGATGCTGGTTGCTGGGAGGGTGTTTAGTTTCTCCTCTGCTAGTACACTTCACACCAGTGTTTTGCTTTGTTGAGCTAAGTCTGATGTTGCATGTCTTTTATTCTGCTCCTGATCTTGTTCTTGCCCTAAATCCTGTACCCTGCAACCTTATATCTGCTACTCTGATCTCAGTCCCGGTACCCCACTTCCTTGGATCTCCGGTATTCCCTGTGACCTGTGTTCCTCATATTGTATACTGTATATTGTATTAGTTGGGTGGTTAGGTATTTTGTCATTTGGTTAATTGTTCACTTATATCTTTATGTTTGCTGGTATTTGGATGTTGTTAGGGAAATAATTTCACCATCTCAGACCGTCCTCAGGCATCAAGGTAATATTTATTGCATATGCAAGAGAAATGAATTACACATTCATGCAGCCTTTATCATTTCTAAGGAAAATACTTGTGGTACATGTTTTTTTATAAGCCCTGGACACCCCCCTTTCCTGTCTTAAAACATGCCCAGTCTCATGTATTTTCAACTTTATTCTGGACAGAACAGGAAAGGTGGAAGTGTCTGTTACAGACTGTTATCTTACATATAACAATGGTTACAGGATACTGACTTGAAAACTCCCCAAGTCAACACAAAAATACAGGATACATTCAAAACTGCACATCTAAGCATATTATATTGCTGAGTATATATATTGCTGACTCCATATTATCACTATAGCTTATTTCTAGGCCATGATAATCAAAATGGCGTCTTTCATAACTGACATTTAAAGTATAATTTCTCCAACATCTCCCCCCTTTTATACTCATAATGTCAATACTTCAAATATCCAGGTTATTTTATTTTACCAGGTATTATCATTTAGACAGATGAGTCCTTAGCGAGAGTTGTAAATTCATCATCAGGTTCCGAGTATAGTTCCGTGTCGCTCTGGAGGAGCATAGTTTTTGTTAAAGATGTGTCAATCAGTCTTTGAAGAATTCCCCTAATACAGGGAATGCAGCAACATCCACACAATGTAAGAACTGCAGCTGCCATGACAATAGAGATAAGAAAACTTTTTGCAAGATCACCCCATTTACCAAACCATTTTTCGAAAAGTCCTGTCAGGGGGTTCTCTACACCAGAGTTCTCAGCTAATTCTTCGGATAGCATTTGTAGGCCTTGTAAAGCTTTGGTGATACTTCCATCAGGTGCCGTATTGTTTGGAATAAAAGTGCAGCAGAAGGTGCCGAACATTTTGCATACCCCGCCCCTTTCTGCCAGCAACATATCCAACGCTATACGGTTCTGCCACGCTGTCAAAGAGGTGGCGTCCAATTGTGCTGCTATACCTTTGATAGCATCTCTGGTGTAATTCACAAACCTCTGCTGGTTGTAGTAGATGTAGTTTATCCAGTCGACGTTCTTGTTGGGCTGGACCCATATGAAGAGTGAGGTGAGTCCTGCTGTTATTTGATTCTGCGCTTTAAATTCATCTGGAACTCCTCGTGGAACACCTATTTCGTCTATATACACTCGGTTGTCAAATGAGCCTTGTGGTGTTTCTCTCTTAATTCGTTTAAAAAAGTATTTACCTGGTAGTTTCATTGATTTATCACTTATAGGAACTATATAGAAGGGAAGCAGCAATCGGGTAAGGGCACAACTACCCCCCCATCTAGGTGGCAATCTGGGCCTTAGTCTCTTATCTCCACACAGCCACCAAACATCAGCCAATTGCCGTTTCTGTTCCTGAAACCATTTTAGTTGGTACTTAATGTCTGTAGTAAGGATTGTAGTTGCACAGTATTCAGGGGATAGGGTGCCAACATTTGTACCATTACTGTCATTGTTAGAAAAACAAGTAAAATTTCCTGGTAATGCTTGTACTGATGGGGGTATACTTTGCATTTTAGTCTTTGGGTAGCTCTTTTTCTCATTTGCACATTCCGACCCAGTAATATTTTCTGAAAACATTCTTATTATACAAGTCAAGTCAGTTTCCTCTTCAGGGAGAGGAACGGTGGCTAATTGTGGTCTTGGATTTGCACAAGAAATACAATCACCTAACCCTTTAGATTGGGTTGTGTATCTGACCCACTCTATCCACTCATTTTTGTCTCCAAATCCTGTTTCTATACTTAATTGTTCTTTATAGGTAAAATCTGTTTTGACCAAAGAGGGATTAAGTTTAAACTGTGTTGGTTCTGGGGCTGGGGTGATCTGACCAGGGGTTACAACCTTAATAGTAATTCTCCCTAGTAGATCACCCTGACTTGCCCTATATACTCCTAGTCCATAAACTCCAGCATCTGATACCTGTGGGTTTTTTATTGTTATTGAAATGGGATTACACTTCCCACGTATAGTACGGTACTGGCAGTTCCCAGTCCACCCCCGGCGGCTATATATTGATATACGTTCTACCTGATCCTTCCTCTGTTCAGGGATCACGGCAGAACTAGAAAGCCATCCGTCATCATCGGATGACCACCATACATCAGCCCATGTACTGCATTCTGGAGGAGAGCATAGATATTTGCCATCAAAGACATACCTTTGATGCCCAATGTCTATGACCTGACTGAGATCAAATCGTATGGTGGTGGTCTTACCCTGTGTAACAGTTATGGTGGCACCGTCTGGTCCCTTTGTCATCTGTCTTTCCCCCCTTTGACCCATTATGCTCAACATCGGGATAAGGTCAAGAAGCACATAAATTCCCACAACTATGCCCACTATTATCAATATGGCAAAAAGTATTCTCCCCCTCCATGTCTTGGTAAAATACCCTGGCTCGAACAAAAGTCTCTCTCTGGGTCTTCCCTCCACCCCTATGAGTCCATATTGCACCATGTTCTTCCTCTGTTGTGTGGTAGTTAATTCTTAATCAGTTTTTTACTCAAATAGTGTGCCTTCTTGCAGTGGGTGAGATGTATCCAAGGTATCCGTTCCACGATTTTTACTGCAGTAGGGGTAGACAACAATACTTGATAGGGTCCTTCCCACCTGGGGTCAGACCAAGTCTTTCTCTTTATTATTTTTATCCAGACCCAATCTCCAGGTTGTACAAGATCTTCCTGCTCTGATTTAGTCTCTTGACCTGTAAGAGAATTTGGGCATAGGAGTTCTTTAGTTGTTAGCAACTTCCTCATATAATTTGCCAGTTCATAGTCCATTTCCTCGTCATCTCGAGTAAATGCTCTAAGTTGTGGAATATAATAAGGTTTACCATACAGCATTTCATACGGTGTTAGTCCTTTAGCAGTAGGGGTAATTCTTGTACTCAACAATGCCATTGGCAAACACTGAACCCAGTTTTTCCCTGTCTCCTCTATCAATTTTCTTAGTTTACTCTTTAAGGTACCATTGTGTCTCTCCACTGTGCCCGCAGATTGTGGGTGGTAGACACAGTGGTTCTTTAGGTCAATATTGTACCATTTACCAATTTGTTGTATCGTTCGGTTTACAAAATGGGAGCCGTTGTCACTGTAAATCACAGAGGGGATTCCTTGACGTGGAATCACCTCTTTGATTAGTACTTTGGCCACTGACTGCCCATCTGGGTGTGTCATAGGAAAAGCTTCCACCCATTTCGTAAACATGTCAACAATAATCAGACAGAACTTTTTATTCTCACATTTGTTCAATTCAATAAAATCCATGCATATCGTGTGAAATGGATAAGGGGTTTTGGGAAATGGCCCCTTAAGGGTCTTAGAGCACCTTGGGCATGGTATCTGTTACAAAGCGGACATGTGAGGCAAAAATTTTTAGAATAGTTCGTAAACCCATATGTTGTGAACACCTTGTTGATCACCTGCACCATCCCTCCTTTTGAGATATGGGCTTGCCCATGACTCAATAATGCAGCATATCTAAAAAGTGATGTAGGTAAGATGGGTTTACCTTCTGTACTTGTGTATATACCATTGACCAGCGTTGCCCCTTTAGATAACCACTTTTGTTTTTCACCTGCTGGTGATGTTTTCTGCATTTCTGATAACCATGTTTTATCAATAGCTTTCCGTACCCCATCATTTTCTTGGGGACCTGTATAGTATATGTGTGTTTTTTGCGGTCCTGTAGCAGCTTCCATTGCGGTCTTGTCTGCTAGTGCATTCCCTAGAGTAATTGGATCTGTTCCCTTTCTATGTGCTGTACATTTACAAATAGCCACTTGTGTTGGTTTCTGTACATTTTCTAGAAGGGCCAGGATAAGATCTCTATGTGAGATTGGTTTACCTGTGGACGTAATCATACCCCTATTTTTCCATTGCTGGGCAAATATGTGTATAGTAGAAAAAGCGTATTGGCTGTCTGTATAAATATTTATTTTCTTCCCTTCCCCTAGACTACAGGCCCTGGATAGGGCAATAATTTCAGCTTGTTGTGCGGAGTATGAACTGGGAAGGGGTCTGGCTTCAATGACCTGGTCATGTGTTACTACAGCGTATGCCGTTTGATTTACCCCTTTATCGTCCTTTTTACAAGACCCATCAACAAAAAAGGTAATGTCAGCATCTAGAAAGGGAATATCAGTGAGATCCTTCCTAGGGAGTACCCGTTCATCAATTTGTGCTATACAATCATGTGGATCCCCATCACTAGGTGTTGGTAACAGTGTGGCTGGGTTCAATGTGGTACACCTCTCGATTATAATGTGAGGCTGTCCCAAAAGAGTAGTCATACATGATAGATGCCTGGCAGGAGATAAATAGGAGATTTTGTCTTGCAGTAAGATTACTGAAATGGCATGTGGGACTTTAAGTACCAGGGGGTGGAACAGTACTATCAGTGCAGAGGACTGTATGGCCAATGAGGCTGCTACTACAGCTTGTACACAGTGGGTCAAACTCCGGGCTACTGGATCTAATTTAGTGGAATAGAATGCAATTGGTTTGTGCTTGTCCCCATAAACTTGTGTAAGAACAGAAGTCATGTACCCTTCCTTACAATCTACAGTCTGAAAAAAGGTTTTACTGTAATTCGGAAGGCTAAGTACAGCGGAACCTACAATGAGGTGCTTTATCTTTGTAAATGCATCCTCTGCTTGCACATTCCACTGAATGGAATCTTTTGCAGCCATTAGTGAACCATAGATGAGATCAGAAAGAGGCGCCACCTCCGTAGCATAATTTGCTATCCATGCTCTACAGAAATTTGCCATGCCAAGAAATGACATCATTTCTTTTTTGGTACGTGGTTTGGGGGCTTGAAGGATGGCCTCTTTTCGGATCTCATCCAAATGTCTACCTTCTTGAGATAAAATATAACCCAGGTATTTCACCTTTTCTTTCCACAGTTGCAATTTGTCTTTGCTGACTTTGTGACCTTGGTCTGCGAGGAAATGCATGAGAGCCAAGGTGTCAATTTTACATTGTTGCTCTGTAGGAGCCGCTACCAGAATGTCATCCACATACAAGAGAATTTGGCTCCCACTGGGAGGTACAAACCGAGACAAATTATTGGACATTTCTTGTGAGAATATAGTTGGACTTTCACAATATCCCTGGGGTAACCTGGTGTATGTGTATTTTTTTTTTTTGTACGTAAATGCAAACCAGAACTGACTATCTTTGTGTAAGGGAATGGAAAAGAAAGCATTACTGATATCGATGACAGAAAATACCTTATTCTCTGGGTGGAGGTCGTTCAGGAGGACATGCGGGTCTGGGACCACCGGGGCCCTCGGTAATACGGCCCTATTGACCGCCTGTAAATCCTGCACGAGTCTCCACCCATCTTCTCCTCCCTTCTGCTTCCTAACTGGGAACAAGGGCGTATTGCATGGTGAATCTGGGCATTCAATGATGACACCTTTTGCTAATAATTCCTTTATCAAGGGATCTACACCCTCTTCAGCGTCTTTCCTCAGTGGATATTGTTTTTGGTGAGGCCTCATTGTACTCTTAGGGGTTATTTGGACTTCACTGGCTGTTTTAATTAGGCCCACGTCCGTCTTTCCTCTTGACCACAAGATATCGGGGACGTCTTTTAGGGCATCCTCTTCCTCTTGGGTCAAAAGTGTCAGTCACTGTCTTTGTCACAAATTGTAATCATGTGAGTTCTGGGTATACACTTAACAAACCACGTCAATTTGTACCTCCAAATCCCTCTAGATTTTAGTTCCTCGTCTGTCAATTGGACCCAGTCCGTGATAAGTTCTCCCAGCTCATGCCATGATACCTTGGGGTTCCGGGTGACCGAAACATGAGGTACAGTATCCTGCCTGTATATTTGCAGAATAGGCTGTGGTAGGAGACAAGTAGCCACGCTATTTCCTTCCTTATCACAGTACAAGTATTTTAAGAGAACTTCAGTGTTAGTGAGACTCATTAACTGTTTCTCATAGGACTTATCGGGCCCAGAGGTCTTTTTGTAATACATGGTGCAATAGAGGTTTGTCTGGACCTTATACCTTTTCCTCTCAGGCTCTTCTTCAATTATTTCTGTCAGGGTTTTGGGTATATTTAAGCCCTCAGTTTGCAAATCCAGGCTGTACCAGTATCGGGGCTCATTATCCACGGCTGTGATTTGTTTTTCACACAGCCGATGGGCTTTGAGACCTCCCTCCACTGGTACGACAGAAATATCAAGAGCGTGCAACATGTCTCTACCCAACAAATTAACAGGACATTTAGTTGAAATTACAATTTTACACTGAGCCTTTTTACCTGTCTGTGGATCTTCCACAGTAAGGCCTTTGGACACAGCCTCCTGGTGCATCAACCCATTTGCAGATTTCACATATACTACACCTTTTTTCTTTACCCCTGGGGGCATATCCAGTGGGTGTATTAG
Organism: Lithobates septentrionalis; assembly: GCA_037952835.1. Lineage (NCBI taxonomy): Eukaryota > Metazoa > Chordata > Amphibia > Anura > Ranidae > Lithobates > Lithobates septentrionalis. The sequence continues at coordinate 515,073 of JBBDGP010003154.1, read as the reverse complement.
GGTCCTACAAGCCCCAGTGTCACAAAGAAATGTTACCCATCTACCCTTCACAACCAAGTTTATTTCTGGTTTGACTTCAGCATGCAAACAAGTTTCAACAGCGCATACATCCAAAATTTCAGATTCTTTCTCATCATTTTCTTCTGTATCTCTCTCTGCAGACATACCAACATCTAGTCATGCTTCTTCCTCTCTGTTTGACCTACATTCTTTTGCCACGTGACCTCTTTTACCACACAGGAAACACTCCCCTCTCTTCTTTTTCCCCTCATAATCTTGAATGTGGGGCCTTGTTCGAGTGTTTCCCATCCTTCTGTTCTCCTTCTCAATGACATACACATCATTACCTTCATCTACCATAAGCACTTTCCCTTTCTTTACTCTCTTTTTTGATTGGAAGTGCCGCTCAGCATGCCTCGCATACTCAATCAGCTCCTGAAGTCTGCAGATCCTATGGTTGATCATGTGTTTGGTAACAAAACTTGATATAGGGGGAAGCAGCCCCTTCAAGATTGCATTCTTTAACTGTTGTTCATATGGGCTATCGTTTACTTGATTTACTGGGACTTCTATTCCAGAGTGATTATTGAAAATCTCCCTCATCCTAACAATGAAATTGTCCACTTTTTCCTCTTCTCCCTGCACACACTGATTTATAATGGACCAGTCAGCTCGACGTATCCATCTATTCTCTATCCTTGCTATAAGAGCATTTCTCCTGTTTTCCAGTGCTGCATCATCATGAGGCAACACAACTCCCTGATTGTTTAATCCACTCCAATCTCCCACTACATGATGCCAGTCGGGACCCAGGATCTGTCTAATGACCTGCTCTATTTCCCTCCCATTGAGATGATAGCTAGCAATCATTCCCATGATACCATCTCTGAATTGGGCTATGTTGACCTTGGGATGTGGTATCCCTTCAGTAGCTTTTTTAACATCCTCAGGGGTCCAGGGACGATAGACCATCATAGTGTTGGGGACTACTATACCTCCTACATTTTGTCCTGCCCTAGGGTTGGGAACTTCAATTAGTGGAAATTCTTCCTCTCCACATTCTGTTTGTTCCCCTGTTGTGGGGGTTATCAATTTGTTCACCAGGTCCCCAAGAAATTTTGTAACCGTTGCTGTAAGGGGCGTCCCTTGTGGACTCCTCTGGACAGCAAGGGTCATCTTGAGAGGGGGTTTAGCTACAGCCATAGGAGAATCGGTTGCATCTGCGGGTGACCCAGGTGACCACGGGGGAACAACAAACAGTGGAGAGTCAGGTTGCATGGTAAAAGGGTTATTCGTCGATAGTCGGGAGGTCAATGGGGGTGACTTATTGCATGCCTCTGTCCCATATGGTGGTGGGGACTGCAGGTCTGCAATAGGATATAGGGAATTGGGAGCTGGTATTGAAGTCGGAGGGGGAGCAGTAACTGTCAGTGAGGTTGGAGAGGTCTCCAAAGTATGTGCGGGCGCTGTCGGGTGCATTAGGTTTGTTACGTTTTGTTCAGTCAATACTTGCTGAACTAAACTTCGGAGGATGGTCATATTATTGTCCTCCTCTTTGTCCAAAAACATAGTCTTTTTATGGTTTTCTGAATTTAACCTATGGTTAGCCTCCTCAAGCCATTTCTTTGCCTGGGGAAGGCCTAATTTCTTCTGTTTCCTTATTTTCGTGCCGGCATCATTTTTAAGCTTTCTACACAGTTTTACACAACAATCCTTATTTAAAGATGCATCAAAATCATACTTTGTTTTCCACATTTTAAGAAATTTCACATTCTCTTTGTCTAGACTACACATATACTTAGCATCCTCATTCATACCAACAGATTTTCCATGGATCATACCCATTTTGTTTATCGTGCACACGGAGCTCTTTTTTTTGTTAATGTCTTCTCACAATGACACAACACACGCACACAGTATCTTATCACTTGCAGTCACTCACAGACTTTCTAGTCATGATATATCACTTCTAGATTACTGATCTTGTGTATTGCTAAAACACTGGTGTCTTAGAGAATTACAGAATTACAAGGAGACTGAATTCTCCCGACTGTTTTTTCATCCTATTAAAACATTTAATATTTCAGTCCTTGATCCAAGGGTATTTATGTGCCTGCTCAGGATTAATGCAACATATGAGGCTGGCATGAACACTGCGGTCCGCCAAATGTCCTCTGTTTGTTACCTGGAAATCTATCAGGCCACACCCTTGTATCAACGGAGGGGGGGGGGGGTTCTTTATCTGGAAGTATTTTTGATCCAAGGGTATTTATATGCCTAGAAATCTATCAGGCCACACCCTTGTATCAACAGGGGGTTCTTTAGGTTTTGATCTAGGAGTATTTATGTGTCCCCAAGGGATTTTCTGCAGTTTACAAGGCTGTCTGGATCTAAGATCCAATCGACAAATTTCCTTTATCTGCACCCGGATATTAGTATGGGACCATACCCCTATATCAAATGACTATTAACCAGAAGAATCAAACAAGAACACACAAGAGAGAACACCCAAGAGAGAAAACACACAAGAGAGAACACCCAAGAGAGAAAACACACAAGAGAGAACACCCAAGAGAGAAAACACACAAGAGAGAACACCCAAGAGAGAAAACACACAAGAGAGAACACCCAAGAGAGAAAACACACAAGAGAGAACACCCGCAATGCTCGACTGCCGCCAGGTCGCCCTGAGCGCGTCTTCCCAAAACGCGGGCTAGTCACTAGGTCTGCCCATCCAGGATGGCCACAGACGGATCTATACGGGGAATACGTGACCACTTATTTCCCCTCAACAAGAGTAAGCAGATAGGACAGAAACAGATAAACCTTCAATCAATCTCTATATTGTATGTATATATTCAAATCCCTTATTCATCAAATTCCTAATCAAGTCTAACACAAAAGGTTAATAATAAAATAAAAATAAAAATCTTACCTTGTCCCGAGAGCGGTCTCTTGTGCTGATCCGGTAAGTCGCTGCCCGGGAGGCACTAGTTCAGCAGACCGGCCTCTTTTTAACATCTAATTTGAGATGGAGGACTTACAGTTTTGCCGTACGGTCATCGGTCACTGTTGGCCAGTGCGTCTCGGGGAATTGGACTCCCGGCTCGAAAGACCAAATTGTTAGGGAAATAATTTCACCATCTCAGACCGTCCTCAGGCATCAAGGTAATATTTATTGCATATGCAAGAGAAATGAATTACACGTTCATGCAGCCTTTATCATTTCTAAGGAAAATACTTGTGGTACATGTTTTTTTATAAGCCCTGGACACCCCCCTTTCCTGTCTTAAAACATGCCCAGTCTCATGTATTTTCAACTTTATTCTGGACAGAACAGGAAAGGTGGAAGTGTCTGTTACAGACTGTTATCTTACATATAACAATGGTTACAGGATACTGACTTGAAAACTCCCCAAGTCAACACAAAAATACAGGATACATTCAAAACTGCATATCTAAGCATATTATATTGCTGAGTATATATATTGCTGACTCCATATTATCACTATAGCTTATTTCTAGGCCATGATAATCAAAATGGCGTCTTTCATAACTGACATTTAAAGTATAATTTCTCTAACAGATGTCTTTGTTTTACTATTAATAAATTCACTTTAAGGCCTGATTCACACCTATGCATTTTCAGTGCTTTTTGCATTTTGCAGATTTGCACTACAGAACGTGTTCCATAGGAAACCATGTTAAATGGACTGTAGTGCAAATCTGCAAAATGCAAAAAGCACTAAAATTGCATAGGTATGAATCAGGCCTTAGGCTCGATTCACATCTATGCATGTTGCTTTTGAGCGTTTTTGGAGTTTTTTTTGTGATGCTTGCCACGTTTTTGAGCAGCGTTTTTGTAGCATTTTTACAGCGTTTTTGCCATGTTTTGGGTTTTTTTTTTTTTACACGTTTTTTTTAGACTGTATACAGTCTAAAAAAAATTAAAAAAAAACAAAAGCCAAAATCGCATCAAAAACGCTGCAAAAACGCTGCAAAAATGCTGCACTTGCGTTTTTGATGCTGGTCTATTGAATTCTATTACATGAAAAACGCTGCATTTTGCATGAAAAAAAGTCCCTGACCCTTTCCAAAAATGCAGAGGTACAAAAAGGCATTGATGTGAACATGTTCCATAGGAACGTTACCAGGCACTGTCTGGTATGAATCTTGAGTGGGAACTCCATGCCAAACTTTAAATAAAAAAACGGCATGGGTTCCCCCTCTAAGAGCATACCAGGCCCTTCGGTCTGGTATGGGTTTTAAGGGGAACCCCCTACGACGAAAAAACGGCAAGAGGGTCCCCCCCAAAGTCCATACCAGACCCTTATCCGAGCACGCAGCCCGGCCGGTCAGGAAAGGGGGTGGGGACGAGCGAGCGCCCCCTCCTTACCCAATGTCGGAGCGCTTGTCGCACCAGTGTGAACCCAGCCTGGGTTCACACTGGTACGACAAACGCTCCAACATTGGTAGCTCATGTCGCATGACGTGTGAAAATCAATGTTTCCCTATGGGAGCCGTCTTAACTGGTCCGACACAAGTCGGTCCAACTTTTAAAATGCTCCCTGTACTACTTTTTTTTTTATTTCAATAGTTTTTATTGTTTACAGTGGCTTGTGAAAGTATTCGGCCCCCTTGAACTTTTCAACCTTTTGCCACATTTCAGGCTTCAAACATAAAGATATAAAATTTTTATTTTTTGTGAAGAATCACCAACAAGTGGGACACAATTGTGAAGTGGAACGAAATCTTTTGGATTTTTGAAACTTATTTAACTAATAAAAAAATGAAAAGTGGGGCGTGCAAAATTATTCGGCCCCCTTGCGTTAATACTTTGTAGAGCCACCTTTTGCTGCAATTACAGCTGCAAGTCGCTTGGGGTATGTCTCTATCAGTTTTGCACATCGAGAGACTGAAATTCTTGCCCATTCTTCCTTGCAAAACACCTCGAGCTCAAGGAGGTTGGATGGAGAGCGTTTGTGAACAGCAGTTTTCAGCTTTTTCCACAGATTCTCGATTGGATTCAGGTCTGGACTTTGACTTGGCCATTCTAACACCTGGATACGTTTATTTGTGAACCATTCCTTTGTAGATTTTGCTGTATGTTTGGGATCATTGTCTTGTTGGAAGATAAATCTCTGTCCCAGTTTCAGGTCTTTTGCAGACTCCAACAGGTTTTCATCCAGAACGGTCCTGTATTTGGCTGCATCCATCTTCCCCTCAATTTTAACCATCTTCCCTGTCCCTGCTGAAGAAAAGCAGGCCCAAACCATGATGCTGCCACCACCATGTTTGACATTGGGGATGGTGTGTTGAGTGTGATGAGCTGTGTTGCTTTTACGCCAAACATATCGTTTTGCATTGTGGCCAAAAAGTTCGATTTTGGTTTCATCGGACCAGAGCACCTTCTTCCACATGTTTGGTGTGTCTCCCAGGTGGCTTGTGGCAAACTTTAGACGAGACTTTTTATGGATATCTTTGAGAAATGGCTTTCTTCTTGCCACTCTTCCATAAAGGCCAGATTTGTGCAGTGTACGACTGATTGTTGTCCTATGGACAGACTCTCCCACCTCAGCTGTAGTTCTCTGCAGTTCATCCAGAGTGATCATGGGCCTCTTGGCTGCATCTCTGATCAGTCTTCTCCTTGTCTGAGCTGAAAGTTTAGAGGGACAGCCAGGTCTTGGTAGATTTGCAGTGGTCTGATACTCCTTCCATTTCAAAATGATCGCTTGCACAGTGCTCCTTGGGATGTTTAAAGCTTGGGAAATCTTTTTTTATCCAAATCCGGCTTTAAACTTCTCCACAACAGTATTACGGACCTGCCTGGTGTGTTCCTTGGTCTTCATGATGCTCTCTGCGCTTTCAACAGAACCCTGAGACTATCACAGAGCAGGTGCATTTATACAGAGACTTGATTACACACAGGTGGATTCTATTTATCACCATCAGTCATTTAGGACAACATTGGATCATTCAGAGATCCTCGCTGAACTTCTGGAGTGAGTTTGCTGCACTGAAAGTAAAGGGGCCGAATAATTTTGCACGCACCACTTTTCAGTTTTTTAATTGCTAAAAAAGTTTAAAATATCCAATAGATTTCGTTCCACTTCACAATTGTGTCCCACTTGTTGGTGATTCTTCACAAAAAATTTAAATTTTATATCTTTATGTTTGAAGCCTGAAATGTGGCAAAAGGTTGAAAAGTTCAAGGGGGCCGAATACTTTCGCAAGCCACTGTATGTTAAAACTTTAGTAAACAATGTAAGCATTGTCTGCGATATACAATTGTAAACAGTATTGATTACATATACAGACAGGTCAAATGGTTACTTACGAAAACAAACAATGACTGCTTTAGGAAGTATTCGTATAACTTAGAGATCGGCGTTAATTCGGAAACATGGTCCTTCAGATTTTGGTGTTGTTCCTCCCCCAAGAACCCCTAATGGGACCACTTTTGTTACTTGGGGGGGGGGGAGTAGATTTTATTACTGGGCCATGTACTTTCAACATAGAATTATCTAAACCTAACTCATTGTAGTATCAAGACAAAGGATAACAGAAAATCATCATAAGAAATTTGCAGCTCTAGACCATGTTGACCACGGCAACCATGCTTTCATTATTGTACTGAAATTACCTTCACTGGAGGCCATCGTTAGCTCATAGCTGTAGTGCAGATTTATCAGGTCAAGGGTATGGTCTATAGACGGGGCTTTTTCCGTTTTCCACAATCTAGTGATGCTTATGCCCCGTACACACGGTCGGATTTTCCGATGGAAAATGTCCGATCGGAGCGTGTTGTCGGAAATTCCGACCGTGTGTGGACTCCATCGGACATTTTCCATCGGATTTTCCGACACACAAAGTTTGAGAGCAGGATATAAAATTTTCCGACAACAAAATCCGTTGTCGGAAATTCCGATCGTGTGTACACAAATCCGATGGACAAAGTGCTACGCATGCTCAGAATAAATAAAGAGATGAAAGCTATTGGCCACTGCCCCGTTTATAGTCCCGACGTACGTGTTTTACGTCACCGCGTTTAGAACGATCGGATTTTCCGATAACTTTGTGTGACCGTGTGTATGCAAGACAAGTTTGAGCCAACATCCGTCTGAAAAAATCCTAGGATTTTGTTGTCGGAATGTCCGAACAAAGTCCGACCGTGTGTACGGGGCATTAGTCTTGCGGCCAGCAGGATGTGAGTAATGACATGTCTGGTGCGATATGGTATAGACTCTATATTGAGGTTCAGGATCGCGAGGTCGGGTGAAGGTGGAACCTGTGTATTGACTATGTCTGATATGATTTGGAAAATAATCTCCCAATATTTGCTAAGAGTTTTGCATTGCCAAAAAATGTGGAACATGTCGCTTTTGGTTGAGCGACATCTCCAACATTTGTCTGCTGTTGTTGCACTGAAATAGGCGAGTTTTGCAGGTGTTAGATACCAGCGAAGGGACACTTTTTGAGTGAGTTCCCACAGTGCGGAGCATTTGGTTGCTTTGTATATAGATTGTAAAGCCCTTTGCCATTGGTATTCGGTGTAGGAATGGCCTAGGTCTTTTTCCCAATGTAAGTGGGATGATGTTTTTGTGAAGGTAAGTTTGTGGTGTAATAGGTTATAGAGAATAGAGATCCCCTTAGTTTTAAGGGATTATCCAGAAAATAGCCTTTGGAGGAATTGAGTACAGAGGGAGGTGTAGTGAATCCAGGCAGTGTTTGACCCTGATGTAAGTGAATAGTTCCGTAGGGTGAGGTTTAAATTCCCGTTGTAGTCGGAGAAGGATTTCGGCTGAGAGCCCTGAAATAAGTCTTGAATGGATTGAATCCCCATGCATGCCCAAGAAGATAAGGACAAATCAGGTGAAAGGTGGTTCAGTGTTTCGATCAGAATAGGTATCGAGGGGGTGGTGGGTGGGTTATGGGTGGAATGGGTAAGAGTAACCCATGCGTGGGCTGTTGCTTTCATGGTAGGGGGTAGTACTGTCGGTAGTGGACTACCTAGTGGGGTGCTCATTAGCCACCACTTCAGATTAGGGCGAAGTAGGGACGATCGTTCAAGTCTGCTCCACAGTTTTCGTGGTTCAGACTGGAACCAATCTATCACTTGAACCAGTACAGATGCCAGGTAGTAATCCTCAAAATCAGTGGATCCTGCTCCTCCTGCAAGTTTGTGTTTCCTAAGTGTCGCATGTGCGCATCTAGGCTTCGTACCTTTCCAAATGCATTTGTTGAGAAGTGATTGCAAAGATTTGAAGAAGTGTTTCGGTATGGGGATAGGTAGAGTTCTGAAAAGGTATAGAATTTGTGGGAGATAAAACATTTTAAATGCAGCTAGTCTGCCAGACCAGGAAAGTTCGTGTTGTGTTAAGGATTGTGTGTCGGATTGTAGGTTGGTGAGAAGAGGTTTATAGTTGGCAGAGAAAAGTTGTTTAGTTGTTCTGGTGAGGTGGACCCCTAGGTAGGATACGCTTTGGATCAGCCCATGCGAATGGGAATTGAAGCTGTAGTAAGTTTTTTGTAGTGGCGTCCAGTTTAAGGTCTAGAATTTGTGACTTATTTGTATTTAGTCGATAGTATGACACTTTACTAAACCAGTCTAAAGTTTTTTGGACTGCTGCTAGAGAGGAGGTTGGGTTTGTAAGAATCAGAAGTACATCGTCTGCAAAGAGACTGATTTTGTGTGTAGATTTGCCCACCTGAAGACCAGAAATTTGAGGGTTTGTACGTATATGTTCCGCCAAGGGTTCCATCAATAAGTTAAAGATGAGTGGCAACAGAGGGCACCCTTGGCGGGTACCGTTCGTGATGTCGAAGGAGTGTGAGAGCATATCTGCTGAGTAAACATGAGCCGATGGTGTGGAGTAAAGTGCCATAATAGCCCTGAATATATGATCTTTGCAGCCAAATTTTTGGAGAACTTTTTGTAGGTAGTTCCAGTGTACTCTATCGAACACCTTCTCTGCGTCTAAAGAGAGTAGCAGAGAAGGCGTTCCGCTGGACTCAGCATGGTGGATTAGGTTTATCATCCGTCTAGTTGCGTCGGGATTATATCTAGTAGGCATCTGGCGATGGTTTTGGCATAGATTTTAACATCCAAATTTAGTAAGGATATAGGGCGAAAATTTTGGGGAGAGGAAGGTTCTTTGCCTGGTTTCGGAAGTGTTATAATTCTAGCAGTTAGGGATTCTCTAGGGAAAATAGAAGAGGAGGCAGCGGAGTTGAACAGTTGATTTAAGTGGGGTGTCAGTTGAGTAGCATAAGTTTTGTAGTATTCTCCCGTCATCCCATCAGGGCCCGGGGATTTCCCTAGGGGCAAGGATTATATCGTGGCGAGAATTTCTATGTCTTAGAATGGTTCGTTCAATTGTTGTAGTTGAATTTCTGTCAGGGTCAGGAGTGTGATCTGCTGTAAGAAAGCGTAAATGTCTTCGTTTGTGGGATGAAATGTGGAAGGGTCATTGCGGATATTATAGGTCGCTATAGCAATCACTAAACGCACAATATCTTGTGGGTTGGCCAGGCATGTTTTGGTGAGTGTATGTGTTAGATGATTTATTTTGGCTTTGATCTTTCGACCTTTGAGGTGTTGTGCTAATTTTTTCCCCACTTTATTGGAGGTGGAGTAAGATGTAGCTTTAAATTTGCGTTGAACATGTTCAAAAGAGTGTAGTAGATGTAATCTCAATTCTTGTCTCAAAGTCAACAATTGTGATGTGAGTGTAGGGGTAGGGTCAATTTTATGTTGGGTTTCACAACTAGCTATATGTGAGGTGAGTTCATCAATCCGCTGTGTCCTCTTTTTTTTTACAAACAGAGCTCAATTTCATTATTGTACCTCTTATAACAGCTTTGTGTGCGTTCCATACCATGGCGGGGTCAGTCACCGTTCCCGTGTTGAGAGAAAAGTATTCAGTTAGATCGTCTTTAATTACTTGGTAATATTTTGGGTGTTGTAGTACGTAATTATTGGCCTTCCAGAGGAATGTATTCCTCTGGTGCCCTGTGTCATCAATTGAAATTGTGATGGGGGCGTGGTTGGACCACGTCATGGTGTGGATTACAGATGCGCTGATTTTTTGTAATAACCATTTGTCGGAAAGAAACAAATCTATTCTTGAGTATGACTTGTGATGTGGTGAAAAGTAAGTAAAGTCCCTTTCTGAGCCATGATGGCATCTCCACACATCATAAAGGTCTTGTGATGCAATGAAGCGTTTCAAGGGAGATTCTCTGCGTTTGGCTGCCGACGTGGTGTCCATATGTAAGTCTACCACTAGATTAAAATCCCCACAAATCAGTAGGTATCCTTTGCGAACATCTTGCGTTTTACTGAGGATTTTCTTGAAGAAGCTCATCTGTTGTGTGTTGGGGGCGTATACATTCAACAATGTATATGTAAGCTTGTTAATTGTGCAGATCAAAATGATGTAGCGACCATTTGGGTCGATTATGGCTTGTATCAGGTGGAAGTCTACATCTTTTTTTATGGCGATTAGTACACCTCTCTTTTTGGAGTGGAACGTTGCATGGAAGATATTGGGGTATTTCTTGTTGGAGCAGAGAGTTGAGGAGGAGGGTAGAAGGTGTGTTTCCTGGACACAAAGGATGTCGCAGTGGAGATTCTCCGCCGTCTGCCATAGAGAGTAGCGTTTAGCCGGATGGTTTAAGCCCTTAGCATTGAGAGAAAGAACTGTGATGGGCATAATCAGTTGTCAGGTGTGTGGTACATTGCGTAAGTAGAGGTAAACACTTACGTTTAGATGGTTAGGGTCTTCTGGTGGTCCAAATGAGTGGCGTCCGAGGTAAGGTTCCGGTGGATTTGAGGAGCATGGCAATAGGAATGTTAGCTAAGCTAGCTGCGTAAACAATAAGTCAGGTTAGGCTGAAACAGTTACTACGAATATAGAAATAATATAATAATAAAAACAAAGAAAAAAAAAACAGTCCTGTTTGATGCTGGGATTATACAGGAATGGAATGTAACCGGAGCAGTTCAGGTTCTGTGCGGCGTTTGCGAACTAGAAGCTGAAAACAGCAAAGCCGCTGTGGGGGGAAACAGTTAATAGCTGAAGAAGGCTATTGATAAAGCTTTAAACTGTGAGGGAGAAAGGTGAGTAGTGACAGTAGGCCCGGCCGGGCATAAATTGAGTGTACTCATGTATTCTTAGGTCCTTGAGAGAGACGGGACGTGGAGGATCTGCGTTGCTGCAGGGGTGGATCTGTTGCCTTAGGAGGTTCCAGGATAATGCCCCATTCGTGTAATAGTTGAATGCCTTTATGAAGCACGCTGACAGTGTGTGTGGCGCCATTCTTGGCAATGAGAAGTGTAGCCGGATATCTCCATTTATATTGGATCTTGTGATTTTGAAGCCCTTTCGTGATGGGGTTAAGGTTTCTCCGGAGTTGTAGTGTATATTTTGAGAGGTCTGGGAAAAACTGGATTCCCTCGTGTGGACGGGGGAGGGGTGCCTTAGATCTGACTTCTGACAGCATTTTTTCCTTGATATGGAAGAAATGTACTCGCATGAGCACATCTCTTGGGACAGAGGCAGCTAGGTGAGAAGGTTTAGCAATTCTGTGAATCCTGTCGATGATGATGTCTCTGGGTGACGCATCAGGTATGATAGTGTGTATGAGATCCCTGGCATATTTATGAAGATCTGTTGAGGGGACCGGCTCTGGGACCCCTCGCAGCTTGATATTGCTACGTCTCGAGCGGTCTTCTAAGTCGGCCAGCTTGGCCCGCATCCATTCTTGTTCATCTCTGACTTCCTCATATGTGTCGATGAGATCGTTCACTGTAATGGTACACTCAGTCATGCCTGACTCAATATTAGTGACCCTTCCTTTTATATGCTGCATATCAGTGGAGATTTTATGGAATAACGATGACAGGTCTGACATCAGTGATGACTGCAATGACATAAGCATGTCTTTAAGCTTAGTGCCAATCACTGGCTGTCCTGAGGTGGGGAATGATGCCATTGAGTTGTGCAGGGCCTGATTTGAGCTAAATGGGTTGAAGGCCTGGGTCTCAGGTAGCGGTAATGGCGGCCGTGGATGAGGAGCATCCATCCGCATCCGGGCTTTGGCAGGGCTGCTCGTGAGGGGATCTGTCCCTGTGTCCAGTGTAGGGGAAGGAGGAATCGGTGAGAAGCCTATTTCAGTTTGGGTTTCGTCAGGTAGGTCTGTATAGGCTTCCCGTGGCGCAGCTAGGCCGCCGCCGCCATATTGTGAGTCACTGACCTTGTCCTCCGGGGGAAACATAGAAGGTGTCAGGTTCCGCGGCGTAAAATCTCCCATCCTCTTGCGAGACATCACTGCTGGCTCTGGGGAATGCGATGGAGTATAGATGGCCAGTTTTTGCGGCGTCTGGTGAGCCTGTGGCGTTCCGGTTTTCTCCCTCACAGCAAAGCTACAGGGCTAAGCGTCCAGCTTCAGAGCCGGCTAGACATGCCCCCCCCTGCACTTCTTTGGTCCGACTTTGATCCTATTTCATCCTATTGAATATCATTCAAGTCGGATCAAAGTTGGATCCTTGTCCTAACCATCCAACTTGTGACATCCGACATGGTGATTACAGCAGCAGTAAAAGGAATTTATGTCACTCTGGGATTGTTTTCATTGGTCAAAGGACAAGTCGTACTATCTCAAAGTTGGAGCAAAATTTTATCTTGTTCATGCAAGTCGGATAGAAGGTGCTACTGCCACCTCCTGACTACGGATGAGCTCGATGTTCGGGTCGAACGTAACAGCGAATGTTGTGGGGCGTTCGCAGGAATTTAGGGCGCCACAGAAAGCCCCATAATGCACTACGATCTCGCAGTGCATTGCTGTATGATGATTGGCCAAAGCATGCACCTGACCTGCATGCTTTGGCCAATCACAGCACGCTCTGCTGAGACAGCCATAATTGGCCAAAGGCAGGGTGCCTTTGGCCAATTATGGCTCAGGGGGACTAAGTCCACGCCCCACACTATATAAGGCTGCTTACACGGCGGCCGTGTGTAGTGTTGTTGGTGTGGACAGAGAGATAGCTTGAGTTAGATTAAGCAGGCAGGTTATTCAGTTATAACAACAACAAGGAGAGGGGCGCCTCTGAGTATGTATCATAAAAACATTTTATTGAAACAACAATATCCACTCACATTAAAGCTAGATGAGTTGCATTCCGGTCTGTTAGCTGGGCTGAAGAGATGCAGTGGGACTACAGGTCACAGCGGTTCCTGCAGGGCTGATTCCATGTCGAATCCAGAGGAGGAAGGATGAGATGGTGCAGCAGGGTGCAGTCTCTTACAGCTGACAGTCTAATACAAATCCTGCTATACTAGGAGCCTGATGGTATCCAGAGTGCAGAGATAAGTGTTCCAAACAGGGGGAGGTGGGACGCCAGAGCCACCGGTCAGCCGTGCTGCTGCTCTGCACTAGATGGTGAAGCCTCGGGGATAGAACACGGCCGGCCGTGTAAAGGACCAAAACGAGGCTTGGGGAGCAAGCACAGCGTGGCGCCCGGTGATGACGTCACACGTATACGACGCGTTTCAGAACAAGCTGGCCATTGGTGGACGAATGGCCGCATTCCTTTTTCAAGCATTAGGTTATTCAGTTAGTGGCAATGTATTTGATTATTTATATATATACATATACACACACGCACACACATACACACACACAGTCAGTCTAGTGTGTATATATATATATATATATATATATATATATATATATATATATATTTTATACTCTGCATTTAGCATAGACTATATATTCAGTGTTTACTCGATGTTCAGTCAGTGCAGGCAATGTATTAATATATACAGTTGTGCTCATAAGCTTACATGCCCTGGCAGAATTTATGATTTCTTAGCTATTTTGATAACAGAAAAACATTTCTTTCACTCATGGTTAGTGTTTGACTGAAGCCATTTATTATCAATCAACTGTGTTTACTCTTTTTAAAATCATAATCACAACAGAAACTACCCAAATGACCCTAATCAAAAGTTTGCATATCCCAGTTCTTAATACCGTGTATTGCCCCCTTTGACATCAATGACAGCTTGAAGTCTTTTGTGGTATTTGTGGATGAGGCTCTTTATCTTCTCAGATGGTAAAGCTGCCCATTCCTCTTGTCAAAAAGCCTCCAGTTCCTGTAAATTCTTGGGCTGTCTTGCATGAACTGCACGTTTGAGATCTCCCCAGAGTGGCTCAATGATACTGAGGTCAGGAGACTGAGATGGCCACTCCAGAACCTTCACTTTATTCTGCTGTAGCCAATGACAGGTTGACTTGGCCTTGTGTTTTGGATCATTGTCATGTTGGAATGTCCAAGTACATCCCATGCGCAGCTTCCTGGCTGATGAATGCAAATGTTCCTCCAGTATTTTTTGATAACATACTGCATTCATCTTGTCAACAATTTTGACCAAATTTCCTGTGCCTTTGAAGCTCACACATCCCCAAAACATCAGCGATCCACCTCCGTGTTTTACAGTAGGAATGCTGTACCTTTCATCATAGAGTCCTCTCCAAATGTAGCATTTATGGTTGTGGCCAAAAAGCTCAATTTTGGTCTTATCACTCCAAATGACTTTGTGCCAGAAGGTTTGAGGTTTGTCTCTGTGCTGTTTGGCATATTGTAAGATGGATACTTTGGGGCATTTGCGTAGTAATGGCTTTCTTCTGGTGACTCGACCATGCGGCCCATCTTTCTTCAAGTGCCTCCTTATTGTGCATCTTGAAACAGCCACACCACATGTTTTCAGAGAGTCCTGTATTTCACCTGAAGTTATTTGTGGGTTTTTCTTTGCATTGTGAACAATTTTCCTGGCAGTTGTGGCTGAAATTTTAGTTGGTCTACCTGACCGTGGTTTGGTTTCAAAAGAACGCCTCATTTTCCACTTCTTGATTAGAGTTTGAACACTGCTGATTGGCATTCTCAGTTCCTTGGATATATTTTTATATCCCTTTACTGTTTTATACAGTTAAACAACCTTTTCCCACAGATCCTTTGACAATTCTTTTGCTTTCCCCATGACTCAGAAACGTCAGTGCAGCATTGGATGAAAGATGCAAGGGTCTGTCAGGAGTCCAGAAACGCATGGACCTTTTATACACACACACTAATTACAAGCAAACAGATCACAGGTAAGGATGGTTACCTTTTAATAGCCATTCAAACCCATTTGTGTCAACTTGTGTGCATGATATCAGGCCAAAATCACCAGGGTATGTAAACTTTTGATCAGGGTCATTTGGGTAGTTTCTGTTGTCATTATGATTTAAAAAGAGTAAACACAGTTGATTGATAATAAATGGATTCAGCCAAACACTAACCATGAGTGAAAGAAATGTTTTTGTGTTATCATTCATATACTCTGAAAAATGGCCAAGAAATCATAAATTCCGCCAGGGTATGTAAACTTATGAGCACAACTGTATGTACAGTCTTGTACTATATACAGTGGGGACAGAAAGTATTCAGACCCCCTTAAATTTTTCACTCTTTGTTATATTGCAGCCATTTGCTAAAATCATTTAAGTTCATTTTTTTACTCATTAATGTACACACAGCACCCCATATTGACAGAAAAACACAGAATTGTTGACCTTTTTGCAGATTTATTAAAAAGGAAAAACTGAAATATCACATGGTCCTAAGTATTCAGACCCTTTGCTGTGACACTCATATATTTAACTCAGGTGCTGTCCATTTCTTCTGATCATCCTTGAGATGGTTCTACGCCTTCATTTGAGTCCAGCTGTGTTTGATTATACTGATTGGACTTGATTAGGAAAGCCACACACCTGTCTATATAAGACCTTAGGCCCCTTTCACATGAGGCAGACTCCGTTTCCACGGAGCCCGCCTCGGTCCGCCGGCTCAGCGGGTGATCAGTCCGTTGATTTCCGCTGAGCCGGCGGATGACAGGTCCTTCTCTGCTCACTGAGCGGGGAGGGGCTTGTCAGGCGCCGCTACCGCCTATGGAGGGATCTGATGAAAAAGGACATGAGGCCCCACTCACGCCCATAATAGAAAAAAAAATGTAAGCAATAAAAATTAACTGTATAAACTGCATATATTAATAACCTTAAAGTGCTGGTGTCAGTTTCCTCTATCTCGATGCTGATGTCAGTGTAACTTCTCAGCACTGGTATCCGTGTGCTCTCAGTGCTAGTGTTGGGGCACTCTATCATAGTACAGTGTGTCTTGGAGCTGGTGTCGGTGTCCTCTATCTCACGTTGGTGTCAGGGTGCTCTATCTCCGTGTCCTCTATCTCAGTGCTGGTGTCGCCGCACTCTTTCTTAGTGCACTCTGTCTTGATGCTGGAGTCAGTGACCTCTATCTCAACGCTGTCAGTGCTGGCATGCTCTCAGTGCTGGTGTCAGTGTTCTCTATCTCAGTGCTGGTGTCATGGCACTCTTTTCAAGTGCACAGAGATGGGGTCCCTGTCCAGAGGTGAGATGGGGTCCCTGTCCCCAAGTAAGAAGGGGTCACTGTCCAAAGGGGAGATGATGGGGGCCCTGTCCCCAAGTAAGAAGGGGTCCCTGTTTGCAGGGGAGATGGGGTTTCCCATTCCCAGGGAAGATGGTGGGGGCTCTGCCTCCAGAGAAGAAGGGGTCCCTGTTGCCAGGGGAGATGATGGGGACCCTGTCCCCAGGGGAGATAAAGGGGTCCCTGTTGCCAGGGGAAATGATGGAGGCCCTGTGTTCAAGTGAGAAGGGGTCCCTGTCCCCAGGGGGATGGGGTTCCCAACCACAGGGAAGATGGTAGGGGCCCTGTCCCCAGACAAGAGGGGTTCCCTGTTGGCGTTGCCAGGGGAAATGATAGGGGCCCTGTGCCCAGGGGAGATGATGGGGCCTTGTCTCCAAGTGAGAGGGGGTCCCTGTCCCCATATGAGAAGGTGTCCCTTCCCCAGGAAAGATGAGGTCCTCATCCCTAGGGAAGATGGTGGGAGCCCTGTCCCCAGGGAAGAAGGGATCCCTGTAGCCAGGAGAGATGATGGGGGCACTGTCCTCAAGGGAGATGGGGGCCCTGTCCCCAGGTGAGATGATAGGGCCCCTGCCCCCAGGGGAGATGATGGGGTCCTGTTCCCAAGGGAGATGACAGGGTCCCTGTCCCCAAGGGAGATGAGGTCCCCATCCACAGGGGAGATGATGGGGGCCCTGTTCCAGAGTGAGAAGGGGGTCCCTGTACCCAAGTGAGAAGGGATACCTGTCCTCAAGTGAGAAGGGGGTCCCTGTCCGCAAGTGAGAAGGGGGTCCCTGTCCTCAAGTGAGAAGGGGTTCCCACCCCAGGAAAGATAGTGGGGGCCCTGTCCCCAAGTGAGAAGGGGTCCCTGACCGCAGGGGAGATAGGGTTAACGTCCCCAGAGAAGACGGGGTCCCAGTTGCCAGGGGAGATGATGGGGGCCTTGTCCCCAAGTGAGAAGGGGGGAAGATGGGGTTCCCGTCCCCATGGAAGATGGTGGGGGCCCTGTCCCCAGGAAAGAAGGGGTCCCTGTTGCCAGGGGAGATGATGGGGGCCCTGTCCCCAAGTGAGAAGGGGGTCCCTGTCCCCAGGGGAGATGATGGGGCCCTGTCCCCGAGTGAGAAGGGGGGCCCCTGTCCTCAAGTGAGAAGGGGGTCCCTGTCCTCAAGTGAGAAGGGGGTCCCTGTCCCCAAGTGAGAAGGGATACCTGACCACAGGGGAGATGGGGTTCCCGTCCCCAGAGAAGATGGTGGGGCCCTGCCCCCAGAGTATAAGGGGTCCCAGTTGCCAGGGGAGATGATGGGGGCCTTGTCCCCAGGGGAGATGATGGGGGCCCTGTCCCCAGGGGAGATGATGGGGGCCCCTGTCCCCAGGGGAGATGATAGGGTTCCCGTCCCCAGGGAAGATGGTGTGGGCCCTTTCCCCAGGGGAGATGATGATGGAGGCCCTGTCCTCAAGGAAGATGGGGTCCCTGTCCCCAGGTGAGATGATGGGGGGCCCCTATCCCCAGGGTAGGTGATGGGGGCCCCTGTCCCCAGAGGAGATGAGGGGCCTCTGTCCCCAGGGGAGATGATGGGGGCCCCTGTCTCCAGGGGAGATGATGATGGGGGCCCTGTCCTCAAGGAAGATGGGGTCCCTGTCCCCAGGTGAGATGATGGGGGGCCCTGTCCCCAGGGGAGATGATGGGGGGCCCTGTCCCCAGGGGAGATGGGGGGCCCTATCCACAGGGGAGGAGGGGTGGTGTATGGAATGGTGTGAGGGGGATATGAGGTCAGCTCACTTACCATATCCAAGCTGCAGGGCACTCATCCATGGTTGCCTGGCTGGGCTCCCTCCAGCAGCAGCACAGACAGGGCGATCAGCATATCTCCAAGGCGAGAGAGATCTGTATATGACAGGGGGGAGTAGGTGGGGGCTGGCAGACAAGCCTGCAGTGTCCTCCGGCTCTCATAGGGCTGCTGCACATGTGTCCTTAAACTTCCTTAGCGCGGGGGAAGTGTGCAGAGCATCTCTGGAGCACTGCACAAAGGAATGGATGCAGCCGACTTGGTGGGGCAGGACTCTGGCTGGGGAGGACACTGAGCTGGGCGGCGCTGCTTTAAACAGGAGAGAGGAACCCGGAGGAGCTGGCCAAGGACAGGGCATGCAAAACATAGCAGCCAGTGCGATAGAGCAGGGAGCTCTGCTACAGAGCCGGCTCTTCAATTAGGCAACACACAGTGGTGTAGTGGTAGCACTCTCGCCTAGCAGTAAGAAGGGTCACTGGTTCGAATCCCAACCACGACACTACCTGCTTGGAGTTTGCATGTTCTCCCTGTGCCTGCGTGGGTTTCCTCCGGGTACTCCGGTTTCCTCCCACACTCCAAAGACATGCTGGTAGGTTAATTGGATCCTGTCTAAATTGTCCCTAGTATGTATGAATGTGAGTTAGGGACCTTAGATTGTAAGCTCCTTGAGGGTAGGGACTGATGTGAATGTACAATGTATATGTAAAGCGCTGCGTAAATTGACGGCGCTATATAAGTACCTTAAATAAATAAATTAGGAGCCTGCGGGGCCCCTATGAGTTGCGAGGCCTTAGGCGGCCGCCTAATTTGCCTAATTAGAGATTAGAGAGCCGCCTCTGATCCTGGATGAAAACCTTCTCCAGAGTGCTCAGGACCTCAGACTGGGCCGAAGGTTTATCTTCCAACAAGACAATGACCCTAAGCACACATCTAAAATAACGAAGGAGTGGCTTCACAACAACTCCGTGACTGTTCTTGAATGGCCCAGCCAGAGCCCTGACTTAAACCCAATTGAGCATCTCTGGAGAGACCTAAAAATGGCTGTCCACCAACGTTTACCATCCAACCTGACAGAACTGGAGAGGATCTGCAAGGAGGAATGGCAGAGGATCCCCAAATCCAGGTGTGAAAAACTTGTTGCATCTTTCCCAAAAAGACTCATGGCTGTATTAGTTCAAAAGGGTGCTTCTACTAAATACTGAGCAAAGGGTCTGAATACTTAGGACCATGTGATATTTCAGTTTTTCTTTTTTAATAAATCTGCAAAAATGTCAACAATTCTGTGTTTTTTCTGTCAATATGGGGTGCTGTGTGTGTACATTAATGAGGAAAAAAAATTAACTTAGCAAATGGCTGCAATATAACAAAGAGTGAAAAATTGAAGGGGGTCTGAATACTTTTCGTCCCCACTAATATATATATATACATACACTCTGCATCCAGTGTAGCCTATATCTACAGTGCATTCTGTGGTGTACTGTTGCTAATACACTTCAGGTGGTGTATTAACCACTTTATGACCGGGCCTATTTTTCAGACTTGTTGTTTACAAGTTAAAATCAGTTTTTTTGCTAGAAAATTACTTAGAACCCCCAAATATTATATATATTTTTTTTAACACCCTAGAGAATAAAATGGCGGTCATTGCAATACTTTTTGTCACACCGTATTTGCGCAGCTGGCTTTTCAAGCGCACTTTTTTTGGAAAAAATACACTTTTTTAAATTAAATAAATAAGACAACAGTTAGGTTAGCCCGATTTCTTTTTACATTGTGAAAGATGTTGTTACGCAGAGTAAATTGATACCCAACATGTCATGCTTCAACGTTGCTCCTGCTTGTGGAATGGCGACAAACTTTTACCCTTAAAAATCTCCATACAGTCAGGTCCATAAATATTGGGACATTGACACAATTCTAATCTTTTTGGCTCTATACACCACCACAATGGATTTGAAATGAAACAAACAAGATGTGCTTTAACTGCAGACTTTCAGCTTTAATTTGAGGGTATTTACATTCAAATCAGGTGAACGGTGTAGGAATTACAACAGTTTGAATATGTGCCTCCCACTTTTTAAGGGACCAAAAGTAATGGGACAGATTAACAATCATCCATCAAACTTTCACTTTTTAATACTTGGTTGCAAATTCTTTGCAGTCAATTACAGCCTGAAGTCTGGAATGCATAGACATCACCAGACGCTGGGTTTCATCCCTGGTGATGCTCTGCCAGGCCTCTACTGCAACTGTCTTCAGTTCCTGCTTATTCTTGGGGCATTTTCCCTTCAGTTTTGTCTTCAGCAAGTAAAATGCATGTTCAAACAGATTCAGGTCAGGTGATTGACTTGGCCATTGCATAACATTCCACTTCTTTCCCTTAAAAAACTCTTTGGTTGCTTTCGCAGTATGCTTCGGGTCATTGTCCATCTGCACTGTGAAGCACCGTCCAATGAGTTCTGAAGCATTTTGCTGAATATGAGCAGATAATATTGCCCGAAACACTTCAGAATTCATCCTGCTGTTTTTGTCAGCAGTCACATCATCAATAAATACAAAAGAACCAGTTCCATTGGCAGCCATACATGCCCACGCCATGACACTACCACCACCATGCTTCACCGATGAGGTGGTTTGCTTTGAATCATGAGCAGTTCCTTTCCTTCTCCATACTCTTCTCTTCCCATCACTCTGGTACAAATTGATCTTGGTCTCATCTGTCCATAGGATGTTGTTCCAGAACTGTGAAGGCTTTTTTAGATGTTGTTTGGCAAACTAATCTGGCCTTCCTGTCTTTGAGGCTCACCAATGGTTTACATCTTGTGGTGAACCCTCTGTATTCACTCCGGTGAAGTGTTCTCTTGATTGTTGACTTTGACACACATACACCTACCTCCTGGAGAGTGTTCTTGTTCTGGCCAACTGTTGTGAAGGGTTTTTTCTTCACCAGGGAAAGAATTCTTCAGTCATCCACCACAGTTGTTTTCCATGGTCTTCCGGGTCTTTTGGTGTTGCCGAGCTCACCGATGCGTTCTTTCTTTTTAAGGATGTTCCAAACAGTTGATTTGGCCACACCTAATGTTTTTGCTATATCTCTGATGGGTTTGTTTTGTTTTTTCAGCCTAATGATGGCTTGCTTTACTGATAATGACAGCTCTTTGGATCTCATATTGAGAGTTGACAGCAACAGATTCCAAATGCAAATAGCACACTTGAAATGAACTCTGGAACTTTTATCTGCTCCTTGTAAATGGGATAATGAGGGAATAACACACACCTGGCCATGGAACAGCTGAGCAGCCAATTGTCCCATTAGTTTTGGTCCCTTAAAAAGTGGGAGGCACATATACAAACTGTTGTCATTCCTACACCGTTCACCTGATTTGGATGTAAATACCCTCAAATTAAAGCTGAAAGTCTGCAGTTAAAGCACATCTTGTTTGTTTCATTTCAAATTCATTGTGGTGGTGTATAGAGTCAAAAAGATTAGAATTGTGTCAATGTCCCAATATTTATGGACCTGACTGTACATATAGCTATATATATTTATATATACACACACACATACATACAGTCTCGTATATATTGTGGGAGATTAGCTCATGGGGATTACCTTTCCTGGGAAAAAAGGTCAGCGTGCAGGCAATTTCTTTAAAATCTGGCGGTTTGCCAGGTTTAATTAGCAGAGGTTTTTGCACAATAATGAAAACAAACAGAAAAAAATAGTAAAGCAAATCCTTGCCATCTGGTGCTAAACTAAACACTAGACTTCCTCTCTATACGTTGTGGAGCTGGTCCCCGACACCCACAAAACATGTGGTAAAGCAAACTTTCTTTTTAAGTCCAAACAGAGCTTTCTCTCTCTCTCTATACATACTCTGCATCCAGTGTAGCCTATATCTACTGTGCATTCGGTGGTGTACTGTTTCTAATACACTTCAGGCGGTGTACACAGTAACTAATACAGCGTGTACAGCTTCTACTACACTTCTGGTGGTGTACACAGTATACAATACAGTGCAGCCGTTGTATAGTTTCTAATACAGTGCAGGCAGTGTTCACAGTATCTAATACAAGTGTGTACAGTTTCTACTACAATTCTGGTGGTGTACACAGTACACAATACAGTGCAGCCATAGTACCGTTTCTAATACAGTGCAGGCAGTGTACACAGTATCTAATACAGTGTGTACAGTTTCTACTACACTTCTGGTGGTGTACACAGTATAAAATACAGTGCAGCCATTGTACAGTTTCTAATACAGTGCAGGTGGTGAACACAGTATCTAATACAGTGTGTACAGTTTCTACTACACTTCTGGTGGTGTACACAGTATCTAATACAGTGCAGCCATTGTACAGTTTCTAATACAGTGCAGGTGGTGTACACAGTATCTAATACAGTGTGTACAGTTTCTACTACTTTTCTGGTGGTGTACACAGTATCTAATACAGTGTGTACAGTTTCAACTAGTCTTCTGGGGTGTACACAGTATACAATAGAGTGCACTCGTAGTACAGTTTCTAATACAGTGCAGGCGGTGTACATAGTATCTAATACAGTGTGTACAGTTTTATACTACACTTCTGGTGGTGTACACAGTATACAATACAGTGCAGCCATTTATAAAGGACAAGGAACCTCCCAATCCCCTTTTCTGAGTCTATCTAACTCCTCCCCAGGATAAAGGGATTTGGGTTTGGGTTCATATGCAGTATTGGGAATTGGTTTGGGGCTAACAGGAGGGGTCCGTTCTGTTTTCTCTAAATCTAGGCTGATGTTATCGTCACTATTAGTAGTGTTTCTAACCCTGACAGTTTTGCCCACTAAATGTTTCCACCTCTTCAGCATTTCTGCGATAGAAATGCCATCTATTTCATCTTTAGGTACTCCTGCCTTTAATAGCTCCACCAACATTTCTTTCCTAGAGAAAACTAGCCTGTTTTTTTATTCACCTCCTATCTTCTCTACCCCATTCCCTTCTTCTCTGTTCTTTTCTGCTTGCATTCTTCCTGTCTGTCCTTGACCTTATCTACTGCCCTGACAGGTTTTGTTTTAGTCTCCTCTAGCTCCCCCAACTTAAGAGGGTAGTGGTTTCATGAATCTTGCTGTTTAATCCCAGGCCTCTAAGCAAGGACAATACAGGAGCCCTGAGATAAAATGGCGCAGACTTCTTCAGCTTGGAGCACAGAGCAGACGAAAAGGTTTCCATATCTGGACCTAACCATTCTGGAAATGTATTTAATGCGGTTATACAACCCATCTCACATCACCTGGAAATACCCTCTCCTATTGTTCTCCAGGAGTAAGTATTTTCCAGGTCACTAGGACTAGCGTATACCCTGACTATTCCATCTCTCACGAGGTCTAACAGTGAAAAATTCACACTAAACTCTCAGGCTTTTTGCATTGCCTGACGCAATTGTGGATCATGCGTTAACACTCCCATAGCCACTGCTTCCTTATCTGACAAAACAATGCTGTCTGCCTCTTCATTCCACAAACGTACGAGTCTACTCAATAGGGGCTCCCCGGACCTTTGTTTGTATTGTTTTGACAGCTCGTGGAGTTCGGTTTGTGTAAACTCCCGTACTTCTTCAAATTCCACATCCCTGGGGTTGCAATAATGCACTTCCCCATCTGCCATATCCTCTCTATCATGTTGCCTTTTACTATTCTTAGTAATGAGAGGTCTGGCATACTTTTTCTTTCCCACTAGCAGATCATCATCAGAAACATCAAACTCTATCTCCTCATCATCACTATCATTTGAGGAGAGCACATCCTCACAATCCCAGTTTTGGGATGTGACAATGGCACGTACCCTGGCTTTACTAACAGGTTTACGGCCCTTCCT
Organism: Lithobates septentrionalis; assembly: GCA_037952835.1. Classification (NCBI taxonomy): domain Eukaryota; kingdom Metazoa; phylum Chordata; class Amphibia; order Anura; family Ranidae; genus Lithobates; species Lithobates septentrionalis. The sequence continues at coordinate 490,948 of JBBDGP010003154.1, read as the reverse complement.
TTTCCTTAAGGCATTCATTGATTGGGTCATGAGGGCTGCACTTGCAAATCATCAGCCTGACTAGCAGTTGAATGAACACACTCTGAAGCAACTGCTAGCTGGTCTTTTAATATCTTAACTTCTGCCTCTGCCTTCTCCCTTCTATATGATTCAGTATAAATAGCATGAAGGAAGTACCAACTCACTGTGGACACGGTCCTCTTCTCTTTTTTACTTAAATCCAACCCCTTAAGGCTAAAATCTACAAAATTATCTGAGATATTATCACCCCAAGTTATACCGTATTTATCGGCGTATAACACGCACTTTTTTCCCCTTAAAATCAGGGGAAAATCGTGGGTGCGTGTTATACGCCGATCCCCGCTATTTTGTGATCTGTCGGAGCGATCACCGCGATCGCCGCCGACATTCACATAGCGTGTATTTTTAAATATGGCGCCGCAGAGTTCGGAGGGACTCGGCGGCGCTCGTTCAGCTGAACGAGTGCCGCCGAGGACACAGTGACTGGGCGGAGCCGAGATACACATAGCCGAGGGTTCTCGGCTCTTCTCGGCGCCGTTCACAGTCACGCCCAGTCCCGCCATTGGACCTGTGTTATGTCCATCATGGGGAGTCCCTCCGAACTCCGCGGCACCATATTTAAAAATCCAAACTAAACTTTTGTATGTCGGCGGTGACAAGGCTGCACAGACCACTGGGGCAAGGCTGCGCTGGGGCAAAGCGGCACTGACAAGGCTGCACTGACAAGGCTGCACTGGGGCAAAGCTGCACTGACAATTCTGCACTGGGGCAAAGCTGCACTGACAATTCTGCACTGGGGCAAAGCTGCACTGACAAGGCTGCACTGGGGCAAAGCTGCACTGACAAGGCTGCACTGGGGCAAAGCTGCACTGACAAGGCTGCACTGGGGCAAAGCTGCATTGACAAGGCTGCACTGGACACTGGGGCAAAGCTGCACTGACAAGGCTGCACTAGACACTGGGGCAAGGCTGCAGATGGACACGATAATGCTGCATTGATGGGCATTTAAATGTAAGTTTTATTTTCCTTAAACTTCCCTCCTAAAAGTTTTTTTCCTTAAAATTCCCTCCTAAACTTGGGGTGTGTGTTATACGCCGGTGCGTGTTATACGCCGATAAATACGGTATTCAAGGGAGAAGCATACTAAATTAATACAAATTATTTAGCAAGAGGCTCCCAATCATTGTCTCTGGCCCAGATAGGTAAGCTGCACACTCCCCTCTGGACACCAGAATCCTCTGCAGCCTTGCTTTTCCTTAAGAGCTTACGCAGCATTTTTTTTACCTAGCACAAGCTACACAACACACGACTGAAAAACAGGTCTGCTTCAGTTAAACTTTAGTGCATGATTGCGGCACGAGCCCCCAATGTTTTGCTTGCATCTATCTAGCAAGGTTACTTTGTTCTATAAGCAAGGAAGCTGAGACCTCTGTGTGTAAATGTGCTTTTACTATACAAAAATGCTGTACATACAAAACTATTACAATATTAGGAATACACTACAGTACAAGACTGACAGATATCTATAACAAGCAAAATGCCTAGCAAATAAACAGCCTATGGTCTGTAACAGTAGAAATACACTTAAAAGTTACTTAGCTCCTGTTACTGTGTTCATGATCTCCATTAACAATAAGGCTTCTGGAGATCAGGCACCTTTTTGTTCGCTTATTACAGATGAGAGTCTTTTGTTGTTAATCCATGTTGAAGTCTCCCCAGCTTATGTCTGGTAAGCTTTATATAGCTCAGGTTGTTTTCCATAACAACCGACTAACAGTCATTATTTCAGTTTGAGAGAGCCCCTCTTACCTGTTTGCTGTAGCTATAGAGACAATAGCATATTCAAACAGTCAATTGAATACAACAATGGTATCTACGTTCCCATTGTATCCAACAGCATTTGTTTGAGAATTTCTGTGTCTGAATTCTGTTCTAGTCTTATAATTTAAAAAATCATATTTTATATCACACACAACACATAGACCAACACAAAGTGGCAAATAATTATGTGGAAAGTGTGGCGTGCATTTGTATTCAGCCCTCCTGAGTCAATACTTTTTAGAACCACCTTTCGCTGCAATTACAGCTGCAAGTCTTTTGGGGATGTCTCTACCAGCTTTGCACATCTAGAGAGTGAAATTTTTACCCATTCTTCTTTGCAAAATAGCTCAAGCTCTGTCAGATTGGATGGAGAGTGTCTGAACAGCAATTTTCAAGTCTTGCCACAGATTCTCAATTGGATTTAGGTCTGGACTTTGACTGGGCCATTCTAACACATTAATACGCTTTTATGTAAACCATTCCATTGTAACTCTGGCTGTATGTTTAGGGTCGTTGTCCTGCTGGAAGGTGAACCTCTGCCCCAGTCTCAAGTCTTTTGCAGACTCTAACAGGTTTTCTTCTAAGATTGCCCTGTATTTTAGTCCATCCATCTTCCTATCAACTCTGATTAGCTTCCCTGTCCCGGCTAAAGAAATAAATCCCCACAACATGATGCTGCCACCACCATGTTTCACTGTGGGGATGGTGTGTTCAGGGTGATGTGCAGTGTTAGTTTTCAGCCACACATAGCATTTTACTTTTAGGCCAAATAGTTCCAGTTTGGTCTCATCTGACCAGTGCACCTTCTTCCACATGTTTGCTGTGTCCACCACATGGCTTCTCGCAAACTGCAAGAGGGGCTTCTCATGGATTTCTTTCAACAATGATTTCTTCTTGCCACTCTTCCATAAAGGCCAGATTTGTGGTGTGCATGACTAATAGTTGTCCTGTGGACAGATTCTCCCTCCTGAGCTGTGGATCTCTGCAGCTCCTCCGGAGTTACCATGGGCCTCTTGGCTGCTTCACTGATTAATGCTCTCCTTGCCCAGCCTGTCAATTTAGGTGGACAGCCATGTCTTGGTAGGTTTGCAGTTGTGCCATACTCTTTCCATTTTCGGACGATGGGATGAACAGTGCTCTGTGAGATATTCAAAGCTTGGGATATTTTTTTTATAACCTTACCCCTGCTTTAAACTTCTCCATAACTTTATCCCTGACCTGTCTGGTGTGTTCCTTGGCCTTCATGATGTTGTTTGCTCACTAAGGTTCTCTAACAAACCTCCGAGGGCTTCACAGAACAGCTGTATTTATACTGAGATTAAAGTGATTGTAAGGGTTTTTATTTTAAATAACAAACATATCATACTTAACTCAACTATGCAGCTTGTTTTGCACAGAGTGGCCCCAAACCTCGTCTTCTGGGGTCTCCCGGTGGCTCTCGAGGCACCTCCCCACATCAGATAACCCCCTAGGAGAAGCGCTCTCCCGAGGGGGTTACCTTGCGGGCACGCTTCCGAGTCCAGCATTCAACGGCCATAGCTGCTGGATGTATGACTCGGCCCCGCCCCCCAGCGCCCACATCATTGAATTTGATTGACTGCAGCGGGAGCCAATCGCTGCGCTGCTATCAATCTATCCAATTGAGAGCCGAGAACCCCGGGCAGAGAGACAGCGCGTCCCCGCCGGGTCAAGTTCCAGGGCTCAGGTAAGTAAAACGGGGGGGGGGTGGGGGGCCGGTCACTGCCAGGTGTTTTTTCACCTTAATGCATAGGATGCATTAAGGTGAAAAAACACAAAGGTTTACAACCCCTTTAAATTACACAGAGGTGGACTCTATTTACTAATTAGGTGACTTCTGAAGGCAATTGGTTCCACTAGACTTTAGTTAGGGGTATCAGAGTAAAGGGGGCTGAATACAAATGCACACAACACTTTTCACATATTTATTTGTAAAAAAAATTGAAAGCCATTTATCATTTCTCTTTCTCTTCACGATTATGTGCCACTTTCTGTTGGTATATCACATAAAATCCCAATAAAATACATTTACATTTTTGGTTGTAACATGACAAAATGTGGAAAATTTCAAGGGATATGAATAATTCCCTGCCCTCAAGGAGCTTACAATCTAAGGTCCCTAACTAACATTCATATATACACATACTAGGGCCGATTTTAGACAGGAGCCAATTAACCTTCCAGTATGTCTTTGGAATGTTGGAGGAGACCGGAGTACCCAGAGGAAACCCACAGTTTAATGTCCAGCAAGCCAATTTCTCCCTTGGTTCATGGGAGCAAAAGCATATAAAAACAAATTCTGGGGGTTTGTGACTTCCATAGGTAGGCACTAAAAAGTTTTTTTTAAGCAATGCAAAAAAAAAGCTGCCGGGAGTCTGAGAGGGATCATCTGCATGAGGTACAATAGACGGAGTAGCACGTTAATTTTTAGGATCGCTGCTCTACCAAACCATGAGAAGCAGGGTTTTTCCCAACACGTAAGATCGCCTTGGATTGAGACGAATGCAGTAGTGGTAAGTAGTTACGCGTGTATAGAGTGGTTAAATCAGCTGGCAGCTGAATGCCCAGATAAGTGATTGAGTCGTCATAAACATAATTTTAATGCCTTTATAAAAGGGACACATCAAAATAATTGCCCACTTTAGATTAGTTTTAAGATACCTTAGTTCCCAGATGAAAGAATGGATTTTGAGTATTATTATGTTCATGAAATGCTCGTCTGTTTCCCCGTGCTTACTAAAACTAAATCGCATCAATTCAACAATGCTGCAATAGGCTGGACCTTTTTTGTATAGAATAAAAACTTGTAACATAAAAAAAAAAAAAAAAAGATTTAACGACATCACAATAGCTTCCTCCATCGCATTCAGTTTCCCATGGGACCCTTAGGACCCATTTATACTTGCGGAAAGGACTGCCTCTCCTCTGAAGAGCAATCCATGCTCGGATTGTTTGACAGGTGGTGAGGAGGCAATATGTTGCCTCTTCACCACCTGTTTTAACCCCCTAAATGCCACACTATCATGCCGCAAACCACATGCATTGCTCGCAGTTGCTAGGAGGATGCAGTGCACCCCCATTCACTTGCAAGGGTCATGTTTGGTGGGTGGTAGTGCCCAGTGAACACAACAGGGGGTATATTTCCTGCCACAGCATGTATACACCCCGAACCATTGCCTTTGCAGCATTGCCTTTGCGGGGAGTGATCAGGGGGGCTATAAAAATGAGGACCAAAGCCTTTGGGACTGTTATTTCTGCACTTGTCTGCCAATACATGGATGAATAAGCTTCTGCATGTATGTGTTGGGGGGCTGAGGTGTTGGTGGATGCATTTTGACATCTTCGACTTGAGTGAAACAAGGCCTTACCATGGCACTGGGTAAAACCTAGGATAACTCTGCCCAATGGGGGCACAGACAAAACATTGGCACAGTTCCCAACCCTTCCTTATTTTATCTAGAAATAAAAAAGGGTTTTGGCTACAGGCAACCAATATATATATTTGGCTAGATATAGGTGGGGACAGAATTGGCAATTAGTAAGAGAAAAGTTCAATGCTTCAGTCCCCAACAGAAATTAGAAGATAAAAATACTTACTGTAAAAAAGGAATTCAGTAAAGACTTACTGAAATGTGACTTGGCCCACCACATTCCTCCTATACCTGAAATATTACTTTATAGTGTGCTAACTCTAATCAACTGACATGGGAAAATGGTGCAAGACAAATAGTCAACCCCTTGATCAAAGATGAACTTTTAGATAAAAGCAGTAGTAACTTTTTAGCACCAAGTGTCATTTTCTATCAGGGTGAGTGACAGCAATTCATGTATAGTATGTTGAGTCATCTCTGTCAACAAGAAATACTGTAACTGCTTTCTTTAGATAATCCGTCCGCTAGTAAAAAAATCTTCCACTTTTATTTCATATTTTCACTTTACTGCTTTTGGAGGCAGAGCAAAACAAAGAGTAGAAACTGACCTGGTTTCAACTTTAATCAGTTTGCCAATCATTCTTTTCCTGCACTGGATATATAGTTGGCAAGGTTCTTTTATATTGTGATGACCTTAAGGGCTCCTTCACACTATAAATGGCGACCTGTGCTTTCAGCAATGGATAAACGCAGGTCGCTGCGGAGGGACCCATATACTGTATGTATATCCAAATATATAAGTTGCATTTAAAAGTTAAAGTGTACCTGATGAGAAGGAACTATAAGGACTGCTGCTGACCTCCTTTTAGAAACACTAGTGTGCTTACTGTGACTTAGTCGCTGATATGGAAAAAAGTACAATGAGTGCCGGTTCAAACAGGGGCAGCTTCAAAATTGCCCAACTCTCGTCCCAATTCTGAAGCCGCCCCGTACAGTGTGACTTCAGCGTGGCTTGCAAAATGACTTCTGTATAGAAGTCAATGCGAGCCGCTCCGAAGTTGCCCTAAGGTAGTACAGGAACCTATTTCTAAGTCGGAGCGACTTGAGTCGCTCCTATTTGAACGGTTCCATTGCAATGCATGGAGCGTGACATGTCAAGTGGCTAAGTCGCCTGACAGGTCGCCCCGTGTGAACCGGCACTAAAGTGAAAGAAAAGTATCTAAGTGTATCTAAAACAAAAAACAAAAACATAATACAGTACTGTACACTCACCTGCCACTTTTTTTTAGATACACCTGTTCAATTGCTTGGTAACACAAATTGCTAATTAACCAATCACATGGCAGCAACTCAATGCGTTTAGGCATCTAGACGTGGTGAAGACGACTTGCTGAAGTTCAAACCGAGCATCAGAATGGGGAAGAAAGGGGATTTAAGTGACTTAGAATGCGGCATGGTTGTTGGTGCCAGACGGGCTGGTCTGAGTATTTCAAAAACTGCTGATCTACTTTTCATGCACAGCCATCTCTACGGTTTACAGAGAATGGTCCAAAAAAGAGAAAATATCCAGTGAGAGGCAGTTTTGAGGGCGAAAATGCCTTGTTGATGTCAGAGGTCAGAGAAGAATGGGCAGACTGGTTCGAGATGATAGAAAGGCAACAGTAACTCAAATAACCACTCGTTACAACCAAGGTATTCAGAATACCATCCCTGAATGCCCAACATAAATAAGTCACCGGGACCAGATGGCTTACACCCGAGGGTCCTTAAGGAACTCAGTCAAGAGATAGCCAGACTATTTTTCCTAATTTTTGTGAACAGTTTACTGACTGGAATGGTACCAGCTGATTGGAGAAAAGCCAACGTGGCACCAATATTTAAAAAAGGGCAGAGATATGTAGCCAGGAGCTGGATAAATAAATATCTCTGCAATCAGAAGACACTGTGTGGTGTTGCTGCAGGGGGTGCCCTTTCCCTCTAGTGCTGAGTGTGATGCTGACCTGTTGCCTCCTTATTCAGAGACAAGGCAAAGCAAAGCATCTTGGGATATGCAGTCCGTATGGATGGGATTTGCCCTGTGGCTGAATCATCAGGAACTACAACTACCAGCTGGCTGATGAGGAAGAACAGACCACTGGGAGAGACTATAAGAGGGATGAATTGAGGCCTAGCGCACTCTCTTGGGACAGGCGTGGATCTGAGTGCAGGCAGTCTGTGAGAGTGTGAGCTGCAGTTGAGTCGTGGCCTGCACCAGCAGAGCCATCCAGCGGATATCCGGAGGGTCATCTGCGACCCTGTACAGACTTACTGTCAGTGACTCATGACCTTATCAATATGAAAAGTCCTGAAAGGAATTCTACACCCGTGAAAAGCCCTGAAAGGATCCTTACACCAAGGCTAGAAGCTCATTCACCTGTCAGACTGAGGAGAAATATACATCCTCCTAGAAGACTCACCTATTATACGCTGGGAAAGAACTCTGATAAATTGATTCCTACTATTCAAAGGCCAGTCCCCATGCTTGATTCTGTTACCATAAATTGGATAGAAAGTGACCTTGCTGTGATCTCTAACACCACTGGGTGGGACACGGCTATTGCCCTGGCCTGTCAGAAAACTGATTATGAGTTAGCTGAAAATGTATACAAGTTATTTCAACAGAATCCGGAAGTATGTCAATATTTGTTGAATTTGAATAATGGTTAGTGTTGATTAATCACTTTCTTTCTAGCAATTGTTGATAAAATATACCTGCCTCTTTGGGGACCAAAGACTGTAAGTGGGGGGAGGATGTAGCCAGGAGCTGGATATATAAATATTCCTGCAATCAGGAGACACTGTGTGGTGTTGCTGCAGGGAGAGCTGTTTCCCTCTAGTGATGAGTGTGATGCTGACCTGTTACCTCCTTATTCAGAGACAAGGCAAAGCAAAGCATCTTGGGATATGTAAAGAAAAAAGAAAACTGCGCTAGAAACCAAAAAAATCTTTAGAGGCAGCGGCTATTAGTCTATTGAAGTCTATTAGCTATTAGATTTACGTCGCTCTCTATACAAGCTGATTGTTCCTTCTGGCCTTGTCATTCTGCTCACTGAAGTCTGATATCTGGTAAGCAGGCTTTTTATGTGGTTTTGCTGCACGCATGAATTTTCCTCACAGACTTATGCCCCATACACACGGTCGGACTTTGTTCGGACATTCCGACAACAAAATCCTCAGATTTTTTCCGACGGATGTTGGCTCAAACTTGTTTTGCCTACACACGGTCGCACAAAGTTGTCGGAATTTCCGATCGCCAAGAACGCGGTGACGTCAAGCACATACGACGAGACTAGAAAAGGCCAGTTCAGAACCAAGCGAGGCACCCTTTGGGCTCCTTTTGCTAATCTCGTGTTAGTAAAAGTTTGGTGAGAGACGATTCGCGCTTTTTCAGACTCGTGGCTTTCAGATCGTTTTCTGCCGTTCAGTTTGTGCTTGTGGGTTTGTATCTGCTCTTCAGTGCGTGCAGTCAGTTCGTATTGGAGTTTTCTGTGCGATCTTGTCCGCTCGTTGCTGTTTTTCAGGTCGCTCTTCACAGGCCTTGCTGTTCTTCAGTGCGTTCTGTTACTTCGTTCTGAGCAGCCGACCGTTTTCTAGTCATGTTGCGTATGCGTACTCCTCGTAGAGTTCGTGCTGTGCGGGGGCTTGGTGTTGGGGTCCTGACCTTGACACAAGTCCAGTCCATGAACAGGGTGGGGAGGAGTTCATGGACCAAGAATTGGTTGCTTCAGCGTGACCAGTTCTCTCATATGCCTTTGCTCCGTGAGATCCGTGAGAATAATCCTGATGATTTCAGGAACTTTCTCAGGATGACGGACCCCGTATTTCACCGTTTGTTGGCTTCGCTGACCCCCTATATCAGCAGGCAGGATACCTGCATGAGGCAAGCCATCACTCCGGAGCAGAGGTTGGTCGCTACCTTGCGGTATTTGGCCACAGGGAGAAGCCTGCAGGACCTCAAGTTCTCGACAGGCATTTCCCCCCAGGCTCTGGGGATCATTATCCCAGAGACCTGTTCTGCCATCATCCAGGTCCTGCAGAAGGAGTATATGAAGGTAAGATTTTTATCCTTTTATATCACATTTTATTGTATTGAATGTTTGATAATATATTGTATTTCTTTCCTCATTCCCTAATTACCATGATTGTATTATGCTGTGAATGTCCCCTTTGTCCTCATGCATGCTGGATTTTTATGTAATTATTATTTTAGGTCCTTCATACATATTTGCCCTTCAATAACCTCTCCAGCATGGTGTCTCCTGCCCTATATTCACCTCATGTAGTTACTTAACAATGTATTTTATCAGCTCCATAGTAGTGCTTTACCCCAAACACCCCCTAAAATGTTTTGAAATGTTATTTTTGATTTTAATTCAGGCAGAGTGCCAGAGGCTTTTTTTTGTGGTGTCCCCAAATTTTTTGTAACCCTCCCTCCCCCAACTGCTAAGTCAGCTGATCCCAATTCTCTATCCTCAATCATCTATCTGCTGACTTTGCCAAACCCATACACACTATACCCATCTCTTTAGTGCTCAGATTTATGGATGAATTCCCCAAAGCATGTAGTGCAAGGGCCTGCCTGTATACTTTCCAATGGTACTGTTTAAAGTTCTTGTATCCTATTATGATCTTGATAGGTAATAGCAGAATGTCCAAATGTGCTCAAATGTGTACAGTGTGTATTTATATCTTTGTATTATGACACTTCTTACCTGTCCAGTGGGCTGCCAATAGTGTAACTAAGGAGAGGCTGTTCCAAGTAATACCCTGTATTTAGGCATTCATCTCTCAATGAAGTGAAGAGGGTTACCTGTCCAAGAGTTCACCCCCCTATAATGTTAGAAATGGCCCATGAGAGGGGGGGGGGGAATATGATAGGTGTACCTTATACTTTGTTGTTGTTAAATTCCCCTTAATAAATGCTATCTGGAGGTTGACCCATAATGTTTGTGTCTAATCTGCTTGCCAGGTTTCTGTGAAAAAATAGTAATGTTTATTGTTTTTTCCTCAACAGTTTCCTTCCACGCCACAGGAATGGCAGACTGTGGCCTCCCACTTTGCCCAGCGGTGGGACTTTCCTAACTGCGGAGGGGCAATTGATGGGAAACACGTCCACATCGTCCCACCACCCAACTCGGGGTCGTACTATTATAATTACAAGGGGTTTAATAGTATAGTGATGTTGGCGGTGGTGTCGGCTAATTACGACTTCTTGTATGTGGACGTGGGGAAGAATGGCCGGATGTCCGATGGTGGAGTGATCGCCCAGACGGAGTTCTACAGGCGTCTCCAGAATGGCAGTTTGGACTTGCCACCTCCAGAGGACAATGTTGAAGGTCTCCCATTTGTGTTCGTTGCTGATGAAGCATTTGCGCTGGGGGACCACCTGATGCGGCCATTCCCGATGGGGACCCTCACCCCGGAACAGAGGGTTTTTAATTACCGGCTGGCCAGAGCCCGAAGAGTGGTGGAGAACACATTTGGAATCCTGGCCAGCCGGTTCTGATTATTTATGACACCCATCCATATGGCAGAGTATAAACTGAACCATATAATACTTGCCTGCTGTGTTCTCCATAATTTTCTACGAAAACATTCAGCCAACTATGCTGGCTCAGTTGGGCCTGAGGCCGGAATCCCAAATACATCAACAATGACGGCACTTGAAAGCGGCCGTCCTGGCTTGCCCTCCCTGAGTGCCCGTGATGTCCGGTTACGATACCTGGAGTTCTTTGCGGGTAGGGGGGCTATCAATATGCCAGACAATATGTGACACCTTTTTCAAATAAAAAACAACCAAAAGAAATTCTTGGTGGACATTTACTGCTTGTGTTTGTTTTAGCTGACCCTGACAGAAATGTGTTGAGTGCAGAAAATGTCGTGATTGGGTAACCTTATAAAAAACAGTGTTGGCTGGTACTTCCTAAATGCAAAAACACATTTCACTACAAGTGCACTTGCAACTGCACTGAACCTGCACTTGTAGTGCAAAGAGGATTTGCCCTTAGGAAATAACCCCCATTTGTGCATAAAACAACAATTACATCACCCCAAAAGTGTTGTAGTGTTGAGACAATAATCCACACATTCTTGAGTAAGGCACTTTTTTATACCTGCACAATCACATGCGCATTTACCAAAGGTTTTTAAAACAAACCAACATGTTTGTTGTATAACAATGTTTGCAGTAGCATTATGAAAAATCAAAATATCCATTTCAGATAAAACAGGCCTGTGTAAAACCAACAAGAAAGCCAAAAAACTTGAACTTACAAAGTTCACATTAGGTAAAACCTGAAGGCTATATCAGACATCAGTATTTAGGAACTGGGTTTGATATAGCGTTCAGATGGGGGGAAATCACCCCTGGAAAAGCCAAATTTGGAAGATGCACACCAATTTACAAATGTCCACATGTGCTATCTGCCATCATGGGGGATCAAGGGACGTGTTTGGGGGGAGCAAGCCCTTCCTCAACGCTACTTTATAATTGAGGAAGGGGTTGCCCCCCCAAAACGCGTCCATTGATCTCCCGTGATGGCAGATAGCACATGTTGGCACACTGTGTGCATCCTCCAAATTTGGCTTTTCTAAACATTGAAAAAAGTTTGGTACGATAAAACAGGTGATTTTGTGGGGTTTAAATTCGCCCCAAAACATCAATGATGTTATTATTTTTTTGAATAACATCACTGATTTGTTGATGTATGTTTTGCAATTCGAGATTACACCCCATGATCTCCCCGATCAGTATCTGGGCACTTTCAGATGTAAAGCGTTCTGGATCCCTCACATCACGATCACCTAAAAAGAGATAAAGAACAAAAAAAAGGTCTCAAAAATCTGCCACCATCCATCTCTTTTACCTGAGTCTGTGGTCGCAGACACTCACCTGTTGTGGTGCCAATCTCCACCACGTCTTCTTCTTCCTCCTGCTCAGCTTCTTGGGTTGGTATTTCCCCTTCTTCCAGAGGTGGGGGGTCTCTGGTCTCCTCAGATGAGGGGTGTCCTCCGAGTCTTTTCTCCCCTATGTAAAACAAAAATGGTATACTTAGCACACAGATATTTGATGGCAGAACTATAGAAATAGGAAACATTGCTTGGAAGTGGGGTACAATTGTCTATTTTAGCCGAGTTCCAAGATGTATATTTTTTATTGCCCTTTGTCAAGCTGCAATACTTTACCTGTTTGGTACAAGCTTCACACATGGAGACCCCCCTATAGTATACACTGGAGCACCTGTGTGGCCCCCTAATAAAAATGGTGTTCTTGTGTCCCACACTAGTGCTCCAGTGTCCAGATGTGAAAGCAGCTGCTCAGTGTCCTCTCCTTACACACAATCTAGTTTGCATTTCATTCTAGTAACAAACCCATCTACACAAACAAATATTTGGCATCCAAGTAGGCCCCCAAAAATGTGTGAAAATGCATATGGCCTAAACAATGGTGTTCTAGAGGCCGAAAGAAAAATGTTTGATACGAACGAATAATGTGCCCATGAACATTAAAGTTGACCTTTGGAAACGTTACAACTAATCAAAGCATATGGAGCAGAACGAACGTGATAAAGACAGAAAGAATAGGAACACAGCACAACTACTTACTTTTTTGCAGCACTCTCCGGATCTTTCGGTACTGCTCTGGCTCTCTCAACTTCAGGTCCGACCACCGCTTCCTGAGCTGATCTTTAGACCTTCGTACCCCGAAATTCCTCTCAAGACTCCTGACCACTTTCGCCATGATTTTGGCCTTTCGGATATTGGGGTTGGGGTAAGGCCCATATTTTCCGTCATAGTCGGACTTCCTCATGATGTCGACCATCTCCAACATCTCCCCAAACGACATATTTGTGGCCTTAAAACGTCTCCTTCTGGATCGGGACGTGCCTGGATCCGCCCTTTCCTCCTCCTCCTCCTCCTCGTTGCTACAATTAGCCCGCACCTGCTGTATGTCTGCCATCATGCTCTTCCCCCACTGCGCCGAACGAAAAGGGGCGGGGAATACACTAGAAAGAATGCCAGGGGCGGGTGGAGTTACACGCATGCGCAGTGTATATAAAGCGTAACACGCGTGCGTATTACGTTTGATCTGTGAGCGGAGGAAGGAGCATTGAACGCGGCGATCGTAAGAACGAAGGTAAGAGACAAACTTGGGCCTATACTGCTTCTATAGATTGAGGCCTATATTGTAACAAGATTAGGAGAGTTTGGTGTGACATTAGGCTTTGTCTTGTGTTGTGTCTTGCAGTGAACATGGATATGGTACTGAAAGATCAGGACTTCATGTCAGTATTCGTAGATATGCTAAGGGAGCTGCCCTGTCTGTGGGAGATTAAACACCCCCATTACAAGAACCAAGCAAAGAGGAAGGCAGCACTGGAGCAATTGTGTGAAATTGTGAAGCAGGTGATCCCCACGGCAGACATCACTTTTTTAAAGATTTTCATTGGTGGCCTGAGGAGCACATATCTGAGGGAGCGCAATAAAGTCCTGGATTCACAGAGATCCGGAGCAGCAGATGACATCTATGTCCCCAGGATGTTGTACTACGACAGGCTGCACTTTCTGGCAGGCCAGACTGAACCCAGGCCATCCCTCTCCAGTCTTCCTTCCACGCTTCCTTCCCCCCCCGGCTGAGGCTTCTGACACCCAACCTGGGCCTTCCAGGCCATATGTGGAGGAGCCCAGATTGAGCCAGGTATAGCATTCCTCTAAATATTTCTGCTTGTCCAATCAATGATGTTAACTAGATGTTAGTTGGGAGTACTAATTTATGATTGTGATTGATGATGCAAAAACTAAAACCATGTCCCTTTTTCATACACAGGGAAGTCTCAGCCAGGAGGTGGCCGGGCCGAGCCGGCTGGCTGATCTGCAGGTCCCTCCACCCCCCCTGGAAACAGAAAGTGGCAGGAGGAGGAGTACCCTAGAGGAGGCTGCTATCAGATTTTTTTGTAGGGCTACAGAGGTCCTGGGAGCACCCCACACCAGGCAGGAGAACATTGCTGCATTCATAGCCTATAAAATGCAGAGGATGGAGGAGGGCCAAAAAGCCATGTGTGAGGCCCTCATATCAGAGGCTCTGGCGAAAGGTATGAGGGGCCAAATTACACCTCAAACACACCTTTGTGATGGTCCTCCTCCTCCTCCTGCAGGTCCTACTCCTCCTCCAGGTCCTACTCCTCCTCCTGCCACATCTCCAACTGCACAGCCACAGCCCGGAAGGAAGTGTGAAAGGAAGACCAGCCAGTGAGGACCCTGGATCCAGTCTGGTCGGCCAAAAGATGCAGCCTCTTGTGGTACCAGAGCCTGGGGACACTGATGTCATCTGCTGCTATCTGAGTCTCTGTGAATCCCGGACCAGACTGCTCTCCCTTACATATGGACTCCTCAGGCCACCAATTTTGAGGTTTAAGAATTGATGTCTGCCGTGGGGGTCCCAGGCTTCACTAATTTCTCCTGTTGATCCAGTGTTGCCTTCCTCTTTGTTTGGTTCTGAGCCCTTAATAAAGGATTTTTGTTTTGAATTATACTCTCCTATGTGTTTTACTTCAAAAATGATGGTTTGTTTGTGAGGATTCAGGTACATTTCTAATATACAATGTGAAATGAACAAGGGACACCAACACCAAAAAATCTCATGGAGATTAAATAATAAAAGATATCAATGGTGTTGGGGTAACTTGACACACAAAACACACACAAAAATATTCTGGAGTAAAAATAAAAATAACATTGAACAAAGATCAGCCTTGGAAAAAATCCAAACATTAACCACTTCAGCCCCGGAAGGATTTACCCCCTTCCTGACCAGAGCACTTTTTACAATTCGGCACTGCGTCGCTTTAACTGCTAATTGCGCGGTCATGCAATGCTGTACCCAAACGAAATTTGCGTCCTTTTCTTCCCACAAATAGAGCTTTCTTTTGATGGTATTTGATCACCTCTGCCGTTTTTATTTTTTGCGCTATACACGGAAAAAGACCGAAAATTTTGAAAAAAAATGATATTTTCTACTTTTTGTTCTAAAAAAAATCCAATAAACTCAATTTTAGTCATACATTTAGGCCAAAATGTATTCGGCCACATGTCTTTGGTAAAAAAAATGTCAATAAGTGTATATTTATTGGTTTGCGCAAAAGTTATAGCGTCTACAAACTAGGGTACATTTTCTGGAATTTACACAGCCTTTAATTTATGACTGCCTATGTCGATTCTTGAGGTGCTAAAATGGCAGGGCAGTACAAAACCCCCACAAATGACCCCATTTTGGAAAGTAGACACCCCAAGGAATTTGCTGAGAGGCATGTTGAGCCCATTGAATATTCATTTTTTTTGTCCCAAGTGATTGAATAATGACAAAAAAAAAAAAAAAAAAAAAAATTACAAAAAGTTGTCACTAAATGATATATTGCTCACACAGGCCATGGGCATATGTGGAATTGCACCCCAAAATACATTTAGCTGCTTCTCCTGAGTACGGGGATACCACATGTGTGGGACTTTTTGGGAGCCTAGCCGCGTACGGGGCCCCGAAAACCAAGCACCGCCTTCAGGATTTCTAAGGGCGTACATTTTTGATTTTACTCCTCACTACCTATCACGGTTTTGAAGGCCATAAAATGCCCAGATGACATAAACCCCCCCCAAATGACCCCATTTTGGAAAGTAGACACCCCAAGCTATTTGCTTTGAGGCATGTTGAGTCCATGGAATGTTTTATATTTTGACACAAGTTGCGGGAAAGTGACAATTTTTTTTTTTTTTTTTTTTTTTTGCACAAAGTTGTCACTAAATGATATATTGCTCACACAGGCCATGGGCATATGTGGAATTGCACCCCAAAATACATTTAGCTGCTTCTCCTGAGTACGGGGATACCACATGTGTGGGACTTTTTAGGAGCCTAGCCGCGTACGGGACCCCGAAAACCAAGCACTGCCTTCAGGATTTCTAAGGGCGTACATTTTTGATTTTACTCCTCACTGCCTATCACAGTTTCGGAGGCCATGGAATGCCCAGGTGGCACAAACCCCCCCCAAATGACCCCATTTTGGAAAGTAGACACCCCAAGCTATTTGCTGAGAGGCATGGTGAGTATTTTGCAGCTCTCATTTGTTTTTGAAAATAAAGAAAGACGAGAAAAAAAAATTTTTTTTTTCTTTTTTCAATTTTCAAAACTTTGTGACAAAAAGTGAGGTCTGCAAAATACTCACTATACCTCTCATCAAATAGCTTGGGGTGTCTACTTTCCAAAATGGGGTCATTTGGGGTTTTTTTTTGCCACCTGGGCATTCCATGGCCCCCGAAACTGTGATAGGCGGTGAAGAGTGAAATCAAAAATTTACGGCCTTAGAAAGCCTGAAGGCGGTGCTTGGTTTTCGGGGTCCCGTACGCGGCTAGGCTCCCAAAAAGTCTCACACATGTGGTATCCCCGTACTCAGGAGAAGCAGCAGAATGTATTTTGGGGTGTAATTTCACATATTCCCATGGCATGTTTGAGCAATATATCATTTAGTGACAACTTTGCGCAAAAAAAAATAAAAAAAATAAAAAATTGTCTCTTTCCCGCAACTTGTGTCACAATATAAATTATTCCATGGACTCAACATGACTCTCAGCAAATAGCTTGGGGTGTCTACTTTCCAAAATGGGGTCATTTGGGGGGGGTTTGAACTGTCCTGGCATTTTATGCACAACATCTAGAAGCTTATGTCACACATCACCCACTCTTCTAACCACTTGAAGACAAAGCCCTTTCTGACACTTATTGTTTACATAAAAAAATAATTTTTTTTTGCAAGAAAATTACTTTGAACCCCCAAACATTATATATTTTTTTTAAAGCAAATGCCCTACAGATTAAAATGGTGGGTGTTTCATTTTTTTTTTTCACACAGTATTTGCGCAGCGATTTTTCAAACGCATTTTTTGGGGAAAAAACACACTTTTTTACATTTTAATGCACTAAAACACACTATATTGCCCAAATGTTTGATGAGATAAAAAAGATGATCTTAGGCCGAGTACATAGATACCAAACATGACATGCTTTAAAATTGCGCACAAACGTGCAGTGGCGACAAACTAAATACATTTTTAAAAGCCTTTAAAAGCCTTTACAGGTTACCACTTTAGATTTACAGAGGAGGTCTACTGCTAAAATTACTGCCCTCGATCTGACCTTCGCGGCGATACCTCACATGCATGGTGCAATTGCTGTTTACATTTGACGCCAGACCAACGCTTGCGTTCACCTTAGCGCGAGAGCAGGGGGGACAGGGGTGCTTTTTTTTTTTTTTTTTTTTTTTTCTTTATTATTATTATTTTTTTATCTTATTTTTAAACTGTTCCTTTCATTTTTTTTTTTTTTAAATCATTTTTATTGTTATCTCAGGGAATGTAAATATCCCCTATGATAGCAATAGGTAGTGACAGGTACTCTTTTTTGCAAAAATTGGGGTCTATTAGACCCTAGATTTCTCCTCTGCCCTCAAAGCATCTGATCACACCAAGATCGGTGTGATAAAATGCTTTCCCAATTTCCCAATGGCGCTGTTTACATCCGGCGAAATCTACGTCATAAAATGCTCGTAGCTTCCGGTTTCTTAGGTCATAGAGATGTTTGGAGCCACTCTGGTCTCTGATCAGCTCTATGGTCAGCTGGCTGAATCACCGGCTGCATTTTCAGGTTCCCTGTTGAGACAGGAGAGCCAGAGAAAAACACGGAAGATGTTGGGGGGGGGGGCATTCCCTCCCACTGCTTGTAAAAGCAGTCTAGAGGCTAATTAGCCACTAGGATTGCTTTTACATGAAAGCCGACCGCTGGCTGAAAAGAATGATACCAAGATGATACCTAAACCTGCAGGCATCATTCTGGTATAACCACTCAAAGTCGTGAATGGCATACCTGAAGACAAAAAAATGGTTAACAATAAAGCACAGTAAACGGTAAGGTATAAAAAATTGCATACCTGAAAAGCAAACATGATAAAACATAATAACAATAACAATAACAATAACAATAAAACATTGCAGAATAGAATACAGTAAAAAAGAGCAGAACAATAGAGAGAGAATAGAGAGAGAGAGAACAATAAAACGACAACTATTTTTATTTTATATTTTTGTTTGTGTTTTTTTTTTTTTACACTTTTTTTTGTAACTAACTATAATAACTGTAACCGGTTCCAGGTTCGGGTCTCTCAAAATGCGATGGCATCTTGGGAGACCCTGTGAAAGTGTGCCTAGTCTGTGCAATGTTGTACCCTACGCTAATACTCAACTAGTGCATGGTAGCGTTCAAAACATTCACCAATGCAAAGACCAGGATTGTCAGGACAGGAGGGACAATAATAGCGGGTGTCACGGCTATATCCGCGCTTGCTGCAGACACAACATATTTTTTGGGGGGTTCGCTGGGTAGGGGTACTCGGGAGGACATAAAGAAAATGCCTCTCATGCAGCCGACTGCATTTGGTTGGGGATGTGAATGGGGGAAGTACGGGCGCTGCAGAAGCGGTGGGTTCCCAATTAGGATTGGCGAATGCAGCAGGAAGGGCACTATGGGCATGACGGGCCTGTGTTTGTCTTTTTGGTGGCAGCGGGACACTACTTGTGCTTGCCACCTCACCAGCTTGAACTGCACTTATGGGACTCGCCACGTCACCAAGTGTTACTGCAGTGCTGGTTTGACTACGACCGGGGTGTACTAGGCCTCTGGTGCTTGCCAGTTCACCAAAACGCTACAAAAAAAACTGTTAGCGATCACAGGGATCAGGCCTGACTCTGCGAACGCTGCAGTTATGCGTTTAGAGTTTTGTAAGTGACAGTGATCGATCGATACTGCACTTGGGTGGGCTGGGCCAGGCGGAGGGGCAAAACGCAGGTGCTAGCAGGTATCTGGGCTGATCCCGCTAACACTGCGTTTTTGGGAACCCTAAACTGCTGGGGACGCTAGTATAGATCTGATCGGATCAGATATTGATCTGTTCAGATACTATACCACTAAGGGAGGCGTATGCTGCGTGCGTGGGTGTTAGCGGTACTGGCGCTAATCTGACGCTGCCTGGGGCTGGTGCTTGCCAGTTCACCAAAATGCTACCAAAAAAACTGTTAGCGATCGCAGGGATCAGGCCTGACTCTGCGAACGCTGCAGTTATGCGTTTAGTGTTTTGTAAGTGACAGTGATCGATCGATACTGCACTTGGGTGGGCTGGGCTCGCCTGGGCGGAGGGGCAAAACGCAGGTGCTAGCAGGTATCTGGGCTGATCCCGCTAACACTGCGTTTTTGGGAACCCTAAACTGCTGGGGACGCTAGTATAGATCTGATCGGATCAGATATTGATCCGATCAGATACTATACCACTAAGGGAGGTGTATGGTGCGTGTACGGTGCGTGCGTGGGTGTTCGCGGTACTGGCGCTAATCTGACGCTGCCTGGGGCAACGCATATCACCGCCGGGCGATCAGGGGGCTAAACCTTTATTCGGTAATAAACGGCGGGTGCCCTGACACTATAAAAAATAAACTAACTAACCAGCGTCACCCGTAACAGTTATACGGTGATCAGTGGTGAAAGGGTTAACTAGGGGGCAATCAAGGGGTTAAAACATTTATTAGATAGTATATGGGGGTCCCTGTCGCTATAAAACACTGACGGCGAACCTAAATATTTACGTCCCTAACTAGCGTCACCAGTGACACTAATACAGCGATCAGAAAAATGATCGCTTAGCGACACTGGCGACAGGGGGTGATCAAGGGGTTAAAACTTTATTAGGGGGGGTACTGGCGCTAATCTGACGCTGCCTGGGGCGACGCATATCACCGCCGGGCGATTAGGGGGCTAAACCTTTATTCGGTAATAAACGGCGGGTGCCCTGACACTATAAAAAATAAACGAACTAACCAGCGTCACCCGTAACGGTTATACGGTGATCAGTGGTGAAAGGGTTAACTAGGGGGCAATCAAGGGGTTAAAACATTTATTAGATAGTATATGGGGGTCCCTGTCGCTATAAAACACTGACGGCGAACCTAAATATTTACGTCCCTAACTAGCGTCACCAGCGACACTAATACAGCGATCAGAAAAATGATCGCTTAGCGACACTGGTGAGGGGGGGTGATCAAGGGGTTAAAACTTTATTAGGGGGGGTAAGGGGGGTACCCTAGACCTACAGGGGGGTTACAGTAACTGTCCTAACACTGCTAACTGTCACAAACTGACACTATGCAGTAATCAGGAAAAAAAAAAAAAAAAAAAAAAAAAAAACCTGCTTGGTGTCAGTTTGTGACAGGGGGGGGGGGTGATTGGGGGGGGATCGGGGGGCGATCGGGGGTGTAATGTATGCCTGGCATGTTCTACTGTGTGTGTTTGTGTTGTGCACTTACTTACATGTCATCTCTCCTCGGCGCTGGAACGGAAACTGACAGCCGAGGAGAGATGACATCACATCCTCTGCCTCTGTGTACTATACAGAGGCAGGGGATGTTTGTCAGTGGCTGGGAGCGATCGCGAGGGGGGGGCCACGATCGGATGGTCTCCCCCTCGTCTCTCATCGCTCCCAACCAAATGCCGACCGCAGCTGGCACCGGGGGGGGGTCCGATCGGACCCCCCACCCGCGGGAAGGCAATCACGTTTCAGGTACGTGATTTTGCCTGCCCGTGCCGCTCTGCTCACGTATATAGGCGTGAGGCGGTCGGCAAGTGGTTAAAGAAAAAAAAAGGCTTAAAAACAAAAAAAAAAACATAAAAAATATAAAACTGTCAGATGTGACAACTAATAACAATATATTGAGGGAATCCCACTAAAAAAACACAAATAAAACTTTGTGAGAAGTGTGTGTGAATATGAGCAGCAAAACTACTTAATTCTTGTCACATTATAAAGAAGAAGAGAGTGCGCTGTATTAAACCATTTTTTACATTGCAGCGTGACGAAAGTGCTGTATCCATTGCGAACGCTAAGTTTACCAGAACGAGCTGTCCCGTGTCGGGATTTCTTCTGAGCATGCGTGGCACTTTGTGCGTCGGAACAGGCCACACACGGTCGGAATTGACGCGATCGGATTTTGTTGTCGGAAAATTTTATCTCCTGCTGTCCAACTTTGTGTGTCGGAAAATCCGATGGAAAATGTCCGATGGCGCCCACACACGGTCGGAATTTCCGACAACACGCTCCGATCGGACAATGTCCATCGGAAAATCCGACCGTGTGTACGGGGCATAACACTCAGTTGACCAATATACTACTCACAATTGTTATATAATCTGGTAAGCAGACCCTCTGTGTGGTGCCGGTTTAAATCACTTCATAAGACGATCCACTACTTGCACAATCTACATAGCAAG
Source organism: Lithobates septentrionalis (assembly GCA_037952835.1). Lineage (NCBI taxonomy): Eukaryota > Metazoa > Chordata > Amphibia > Anura > Ranidae > Lithobates > Lithobates septentrionalis. The sequence continues at coordinate 469,321 of JBBDGP010003154.1, read as the reverse complement.
TTTTATCAATGTGTGTCACTTGCTGTCTTCAAGCACTGGGTGTTTATTTGATCTTCTCACTTCTGTGAGTGTCACTTTCTCTATTTTATATATAGTGTTTTATCAGTATTACGCTATGTTGTTTTTTATTTTTTGGGTGAATTTTTTGTGAATCTACGCCTATTTCACGAGTGTTAATCGCTACAATCTACTGTGATTGGATCCTCAAAGGCCCAGGCTGGGTTTAAGCCACCTGCTCCATTTTGGCTTACTTTCTGGTAAGCATGTCATTCAACAGTTGGGACTCTTTATTTCCACATTAAGTGTTACCAATTGGACAGTTAAAGAAGTTTTTTTGGGCTTTTCTTCCTTTTGTTGGACTTTTATTGGTTCCATGCTATCGAAAAAAAAATTTCACATATGTTTTTTTACATGTTTATCTATAGTAATTTATTCACGCATTAGTCCAGTGCGCGGCTTTTTCCACTTTTATCTTGGGATATGTAGTTCGTATGGATGGGAGTCTGTGGGAGTGTGAGCTGCAGCTGAGTCGTGGCCTGCACGAGCGGAGCAATCCAGTGGATATGCGGAGGGTCATCTGCGATCAGGTACCCTTAGTTGCTCGGTGATAGCTTGGAGGCCGCTCCTGACCCATCTATCCTGCAGCAACTTCAGATTCGGTTGTGAGCCGTAGCGCGCTGCGGTGGAGGCCAGAGATCATCCCCTGAGCCATATTCCTGAGAGACAGTCATCATCATTAACTTTGTTCCAGTGTGGTGAGCGAGCAATAGCCCAACCTTAAAGACACTGTATATAGACACCATTGTCTCCTGCACAAGTCATCATTTTTAGTAATAAACAAATGGCCAAGGATCTAGGCAAACATCATAGGCACTATATACAGACATCTTACTTTCTATTACCATGCTGCTACTTGTAGTTTCACAGAGAGAAAAATCTTTAAAGCAGGGGTCCACCTAAACCACCAAAAAAAAAAATATTAAAAGCCAGCAGCTACAAATACTGCAGCTGCTGACTTTTAATACATGGCCACTTACCTGTCCCAGGGTCCAGCGATGTCGGCAGGCGATGCCGAGAACCCGCTCGGTTCTCGGCAGCTGCCGCCGCCATCCTAGGTGAGGGAATCAGGAAGAGAAGTGTTGCGGCTTCACTTCCCGGTTCCCTACTGCGCATGCGCGAGTCGCGCTGCGCGTCCCAAGTGGTCCCCGCTCTCTCCTGGGAGCTATGTGTTTCCCAGGAGACAGCGCGGAGGGACAGGAAGAGGCATGGGAGTCTATGCCGGAAGTGGGTGCAAATACCTGTCTTAGACAGGTATCTGCACCCCCCTCCCCCCTGAAAGGTGCCAAATGTGACACCGGAGGGGGGGAGGGTTCCGAAAAGCGGAAGTTCCATTTTTGTGTGGAACTCCGCTTTAAGTCAGTGATCACTGTGATTCCAGCTGCTGGTTACTCAACACAGGAAGATTTGCTTCTTTGTTCTCTCACAACCAATTGATCCAAGTTGCTTTGTCCTACAATCCAGAAATTATTTGCATGCAATAGTTTTAAAGGGCTAGCCAAAGATCAACTGTATTGCTTCACAGTATCTTGGGACTACTCTCTACCTCCTTCCCCACTTCAGGGTTTGTTTCTATTTAGTTCACAAAACTGCAATTCACCAAGAACTCTCTGAAAGAGCAGGTTGAATTAAATACAGTTTCTTTACTACAAGGGGTTCTAAGTTTGTGTTTACTATTCTGTTATCCTCATGTTGAGGGATGGAAGAGAAAGGTTTGACATCAATAAGAGCCATTCCTTTGCTCTCCTGTAACCTGTTCACATAAGCCTTGTGTGTACTTTGATATATACAAAGATTGTGATTCTTAATGTTTAATGCTTAACATGAATCTGTGATTGCCATCTAGTTATTGATAACATTCTTGTAGGAATTATTATTCTCAGCTGTAAACTTGATTTAATTTACCCATCAGTCTTCATTTTCCTAAGTAAACAAGTTAATTGGAATAACTAACTCTGTGTACCTAATTATTGTTTTTATCACTGTAAGACAGAGGTGGTGGAGGATTTGCAGGGTCAGGGCAACCAGAGGGGTACTGATTTAACCAGCAACCCTTACGAGGGCAGCTCTACAGATACATCCCTGGGAACTACAGGCCAGGTAGCCTAACATCAATAGTCTGCAAGCTATTGGAGGGGTTTATTAGGGACTATATACAAGATTTTAGTAATGAAAATGGTATCATTTGCAGTAATCAGCATGGATTCAAGAAGAATCGTTCTTGCCAGACAAATCTATTAACCTTCTATGAAGAGGTGAGCTGCCATCTAGATAAAGGAAGGGCTGTGGATGTATCTAGATTTTGCAAAGGCATTGGATAAAGTTCCCCACAAACGTTTACTGTACAAACTAAGGCCTGTGGACCATAGGTTGAGTACATGGACTGAAAACTGGCTACAGGGGCGAGTCCAAAGGGTGGTGATAAATGGGGAGTGCTTGGAATGGTCTGGTGTGGAAAGTAGGCCCCCCAGGGTTCTTTTCTGGGACCAATTGTCATGAAGATCCTGCCAGTAACAGGCAGATTAGACCCATCGGTGCACGATTGGGGCATCTATGCGCACGCGCACATGCACTCGTTAGTGTCTGGCGGGTTATTTAAACCTGTCTGGCACTTGCATCAGTGCTGTTTGCTCTGCAGCTCTGTGTATGTGTTCCCTGAAAACCTGATATCTGCTCCTGTTTTGACCCGGCTTGCTTTGAGACTATTCCTGTTATCTGCCTGTACCTGATCCTTGGCTTGTTTGACGATCCCTCTGCCTGCTCCTTTTGTACCTCTGCTGCCAGCCTGCTTTCCGACCCGGCCTGTCTGACGTTCCTGGACTTCCATCCAGTCTGCTGAGCCATCCAGGCTGTTCACTTGTCTGCTGATCCATCCAGTCTGCTGGACCTATCTGCTGAGTTGTCCAGTCTGCAGTTCCTGTCTACTGATCCATCCTGTCAGCTGTGCCGGCCATCTGATCCTTCTGCTGTTGATCCTGCCAGGCACTCATACCACTCCGCACTCCTGCACCCCTGTCACCACTACCAGGGGCCCTCGGGTTGGAGGCGTAGGAGAGGCCATCCTCTGCAATTCGGGCTCACCCTTTAGGTACGTAACACCAATCCTGTTTAAATTATTCATAAACGATCTAGAGGATGGGATAAACTGCTCAATCTCAGTATTTGCGGATGATACCAAGTTAAGCAGGGCAATAACTTCTACACAGGATGTGGAAATCTTGCAAGATGATCTAAACAAATGAATGGGGTGGGCAACTACATGGCAAATGAGGTTCAATGTTGAAAAACGTAAAAAGTAATGCATTTGGGTGCCAAAAATATGAATGCAATTTACTCGCTAGGGGGAAAACCTCTGGGAGAATCTAGGATGGAAAAGGACCTGGGGGTCCTAGTAGATGATAGGCTCAGCAATGGCATGCAATGCCAAGCTGCTGCAAGCAAAGCAAACAGAATATTGGCATGCATTAAAAAGGGGATTCACACCAGAGATAAAACAATAATTCTCCCACTATACAAGACTCTGGTCCGGCCTCACCTGGAGTATCCCGTCTAGTTCTGGGCACCAGTCCTCGGGAGGGATGTGCTGGAACTGGAGAGAGTCCAGAGAAGGGCAACAAAGCTAATTAAGGGACTGGAGGATCTCAGCTATGGGGAAAGACTACAAGAATTGAACTTATTCTCTCTGGAGAAGAGACGCTTGAGAGGAGATATGATATCAATGTACAGATACAGTACTGGTGACCCTAGCATAAGGAAAAAACTTTTCAGTAAAAGGGAACTTAAAAAGGCACACGGCCATTCACTAAAATTTGAAGAGAAGCGGTTTAACCTTAAACTGCGTAAAGGGTTCTTTACTGTCAGAGCGGTAAGGATGTGGAATTCTCTTCCACAAGAAGTGGTATCAGCAGGGAGCATCGATAATTTCAAAAAAATATTAGATGAGTACCCTAATGACCACAACATACAGGGGTATACAATGTACTATTAACATAAAAGCACACACACAGGTTGTGTGAAGGAATGTGATGTAGATAATAATAATAGTAATCTGAAAATGTCTATTTTCTTATGTGCATACATATTTTTCTCCTTACTCATTATATAAGTATACAGGTTTGCTCTGTTCCTATATTTTCTCAAGATGGCGGGTACCCCCTACATCCCACACATCAGAAGAACGCGGAACTGAAGATAAAACCAAAGACAGCCAAACCTCGTTATGAAAATTCTCCATCTTCTTTACTATCTTAACCAATGAGATGTACCTATTAGACTAACATAGCAATGACGTATTTGTGTGTATAAAACATTAACACCGCCTTGAATAAATTAGAAGTGTAACAAGTAACGGAGCTGAGCGTGTCTCAGAGTGTTTACTTTTATATGCATGCATATCAACACTTTTCAAATTAGAGACAGCAGCAGATAACCTTGGGCTCGATTGGAGCTCTTAATCATTTCCATAACAGATGGTGCCGAAACCCAGGACCTCAGGCTACAGTCAAAGTTATACCGCGACAAGCATTCGGGCGTTAACTGATTGATGAGACAGGGGGTTTGCGCAGCCCTAACAGTACGGTAAGTTTGATTTATATTCTTACCACTGTACGACTCTCTTATCTTTCGGTTGACGGCTGGATTCTGTCGGTATGCTGAGACTGTCTTAGAGGCAGGTAACTCCTCGCCTGAGGTTGTTTTAACGAACCTGTCAATGGGTTTCTGCTGACTGTATTTGTTCACTGTCTGCCATTCTTTGGGCTACGAAACTCAGCAGTCTAAAAGTGCTACATGCGTGAATGTGTGGTCTCATCTCCAGATGAGCTGTCGGCCTCTGGAATGAGATTGTTTCCCTTGTGGCAAACGTTTATAGACGGGTTACTCTGGGTTCGATGAACCTTTGAGGGTTATCTCAGCTGCTGGCTTTGCAGTCTGAAAGTGTTACAGAAGTCTCACCCCAAGACGAGCTGTCGGCCTCTTGGTGTAGAGCTGTAGGGAAAAAAAAAAAAAAAAAAAAAACGTCTATAAACGGGTTTATTTTTGCAGGGTGGTCTGCCCTTGTGGTTATCTTAGCCTGCTGAAATTTTGCAGTTCGAAGAGTGGCAGGTGTAATGTCCTGTCGTGATTGTATTTGTGATTTACTGTTTGCTACGTTGCTCCCTATTACCCCTGATGTGTTTGTTCTTGTTCTGAGATTAACCGTATATTAGTCTTATATGCCCCCACCGAAGGAATTTGTTGATAAGAACGCTGAGAAAAATATTAACCCCTTAGTTGTATGTATTCTCTTCTCAAGCCATTAGCTGAGAAAGAGAGAGAGAAAAGAAAGTGATATTGTAAAGAAAGTGATATTGCAAAGAAGGAGAGAAGCAGATGTTGAAATAGTTAACAAAGTTGAAAGAAATGGCGAAAGTTATGTTGCTGAAGAAACAGGGAGAAAAATCCTGTGTGATAAAGAAAATTGGATAAAGGAAGTTAAGAAAGATGGCGATTGTATTATGTATGTGTATCACAGAGCTGATGATATGTTGGAACTTGAAACAAAGGAGGGGAGGGACAGCACTGCCCTCCGTCTAACAACCACTCCTTTCTCACCACCCAAGCACAACCCACTGTGACAACTCAGCCCGGCGGCCATCTTAGTGCACCCATGCCTTCACTTTCTACCCAGTCCAGTGCACTTCCTGCCGGCGGCCATCTTGGTATACCCAGTAAGCTTAAACAGCCTGTACCCAGCCCTCCCTGTTTTAAACCAAGATGGTTCATACCACACACCTGTCTTCCCCAATACGGGAGCATCACATTCCCAGGCCGGATATGTTAATGATGAAGAAGCTTCTGAGTGGGAAGCCCAACAGCAGGCAGCAAGGCCACCCACTGATTTAACCCCCAATCCGGCTCCGGACTCACAGTTCCGAGAGGATCTCAAACACATGCTGGCAACCGTAAAGAACAGTGCCCCTTGCCAGCCCCTGCCCCAACAACAGTCTCGGTTACCAGAAGGGACACCAGTGATGTATGTCGCTTTTACTCTATCACAAGCAGCGACCTTAGTGACAAGTCTGCCTGACCCAGAGAAGCAGCCAATTCCCTTCTACCACAGGATAGTGCAGATACAAGAAACTTACTCAGCTGCCTGGAGAGACTTGATCAGCCTATGCCAAATCAAAGCAGGATATGTCTTTTGGCCAGTCATGCAGACGGCCTTCAATGATGCCAGCCTGACAAGTGCCACTTCCTACACCTCAGGAGTGGAGTTCTGTGCACAACTCCACGACTGGGCAAAGGAGAAGTTGACGGATCAGACCACCACAATCCAAGATATTACCCAAGATAAAGGGGAGTCTGTGAAGAAGTATCATGCTAGACTCATAAAGGCACACACACACATGTTATCAACTGCTTTTGTTTCAGGGCTCAGAGAGGATATCAGAAAAGGCCTGATGGTGGCCCGCCCTGAATACCAATCAATGAAAATGTCTGATTTATTGTTGGTGACCAGAGGTATGGAAAATCAAAAAGGTAAAAAACCAACGCCCCTCATGGTAACCCATGACGAAGATCCCGCCTACCCTAGTCCACCACCACTGCCCAATACCAGGGAAAGGATCACCTGTTACAACTGTGGGAAACGGGGTCACTTCAGAAAAGAATGCAGAGCCCCAAGATGTCCCAGACGAAAAACCTACCACTTTCCTCATTGACAGGGGTGCAGCCAAAAGTGTGTTGAGGGCGGTGAACCTGCCTAATAATTCTTTCCTTTCCACTATTGATGTTTCCTGCGTAGGAATGGATGGGGTGCCCCGCTCCAGTCCACTTCCTGATTTGCTTGCCAGATTTGTGGTGTCCTCTACATGTCCCTTGAATCTACTAGGAGCTGATGTGTTGTCCGGACTACAGGCCTCAATCAGGACACGCCTGAAGGGGGGGTGAAGTTACATACTCCCCTATCTTTAGAAGACTCATCTGCTTTGAGTTCTCAGCCTCTCCTGATGACACTTACTGAAGCAAAAACTTCAAGTTCAATACTGCAGGAAGTACTTGACAGAATCCCTGCGTGCCTATGGTCCACAGGACCGGAAGACAACGGTAACTTAAAGGTGCCACCAGTTTCAGTCAAGCTAAAAGAGGGCGCTTCATTGCCCCGGAAACCACAATAACCCCAAGAAGAGAATCCCTAAAGGAGAACCAGGTACCTGCTGTGGATGCCTTTGACTGCAAAATACCTCACAGAGGTGGACCTTACAAACGTTTTCTTCAGTGTCCACCCTCACCCCTCCTGCTGGTACCTTTTTGCATTCATCCACGGAAAGAAACGGCAACATACCTAAACAGTTGTGCCGCAAGGGGCACAGAACTTTCCAAGCCAGTCTGCAAAAGCTATGGCTATCATCCTGGACACATGGCAAGAGGAACAACCGGAAGTGATTCTCTTCCAACATGTTGATGACCTTCTCCTTTGTGCAGCTGACTTACCCCCTGTTGAACTCACCTCAGAAAGCCTGTTGTGCTATCTTGCCAACCAGGGCTGCAGAGCCTCAAAGCCCAAATTGCAGTGGTGCTCAACACCTGTCATTTTCGTTGGACTAATTTCCTAGTGCAGAGCATGGGTTCCAGAAGCCTTCCTACTGATGCTCTGCAATCAGACCCTTCCAGATGTCTCCTGAAGAAATATCTAAAGTTTGAAGCCTTTAAGTGCGCCACCCCCGGCGCTAGGGCTCCCAGACTACGACAAAACGCTCAAGCTCTTTGTATCCGAACGTCTGGGACATGCTGCAGGTGTACTCACCCAATCACACGGCATCAGTCTACGCCCCATAGGATATTATTCCTGTCGGCTGGATGCGGTAGCAAGAGGAGGCCTATTGTGTCTGCGAGCTGGATTTGCTACACAAGCCTTGCTTGACAAAACTTTGAACTTGGTCCTCGGACACTGCCTCGTTCTGCTTGCTCCCCATGACGTTGTTGCCATATTCAACCAAGATCCAGCCGAAACACTTGTCCACTACCAGACACTTGAGACTCTTGTGTTCCCTCCTACTGGACAGCATTACTCTATTAAGTTGTCAAACACTGAACCCTACCACCCTTCTTCCACTTCTCGAGGGGGGAAAGGAGGAGGAGTAGAGTCTTGACTTGTCACCCCATGACCACACAGGACACGCGGTCACCACTGAAAACACTGTTTTCCATAACAGTTGGACTGGACTTTTTTCAACCCAACTAACTATGTAACTATGTAACACATCAAACCTTAAAACAGATGGGCTACAGCAGCAGAAGACCACACCGGGGCCACTCCTGTCAGCTAAGAACAGGAAACTAAGGCCACAATTCGCACAGGCTCGCCAAAATTGGACAAAAGAAGATTGGAAAAACATTGCCTGGTCTGAGAAGTCTTGATTTCAGCTGCGACATTCAGATGGTAGGGTCAGAATTTGGCTTAAACAACATGAATGCATGGATCCATCCTGCCTTGTATCAACAGTTCAGGCTGGTGGTGGTGTAATGGTGGGGAGATATTTTCTTGGCACACTTTGTGCCCTTTAGTACCAATTGAGCATTGTTTAAATGCCACGGCCTACCTGAGTATTGTTGCTGACCATGTCCATCCCTTTATGACTACAGTGTACCCATCTTCTGATGGCTCCTTCCAGCAGGATAATGCACTATGTCACAAAGATCAAATCATCTCACCACTGGTTTCTTGAACATGACAATGAGGTCACTGTACTCCAATGGCCTCCACAGTCACCAGATCTCAATCTAATATAGCACCTTTGGGATGTGGTGGAACAGGAGATTCGCATCATGGATGTGCAGCCGACAAATCTGCAGCAACTGCGTGACGCTATCATGTCACTATGGACCAAAATCTCTGAGGAATATTTCCAACACCTTGTTGAATCTATGCCACACTAGCAAGGTGTACTTAATAAAGTGGCTGGTGACTGTATATTGCTGCTTATCAGTATATAGTCTTGGTTCACATCTGTGTGTGCTATGTGTAGGGCAGCCCATTCATTTCAATGGGCTGCCCAACCTGTGAGAAACACAGTGAAAGAAATCCCTCGCCCTTTTGTGAAATTGTGCAGCACCAAACCACCGCAAAGACGCATGTGATTGCTGATGCATGTGCACCCCTGCACATCTGCTAAGTAGAAGCATGTTTCTCTGCATGTCTAGAAAGTGTGCTATTCTGCACACGGTCTCGACACATGAACGTTAGATGTGGTGGCTACATCAGACTCCCTTTTCAGTTTTTTTTCCCCTGTATTTTCACCTGCCAGGACACATTTACCGTCTAATGCCTCGTACACACGATCGGACATTCCGACAACAAAATCCATGTTTTTTTTTGATGGATGTTGGCTCAAACTTGTCTTGCATACACACGGTCACATGAAGTTGGTCGGAAATTCCGAACATCAAGAATGCGGCGACGTACAACACGTCGAGCCGAGAAAAATGAAGTTCAATAGCCAGTGCTGCTCTTCTGCTTGATTTCGAGCATGCGTGGCACTTTGTGCTTCGGAATTGTCTACACACGATCGGAATTTACGCAAACGGATTTTGTTGTCGGAAAATTTGAGAACCAGATCTCAAATTTTGTGCGACGGAAATTCCGATGGGAACTATCCGATGGAGCCCACACACGGTTGGAATTTCCGACAAAAGGCTCCCATCGAACAGGGCATTAGAGTGACCATGCTTACTCATTGTACTGTATCCGTGTAGGAGCAGCATTTCCACTGTAGGTTGCTCTCCTAATTTGGACTACAAACACCTCTTCGGCATGCTGCTGGTTTTTGCTCCTTGGTAACTTTCACAGTTGACCTTCAAAATAGTTAATTGTGGTGTTTTTCCATTTTTGAGCCTTCCCAACTTGTCATATACCTTCATAGAAGCCTAAGATGATGAGGACGATCTCTCTTGCTGTTCTAGTCCAAGCACCCCTGTGTAATAAGACAGAGTGTGGGGATGAAGGAGTGGCATGAGTAGGTGATAATTCATCGGTGCAAACAGGGTCAGGTGAATTTGACTCAACTATTTGACCCACTATTCCTTTTCTGCAGAGTGGTATATTCCCAGTATTAGCATTTGGCTTCTCTTGGGCTTCCCAGTGTCCTAGGGCCTCAGAAGCACAGGGCCTTAGCAAACTTTAACAAACTAACAATAGTTCACCTTTGGCCTCACTCTGGCTGTATTTCAAACACTGGTACATGTGAATTAGGCTAGTGGTCCACCATGGTTCCCCTCCCACTTACATGGGGGCTTGCCACCTGCCCATACCATCTGATTTCGTAAGATGATCCTGTCCCTGAGTTGTAGCGTTGGTTCTTTTTCACTTGAGGGACATGACATTGTAAGCATTTGGCTACTACCTCATGTTTTTATTGAGCCTCTCCCTATGTTCAGTTACCTAAGTTTGTGGAGTCCCTTCTTAGTAAAAACACAGCTTTGCCCATTTCTTCCCAACATTAGCATGTAAAGGGGAAGTTCTATAGTTTTATTCACGGTGTTTTTAGACCCACACAAGCTCTGAAATGTACTTTGGCCATCTCTCCTTTTTTTTCTGCCTCCATGGTCCTCATCATCTGTAGTCGAGAATGGTTCAGATGCTTGCAGGCAACATTACCTTGTGGGTGATAGGGGGCGGTGCATGACTTATGGACATTATAGAACTTGCATCATCCTTCAAAGCAAGCACCGTGGTCTGTGTGGATCTATTGTGGGCAACTTTATCTTTGAATAAACTCCCTCCATGTCTCACGGGCTGTGGTTCCTGCCATCCCATTACAAGTGGGTAGAGCTACTGCAAATTTGGTGAAATGGTCCCTCAATACAAGTAGGGAGTGATACCCTCACACTGTCTCCTCTTTTACCAGGGCACGCTACTTACAGTGGTAGCATTCAGCCTGTACATTCTCCATTGAGGCAGTAGTAATACCTTTGGGCCCATTTCCATGTCTTCTCTGCTCCAAAATGCGCCACACATAAATGCAGTTTTCTCAGTAGCCATTAAGCTTGTTCCATTAGGACCACTACTTGCTAGTGGGGCTGTAGTGACCCAGCAGAAAATACCAAAATTGTAAAGACCTTTCAAAGTCATAGAATGTAGAAAAAAAGAAACCTCAATAGCGCAAATGAAAAGTGGGTGGAATTAACACAAAGCCCTAAATGTCTGTAGGTAAAAAATCCAGGTATAGCAAAGTCCACTATAAAGGTAGCTGCAGCTCCTCTTGTCAGGATACTGCATCTCTTCTGCACACTAGAAAAATAAATAAACAGAAGGTGCCGCCATCTAAGTGTATCAGTTTATTAAAAAACATGAATAAAACAAAGAGTTAAAATGCACTCATAGAAGTGGAGGAAAGATAGGCAAGTCATCAGTCCTAATGTGCTGGTCAGCCTCAGGAGACAGAGGGCCAGGAGGAAGCTGTGATGCCATTCTGGGTCTCTTGCTGTGGATAGTAGGGAGTGTGGCTGCGTAGCATCAGAAGAGGCTCCGCTAGTCGGGCAGGAAGGTGTAGAAACCCCAAGCTCAACATACCCACATTAAAGTGATTGTAAGCGATCAGCTTGTAAAACAACACATTCAGTTTAAAACTCATATGAAAGGCATAACATTTGTGTATTAGTTAAAATAAATAAATAAATAAATATCTTCTTTTTTTAAAGTGATCACATTCCCTCTGTTCCCTGTGTGCTATATAAGAGCTGGGGGAGGAGAAGCCGCAGCACACTGATCTTCCCAGTGAAGGGCTGTGCAAGGGGAGGCGTGTCAGGACAAGTCTGATCATTGGAGGAGAGCACACTGAGTTCTCAGCATAGCTATAGAACTGACCACAGTGTGTTTTCCTGCTTAGTGTGGTCAGTTTTTAATAGGAAAGTAGGGACTGGCAGGAACACCAGAGATTTCACACAAAGCAATACAACGAGAACAGGATACTTTTTTATACATGTACATGGTACATTCCTATTACAGTGTGCTTAAATTATGAAATCAGCACAGCTGTGTGGGGCTCTGTATCATTTATTCAAAGATCTGTGAATGAATCAACAACAAGACCCTTCTGCAGTAGTGATTTGTAGTTCTCAACCGAATACAAGTGCAGTGATCAGCGCAATCGCAGTCCCTTGACACTTCTTCCAGCACTCCAACTGAAAGCCCAAACCTTGGTATAGGCAGGGAGCTGGAGGAAGAGTTTGCAGGCGCCTGGCATTGCACCATCCAATCCTGTGCCAATGTGAACATAAATAAATAATTAAATGCACATTTTTTTCCCTGCAAAAATATCTGCAATTACTTTTGAAGGTAACTTAAAAGTGGTAGTAAAGCCTCTAGGTTTTTCACCTTAATGCATTCTATGCATGAAACCTTCTGTGATGCAGCTCCTCCCTAAACCCTCCCTTTTTCTTACCTTAGCCTGATTCGATCTAGGTGGATCGGATCGGGCGTCCACAAATAGGGGCAATTATTTAGTCACTATTAAATGTTTAAAATCTGCAGACACTCCACTTCTGTGATAGTGTGATTACATCTGCTACATCCTCTACATCAAAAAAATAAATGCAATTTTTTTTTTTTTTAAATGATGCCCCCCCTTGAAAAAAGTTCTGTGGACGCCCACGGCTCAGCTGCTGTCTCTCTCCTCATTGGACAGATTGATATAGGCTCCCGTTGCTGTCAAACGACGTAGCAGCGGGACTCGGGAGCGTGCCCACACAGGTGCCCCCATCCATGGAATGCGGTTCTCCGTGGGGGCACCCGATGAAGAGGAGGGGCCCGGAGCGCCGGTGGGGCACCCCAAAAGAGGAGGATTGGGTCTGCTCTGTGCAAAACCATTGCACAGAGCAGGTACATATGGGCATGTTTATCATTTTTATTAATAAAAAAACGAGGGTTTACAACCACTTTACCTTTTATTGATGTGCTTTGAACCTTTAATAAAAAGGTGACATGGTTTTGGCGAGGTCTGTGTATGCACAAGGTGTGGGATCGCACATGGACTGAATTAAAAAGAAAATGGGGAGAGAAGGATAATTTACAAGACTACACACTCAGATTGCTTTGTTGTATTTTTATATATTTACATAAATTGGAACTGTATTTGTATCTTTGGCATTGATATTTATTAACAAATGGGGACACTGTTTGCATAGGTTTTTCTTTTTTTATTGCAGCAGAGAGATATACTTTGTTATTTTATACACAAAAGAATACATTGTTGGTTAGCAGTTTTTTGTTTTATACAGGGATTGTAGAGGGGTGTTGGATTACTTTTATCACATAATGGTGAGTGTGTCTCATCCTCAGGTGGGAGGTGGAGGACCTGGGTTGGGTGTTTTGGTCATGGTCCATCCCACCTGCGGTTTCTATGAATTCCAGCTCTGCACAGGTGAGCCAGTCACTATCGGAGCAGGTGACATCGGGACAGCAATGAGCAGGTACCCAGTGGATGCAAAAGCGATTGGATTAGTGCAGCATGGGAGGCAGAAGGTGAGGCACAGCAACTATGTACAGTATGTTATTTGCACAGTAGAAGTGGTTGTTTTAAGAGAGCTGCTGTACATTCCATTGCTTTTTTTTTTACTTATTTTAATGTATTTTTATTTATTTTAATGTATTTTTATTTGTTTTAAAGAAAATGAGGGCATGAAATACAATATTCACAAAAGATGAGCCTTGCAAGGATGTTAACACAGCACTGTTCCCAATATAGGATTCCTGAACGCCACATTTCCTATGACTTTAACCACGTCAGCCTTGGAAGGTTTACCCCCCTTGATGACCAAGCCATTTTTTGCGTTACTGCACTGCGTTACATTAACTGGCAATTGCGCAGTTGTGCGATGCTGTACACAAATAAAATTGATTTTTCCCACAAATAGAGCTTTCTTTTGGTGGTATTTGATCACCTCTGCGGTTTTTATTTTTTGCGCTATTAACAAAAAAAGACTGACAATTTTGAAGAAAAAATATTTTTTACTTTATGCTTTAAAACATACCCAATTAAAAAAATGTAAAAAATCTAATTTCTTCATCAATTTAGGCCATTATGTATTCTTCTCCCAATATACGATTTTGTGCAGTGGGTCTGGGGCGCGCGCGATGGCCGCCGGGACCCGCCAATTGTTCACAGGAGAGGCAGAATGGCGGTCTGCCTATGTAAACAAGGCAGGCCGCCATTTTGTTAGGGAGGAAGATAGAGATCTTGTGTTTCTGCCAAGCAGAAACACGGATCTCTGTTTTCCCCCAGTCACAGCATTGCCCCCACAGTTAGAAAGCACTCCCTTAACCCTTTGATCACCCCTGATGTAAAATCACAGTGCATATTATTTAGCACTGATCAATGAATTAGTGTCACTGGTCCCTAAAGCGTGTGAAACGTGTCAGTCATGTGTCCGATTTGTCCGCTGCAATGTCGCAGTCCTGCTGAAAACTAATATGACTAAACAAAATCATTTTTAAATTGAATTTTATTAAAAATTACTTTTCATTTTCAATCTGCAGCCGCTGTAATTTTCTATAAATGCAATATGGCTACCTGGAGTTGTTCTGTACACAGAATGTGTACTGACCACTCCCCAGAAACATAATTTCCTGCTTCTGTGATTGGCTCACCAATTTTCCCAGAAGTCTGCACTAAGATACAGATTTCAGATTTCAGGTAACCCCTGCAGAAAAAATAATTTTTTTGCTGAGATACTTCCAATAGGAACATGTCTAATGGCCCGTACACACGATCCGAATATCGTACGACAGATCGTACGACTGTTTTCGCTTAATAGTCGCAAGTAGCAATTGAATAGGTAGATAAAGTCACGAAAATTCTCGTACGACAGAAAAAAAAAAAAAAGGAAGTGATGTCATGTGTTGTAATGTATTTGTATTGTATTTTCGGACGACAACTATACTGACTAAACGAAAATCGTACGATCTGGAATCGTACAAGGAAAATTTTCGTGCATGTGCGATCGAATAATATCGGATGAACTGTCGTGATCGGATGTCGAAAGTAGTGTACACACGATCCGAAAATCGTACGATTCTTCCTCGGATGACCGCTTTCGTCCGATATTCGGATCGTGTGTACGGGACATAAAGGGATGCAGACCCAGCAGCTTTTCTCATTGGTGCCCTGCAGCTGTCACAGCTGACTGATAATTATGAAACCACTCCCATTAGACCCACTCCGCACAGAGGAACACTCATGGATTTCTTTAGAATAACAAAAGGTAGGAATCTGCAACAAAGGTTGTTATCCTTGCAATGTAAATAGATCACCCAGAAGGGAATTTTTTTTCTCAACAAAAGTGGAGTTACTCTTTAACCTCTTGCTGACCAGCCGCCATCATTATACTGCAGAAGGTTGGCTCTCTTGCGCAAACTGCCGTAGGTGTACGTCGGTCTGTGCAAGGAGGATAGCCGGGCGCCTGCCACGCGCCACGGGAGCATGCCCGCGGGTCCTGCAAACTCGATATCTGCGATCGCTGTGTATAGAGGCAGAACGGCCTGTGTAAACAAGGCGATTCCCCATTCTGCCTAATGACATGTCAGAGATCTTCTGTTCCCAGTGATCAGGAACAGTGATCTCTGTGTTGTCCCAGTGAGCCCATCCCCCCTACAGTTAGAACACACCCAGGGAACACAGTTAACCCCTTAATCACCCCCTAGTGTTAACCCCTTCCCTGCCAGTGTCATTTTTACATTGATTAGT
This sequence comes from Lithobates septentrionalis, assembly GCA_037952835.1. Lineage (NCBI taxonomy): Eukaryota > Metazoa > Chordata > Amphibia > Anura > Ranidae > Lithobates > Lithobates septentrionalis. The sequence goes on along the minus strand of JBBDGP010003154.1, from coordinate 453,542 downwards.
GCATTTTTATAGCACTCAATGTAATAATGTCACTGGTCCCCAAAAAGTGCCATTTGGGGTCAGATTTGTCCGCCACAATGTCACAATCCCGCTAGAAATCACAGATCACCGCCATTACCAGTAAAAACAGTAAAAAAATAAAAGTCCCTAAATCTATCCTGTAGTTTGTAGATGCAATAACTTTTGCGCAAACCAATCAATATACACCTATTGCGATTTTTATTTACCAAAAAATATGTAGAAAAATATATATTGGCTTAAACTAATTAATAAATTTGTTTTGTATATATATATATATATATATATATATATATATATATTTTTTTTTGGATATGTATTCTAGCAGAAACTAAAAAAATATTGTTTTTTTTTTTTTTTAAATTGTCAGTATTTTTATGTTTATAGCGCAAAAAATAAAAAGCGCAGAGGTGATCAAATACCACCAAAAGAAAGCTTTTTTTGGGTACAGCGTCGCACGACCGCGCAATTGTCAGTTAAAGCGGCGCAGTGCCATATTGCAAAAAATGGCCTGGTCAGGAAGTGGGTAAAACCTTCCGGAGCTGAAATGGTTAATTCAAAGTGTCAAAAGTGAGAGCACCCCAAATTCTACTTTACTGTCTCCTGTCTCTCAGTGCGAACGATCGTCTGATTTTCCTCGTTGTTTCACAGCAAATTGTCACCGATGAACGAAAGTTCGTACGAAAATTCTCGTACGACAAAGCCCTTTTTTTTTGCTGTTTATTGTTTCTGATCATGCGCACTCTTTCTTTCCTGATTTTTCTTGTATAAAAATCGTACGAAAACGATACACATTAAACTAAAATCGTTTGTTCTGTTCCCGTACGAGAAAAAGTTTGGAGTTTGTCACTTCGGGAATTTCTGTACGAAAAGTCGGAATCGGCTGTCAAAAGTTGTGTGCACACTATACGAAAATCGTACGAAAGTTCCTCGGACGAAAATAATAGTGTGTACAACAGTGTTAATTTCGGCAAATTTTAGTTTTAGTCTAATGGCCCGTACACACGATCCGAATATCGTACGAAAACGGTCGTCCGAGGAAGGATCGTACGATATTCGGATCGTGTGTACACTACTTTCGACAGCCGATCACGACCGTTCATCCGATATTATTCGATCGGACATGCACGAAAATTTTCCTCGTACGATTCCAGATTGTACGATTTTCGTTTAGTCAGTATAGTTGTCGTCCGAAAATACAATACAAATACATTACAACACATGACATCACTTCCCATTTTTTTTTGTCTGTCGTACGAGAATTTTCGTGACTTTATTTAGCTATTCAATTTCTACTTGCGACTTTTAAGCGAGAACAGTCGTACGATCGGTCGTACGATATTCGCATCGTGTGTACGGGCCATTAGTCTTAGGACTAAAATGGCATTTTAGTTTTAGTCCCATTTTAGTCTTCTGCAATTGCTTTTGTTTTAGTCGTATTTAGTCGACTAAATCTCCAGTACATTTTAGTTAACTAAAACTCATTTTAGTCGTCTAAAAATCAAATGGGTGTAGTTAAATTGTAATGCATTAGTTAACATTTCTCTACAATTTCCAAACTCATTATATACTGCTGGAGTGAAAAATCTAATGTTATTATTTATGGTATTGAGGTATAAGCATGCACTACAGACAAGTGTTAATTTTGAAGTCAAATTTCAATTTAGTTTTATGCCCCGTACACACGGTCGGACTTTGTTCGGACATTCCGACAACAAAATCCTAGGATTTTTTCCGACGGATGTTGGCTCAAACTTGTCTTGCATACACACCGTCACACAAAGTTGTCGGAAAATCCGATCGTTCTAAACGCGGTGACGTAAAACACGTACGTCGGGACTATAAACGGGGCAGTGGCCAATAGCTTTCATCTCTTTATTTATTCTGAGCATGCGTGGCACTTTGTCCGTCGGATTTGTGTACACACGATCGGAATTTCCGACAACGGATTTTGTTGTCGGAAAATTTTATCTCCTGCTCTCCAACTTTGTGTGTCGGAAAATCCGATGGAAAATGTCCGATGGAGCCCACACACGGTCGGAATTTCCGACAACACGCTCCGATCGGACATTTTCCATCGGAAAATCCGACTGTGTGTACGGGGCATTAGTCTTAGTCTTTTGACTAAAATGCCATTTGAGTTTTAGCCGTATTTTAGTCATCTCAATTGTTTTAGTTTTAGTCGTATTTCAGTCGACTAAAATAGTATTCATTTAGTCGACTAAAATGTTTTAGTCGTTTTAGTCGACGAAATTAACACTAGTGTACAAGTCTTTAGCTACTAAGTAAGCATAACAGCATCAACCACAAACATTATTGGGCTCAGTTGAAATGGGTGATTTTTTTAAATATATTCTCTGGAATTTGTGCATCATTTAATGTTTTCTATGCTTGCAGCTGTACATGTTGTCCATTCTGTGGTCTGATCGCAATAACATCATCATATACAGAACCTATGACAGCTTTAAGGAACTTTCAGTAAGTATTATGAATTAGGGTGGACCTAAAGTCTATTTCAGAGATCAAAGAAAATTTTTCTCGATCAGCAGCTGCAGCCACCAATCAGTATCAGTGTTCAGCCAGTGGAGTGTCCTGCTGTCAGAATACAATGGCACAGCTGGCAGGATTCCTCTATCCACCTGGCTGATCAAAGAAAAAAAGAAAAAACAAGACATCTATGGCTAGCTTCAGGCTTGCCATTATTACCTACTAGCCAACCTTCTCTATCTGACAATAGGACATATAATTATCTGACCATAAATGTCCCTGTCATTGACTGGTGGACCTACACTTGAATAGATATATTGTACACCTTAGTAGTCCTGTAATTTAACAAGTGTTTTCCTTTGATCATTCAGAAACTGCTATCACAGACCTTTCCATTGGAGGCCGGGCTTGTCAATAAATCAGACAGAACACTTCCCATACTGAAAGGTAAGCCAACCATTTTACATAGAATTGACAGGCTGGGTATGCTCTACAACTGGGTTTACCAAACTTTCTAAAAGGGCCAGTTTACTGTTCTTCAGACTTCAGGGGGGCTGGACTGTGGCCATCAGTAGAAAATGACCCAGCATCAGTGGGAGTAAAAAATGCCTCATCTTTGGTGTTAGTGAGAGGAATTGTGCCCCATTGTTTGCGTCATTGGGAATAATTGTGCCCCATCACTGAAGTCATTGGCAGGAACTGTGCCCCATTGTTAGTGTCATTGGTAGGAATTTTGCCCCATCGTTGGTGTCATTGGCAGGAATTGTGCCCCATCATTAGTGTCATTGGGCACCATTCTTGGTATCATTGAGGAGTTATTCCCTATCGTTGGTGTCATTGGTAGGAATAGTGCCCCATCGCTGGCATCATTGGAAGGAATTGTGCCCCTTTGTTGGTGTCAATGAATGAAATAGTGTCCCAAGGGTCAGATAAAAGCAAGCAAAGGGCCACATTCAGCCTCTGGGCTGCAGTTTGGAGACCACTGCTCTACAACATGGTGCATGTATAAGTGACCCTGTCAACTTACCAAAAATATCAAGATGAAAGTGTTCTGCAATAGTGGCACTCATAAGTGGTGGTAATCAAATTAATCTGGGCCTATAGTAAGATTTCACTGTTTTACTATTAAAAACATTGAAGAGTAGAGTTCTAAATTATTACAAAAGCCTATAGGTGACTGGTTCTCTTTACAGCATCCTTTCTTAACCTTTCTACTCCAGAGGAGGAACCTTTGAAATCATTTTCAGATCTCGGGGAACCCCTGCTAAAACCAATTCATTGAGGGTCAGCCGGAAGAATGCTCCTTCCATTGATGGTCAGGGGTAGGATGCCTCTTACATTAGTAAGCAGTAGGAAGACTGCTCCTTAGACTAGTGATCAGTGGGAAAAATACCCCTTACATTAGTGGTCAATGAGAAAAATGCTCCTTACATTGGATGTCATTGAGAAGAATGCTCCTTACATTGGATGTCAGTGAGAAGAATGCTCCTTACATTGGATGTCAGTGAGAAGAATGCTCCTTACATTGGATGTCAGTGAGAAGAATGCTCCTTACATTGGATGTCAGTGAGAAGAATGCTCCTTACATTGGATGTCAGTGGGAAGAATGCTCCTTACATTGGATGTCAGTGAGAAGAATGCTCCTTACATTGGATGTCATTGGGAAGAAAGCTCCTTACATTGGATGTCAGTGAGAAGAATGCTCCTTACATTGGATGTCAGTGAGAAGAATGCTCCTTACATTGGATGTCAGTGAGAAGAATGCTCCTTACATTGGATGTCATTGGGAAGAAAGCTCCTTACATTGGATGTCAGTGAGAAGAATGCTCCTTACATTGGATGTCAGTGAGAAGAATGCTCCTTACATTGGATGTCAGTGAGAAGAATGCTCCTTACATTGGATGTCAGTGGGAAGAATGCTCATTACATTGTTGGTCAGTGGGAAGAATGTTCCTTAATTTGTTGGTCAGCAGCACGGTGGATTTGATTTAAATCAAGTTGATTTAAATCACTAGTAAAAAGGCTTGATTTAAATCATAATTTATAAAGAGTAACTGTCATCTCGGTTCAACTCCTCTGAACGCTGTTGAATCACCGACAGTCCCATTCACTTTAATAGGATGGCTGGTGATGCGGCAGTGACACAACAAGGTGAGGGACGTGGCGGCAGCTGGTGAGTGGATGCCCGCTAACATGTGATCTGATTTTTTTTTTTTAATCATTGATTTATATCCACCCTGGTCAGCAGGAAGAATTCTTCCTCCATTGGTGATCAGTGGCAAGAATACTCCTCACATTAATGGTCAGCTGGAAGAATGTCTGTTGCATTGGTAGTCTGTGAGAAGAATGCTCCCTAAATTGGTAGGCAGTGTTGGCGGATGCAGTTAGCTGGCCCACCACTAAATGGCTCAGTTCCCATTAGAGTATGGTAAAGGGAAATTTGTAATTTGGTGTTAGCTCCCCTTTTAGGAAAGTTCCTACTCTAGTGATGTCATATGTGTAGTTAGTGCACATATAAATGCCAGTGTGGGAGGGGCCCCAGGTAGACGGGGCATGGGAGTCAGAAACCCCAAAGCTGTTGCTAAAATGACTGCTACATTAGCTGTTCCATGCCAAAGAGCATAGTGGAAGGGTTAGAACTTTTGATGACACTTTTAAAGCTGCTCGTACCTACCTGTCCTAGTATAGTGATCACAGGTACAGGAAGTAAAGGAAAACACTCCCTAGTTGGTCCAAGACAGGAATTAAAACTTGATATCAATTGTATACTCTATGTAAAAAACAAATCCAAAACATTCTGGCTTAAATTAAGCTTTAAAGCTCAAATTTTGGCACAAAAAAACTTTAACTTAAAGTGGAGCTCCACCCAAAAGGGGAAGTTCCGCTTTAAGGCCTCCTCCCCGGTTCCTGTTTGTGAGATTGAGCTTTTGGGGAGGAGGGGGGGGGGGTACTTAAGGGTGTCCTGGCCCTAACCCTCTTTCCCCAAAAAATACAAAAAGGACTGTCAAAAGAAATAAAACCTCTTTTACATCCAAGAAATGTCCGGCGCCCAACGACTTTTACCATCTTTGCACCCACTATGCCTCACAACCCACTACATATTGAAGGATGTCAGCTATCTTTGGTCTTCAAAGTCCTCATTAGACTGGACAAGGCCGGAGACCTTGCTACACATATATTCCTATGTGCTTTGTAAGCCTAGCAATGAGGTTAGATAGGGTTCTGCCCTCATCCCCCAGGGTCATCCAATCACATAGCTAGCAAGAAGATGGATGCTTATTAACTGGTGTTTATCTACACTTAGAGCACTTTGCTCCTGGGACAAACAGTGACAAGAGGAATGCAGAAGGACAGAAAGTGGACACTACCCCCCTCACCCTGCATTCCTCTTCCTGCACTGCAGATCTCCATCTCCCTAAAGTACCCCACATTCTCAAGTTGTAAAGTTGGGCAGTATGCCCTTTGCCTCTGCAGGTTTAAAGGATAGCTGTACTTTCATATAAGGTAGAGGTATATATATTCCTCTGCCTTCTGGTCTAAACTAGCCCACTCCTTCACCCTAGATGTTTAATCACCTGGGTCGGATAGACACCTATGCAGTACAACCCTATGGACTTCTAATGGGCAATCTCCTGGGAAGTTTATGTGGTTCTACTTTGCAGATGTGAAGATTCCAGCAGGCCTCAGTGCCCTGATCCAGGTAAATATACAGTAGATTTGTAATAGAAGGTTAGTTTAGTTCAGGAGTGTGAGGCAAAAGAGTAGCTCTACTTTTTACAAGATTACAGCTATCCTTTAAGAATTTTCCACTTTCTCAAAAAGGAAATGTTCAAATTTGACCGTTATCATGGAAGAACATACGCTTAGATTCAAACTAAAAAATGTCAGTTGAGGAATTAACTTGCAATCTTATTAGTTGGAAGTGGAACTAAACCCATCAATTTAAAAGGATAGTTCACCTTTACAAAAATGCAGGTATGCAGGTAAGGGATTTTTGTAGATTAAAACAAATTGAACAGCTCTGACTTAAGATGAGTAATGTCCTTGCTATAGGTGTAGGCCATTTACATACCTCATGAAGCCTGACTGGCTAAGTACTCCTAGGACATTGCTAAGTGAGGCCTAGTGGTCACTGCTCACCTCCACCATTACAGTAGTAAACTGTTTCTCTGATTCAAACCCCCTCACATAATCTCTCTCCCGGATGCAGTAGCTCTGAGCTCAGCGTTTGAGGGCTCACTCCTGTGATGGTGGAGGTGAACAGTGATGACTAGGCCTCACTTAGCAACGTCCTGGGAGTACTTAGCAACATCCTGGGAGTATTCCAATCAGGCTTCATAAGGTATGTAATTGGCCTTCACCCATAGCAAGGGCTTTATTAAACTTTAGTCAGAGCTGCACAGTTTGTTTTTTTATCTACAAATGTCCCTTAGCTGCATAAGCAGTTTTGTGGTAAAGGTGAACTATTCCTTTAATGGTCAAAAAAAACAAACAGTTACATTCCTGGAATGTCAGGCATTTGTTTGTGCTCTCAACCACAACGGTCAAACCATAAAATGGCTGGTTATCAAACTGATCACATGTGCAGGACTATGGTAGCTGCAGATCAAACAGAGGCTAAGATGGCAGATTCCATGGCTGAAAGGAATAGGAGGGTTTAGTTCTGCTTAAAAAGAGATAATACTTGTTTCTGTATACAGTATTTGATAAACTCTATAGATCCGTTTTTTAATCTTTTTGATCAAGAAGGACCTACAATTTTGCTCACTGGATTTATTTTTATTTTTTTTAGATGTTCCGCTGCTTTTCCGGACTAGATTCTCATCGCGTTTCATGGATAGGCTCTATCTGTTGGAGCTTTACTCCCAGGAGCTCTTCCAAGCTGACTCCAAGGTCTCCCAGTGCGAGGATGTCATTCATTTCTTCTCCCCTAACACCCAGGATCTGACCCCATCCTTCCCTGAAAACAGGTTTGAACAGCTATGGCATACAATGGTTTTCACGCTATAAGAGTGGTAAAATGCTGCTCCAGGTTAAGCTCAAACTCTTTCTACTGATTAGTGGCTCCCCGATCTCAGCTCATTCATTTTCATTAGTTTAATGTCTGGGCTCTAATCTGAGATCAGGTACTCTGAGATAAACTGCTAAGGAAGCTACTGCTGTAGATTTCATTCTGTAAGCATCTTAGGCACATTCCCTTACACCCAGTTTGGCCCTTGTAGATGGATTTCATTTAAGGACTCATGCACAATGAACATTTTTACAGCTGTTGTTTTTAAATTCAGGCTTTTTTTTCTACAGCCAGTAAACTGCAGCATGTTAACCTATGTGTCCATGCTGTTATCAGAGTTTTTTGGCAGGGGTGTTTTCTGACTGCAAAAAATCCCTGAACTAGTGGGTTTTAAGTGCTGTGTTTTGCATTCAAATGCAGAGCCACTCATGCGTACGTTTGGGCTCAGTTGTGTCTGACCTGCTTTTACCTGCAACACTAATGGATTTAAATTGCCTACAAATTTCTGTACAAAGATATGCAAAACAGCTTCCTGGTGATCATCCACACTGTATAATTGAAGTCATAAAAGTAATTTGGATACTGCTCAATTCCATTTTAGGCTGGGTTCACACTACCTTCGCATGCGGCTCACAGCAACGGTCCGATGTGTCCCCGTTCACAGGGCCGTCTTTAAGGCAAAAAGGTCAGGTGCCCTGGGCCCCATCATTGCTGTGGGGCCCAAAGCAGCTGCCTCATACTTGCCAATTATCCCAGTTTAAATTCCCTTGTCCCTTGAAGTTTTAGTCCTGTGCTGTGTCCCGATATCTCAGTGTGAAGTGCTGCTACTAATGCTGTCCAGCTCTGCCCTATTGTTGTGTACAGATGACTCACCCGCAGACCCTGTGTTTACATGTAAATACCGGCATTGATATTTAAATAGAGGCTGCATTCATATGTAAATAGCCACAGACAAGCAGCATTGATATATAAATAAAGGCAGCATTCATATGTATATCATGCCCCCCTGAGGTCATATTCACCATCACCTACACTGAATGCTACCCACTTGGGCGGTAAAGGAGCTTGAAAGTCCTGCCTGCAACTGTGGTCATTAAGCCTAACATCAGCCTGTTCTGCAAAGGTAAGAAAATTGGGGGGGGGGGGGTGGGGGGGGTAGGCAGAGAAGGAATTACATTTTCAGTGCACAGATGAGCAAGGAGGGGATGTATAGAGGTAAGGAAGGTGGTGCAAAGATGAGCAGAGGAGGCAGGTAGAGTTAAAGGGGTGGAGGGTTGGAGTGAAGAGGATGGGGGAGGTTTGGGGTGCAGAGGTTAGCATGGGTTTTAGGATGCAAATGCATACTGACAGGTTGTATAAAAATGTAGGTCACATGTAGGGCAGCCCATTCATTTCAATGGGCTGCTCTATGCGCTAGATATGCGGAAGAAAGTCCCTAATGCTTTTTCAAAATCACACGGTTCCACAGCACATATCAGCAGATGCGTGAGGGTGTCATGAACAATCTGCTAAAGGGCAGCACGTTTCTGTGGAGTCAGGAAAGCGATACACACAAATGTGAACGCAGGCTAAATGTCTCAGTTACATTGGTGGTCAGTGTAAATCTTCTCATTACATTGGGGCTTGGTGTACAATCCTTTCATTCATACTAGTGGCCAGTGTGAAGTTCCCCCTTACATTGGTGGTCAGTGTAAATCCCTCCTTACATTGGTGGTTACTGTGAATACTTATATTACATTAGTGGTTAGTGTAAACCCCTATTACATAGGTGGTCAGTGTTGAATGTTGGTAGTCGGTAAAAAAAATCAGCATTGCCATTGATCACACCCTCCCCCCAGCACTGCCACTGATCCCAAGAGTTCTAGGATCCCTAGGAGTTTTCTTTCTATTGATGGGTACCCTTAACACCCCAGTCCATGGTGTGCAGGCAGTGAGGAGATGATGTGCTGTAACCTCTAGCAACCAGTGAGCAGTAATGATGTGCAGGAACCTCTAGCAACCAAACAGTGAGCAGTTTTGATGTACAGTAATCTCTAGCAACCAATAAACAAGCAGAAATCATGTGCTGTAACCTCTAGCAACTAACCAGTGAGCCATAATGTGTGCTGTAACCTCTAGCAACCAGTCAGTAAGCATTACTGATACATTCTAACCTCTGACAACCAATGGCAATCACTGCCTGATCTGATTCAGTAAACTGATTTTGAGTCTAGCTGCTATTTATTGTATGTCTCAGAGCAGGTGGAGAGCAAAATTGCATGGAGGGGGGGGGGGGGCAAGAAAATGTTTGCCCAGGGTCCAATCAATATTAAAGGCGGCCCGGCCCGTTCACCATTTCAGGTCCTATTCCAGACCAGATTTTTGGCTGAATTAGTACCTGAAACGGTCCAAAAGACGCACAGGACTCCTGTGCAAATTCCCCCCCCCCCCCTGGAGCCATAGCGGAGATATGTGAACCGGCTGAGTAGAGAGACGGTCAAAATCTCCTGCTACTGCCAATTGGATGCGGGGAATGCGGGAAGTTCGCAATAGTGTCAACCCAGCCTTAAGCACGCTTTAATAGCAGATCAAATGCAGAAATGCAAAGTCTACGCAAGCCCTAAGAAATTAAAATTTGGGGGATGAGTTTAAATTCACAAAGCCCTTGGCTTTTTCATGGAATATGATTGGCTGAGGGTTATAATTGCTTCCCTCTACTAAGAACTTTTTAAAGTGTACCTTTTAAAAGGATCTATACTGTAATAAAGCAACCATAAACAGCACACAGCAATATGGTTAGTTCAGCCTAAATAAATTCTGTAAAACAGAGCAGAGGTTGATCATGACTTGTGACTAGTGTCTGTTGTTTGTAGTCTGGTAATACTACCGCCAGAGAATGACCAGAAGCAAAAAGTGATGATCTCCCCATCAAAGTCAGAACAGCCCAGCACACAGCCTATTGTATCAGAACCTTACCTATGCCTGGACACCTATGAAACAAAAGACACTAAGAACCAGCCATTCAAGGTCCAGAAGAATGAACAAGTCGATGTCCTCATCAAGGATGCTACTGGTAGGTCAGAGACCTAAAAAAAGGTTTTCTTAACTGCAGAAATAGATGTTCCCAATTCTTTTTTTTTTCTTTTTGTTCCAATAACATTTCATTGAAAAAAGAACAGGTAGAGCAATATGTAACTTACAGTAGTTTTGTGACAACAGTAAGTCAGAAAGCGATTAAGTGTCATTCAAGGAGACAGAATTACAGAATACGACACAGAATGGTGGACTATTCTAAGTGGTCAATAGGAAAAGTATGTAATCAGTAACAATAATGAAACCTGCGAGAGGGTCAGTTAAACACTGGTAGAGAAAGTGAGATATCTGGAGCCACATGTTTAGTAGAAAAAAAAAAGAAAGGGGGGGGGGGGGGAAATCACTGGGATCAAGAGCATCTCCAGGAAGACATTGTACTCCAGTAGGAAAGGGCCAACCCTTCCTATCTGGGGTATGTATTGAGGGTGAAGTAGGGGTGGAATTGACGTGATCTCAGTTTAGCAAGAGGGAATTGTTAATGAGGGCAAAGGAGAGAGTTGGGAAATAGAAGAAGAGAAAGGGAAGGAAGAAGAAAGAATGGGAAAGGGAAAGGAAGAGGGAAAAAAAAGGGGGAGGGAGAAAAGGTGGAGAGAGGACTAACTGCTTAGTTAATCTCTTCGGCATGCGCCCTCCCCCATCCATCCCCTCCTGGGGAGAGGAAAATCACAGAGGATACTAGGCCCATGGTAGCAGATGTTCCCAATTCTTAGTTAAATGCTAAATGTTCTAGTTGTTGGAGAGTTCAAGTTTTAACAGGTACATTTTATTACATTTTTCTAACAATATGTAGGGAAAGGTGGAAGATACAAGGTACAAAAACACATAGAAATCCAGGTTTGGAGTTAAAATAAACATTTGAAGCTCTTAGGTTCTTCAGAGAAAATTATAATTTTATCATTCATTTAATATATGTTTGCCATTCACTTTGAATAAAGAGGTCAGGCCAAGGGTAGGGGAGGGGGTTAGTATTAGTGGGAAAGGGGATGGATGCGTAACCAAGTATACTTTGGATGAGGAGTTGGTTCATGTGCTGGGGTTGTTGTGGTTATCCATCAGACCAGACTTTATCAAATTTCACAGGGTAACCTCTGCTCATGTAAGTTAGTTGATATTCTGATAATATCCTTTGGATAGTAGCGTACCAGTCTCCATAGGACAGGAGGAGGGGGGAGTTTCCATTTAGGGAGAATTTCTCACCGTGCATACTATGCTACATATAAGAAGAGGAGTTTACAATCATTAGATATGATTGGGTCAGCGTGGATTTCCAGTTAAAAGATAAGTGGGTCCAATCCCAATAAGATTCCCAAAACAATGCCATGTTTAGTTACCACTTGACACCAATGGTCTTGGTTTAGGGGACAGCATCAAACCAAGTATATTCCAGCTTCAGATTGGTTTTTATTGCAGGTACTGTAGCTCAAATTTCAGGTCAAACGTGGTGTCGTCCTTGATGGATGAAGTAGATTCTATGTCGAAATGTCTTCTATTTATAAAAAGGGATCTTCAGTTTGGAGGAGTGAAAATGTCATAAGTGTTGCGACGAGCGAGGAGAGTGGTTTGGCTAGGTTGAGGTGCAACAGCAGGGCCTCCATGGGACCTGTTGCATAGATGGTGCCAAAAGCATCTGAGATCAGATGGCATGAGCTGAATATCTGAAGAACATCCAGGTTTTTACCAATACCAGTTTTAATGTTCCAGAATAAAATCTTTGCAAGATGTCTCCAACTTGCATGTTGACTCACTGGTTGATTAAGAAGCTACTTGGCAAATTGGGATCAATATAGATATATGTAAAGTTATGCAATTGCAGACCTAAAAGAGGCATGCAACATACAATCTGGAGGAAGAAAGGGGATATAAGTGGGTGAATCGATAATGGAGAAGCCAAAGCAGTAAAGCTCAATTGCAGGCGGGGCGCATGGGTGGCATGGGATGGAGCGGTCGCTTCTAAACAGAGCCCCGGTTCTCACAGGGCTTTAAGTCACTAATACGGGGACATAAACACCTGAAAAAGGGCACCACAACAAGGCATCCTCGCAGACAATCACCTGTGCATGCCGAATTCTCCGAAGAAGAGACGTGGTGGCCACCAAAAGACTCTTACACATTATCTCCTAAGATCTCAGGAACGGAGCAGCATGGCGAAAAATGGCGCTGGCTCCCTGCCCACCTCATCTGCCTCCCTTTCTCCTGCTAAAGATCTGCAGCAGCTGGACACAGAATCCCCAAAAAGTTGTGAGTACATAACAAAAAATCAAAGAAAGAAATTGCGCTAGGTGCATAAAAATTTGTGATTAAGTAAAAAAGGTCCTGCTGCTATGCACTATAACCCCGATATAAGGGTACAAAAAAACTAGATATAATATAGAAAGTGCAGCTCTGGACATATGAAGTGAATGGTGAAATATTACTAAACCATGTAATAAAATTTGATCAACAACAATATATATAAATAGTGACCTATAAATATAGGTAGTGAATTACTTATGACCGTGAGCATATAAATATAGGTAGTGTATTACTTATGACCGTAATTTCTAAAGCAGATTTGGACATCAGTTTAGACACGTTATATACCAAACTGCTCACAAAATTTCAAACAGAGATCCAAAAATCCACAAGTACCCTATCCCAGGAAATCGCAGCAATAGGTACACTCACAGACTTGCTGGAAAATAAGCATGACGAATTAACAATTGCTTTTAATGATCTCTCAAGGGAGCATGAAACACTTTCATCGGCTTTTACACAGTTGCAAGAGCATGTAGAAGATTTAGACAATAGGAACAGAAGGAGTAATCTTAGAATAAGAGGAGCTCCAGAATCACAGATTTAATCGCATACTCCACAAAAGTATTCCAGTTTCTGTTGCCAGAACAAGACTCCCGATCCTTCATATGTGATCATATTCATCGTGCATTAAGAGCCAAACCTCCTCCGGATAAACTGCCCAGGGACATTGTATTATGTATGAAGGATTTCTTGGTCAAAGAAGAAATAATGCGGGCTGCACATGGCATCAGAAACATCAATTTAGATGGAGTACAGTTACAAATCTATCCAGACATCACTTCAGTGCTCTCCACAGTAAGGATCTGGCACAGATGGGGTTCCCCTTCAAACTAATTATTCCTCATAATGGCACTACCTACATCGCCTCCACTATCCCCGAAGGTCCGGACATCCTGACAAAATTGGGCCTTCTTGACCCCATCAACCTCCCATGTACTCCTTCTACACCTCGTCCAGTTCCCATCTGGAACACCCTGGCATCACGAGGTGACAGACGCAGAACCAGACATGAAGCCGGTCAATGGAACTAGGAAGATCTACATATTTTATTTTTTTTTTTATGAAGGATAACCAGAGGACCATTTTTTCTTTCTTTCTTTTACACATATATATCCTGTATTTATCAGTGTATAACACGCACTTTTTTTCCCTTAAAATCAGGGGGAAATCGTGGGTGCGTGTTATACACTGATCCCCCACTGATTGTGAGCAGAGGAGTGTACTCGACTAAGCTCGGCTAGTTACGCTCACAGTCACGCCTAGTCCCGCACTATAATGGACATAACACAGGGACTGGGCATGACTGTGAGCGGAGCCAGCCGAGTACACTCGGCTATGTATGTATATCGGCGGCGCTCGGCTCCTCTCACAGTCACGCCCAGTCTCGCCATTGGACTTGTGTTATGTCCATCATAGAGCGGGACTGTGAGAGGAGCCGAGAAAAGCCATCAGGAGCCGAGATCCACAGGACCGGCTCTGTGTATCTCGGCAGGCACCTGGCCTAGGCTATAAGAAGATTGCCAAGACCCTGAAACTGAGCTGCAACATGGTGGCCAAGACCATACAGCACTTTAACAGGACAGGTTCCACTCAGAACAGGCCTCACCATGGCCGACCAAAGAAGTTGAGTGCATGTGCTCAGGGTCATATGCGGAGGTTGTTTTTGGGAAATAGACATATGAGTGCTGCCAGCATTGCTGCAGTAGTTGAAGGGGTGGGGGGTGAGCCTGTCAGTGCTCAGACCATCCGCCACACACTGCATGAAATTAGTCGGCATGGCTGTCATCCCAGAAGGAAGCCTCTTCTAAAGCTGATGCACAAGAAAGCCGCAGTGTGCTGAAGACAGCAGACTAAGGACATGGATTACTGGAACCATGTCCTGTTCTGATGAGACCAAGATAAACTTATTTGGTTCAGATGGTGTCAAGTGTGTGTGGCGGCAACCAGGTGAGGAGTACACAGACAATTATGTCTTGCCTACAGTCAAGCATGGTGGTGGTTGGAGTATCATGGTCTGGGACTGCACGAGTGTTGCCGGCACTGGGGAGCTACAGTTCATTGAAGGAATCATGAATGCCAACATGTATTGTGACATACTGAAGCAGAGCATGATCCCCTCCCTTCGGAGACTGGGCCACAGGACAGTATTCCAACATGATAACGACCCCAAACACACCTCTAAGATGACCACTGCCTTACTAAAGAAGCTGAGGGTAAAGGTGATGGACTGGCCAAGCATGTCTCCAGACCTAAACCTTATTGAGCATCTGTGGGGCATCCTCAAACGGCAGGTGGAGGAGCACAAGGTCTCTAACATCCACCAGCTCCGTGATGTCATCATGGAGGAGTGGAAGAGGACTCCAGTGACAACCTGTGAAGCTCTGGTGACCTCCATGCCCAAGAGGCAGTGAGGGAAAATGATGGTGTCCACACAAAATATTGACATTTTGGGCCCAATTTGGACATTTTCACTTTTATTGCCAGCAGTTTAGACATTAATGGCTGTGTGTTGACTTATTTTGAGGGGACAACAAATTTACACTGTTATACAAGCTGTACACTCACTACTTTACATTGTAGCAAAGTGTAATTTCTTCAGTGTTGTCACATGAAAAGATATAATAAAATATTTACAAAAATGTGAGGGGTGTACTCGCTTTTGTGAGATACTGTATACAGTGCCTTGCAAAAGTATTCGGCCCCCTTGAACTTTTCAACATTTTGCCACATTTCAGGCTTCAAACATAAGGATATAAAATTTTAATTTTTTTGTGAAGAATCACCAACAAGTGGGACACAATTGTGAAGTGGAACGAAATCTATTGGATATTTTAAACTTTTTTAGCAAATAAAAAACTGAAAAGTGGTGCGTGCAAAATTATTCGGCCCCTTTACTTTCAGTGCCTCAAACTCACTCCAGAAGTTCAGCGAGGATCTCTGAATGATCCAATGTTGTCCTAAATGACTGATGGTGATAAATAGAATCCACCTGTGTGTAATCAAGTCTCTGTATAAATGCACCTGCTCTGTGATAGTCTCAGGGTTCTGTTGAAAGCGCAGAGAGCATCATGAAGACCAAGGAACACACCAGGCAGGTCCGTAATACTGTTGTGGAGAAGTTTAAAGCCGGATTTGGATACAAAAAGATTTCCCAAGCTTTAAACATCCCAAGGAGCACTGTGCAAGCGATCATTTTGAAATGGAAGGAGTATCAGACCACTGCAAATCTACCAAGACCTGGCTGTCCCTCTAAACTTTCAGCTCAGACAAGGAGAAGACTGATCAGAGATGCAGCCAAGAGGCCCATGATCACTCTGGATGAACTGCAGAGAACTACAGCTGAGGTGGGAGAGTCTGTCCATAGGACAACAATCAGTCGTACACTGCACAAATCTGCCCTTTATGGAAGAGTGGCAAGAAGAAAGCCATTTCTCAAAGATATCCATAAAAAGTCTCGTCTAAAATTTGCCACAAGCCACCTGGGAGACACACCAAACATGTGGAAGAAGGTGCTCTGGTCCGATGAAACCAAAATCGAACTTTTTGGCCACAATGCAAAACGATATGTTTGGCGTAAAAGCAACACAGCTCATCACACTCAACACACCATCCCCACTGTCAAACATGGTGGTGGCAGCATCATGGTTTGGGCCTGCTTTTCTTCAGCAGGGACAGGGAAGATGGTTAAAATTGAGGAGAAGATGGATGCAGCCAAATACAGGACCATTCTGGATGAAAACCTGTTGGAGTCTGCAAAAGACCTGAAACTGGGACGGAGATTTATCTTCCAACAAGACAATGATCCCAAACATACAGCAAAATCTACAAAGGAATGGTTCACAAATAAACGTATCCAGGTGTTAGAATGGCCAAGTCAAAGTCCAGACCTGAATCCATTCGAGAATCTGTGGAAAGAGCTGAAAACTGCTGTTCACAAACGCTCTCCATCCAACCTCCTTGAGCTCGAGCTGTTTTGCAAGGAAGAATGGGCAAGAGTTTCAGTCTCTCGATGTGCAAAACTGATAGAGACATACCCCAAGCGACTTGCAGCTGTAAGCGCAGCAAAAGGTGGCTCTACAAAGTATTAACGCAAGGGGGCCGAATAATTTTGCACGCCCCACTTTTCATTTTTTTATTAGTTAAAAAAGTTTCAACAATCCAATAGATTTCGTTCCACTTCACAATTGTGTCCCACTTGTTGGTGATTCTTCACAAAAAATAAAAATTTTATATCTTTATGTTTGAAGCCTGAAATGTGGCAAAAGGTTGAAAAGTTCAAGGGGGCCGAATACTTTCGCAAGGCACTGTATATGTAGATTTTGCATTTTACTTTTTATTTATTTTCCTCTTTTTTTGCAAGTATTTAATTTAACAGGTTCATACCCACTCATCCTAACTAATTGGAGAGGCCTAATGGTTATAAACCTGAACTCAATACACCAGATCATTTACTAATTGTAATATTAGCCCTATATACATATTCTGTGTAAAGTAATTTTTTTTACAGCTATAATGGCTAAATTCTTCTAAATAATGAAAACACACTGACATTTATTGTTGTAACATGGTACAACAAGCCTCAACTTTTCTTATTCTGTCCACAGTACTATAATAGATTCAGAACAGTATTTCATATGATCTTTTATAACCCAACACTTCCATCTTTTGTCCTATAATGGTAATGCAGATCCCATTGCAAGGACTCAAGTTATGGATACTTTCTGCTATTTCTTATGGATGTTGCTCACAAGTCTCACAAGACATATACCTATACAGCAATACCATTCGCATCAGTGGACACATTTTTTTCTTCCTTTCTCTTTTGCTTGTTTTTTCTCCTTTTTTACTTTCTTTTATTTTTATTTTTCTAGACATATCTAGAGCTAACCACCAGATATAAAAATGTTATGTTTTTTTGGTTATCCTACTCATATACGTTGGTTAATAATATGGCCTAGACATCAGTGGAGTAATATACCCATTAAGTATAATAAATTCTATCACAATCATACACCTTAATCTCTTGCTTCATGACGACAACATATAATATACACAATGATTCAGACAACAATTATATAAATCATCTAAAATGACTCTGAATCCAGGTGGATTTTTTCAACTCCACTAGATGTCTAGGACCACTTTTTGATTCACTATTTTTTTTTTCACAGACCCAAGAACTGAAACTTTTATAGCGTCTTTAAATTTAAATATATTTGTTATAAGCTGCACAGTTATACATACTCTAGATAATGTGGGTGGCTACCCGCCCTATGCCGACATGATTTACGCCCACTCAGTCGTTACATATTTTCTCACTAGAGGAATTTTTCCTGTATTACTTAAACGTTTATTCACATATTACTTCAGATGTTTCTTTTTGGTATTCTTTGTTAGATTGCAAAAAATTGATTCTTATACTCTAATGCCCCGTACACACGGTCGGATTTTCCGACGGAAAATGTGTGATAGGACCTTGTTGTCGGAAATTCCGACCGTGTGTAGGCTCCATCACACATTTTCCATCGGATTTTCCGACACACAAAGTTTGAGAGCAGGATATAAAATTTTCCGACAACAAAATCCGTTGTCGGAAATTCCGATCGTGTGTACACAAATCCGACGGACAAAGTGCCACGCATGCTCAGAATAAATAAAGAGATAAAAGCTATTGGCCACTGCCCCGTTTAAAGTCCCGACGTACGTGTTTTACGTCACCGCGTTTAGAACGATCGGATTTTCCAACAACTTTGTGTGACCGTGTGTATGCAAGACAAGTTTGAGCCAACATCCGTCTGAAAAAATCCTAGGATTTTGTTGTCGGAATGTCCGAACAAAGTCCGACCGTGTGTACGGGGGCATAATGCCGCATACACACGGTCGGACTTTTCAGCTACAAAGTCCGACAGCCCGTCCGACAGACATTCAACAGACTTTCGACGGACTTTCAACAGACTTTCTAACGACCGGACTTGCCTACACACGATCACACAAAAGTCCAACGGATTCGTACGTGATGACGTACACTGGACTAAAATAAGGTAGTTGATAGCCAGTAGCCAATAGCTGCCCTAGCGTGGGTTTTTGTCCGTCGGACTAGCATACAGACGAGCGGATTTCTGGGTCCGGCGGAGTTACGACGTAAAGATTTAAAGCATGTTCCAAATCTAAAGTCCGTCAGATTTGCTACTGGAAAAGTCCACTGAAGGTCCGGGGAAGCCCACACACGATCGGATTGTCCGCCGGATTTGGCCTGTCGGCGTTTGTCGGACAAGTATGGTCGAAAAGTCCGACCGTGTGTACGCGGCATTAGACTGAGTTTAAGACCATTTGGTCTCATCAAGTTTCGCGGTCGGTTGGAAAATTTATTTTTTTTCCAACCCCATACAGTTTGTTCATTACAAATATTTGTTACACTCAATTAATGTCAAATCACTTTTAGATTTTATAGACAAAAAAAATAATGGTATACTCCTTTTTGTTATGCCTTGAGTTGCACATGATAGAAAAAAATATAATTTTTACTAAATCCTTGTACACCTGGTTTACCTCATCTATTTTATAGTTGGACGTTTCTAACACCATTCACCCCTCAACTTATCAAATATTATCACGTCCGGATGAATCCCCAAAATTGGTTCTAACACCATGACTATCACAGTTTTGTCACATAATGTTATACAAAAAAAGGCTGCGCTGCTGTTGATTAAGTGAGTGTGATCATGGACCATTTATATGACCATAACATGTGCACCCATGTGTGATAAAAAACAATTCACAATGTTAAAAAGGGAATAATAATTGCTGGGACAAACATTAAACTTAATTACCACCAATTTGGAACAAATGTGATTAATCTATATCAATGAACAGTCAGATATCCAGTATGTTATGCAACGTCCATATAAAAATGTTCCTCTGCTGTAAATGTCTTTCACCAGTAAAAAAGAAAGATTATAAAATGAAACACCACTCTTCTGATGATGTGAAGCATGCAATGTTGTCACCCTGCAGATTGTGATGATAGGGAAATTCCTCCACCAAAAAAACGACCTGCCCCTTACCAGATTTTTTGATCTCTTGTTAAGGAGATCGTAAGTGCAGGTGGCTATATCCCCCAGCCACTGGGTCTCTGTCAGAAGTATGGCTCCAAGGGTCACCTTTCAAGGGGTCCACTAGATGACATACTGGCACTCAGATCCCAAGGATAAATATAAAAGAAAGAGCTCCATAGCGTAATCCTGATATTATTTATTAAAAAATCACAAGAAATACACTTACAGTATCGTAGCTTTAAAATCGCGTGTGCACACAAACTATGCCAGCCGGCTCACAGCTGCTGCCCGTCGCTTCCGGGATCAGCGATGTGGTGGTGACGTCAGCTTGTCGCTCCTCCCTACGCCGTTTCGACGAACGTGTTGTCTTCCTGGGGTACGTACCCCAGGAAGACGACACGTTTGTCGAAACGGCGTAGGGGTACATACGCCGGCGTAGGGTTACGTACGCCGGCGTAGGGTTACGTACGCCGTCTTCCTGGGGTACGTACCCCAGGAAGACGACACGTTTGTCGAAACGGCGTAGGGAGGAGCGACGTGCTGACGTCACCACCACATCGCTGATCCCGGAAGCGACGGGCAGCAGCTGTGAGCCGGCCGGCATAGTTTGTGTGCACACGCGATTTTAAAGCTACGATACTGTAAGTGTATTTCTTGTGATTTTTTAATAAATAATATCAGGATTACGCTATGGAGCTCTTTCTTTTATATTTATCCTTGAGATCTGAGTGCCAGTATGTCATCTAGTGGACCCCTTGAAAGGTGACCCTTGGAGCCATACTTCTGACAGAGACCCAGTGGCTGGGGGATATAGCCACCTGCACTTACGATCTCCTTAACAAGAGATCAAAAAATCTGGTAAGGGGTAGGTCGTTTTTTTGGTGGAGGAATTTCCCTATCATCACAATCTGCAGGGTGACAACATTGCATGCTTCACATCATCAGAAGAGTGGTGTTTCATTTTATAATCTTTCTTTTTTACTGGTGAAAGACATTTACAGCAGAGGAACGTTTTTATATGGACGTTGCATAACATACTGGATATCTGACTGTTCATTGATATAGATTAATCACATTTGTTCCAAATTGGTGGTAAATAAGTTTAATGTTTGTCCCAGCAATTATTATTCCCTTTTTAACATTGTGAATTGTTTTTTATCACACATGGGTGCACATGTTATGGTCATATAAATGGTCCATGATCACACTCACTTAATCAACAGCAGCGCAGCCTTTCTTTGTATAGTATTTTGAAGTGGAGGTTGTCTCACATTTATGGTTGCAACAGCATTAATTATTTCTTGTCTTCACAGACACAAGTTCTTTGTTTATTGAATACTTTATAGGATAGCGCAGTATATACCTTTTTGGTTTTGAATTTGTCACATAATGTCCAAGGATTTAATTCTCCTTACAAGAGGAAAAAAAGCCTTCATACAATATAAAAATCTAAATGCCAAAATATTAATGTTACAAGAAACACATTTCATGAAAGACGGCCACCCTACATTTTTTTACAAAGCTTTTAATCAATCCTTTTATACCTCAACCTCCTCCAAAACCAAGAGAGTGGCGGTCTTTATCCATCAATCTTTTCCGTTAGAAGTTCAACAGGTTTACAAGGACCAAGACAGTAGATTCATCATTATCAAAGGCACTTTATCAGGTAGAGAATGAACAATTGCCAATGTATACATGAATCGCAAACCACTTTTTTCACACAATTCTTTAATATACTACAACAATACTTCAACTTCAACCTTCCAACCTAACCTTGATCGCAGCAAACAAAACCAAAATTCAAAAAACATTTTCAACAACAACTATAAACACACATAAATGATTTACAACTGATTGATTCCTGGGGAGGATTAAATGTAGGCGCACGTGAGTAAACCTTTTATTCACACCCACATGACTCCATGTGCACTCCAATAATCTTAGCCAACACCCAAGACGCCTCAATACACCCTTGTTCCTGGTCGGACCACCATATTACCACTTTTAGTACTCAATTTATAGGCCATACTTCCACCCCATATTCGTGGAGAATCAATGAATCAATTACAGACCCCACACACCATCATGAGATTGCATCAGGAATAAAAAACTATTTAGAATTAAATTCAACCCCAGATATTTCTCCAACTACATTGTGGCTAGCCCATAAAGCAGTTTTGAGAGGCCACCTCATTAAACAGCAGCACAATGCAATAAAAAAAAAAAGAGAGAAAAAATTCACTCTCTCACCAAAGATCTTCACAAGCTATATAAAGATCATACCAACTCACATGACCTAGACACCTACAAAATAATTTCCCAAAACCTAATGAATTAGACTCATTACTCACATTTAAAGCAGAAAAGGCACTTCGCTGGTCAAAAGCAAAATTTTTCTAGTAATGCATATTCCACAATGTTTGCCCACAAACTTAATCAATCAATAAAACCCACACATGTTTATAAACTTAAAAATAATACAAATCAATTAAACACTCATCCCCAGGAAATTGTATCTATATTCAAGAAATTCTATTCAGATCTCCTCTCAGCTCCTACCTCATCGATTTTACCCTCAGCACTATCTTGGCTAGATAGAATCCACATTCCGAAGCTAACCCAAACACAAATAGATGAATTAAATGCCCCATGCACAGAAGTGGAACTTCTTCTAATAATTAAATCCCTTAAAAAAAATTCAGCTCTGGGTCCAGACGGATTCTCCTCATTCTATTATAAACGATATCAACAACTGTTAATACCAAATTTTATAAAATTATATAACAACATTCTTAAAGGAGATCAGTTCCCTGACGAAATGTTACTTGCTAACATGTCTCTCATCCCAAAACCAAACAAAGATCATACATTGCCCCAAAATTATAGACCCATTTCGGTAATAAACAATGACCTTAAAGTGGTTGTAAACCCGTTACAACAACTTTATGCTACAGGTAAGCCTATAATAAGGCACACCTGTAGCTACCCTGGATATCTTCTAAACCTGCACGGTTTAGGAGATATCTCCTGTACCCTGCATGTGCCAATGTCATTGGCACATGCGCACTGGGGCAAACTGAAGCAACGGCTCGCACGTGCCGTTGCTTCAGTATGTGTGCCGTTACTGGTGGCTCCCGCACGCATGTGCGGGAGTGACGTCATCGCGGCTCCGGCCAATCACAGCGTCGGAGCCGCGATACCACAGTAACCCCCGTGAGAGATGTCGCCGGCTGGAGGGGGAGAAGAGGACGGCTGCTGGGGCTTCGATCTAAGGTAAGTAATTCATAATGAGCTAGTATGCTATGCAATAAATCAATCACAGCAATACTACTACACCCAGACATCAAAGGTTATAAATCTAATAATAACACCTATAAATTCAGCATGTATGCAGACGATATGATTTTATTCCTTACACAACCCAATATAGCTTTACCAAATTTATTACATACTCTTAAAACATTTGCATCATTATCAGGCCTTACGGTGAATGTCTCCAAATCCATTTGTATGCCAATAAACATCCCACCATCTCACTTATACCCCGTACACACGGTCGGATTTTCCGACGGAAAATGTGTGATAGAACCTTGTTGTCGGAAATTACGACCGTGTGTAGGCTCCATCACACATTTTCCATCGGATTTTCCGACACACAAAGTTTGAGAGCAGGATATAAAATTTTCCGTTGTCGGAATTTCCGATCGTGTGTACACAAATCTGACGCACAAAGTGCCACGCATGCTCAGAATAAATTAAGAGATGAAAGCTATTGGCTACTGCCCCGTTTATAGTCCCAACGTACGTGTTTTACGTCACCGCGTTCAGAATGACCGGATTTTACGACAACTTTGTGTGACCATGTATATGCAAGACAAGTTTGAGCCAAGATCTGTCGGAAAAAATCCTAGGATTTTGTTGTCGGAATGTCCGATCAATGTCCGACCATGTGTACGGGGCATTAAACTTCTTACGCACCTCATTCAATTTCTCCTGGTCGATGGAATCTCTCCCATATTTAGGCATCTTTCTCACCCCGAACATTAATAACCTTTCCTCAAAAAACTACATACCCTTAATTAAAAAATTAAGATCGATGCTCAAAATGTGGAAATCTTTCAAAATATCACTTTTAGGCAGAATCACAGCAATTAAAATATCAATTCTGCCAAAGATATTATAACTATTTAGGGCACTCCCAATTAGATTAAATAAAGTAATTATTACCAAATTCCGAACAGAGATTAACAAGTTTATATGGTCAGATTCTCATCGATGTCTATCAAGATTGGTATTATATAATTCACAAAAGAACGGAGGGCCTCCCACATTTCTGGTTATATTACTTAGTTGCCAGATGGTCACAAATAGCACAATGGCATATTCTCAACCCCAAAATCCCACGGGTTAGATTTGAAAAAGACTCCATTCTACCATAGTCTATCTCAGGTATATTATGGGGTAACAAGACTTCAAACCATACCTTAGACACCCTTAATCAACTAGTCTCACAATTATACCAATTATGGAAACTACACAACAAAAAATACAATTTGATATCTAACACCCCCCCCCCCCCCCCCCACATGCTTCTTTTATTGGAGACTCAAAATTCCCCCTAAATACGCATGAAGCTGGAGATTTCTCATTGTGAACAAACAACAACCTGATATCCCTCTTTAATTTTTTAGAAAACAACAACTTCACCTCATTCTCCTAACTAAAATCTCAACATCAGATCCCCAATACTGAGTTTAATAAATTCCTCCAGATTAGACATTTTTTTTAGCACATATTTCCAAAAAGTAAACTCACATCTACCATCATTCTTCGAAAACATATGTCTAAAGTCACCTAGAAGAACAGGTCTGATATCAGCAATATACTCTAATCTAGTTAATAACACAGAACAAAACAAACTGCCCTACATGCACAAATGGGAGCAAGGGTGTGATTTCTCCTTTCCAACTGAAAACTGGGACAATTGCATCAATAATTTACACAAATGCAAAAGATCAATCAGGATTAAAGAGACTGCAATTGAATTATTTACAAGATGGTATTATACTCCGGTTAAAATTCATGGCATTTTCCCAGATACTCCTCAGATATGCTTCAGAGGTTGCAATTCCACAGGTTCTTTCTCACACATTTTTTGGAACTGTGAGAAGGTTACACAGATATGGAAGCAACTAGAAAAATTTGCGTCCAAAATTTCAAATAGTAGTATAAACCTCACTCTCCACAACTGCCTCATATTTTCTCCTACCACCCATAATATGAGACTGATACACACAATATGTGTAGCAATACACTGGTTGATAGCATACCATTGGAAATCCTCTTCAGTCCCTCTAATGCCCTGTACATGCGACCGTTTTGCCGTCCAATGGGAGCTTTTCATCGTTGATTTCCGACCCTGTGTATGCCCCATCAGACTTTTTACGTCGAAAATTCAGACGGACTTAGATAGAGAACATGTTCTATATTTTTCCGACGGAACCAATTCCTATCGGGAAAACCGTTCGTCTGTATGCCGTTCCGACGTACCAAAAATGACGCATGCTCTGAAGCAAGTACGAGACGTCGTACGCGTTGTCCCGTCGTACGTGTTGTACGTCACAGCAAATTCTGACCGTCAAGAACGCGGTGACGTACAACACGTATGACGGGACAACACACGTCTCGTACTTACTTCAGAGCATGCGGCATTTTTGGTACGTCGGAACAGCATACAGACAAGCGGTTTTCCCGATAGGAATTTATTCCGTCGGAAAAATATAGAACATGTTCTCTATCTAAGTCCGTCTGAATTTTCGACGTAAAAAGTCAGATCGGTCGGAATATACGATGAAAAGCTCCTATCGGACTCTTTCTGTTGGAAATTGGTACGTCGGAACAGCATACAGACAAGCGGTTTTCCCGATAGGAATTTATTCCGTCGGAAAAATATAGAACATGTTCTCTATCTAAGTCCGTCTGAATTTTCGACGTAAAAAGTCAGATCGGTCAGAATATACGATGAAAAGCTCCTATCGGACTCTTTCTGTTGGAAATTCCGACCGTGTGTAAGGCCCCTTTCACACTGGGGTGGTTTGCAGGCGTTATTGCGCTAAAAATAGCACCTGCAAACCGACCTAAAACTGCCGCTACTGCCGCCCGAGGGCTTTCACACTGAAGCCGTGCGCTGGCAGGAGAAAAAAAAAACTCCTGCAAACCGCATCTTTGGAGTGGTGAAGGAGCGGTGTATTCACCGCTCCTAAACCGCTCCTGCCCATTGAAATCAATGGGGCAGCGCGGCTATACCGCGGCAATACCACGGCTATAGCCGCGCTATGCGAGTGGCTTTAACCCTTTTTCGGGGTTAAAACCGCACCGCTAGCGGCCAAATACCGCCGCAAAAACAATGGTAAAGCAGCGTTAAAGATAGCGCTGTTTTACCGCTGACGCCCCCACGCCCCAGTGTGAAAGCAGCCTAAAGGACATAACACATTTGAAAACCAGAATCAACAATATTATTCTTATGGAAAAAATATTCCACACACTACAGAATACTAATCATTTTTACAATAAAAAATGGGACCCATGGCTTAACCATGCCAATCTCTTTTTCAACCCTGAATGACTTTACCAAATATCTAAGTCCGAAGAACTACATATATATATATATATATATATATATATATATAATAGAGTTTATTGTTAACTTGTTGACTTACAAAAAAATATATATATTTCTATCAACTATCACACAATGTATTTTGATAATCTTTATATGTAAACTACCTGTATTGTACTTTTTATGGCATATGACAAAAGCTTTTTGTACCACTTCTTTGTACCCAATAAAAATAGTTTGTAAACAAAAAAAGCTCAATTCCAGGCAAAATGTATACTATCCATAACCGATGAAGACAGTTATACCCATATGAGCTCCCCAATATAGGTCTCTCGCTCATGCTGTTTCCACCTGTGGGGACAGCAATCCAGTGCCCCATGTTAACCCTCACCGACTGGTCACTATCATTTTCCTCAATCTGACATTGCTCTTCTTCTGGATTCTGAGAGGTCCCCCCTGCCAGTTAGCCAACCATAATTGCCTATGTCATGCAAACAGAGATGTGGACACCCGAAAGGGCAACCCATCTAAGCAGTAAACAGAGTGAAGAAGGCTCAGCTTCTGGATGATCATGAGACCACTCCTTAACATAAATGAAAATTGGAATTTAGAAAGGTTTTTTCTTAATTCAGCAATCAGAGAGAGGGATGGGAGGGGGATGACTTTCATCCTGGAGTTGTGCTTTAAGAGCAGCAGACCTATAGTTCCAATTTAATACTAATATACAGAGAACACGAGAGCTACCTTTTGACTTGGAAGAAAGCGGCTAGTAGATGTAGCGCCCTGCACTAGTCAGGTTAAATCTAGGTTTTGAGTGCTGTACTCAGTAGCCCCTGCCTCCATCTTGGCCGTCTATGTTGGTGCTTATCTGAATACCCTGCGACCTAAGTGCAATCTTTTGTTTATTCATCTGATTTTTAAAAAAGTACCACACTATATTTTCCATTATCCTCTTTGGATTTTTGTTATATTTGATTGAGTGAGGGGGAGATACTTGGAGTGTCTGAATGGTTTGGATCCATCATTCCACCATCTGGGGGCCATCTAAAGAGCGACCTGAAGATTCTTACTGGAGTATTATGAAATGTGATTTGGACCTTTAATGGTTGTTTATGGTTGACGAGTGTGCATTTTACTCACACTGTGGTGGAGCACCTCAATAGAATAAGAAGTTATTTTACAAGGCACAGTGATTGGAGGATTTTTGAAGGACTGATCACATATGTTTTTTAAATTTAACACATTCGTTTGGCTTTTATATAATTTTTGGGGGTTTTATAAGTATTGGAATTTTAATGTGTTCCGCCTGGTTTTGTTGTTGTCTAATAGTAGCATCTTACCTTTTTTATGCTATTGTTTGTTAAAAGTGGTGTCTTTCATCTAAAGAAGCAGCTGCTGATTTATGTTGATTATCACTATTTGTGGTCTGTTGGCGCCAATTTTATCAAATTTTTGTAAATATTTTTGTTTACTGTAAAAGAAATTTAACCTCCACTTACAGGAAGGCTTTTACACTGTAAAACGTGAAAATGTAGAATTGTCTATATCAGGAATGCACTGCTTCAAAATAGGACTCAATGCATTTCTTAAACCATAAAATAGAATAATAACTGCTACTGATATTAAATCCTCATTCATGGTAGAATGTTGATCCAATATTGCCTTCAGGGTCAGAAATTATTTATTTCCCAATTTGGAGCAAATTGGATTATGCTTTAAATGTTTTATTCTGCTTTTCTCTGCATCAGGTTATATGTCCTAAGGATGCAAGGTTCATCTTGATGACCTTTCCATAAACCTACAGTATCTGTGTACCATGTTTTTATATGAAACTGGAGTATTCCTTTAACTTTTAAATTTGTCCTTACATGTAGGCTGGTGGTTGGTGGAGAATGGAGAGAAACGTCTGGCTTGGTTTCCAGCACCATACCTAGTAAAGCCAGAGTCAGCCCATAAGGATTTAAAGGAGAAATCATTCAGTAAAGGTAATCAATGAGCAGGGACACCTGTGAATTTACACTAAAAATTAAAGAACAAATAAAGAATTTTCTCTAATTGTAGATAGACGGGGAAGTTTTTTTTTTCCCGTTGGTGTCCTTTTTTGAAAGAACTATGTGGGGGGGCTTCTTCAAAAGTGACATAAGTAAAAACACGTTTAGTAGTAAGAGGTGTTAGAACTTTATTATTATTATTATTCAGGATTTATATAGCGCCAACAGTTTACGCAGCGCTTTACAATATAAAAAGGGAGACAATACAGTTATAATACAATACAATACGATAGGATTAAGAGGGCCCTGCTCAGAAGAGCTTACAATCTAATAGAACTTCTGAGAATGTTTTTGTTACTATGGGGGTTATTTACTAAAACCGGAGAATGCAAAATCTGGTGCAACTCTGCATAGAAAACAATCAGCTTCCAGGTTTTATTGCCAAAGCCTAATTGGACAAGCTGAAGTTAGATGCTGATTGGCTACCATGCACAGCTGCACCAGGTTCTGAGTGCACCAGCTTTAATAAATCTACCCCTATGTATTCCTTCCTGCTCTGGTAATTTCTTCACCTCCCATTTCTTGTATTAAAGTGGATGTAAACCCAATGTCATTCTTTCTAAACTACTGCCATAGGGGTTATCTATAAGGATATACACGCCTCCTGCATGTATCTTTACCTGTCAAATGTCTCCCCTCTGTTTGTTATGAGACCCGAAAAACTGCATATTCTGTGGGCGGGTCTGTTGCTGGAGCTCGGTGGGAGGAGTCGTGATGTCAGTAGACTCCCCGCCCACCTCTACACTCCCCTTGTCAATATGCATTTTCTCCTGTGTATTTCTTACACTGAACTTCTGCTATGATCTCTAACATCCAGTGAAAAGACAGAAAAGTAACCACATGACTTCAGCATGCCAAATCATGGTGAGGTGTGGAACAGCCAATCCTGGCAGAGCTGCTGAAGAAAGGAGTGGGGGGAGGGAATTAAAAAATAATGCATGTCTTAGGCTAGTGCAGGAGATATGTAAATCACCTGTCACTCACAGCAAGGGGGAGGATTTGACAAAGTTTTTCTCAGTTTGTCAAGTTTTATCTCACTGAACAATAAAAGAGGATTGCTCAGAGATGGATTAACTCTTTGTGGCAAGACTGGGCTCAAATGATAGGAAATTTTATGTTCTACATTATGACATAAAAAAATAAAAATAAAAAAAAAATTTCGGGCTAACATTCTCTTTAAGGGCACCAAAGCAGGAAGTCGGGGTCATGGACAGAATGTTTTCCCTATCCCTACTGTATACAAAATTCTAACAAAGGATCAAAAGTGGCTTTAAGAAGCTCCATGCTGTAGCCAAACCCCCAAAAATATTATTGCATCATATTTATATCATATTTATATGAAAGCACATCAATTCCATATTTATTTCTTTACAGTGCAGGCAAATGTTCATTAATTACAATATAGGGGGGTCACATGCAATCCATCATTTGAAATTTGGAATAATATAGTTGTCAGGAGTTTGGTGTTATGTCAATCTCTTTTAGATATACTGTATATCTAAAACAAATGAAAGCAGACCTTCATCCAATATAGCAACTCATTTGAACCTGGCTCCCCCTCCATCTTCCACGATTGGATTAAAAAAAAAAAAAATTATTGTGTTTCTGATACTTTTTTGTGGTGCAGGGCAGCACTGCTTTCTTTCTCGCCCATCTAGGCGAGAATGATATTGCACTCTGAATTTCACACGTGCGCAGATTTGCCACAGGAAACCACCGATAGCCGGCAGCACATCTGAGCACATGCAGGAGGTTTCCCACACATGCATGAAGATTATTATTATTATTATTATTATAATAAAGGATTTATATAACACCAACAGTTTGTGCAGCACTTTACAACTTGAGGGTAGACAGTACAGTTACAATACAATTCTATACAGGAGGAATCAGAGGGCCCTGCTCATTAGAACTTATAATCTAGAAGGGAGGGTCAAGTGATACAAAAGGTAATAATTGTGGGGGATGAGCTGATGGAGAAAATAAACATACAGTTGTTAGGTGTGGGAGGGATAGGCTTCCCTGAAGAGAAGGGTTTTCAGGGATCGTTTAAAAGCTAACAGAGTAGGATATAATCGGACAGATTGGGGTAAGGAGTTCCATAGGATGGGAGAGGCTCGGGAAAAGTCCTGGAGGAGAGCATGGGAGGAGGTGACGAGGGAGCCAGAAAGCAGGAGGTCTTGGGAAGAATGAAGAGAACGACTAGGTTGGTATTTTGAGATTGGGCTAGTGATGTAGCTGATGAGGCTGGTATGAAGTTCAGGCTCTCAGGGTGTCTGTGCAAGGTCAGGCAGAGCCCTTTGGCACATCTACACGTGCGCTAGATTCCAACAGGGGACCAAATTATGGGGGACTGAAGTGCCTCTTTAAAAAAGATTGTAGTTCCCTGATCAAATATTCTTCCCCTGAAAATGCAATTGTCTTTTAAAAATATGCAAAAGGTATGTCTAAAAAACAGCTGTGTATATGTTATGTAGTCTGATTCATCAGAATGTGAGCACTTCAGCACTAAAACGTATCATGTTATTCATCTTCCAGGGACCTTTTATTATGTACAGAAGGGCTATGAGGCCCAGAATTCAGATGAAATTTCTCTTAGAGTCGGGGTTGTTGTGGAAGTGATAGATAAATCTGAAAACGGCTGGTGGCTGATCTGGTAAGATTCTGATCTCCTAAACGGGATGCATTGTGTTTCTGTACATATTTAATTTATTGATTATTATGGTCAGGGTTAAATAAATTAAATTAGAAACATTTTTTGCCAGTGTTGACATTTCCTTTTTTTTCTTTTATCTCCCGTTGTGGATTTTATACACATATCTTAACGAGATCAATGACTGATCTAGAGGTTTTAATTAGACATGTGCACTGACAAAAAATTAGTTTGTTTTCCGTTTCATTCATTTTTTTTTTTTTTATGCTTTTATCGGAAATCTGAAAATTCGGATTTTTGAATTTCCGAATTTTCAGATTTTGAATTTTCGAATTCTGAATTTTCAGAATTCGAAAATTTGGAAATTCAAAAATTCGAAAATTTGAAAATCTGAAAAAAAAGAAAGAAAATCCGTAAAATTCTAAATAACTAACTAATAATAACTAACTATTAAACTATAGGTATTGGAATTTCCTTTCAAATTAGGCTGTTTGTGAACGTAATGAATACAAATTCTGAAATTATGAATTATCTGAAATAACAAATGTCGCATCTAATAATAAATACTAATATTTATTATTATACTATATATATATATATATATATATATATATATATACACTAATTTAATAATAATAAAAAGGTTTTATTATTGTTATTTACTGTTATTAGATCTTTACGTTCCATTCGCTTAGATACGGCATTCGTTATTTCAGATAATTCGCAACTTCGGATAAATTCGTACTCGTTACCTTCACTAACAGCCAAATTTGAAAAGAAATTCCAATACCTATAATTTAATAGTTATCAATTGTTAGTTATTATTTCAGATTTTCGGGTTTTCGAACGTTCGGATTTTCATTCTTTTGAATTTCCAGATTTTCATTCTTATTTTCGGATTTTCAAATTTCCGATATTTCGAATTTCCGAACTTTCAAATTTCCTTATTTCAAATTTTCCAAATTTTGAATTTCTGAAATTCCAAAATTTGAAATTTCTGAGATTTCGAATGTCCGAATTTCGAATGTCCGAATTTTCAAATTCTCCGAAATTCAACATTTCGGAAATTCGGAAATTCTAGATTTCGGAATTAACAAATTTGTCAAAATTTGTTAAACAAATTCGGAACTGAACAAATTGCACATGTTTATTTTTTATCAGATGGCGTGAGCCTCTGCTGTGCTATCACTTTATCTAACTCTGTGGAGAGCCTTTGTCATTACATTTTTATTTGGAAAACTAGGATAGTTAATGAGAACATGTGCTCAGACCATACACACTAAAGTATTTGTATATATACTGTATATATATATATATATATTTAAGTATTAAAAGAACTTTGCAATGCTTATAGCTATAAAAGTCAAAGAGGAGGTAATCATCTTCAAATTCACAACAGTGGCACATACTGTATATCTGAGCCTAGGTTCACATTGATGCATTTTGACATGTGATTTGACATGTCAAATCGCGTGCCAAATCAGCGGCTATTGCCGGCAATGGCACCGTGTGCACTGGTTCCCAAAAGTCGTTTCTGTACTACTTTTGGCGACTTTTGGCAGGAACCCGCACAGATGACTCTGAAATCGCCCTCGAAGTCAGACTCGCATGATTTCAATCCCGCTGTCAGTGTGAACCTAGGCTTAGCTCTTTTCCTATTACTTTCTATAGAGAGCAGAATATTTGCAGCTTGCCGAATTGCTAATGCAAACATGCAGCAGATATTTCTAGTTTGTTAGAAAGGTTCTGAAACATGACTTTTGGCTTGATCTTTATAGACCTGTTCAGGCCAGAGGTGATGGAGCTGCACTGGCAGCTACTTCCAGCACAACGCCATCACATAGACAATGCAAAATGCCTTGCTTTCTATGGTATCAGTTCACACCATTGCTGAAAAAAGTACTGCATGGACTGCATTTTTTCAGCAAAACGGTTTGCAATGCGGTGAAAATTTCAATAAAATTCTGTGAAAAAAAGTAAACAGTGCAGTGCACTGGGATCTGTGCACTATTCCTCGCAGTGCACACCAGTGGCTATACATTTAGCACACCTCTCTTGTGTGAACAAGTCCTAAGGATCTTTGGGAATAAGAGTTTGAGAATGAGTTTTGAATAGAGTAGGCAAGGGGTAAAACCCCTATCAGTTTTTTTTTTCCATCTATGTCCCTTTGGGGAGATCCCTTAACTTTCTGTCAAGTAGACAAAGCAGGAAGTTAGAGGAGATTGATACAAAATGAGGGGAAATCCCATCCTAAACAGTTATCAATGGAACAATTGTCTACTTTGAAATATTTCCCTTTTAATTCTGCTCTGGTAACAACTCAAGATTTTTGATTTCCTATCACTTTCTGTCTTGGTGACAATGGTCACCAGGTAAAATATAGTGGGTGAATTGTCCTAGCTGGGACAAATGACAGAAATTAAGATTTCAGAAACACTTGAAAATAAACAGATATGAGACACGAGTTTATTAATTTAACTATATAATAAAATCGACTCAAAACCATTATAATTTCCCTTAAATCTTGCCTCTTTTTTCCAGTTACTGTGGAAGATTTGGATATGCCCCGGGCATGTTCCTTAAACCCTACAAGAATCCTCACCAAAACCTGCAGGTATCATTCAATCATGAGAAATTCGGTTCCACACCCAACCTCCTTAAGGCAGTAAGCAGTGGAAACCTTAATAAAGACCTAAGCCTGGAACTTCCGAGTGGGGTGCTTGAGAAGACGACACGCAAGGCACGGTTAGAAAAGAGGAAATCAAGGTCTTTGATTAATCTGCAAGACTCTGATAAAGAAGATGCAGACTTTAGCAGTTTAAGTAGAAGAATGGACTTTGCTGTGGAATGGTGCAAACAGGACTCAGGAACATCTGGGTCTCCTCAGACTGTTCATTCTCCAAGCTCATCCTTGTTTCAGAACAACTACGAGTCCCATTCAGAGTGGACAAAGGACAAAACAGAACTTGAGGAAGAAAGACAGAGGAAAGATTCAGGATTTGATGAACAACATTCACCTCCAATATCTATTGCTTCAAACCATGGTGACACACTACCCCCCATTCCCGAGAGACCTTCACTGCAGGAGATTCAAGCCAGATGTACCACCATCACTAGGAGAGCTGTTGTACAACCCAATATCTGAACCTGTTCTAGGGAAAAGGGTGAGAAAGGACAGCAACTGAGCACAAAATGTCCACCTATTGGTTACCAGATTTATTTTTTATATTTCTGCCTTGTCTGGGCTCAGTCAGGTCCCAGTCAGAGTAAGGACTTTAGTAGGTGAGCAAATACATTATGCTTTTAGGTGTATTCGTTTTTTAAAAGGAGTTTGAGATGCTTCTACATTCTATCACAAGCTAATTTAGCCTGCAGGTGAACTTTTTAGGAACTGTATCAAGTTGCATTAAGCTACTTTGGCATTTCCATTGACTTGCATAGAGAGAAAAAACTTCTGATGGAAACAAAATCCCATGGGGGGGGTGGCAGTCGCAGCTAAGAAGAAACACCAGACCTTCCATAGCTCAGACAACACACAGCTACCACATCCTTGCCTCCAGGTTCTTAAATGATGTACTATACCTTTTAAAATGTATCTGATGCTAACCTCTCTTGTACTCCTGGCAAGCTCTTGTTAAATAGACATGGATGGAAGTCTTGCAGCTACATTTCGGTGCAGGGTGCCAGGCCCTAAACTTCAGGAGACTGTCTTGCGGACCCCCTTCCCCAGGCAACCAGTGATGATTTTGGCTCTCTCGCCAGGGCATGAGGAAGATTGTGGCACCCCCACAATTTCAGTAGCAGCTGGCATTTTTTATTGTAGCATTTGACTTGGAACATCAGACACACAGCTTAAATCACATATGAAATACATACATAATTGCTGATTTACTTGCTATTGTCAAGGACTTGTTTTTCCTGTCCATTCAGTTATGGGATTTCCACAGCTCTGCCACATGGCACAGCCTGTCTGGCATGGCAGGAGGCCTGGTTTTTTTCCCCTCTGATGTTGTTAAGTAACACTTACAGGTCTTGTCTCTCCCCCAGCTTGTGACTGGACAGTGAAGGAGAAGCAGCACACTGATGAGCTCCTCTCTCTGCTCTTACTAATATGCTCCATATCAGTGCATGAGCACAGCTGCTTCACCCTCTCTGTCTGACCCATGGACTGTATAAGGCTGATAGGTGAAATTTGGGTACTTATATATAAACTTTGTTTATTGCGTTTTCAAACTTTTACAGAAACAGCAATGTCATCAGTACAAAAGCGTCCAAAACATGCAAACTGTGTATAGAAAAGACAGAGGTACAACAACATGTATTTATGAAAAGTCGTACATTGTAACACATCAAAAAGAAAGAGGCCTGTGAGACGCCAGAAAAGTGAAGCTTACTTAGAGGTTCACAGTGGCTTAGTACAGTCGGGTATTTGAATGTGACATATGGCAATGGCACAGGTTATCCATAGATCAGAGAGAAATAAAAAAAATAGGAAAATGAGGCTTGCATTATAGTTAGGTCGAACTAATCAGACAAGCAGAATATTCTACATATAGATATATATATAGTATCTCACAAAAGTGAGTGCACCCCTCACATTTTTGTAAATATTTTATTCTATCTTTTCATGTGACAACACTGAAGAAATGACACTTTGCTACAATGTAAAGTAGTGAGTGTACAGTTTGTATAATAGTGTAAATTTGCTGTCCCCTCAAAAAACCTCAACACACAGCCATTCATGTCTAAACCACTGGCAACATAAGTGAGTACATCCCTAAGTGAAAACGTCCAAATTGGGCCCAACTAGCCATGGGACTCGTTAGTGTTACAAGGTCTCAGGTGTGAATGGGGAGCAGGTGTGTTAAATTTGGTGTTATCGCTCTCACTCTCTCATACTGGTCACTGGAAGTTCAAAATGGCACCTCATGGCAAAGAACTCTCTGAGTGCTGAAATCTACCTATGTTACTATTTTGGGCTCATAGAGTCATCTATGTATATGCTCTATTCAAATGT
Organism: Lithobates septentrionalis; assembly: GCA_037952835.1. NCBI lineage: Eukaryota > Metazoa > Chordata > Amphibia > Anura > Ranidae > Lithobates > Lithobates septentrionalis. The sequence goes on along the minus strand of JBBDGP010003154.1, from coordinate 417,264 downwards.
TTTCAATAAAATGTTTATGCAAAAAAAAAAAAAAAACTCTGAGGATCTGAAAAAAAGAATTGTTGCTCTACATAAAGATGGCCTAGGCTATAAGAAGATTGCCATGTCCCTGAAACTGAGCAGCAGCACGGTGGCCAAGACCATACAGCGGTTTAACAGGACAGGTTCCACTCAGAACAGGCCTCGCCATGGTTGACCAAAGAAGTTGAGTGCATGTGCTCAGCGTCATATCTAGAGGTTGTCTTTGGGAAATAGACGTATGAGTGCTGCCAGCATTGCTGCAGAGGATGAAGGGGTGGGGGGGGTCAGCCTGTCAGTGCTCAGACAATACGCCGCACACTGCATAAAATTGGTCTGCATGGCTGTCATCCCAGAAGGGAGCGTCAAGAATGCCTGCAAACAGTTTTCTGTACACAAGCAGACTAAGGACATGGATTACTGGAACCATGTCCTGTGGTCTGATGAGACCAAGATAAACCTATTTAGTTCAGATGGTGTCAAGCGTGTGTGGCAGCAACCAGGTGAGGAGTATAAAGACAAGTGTGTCTTGCCTACAGTCAGGCATGGTGGTGGGAGTGTCATGGTCTGGGGCTGCACGAGTGCTGCCGGCACTGGGGAGCTACAGTTCATTGAGGGAACCATGAATGCCAACATGTACTGTGACATACTGAAGCAGAGCATGATCCCCTCCTTATGGAGACTGGGCCGTAGGGCAGTATTCCAAAAAGATAACGACCCCAAACACACCTCCATGATGACCACTGCCTTGCTAAAGAAGCTGAGGGTAAAGGTGATGGACTGGCCAATCATGTCTCCAGACCTAAACCCTATTGAGCATCTGTGGGGCATCCTCAAATGGAAGGTGGAGGAGCACAAGGTCTCTAACATCCACCAGCTCCGTGATGTCGTCATGAAGGAGTGGAAGAGGACTCCAGTGGCAACCTGTGAAGCTCTGGTGAACTCCATGCCCAAGAGGGTTAAGGCAGTGCTGGAAAATAATGGTGGCCACACAAAATATTGACACTTTGGGTCCAATTTGGATATTTTCACTTAGGGGTGTATTCACTTTTGTTGCCAGTGGTTCAGACATTAATGGCTGTGTGTTGAGTTATTTTGAGGCAACAGCAAATTTACACTGTTATACAAGCTGTACACTCACTACTTTACATTGTAGCAAAGTATAATTTCTTCAGTGTTGTCACATGGAAAGATAGAATAAAATATTTACAAAAATGTGAGGGGTGTACTCACTTTTGTGAGATACTGTGTGTGTGTGTATATATATATATATATATATATATATATATATATATATATATATATATATATATATATATATATATATATATATATATATATTTATTGTGGCCCTATGAAATTGGAGGTAGAAGAGACACAGAGTTTGCATATCTGTGGACTGCAAGACTACAGAATGTAGAGTTTAAATGGAGAAAGCTGCTCTGTCAGTTTTCTCCAGTTTTTGCTTGTTCCGGATGGGATTCTGTAGTTTGGAGATCCCTGAGAGTCATGGGTGGGATGGGATCTCCAACCCTGTGTCTGGGTCTTGAGGATAGCAAGCAGGGTGTGTGCCCTGGTGGGAGCAGAAGGTGGAAGGAAGGTGGAGTTGGAGCAGTGGCTCCTAGTGAGTGTCTCTGTGTGAAGACAGAAGCTGTGTGCATTGATGGGCTTCAAGCCTGTGTGCGTTTTAAGAAGCCCGAAGCTGTGTGCATCCAAGACTGTGGGCCTGGAAGAGCTGGTGGTTTGAGGGACCAGTACCTGTAGCAACAGTGCTGTTGAAGAGTAGCCAGGTGGGCTTGTATTTTCCGTTGTGTCTGAATGGCGTTTAAACCCCTGTGTGGGATTCCTGAGTGGACTTTTGTTTCGTTTTTATCATTTAATAAACGTGGGCTACCAGGCCCTTATCTATAAAGGCCTGTCTGATGTGGACTCACTAAATGAAAAAGCATCTACCACTGAGCTGAACAATCCCCCATGCCACTAATATATATAATCACACACACAAAATCGGAAGTAAAATTTTGTCCGATGAACGATCTGCCGATTTTCTAATCGTTAGTATGGTGCCTGCAACAGCCCATTCCAAATTTTCGGATGATAAAAACTTAATGTGCAGGCTGTAAAATTTTTGTCGGATGTGAACACAACGTCCGATTTTCGTTTAATCAGTACAGTTTTCATCTGAAAAAAATCGTAAGAACAAGACTACACATGCTCAGAAACGAAAGAACACATACAAAACAATTCAACACATTACATCACTTCTAAGTTGAATTCTGTCATATGTTGTGTAACCTCTTCACTTTCTATATGAGTTTAGCAGCATACAAAAAACGGACGAAAATTTGTCCTATAATCTGATCGTGTGTACCCAGCTTTAGTCTATAGAGTTCAATATTGAATTGGCCCACCCTTTGCAGCTATTACAGCTTCAACTCTTCTGGGAAGACTGTCCACAAGGTATAGGAGTGTCTCTATGGGAATATTTGACCATTCCTCCAGATGTGCATTTGTGAGGTCAGGACTCTGTGCAGGCCAGTCAAGTTCCTCCACCCCCAAACTCACTCATCCGTGTCTTTATGGACCTTGCTTTGTGCTCTGGTCCAAATCATTAGTTGGGGGGGCATTATGGTGTGGGGTTGTTTTTCAGGGGTTGGGCTTGGCCCCTTAGTTCCAGTGAAGGGAACTCTTAAGGCGTCAGCATACCAAGACATTTTGGACAATTTCATGCTCCCAACTTTGTGGGAACAGTTTGGGGATGGCCCCTTCCTGTTCCAACATGACTGCGCACCAGTGCACAAAGCAAGGTCCATAAAGACATGACTGAGCGAGTTTGGGGTGGAGGAACTTGATTGGCCTGCACAGAGTCCTGATCCCAACTCGATAGAACACCTTTGGGATGAATTAGAGTGGAGACTGCGAGCCAGGCCTTCTCGTCCAACATCAGTGCCTGACCTCACAAATGTGCTTCTGAAAGAATGGTCAAACATTCCCATAGACACACTCCTAAACCTTGTGGACAGCCTTCCCAGAAGAGTTGAAGCTGTTATAGCTGCAAAGGGAGGGCCAACGCAATATTGAACCCTACGGACTAAGACTGGGATGCCATTAAAGTTCATGTGCATGTAAAGGCAGGCGTCCCAATACTTTTGACAATAAAGTGTATTTCTGAAACATCAGCAGCTACTGGCTTTCAATTTTCATATGTCCGAATGAAGTTCCTCTTTAATCCCTGGTCCAGCAGAACCAATAGCATGGACAGGGAAAGTCCATAGCTGCATGTTTTATTCAGTTATTGTATTAGTTATCCTCTATGTAAAGGAAGCTATGAAGGAATAACCACATGAATCATAAGGATATGTTTACATGCCAGAATCCTGTACACCAGCATACACACATCTCTGTAGGTGTGTGTTTATATAAACCGGTATACACCGAACAAATGGTGCTAGCAGATGACTGGTCTCCCTATTACTCCATTCTGAGTGTTGTAAAGCCATTTATTCTATTTCATCCCCTTTGGAAGACCCAGATAATCTATTAAAGGACTGCTGCACCCAAGATGAAGCAGTATATACCAGTGGCGTCACTAGGGTTGGTGTCACCCGGTGCCAAAAAAATTGGTGTCACCCCCCTCCACCAACTACCTCAGTACAGACCCCCCTCCACTAACTACAGACCCCACTCCATCAATATAGCCCCCCTCCCTCAGTACAGACCCCCTTCCATCAATATAGACCCCCCACTAAGTACAGACTCCCCTCCCTCAGTACAGACCCCCTCCATCAGTACAGACCTCCGCTCAGTGCAGACCCCCTTTCCTCAGTATAGACCTCCCACTAAGTACTGACCCCCTCCCTCAGTACAGACCCCCCCATCAGTACAGAAACCCTCCCTCAGTGCAGAGTCTGCAGACCCCCCTCCATCAGTATCAACCTCCCACCTCAGTGCAGACTGCCCCATCAGTACATACACCCCCCCCCCCCAGTGCTGATCCCCATCAGTATAGAATCCCCCTCAGTGCAGAGCCCCCATTAGTATAGAATCCCCCTCAGTGCAGAGCCCCCCATTAGTATAGAATCCCCCTCAGTGCAGAGCCCCCATTAGTATAGAATCCCCCCAGTGCAGAGCCCCCATTAGTATAGAATCCCCCCAGTGCAGAGCCCCCATTAGTATAGAATCCCCCCAGTGCAGAGCCCCCATTAGTATAGAATCCCCTCAGTGTAGAGCCCCCCATTAGTATAGAATCCCCCCCAGTGCAGAGCCCCCCATTAGTATAGAATCCCCTGCACATGTCCACCCACATACTGTATACATGAAGTTTACAGACCTCAGAACAGCGCGGATGATACACACAGCCGTGTGTGTCCCTCGGGCTCCTCCTCCTCCTGTGTGGATGTAAACAGGGAGGAGGGGGAGGGGGAGGCGGCTTCAGACCGCTGTGCTGAGGGACACAGTGACAGCGCAAGTCCCGTGGAGCAGATCAAGGCAGCGGGCAGTGTTAGCGGTGCGTGCCGCTACCTACGGGTGTCACCCCTCTGGCGGGTGTCACCCGGGTGCGGCCCGCACCCCCCGCACCCACCTAACAACGCCACTGGTATATACATACCTCCTAACATTTTGAGATGGGAATGAGGGACACTTACTAGCAAATGTATGTAGGCATAGGACACGCCCCCTGCCACACCCCCTTAAAGGAGAATTAACCCAAAAAAGTTATTTAAATCCACTAATGCTTTTTTTTTTATATTGGCTTTTAAAATGTACAAATGCAGCAATTTAGAAATTGGATTAACCACTTCAGCCCCGGAAGGAATTACCCCCTTCCTGACCAGAGCGTTTTTTGCGATTCGGCACTGCGTTGCTTTAACTGACAATTGCGCGGTCGTGCGACGTGGCTCCCAAACAAAGTTTATGTCCTTTTTTTCCAACAAATAGAGCTTTCTTTTGGTGGTATTTGATCGCCACTGCAATTTTTATTTTTTGCACTATAAACAAAATAAGAGCGACAATTTTGGAAAAAACGCATTATTTTTTACATTTTGCTATAATAAATATCCCCCAAAAATATATAAAAAAACATTTTTTTTCTTCAGTTTAGGCCGATCGTATTCTTCTACATATTTTTGTTTAAAAAAAAATCGCAATAAGCGTTTATTAATTGGTTTGCGCAAACGTTATAGTGTTTACTAAATAGGGGATCGTTTTATGGCATTTTTCTTAATAATTTTTTTTTTTACTAGTAATGGCGGCGATCAGCAATTTTTATTGTGACTGCGACGTTATGGCGGACATGTCGGACATTTTTGACACATTTTTGGGACCATTGTCATTTATACAGCGATCATTGCGATTAAAAATGCACTGATTACTGTGTAAATGACACTGGCAGTGAAGGGGTTAACCACTAGGGGGCGGGGAGGGGTTAAGTGTGTCCTAGGGAGTGATTACTAACTGTAGGGGGGATGGGCTGTGTGGGTGACGTCACTGATCTCTGCTCCTATGACAGGGAGCAGAGATCGAGTGACACTTGTCACTAGGCAGAACGGGGAGATGCTGTTTACAATGGCATCTCCCCGTTCGTCCTCTCCGTGAGGCGATCGCGGGTATCCCCGCGGCGATCGAGTCCGTGAGACCCACGACCCGACTCACGGAGCTCCCGATCGGCGCGCGCGAGCACACCGCCGGTGGCGCGCATGCAATGGCACGGCGGGGAATTTAAATGGACCTACTGGTACGCCCATTTGCCCAGCCGTGCCATTCTGTCGACGTACATCGGCGTGCGCCGGTCGGGAACCGGTTAAAGTGGGAAACATTGAAAGATAAAAAGTGCATTTTATATACATCTATATAGATCAGACTAAAATGAGGAGGAATGAGGGACAGAGGGACATTGCTCCAAATCAGGGACAGTCCCTCGAAATCAGGGACAGTTGGGAGGTATGGTTTATACATTGCGTGAAAGATAACTGATATTAGAGCTTGGTAGTTGTATTTGTTATTATACAGTATTATAGGGCGTACACACGGTTGGACTTTGTTCGGACATTCCGACAACAAAATCCTAGGATTTTTTCCAACGGATTTTGGCTCAAACTTGTTTTGTCTACACACGGTCGCACAAAGTTGTCAGAAAATCCGATCGTTCTAAACGCGGTGACGTAAAACACGTACGTCGGGACTATAAACGGGGCAGTGGCCAATAGCTTTCATCTCTTTATTTATTCTGAGCATGCGTGGCACTTTGTCCGTCGGATTTGTGTACACACGATCGGAATTTCCGACAACGGATTTTGTTGTCGGAAAATTTTATCTCCTGCTCTCCGACTTTGTGTGTCGGAAAATCCGATGGAAAATGTCCGATGGAGCCTACACACGGTCGGAATTTCCGACAACACGCTCCGATCGGACATTTTCCATCGGAAAATCCGACCGTGTGTACGGGGCATTAGAGTGGTGCAGCAAGTCATATTACCATTGGATTCATTAGAGAGGAAAGTTATTATCATCATCAATACATAGGGGCCTATTAATTTAATATTTTCATCCAAAATTCACTAATTTTTCTAATTAAATCTTATATAAAAATGAGTAACTCATGAATGAAAACAATAATTAACTCCATATATTTTTTTCCTTGCAATCTTAAATGCTTTATTCTTAGGCTAAGTCTAAGTTCACTTTTTTTTCTAAAATCCAGTTCCCCTATGTACCAATATACCAGTAATGAACCTCTGGTTTTGAAGACCAGGCCTATGTCCATCCATGGCTGTAGTTTGCAGATCACTTCAGAAGCTTCCTAATAGACAGAGGACAGACACACAGGACGGACCAGCCAGTATGACCCAGGAAAGAGTTTACCAGCTGTCCTCATTAGCACACCTTCACCCATCAACTACGTTTTCACAGCACCCCCCAACATTCCTCCATATGTTAATTTGCCTGACTTCCCCAGTGTCCCTTCAGACTGGCTCAGAGTGCATGTTAAAATTCCCTGGGGCCACATGGCCCACAGACATCTCTGATGTAGTCCAAGTGCCTGCCTGATTGGATACAGAGTGATTGGATTGATGGTGTCTCCTCCTATTATATCGTTTTGGTAAATCTAAAGGAGATTGTACAGATTGTATAGTGTATGGCCACATTTATACACCTAAAATTACCTAGTTGCGCTTAGAGGGGCATTAATTAATGGCTCACCAAACACAGAAGAAAACATACATTTTGCCAGATGTAAAAACAGGTGACAAATGCAGTAACACATTTACAAAAATGTCCTATGAGCTACTTTGCCAGGTGGAGCGCAGCCCATTGAAATCAACAGTCTGCCCTAAGTGTGTCACTGAAAAAACAAGCCAAAAAACATGCGCTCCCATTACTCTAGGTGATAATGGGGCTTGAAAGTGAAATTGGTGCATTTACAGAAGACTAATGAGGCTCCATTCACATCTGCGTGTTTCCAAACGTATGGCAAACTGCACAGAAAATGTGCGCTTTGCCATGCGTTTCATAAATGCTGCACATGTGTATCGTGTTTGTGTTGTCATCACATGTTAAAGGCTCCCCAAGTGCGGCAAACACACTGAAAACTGCGGTAACGCACCATGCGCCGCTCCAAAAATAGTTCTGGAGCGATTGTTCTGCGTAAGTCAGTCTATTCAAGTGAGTGGGCTGCTCTATGCGTGACGAGTGAAAACACTCCAAAACAAACGCATGCGGGAATGTGAGTTTTTGTTAGGTGGATTCGAGATGTGAATGAAGTCTCATGACTGAGTGTCTCCGTCTACTCCCTCCTATGTACTTATGTAAAGATGCCATACACTATGCAATCTGATTGTACAATCTCTGTACAATTTCCTTTTAGATTTACCAGAACTATGGAATAGAGGACAAACCTGAACCATCCATTCAATTTGTAGCAAATCAGGCAAGCCCTTGCACTACATAGCTGATGGGAGATCTAAAGGAGATTGTACAATCAGATTGTATAGGAAGTGGGTGGAATATGGTATCGTAATGAGGGAGGTGTAGTCCAGAGTGGTGAACACACCCTATCATGCCCTCTTCTGTGATGCAACAAGGAAGTGATGGCTTCTGGGAGATGACCTAAGTTGAAGTGAATGCTGATACAAGCTACGGGAAGTGATGTGATCTGAAAATCCATTCAAGGATACAAGACTGACAAGATTCTAAATATCATGTGAATGAGGTCATTGAGAGAAAAGCACATAGGGAGGGCTGGGTCAGGAATGACATTGAAAAACGCTTCTATTTATTATGAAAAGTGAAATTCTGCCCAAAACAGGTGAACTTATCCTTTAACCGCTTCCCGACCGACTCCTGTATTTATACGGCCGCAGAATGGCTCTGCTGCGTGAATCGCCGTATGTATACTGCGGCTGGTTTAATGAACCATAGCAGGTGCACGCGCGCGCCCGCTGCACAGCGGGGAACCCGATGCGCGTGGCCAGCAGGCACGATCCCCACCGGCCACCCACGATTGCGGGCACGAGAGCAGGTACGGGGGTTTGTGTGACAGATCGTTGACAGAGCATTGTTCCTACTTAGTAGGAACACACAAATCCCTGTCCTCTCAGGGGAGGAGAGACAGATCGTCTGTTCCTACTAAGTAGGAACAGTGATCTGTCTTCTCTCCCAGTCAGTCCAATCCCCTCACAGTTAGAACACACACTTAACCCCTCCCTTGATCGCCCCCTAGTGTTAACCACTCCCCTGCCAGTGACATTTATACAGTAATCAGTGGCTATTTTTAGCTCTGATCGCTGTATAAAATGTCAACGGTCCACCGCAATATCGCAGTCCCGATAAAATCGCAGATGCAGATCCCTGCCATTACTAGTAAAAAAAATAAATAAATAAATAAAAATGCCTAAAATCTATCACCTCTTTTGTAGAGGCTATAACTTTTGCGCAAACCACTCAATATATGCTTATTGCGATATTTTTTGGTAGAAAAAAAAAATGTAGAATACACGTCGGCCTAAACTGATGAAGAATTTTTTTTTTAATTTGGGATATTTATTATAGAAAAAAGTAAAAAATGTGTTTTTTTTTGTTTTGTTTTTTTCAAAATTGTTGCTCTCCTTTTGTTTGTATAGCGCAAAAAATAAAAACCACAGAGGTGTACAAATACCACCAAAAGAAAGCTCTATTTGTGGGGGGAAAAAAAGGACATAAATTTTGTGTGGGTATAACATCGCACAACCACGCAATTGTTAGTTAAAGCGATGCAGTGCCGTATCGCAAAAAATGGCCTAGTCAGGAAGGGGGTAAATTCTTCCGGGGCTGAAGTCATTAAAGATTATGCACTTAGTGGGTTTGCCTGTTTTGTTTCAAATGCTGCTTAATGCATTGACAAACCTCCCTAAAACCAGTCTGTCTGGAGAGCTGGTCACCTGCTGACTTGGCAACATCCACAGGCAGCTTAAATCTTCAATAAAAAAAAGTCCAACACAACCCAATTTTACTTCAGCTAATTGCAGTACAGATGTTTTGTGAAACATTTTAAAGAAACTGTACTTGTGCATGAAATATGTAAAAATATTTGATATGTGTAAAGCAGCAACTCTACCATGAGATATTCATCACAAAAATCACAACATATTGAGCTGCACTAACAAAGTTAGTAATCAACATACATGTCATATAATTAAATGAAATAATGGGTAACTTATGTAAACCAAAAATAACAAATAATTGAATAAAAACAGAAAAAAAACCCATAAATGCATAAAAGTCCACGTGAGTGAAGAATCTTCTTCTTAAGTGCTCACAAAAATATATCAGCATAGTGAGTGTCCATCACCAAAAGCTAAAACGTCCATGTGTAGAACCGCCACCTCTTATGGAAGAAATGCACACGTAGCAGCTGCAAATGATGCTCTACCTAAAGATAGGACATAAAGGCTCAAAAGGAACAACCAGGCTAGAGGTCATCTGGAGCAGTTCTAGATGCTCTCCCTAAGGGGCGAGAAGTTATATGGTGGCCCTCCACATAACATCATCCCACAGGAATTCACACAGGGACAAAGAAACAAAACACTCCAATAGTGTAAAACCTTCTAACTTGATATATTGTACAAACAGAACACCCACACTTCCAGAAATGTGAACGCGATGACGTCAGCACGCAGCTCCATCCTACATGTTTTGTCACACATGACATCACCCAGGACATTTATGATTTTATTTCTGTATTTATTCACTTATTTGAGTTTTTTTTAATTTACATATGTTGCATATTATTTCATGCATTTAATTATATGACATGTATGTTGATTACTAAGTTTGTTAGGGCAGCTCAGTATGTTGTGACAGGAGATGTTTTTCCAGCCCTTTGAAGTGCAAGAAGAAAATGGGGTTGATTTACTAAAACTGGAGAGTGCAAAATCTGGTGCAGCTGTGCATGGTAGCCAATCAGATTCTAACTCTCAGCTTGTTCAATTAAGCTTTGACAAAAAAATGTGGAAGCTGATTGGTTTCTTTGCAGAGCTGCACCAGATTTTGCACTCTCCAGTTTTAGTAAATCACCCCCAATTCCTTTCTTAAGCCCTGTCTCTGTGAGGAGGGAACATGGAAAAAATAGGGAGGGTCTAGCTAGGACTGAACTAACTAGTACTAAACAGGAGAGGAGGACAGAGGGAGAAACCCAAGTCACAAACAAGTTGTAGTGGCCCAAAACCGCCATTAGATGTCAGTATACTACAAAACAATCATAATGCTTGATGCAGTTCAGTACAACAAAGAAATAAATAAAATATAAGTGGCACAGAACACCCTCACAAAGATATTAACTAAGCAAACTAGGCATAGATAGAGTAGGGAAAAGTTAGCAACCCATCTGGTTTTTAAGTTACTTGTATGGGATAAAAGGATGAAAGCGTCAACTGTAGGTTCTTGTCCAGATATGAATTTTCATTTATCATAGTATAAAAGGGTCTATCAAAAGTTGATAGATTTTTTTTTTTTTGCCTGTGTACCCACTGAAGAGTTTCACCTTCTCTGTGATTGAAAGTGAAGGAAAGTCCAACATTTTGAGTTGTCACTGCAACAGAAATATAAGTGGAAATCTTTCAATGTCTTGTGGAGAGGAAGTAGAAGTAAATCCTCTCAAAAGATTAAAGCTGTGTTAAACCCTAAATAAAAAATGTAATATATTGCAGCTTACCAATCATTAGATGCAGTGGCGGCTGGTGAAGTTTTAGGATGGGGGGGCGCCAGACCCCACCCTTACTTTTTTTACCCCCCCCCCCCCCCACTTGGTGAAAATGGGTATGGTTTCAGCAAAATAGTGGGCGTGGCTCTAAGGTGGTGTGGTAAGCGTCTGAGATGAACGAAGGATGGATGGAGGGATGGAGAGAGAGGGAAGGAGAGAGGGAGGGACAGCAGGCCCAGATTCTACACAACAATAGAGATATGTGTATTCTAGAAAGTTTAACAATCAGCAGATAAAGATACTCCAAACACCTGGTGTTAGCACTTCAATCATCCCGGCACCATGGTTGTTATGGTGTCAGGATAATTGAAGCGCATTATTTCTATTATTACATTGTAATATAAAATTAAATCATTCAACTCCCAATGATGCAGAATCAGTGGGAGCCCTGAGCCCATCACTTGCCACGTCGCCTGCCACCAGATGTCATCAGGTGCCCCCAGCAGAGTCCGTCTTTACATCAGGTGCCCTCAACCGAGTCCCTCCTTACATCAGGTGCCCCCGGGGGAGTCCTTCCTTACATCAGGTGTCCCCAGCGGAGCCTCTCCTTATACCTGTATCCCCAGCAGAGCCCCTTCTTATACCTGTATCCCCAGCAGAGCCCCTCCTTACATCTGTGTCCACAGCAGAGCAGCAGGGTCCTCCTCACATCTGTGTCCCCGGCAGCACAGCACTCCTTCAAGCCGCGTCTGTAGCTAGTTCCTGCCTTTCTCCGTGTGTTCAGTGGAGAGGGGAGGGGCCTCCCCTCTCCACTGGACACAAGGGGATTAGTCCCCACGGAGACCATCTTTTTGTAGCCCGCCGGAAGTGATTTTGTTCTCACACCCGGCGCCCGAACACAGTGCACGTAGGACATTTTTTTCAATTTTTTTTTTTTTAAAGGGGCCGTTTAAAAAAAAAAAAAAGTTTTTTTTGGTGACTACAGGGGGGGGGGGGGGGGGGGGGCGTTACCCGGGTGCCCCCTATTGACGGGCCACCACTGATCAGATGTGGTAGCTTCATTCGTTTTCTTTTATAAGGCTTTTTTCCCTCTGAAGAAAGATATAGAAGAAAGAGACTAAAAAAAACTGATGCAGCCATCACATCTAAGAATTGGTAAGCTGCAATGTAATAAATGTTTGCTTTTGGGGATTAATGCCACTTTAACTTAAATGCCCACCTGTCCTACAAAACATACTGACCTACTGTATTCACCCATTCCTATAGACTTGAATAGAAATGGAAAAGCTGACGGATGTGAACAGAAGCCCATCAACACAGGCCCTAAGGATGAGTTGCTCCTGAGTGGAAAATTGACATAAAATATATCTATATTTTATATCAATCATGTCTCATGATCTCATGTCTCCTCTCAAGCGCCTCACTTCCAGCGAGAATAAATGTATTGTTTGTAGCCGTTCCTCGTAATTGAGGTCCTCCAGTCCCCTTATTAGTTTTGTTGCCCTTCTTTGGACTCTCTTCAGTTCCAGCACATCCCTTCGGAGGACTGGTGACCAGAACTGGACAGGAAACTCCAGATGAGGCCTAACCAGAGTTTTATAAAGTGGCAGAATTATAGTTTTGTCCCTGAAGTATATCATTTTTTTATGCATGCTAATATTCTGCCTGCTTTGGTAGCTGCAGCTTGGCATTGCATGCTGTTGCTCAATCTGTCATTTATTAACACCCCTAGATTCTTCTCCATCCTTGAGTCTCCCATCGGCTCTCCCCCTAATGAATATTTTGCATTTATGTTTTTTGCCCCCAAGTGCATTACTTTACATTTCTCCAAATTAAGGCCCCTTTTGCACAGGGCTGTCTGTGTACGAACTTCGCTTGCTCAGCGGGGTTCGCTCCATTGATCCCGCTAAGCAGGCAGATGACAGGTCCGTCTCTGCTCACTGTGGAGAGACGGACCTGTCAAATCTCCGCTCTCCCCTTTGGGGGATCGGATGAAAACGTTTTAATCCGATCTGCAGCTCACTTCCTTGTAGAATGTTAGATTGACCTCAGCGCAGCATTTGATACAGTGGACCACAATACTTTACTTGTCCGCCTCTCAGAAGTGGCAGGAGCCACAGGTCCGGCTCGAAAATGGTTTGCATCCTTCCTAGAGAATCGCTTTAAGATAGTGAAGCTAGGAACATTCACCTCAGAAACCCGGGCAATCTCCTGCGGAGTTCCTCAGGGCTCACCCCTATCACCAGTACTATTCAACATATACATCCGCCCACTTCTCAATATCATCAGGAAAACCGATCTCTGCTTCCACTCATACGCTGACGACACCCAACTCTACTTTCGCATCACCGGACAAAAAAACCATCATCAACAATTAGAAGAATGCCTCAGTTCAATTGATGACTGGATGACCTTCAGCTCCCTCAAACTTAACGGCGCAAAAACAGAACTTCTTCTCCTACATGCCAACAAAAATTACAAAATTAAGACCCCGTGGACACCTCCCACCATCCTAGGACAGACCATCGCTCCAAGCCTCAAAGCCAAGAGTCTCGGAGTCATCTTTGACTCAGGAATGACAATGGATGCACAAATAGGATCAGTGGTGAGCGGTTCCCACCATCTCCTCCACCTCCTATGCAGACTCATCCCCTTCATCCCAGAAGAAGACAAAGCGGCAGTTGTGGGAACAATCATCAATTCCCGACTCGACTACGCAAATTCGCTATACTTAGGACTACCCCAATATGAGCTTGCGCGCTTACAACTCATTCAAAACACGGCGGCAAGACTGTTAACAGGAAAAAAACCCTGGGAATCTATTTCACCATCCCTAAAGTGGCTACACTGGCTAACCGTAAAGAATCGGATCAAATTCAAGACCCTCTGCCTCACCCACAAATGCATACAAGGAAACGCTCCGCTATATCTTCAGGAGAAAATAAAACACTATACACCCAATCGCAGCCTTCGATCAGCTAACCAAAACCTCCTCATCATGCCCAAATATCGCTATAAAGCAAAGGGAGAACGAAGATTCGCAGTCCAAGGACCTCGACTATGGAACGCTCTTCCGACCCACATCCACATGGAAGAAAACCATCAGGCCTTCAGGAAAAAACTAAAGACCTTCCTTTTCTAAGAGCTGGCAACAGAGAACGCATTTCTAGCGCCTTGAGGCAATTCAGTTCGCATTTGCAGCGCTCTACAAATCCTTCATTCATTCATTCATTCATCTGGCAGGAACGTCCTCTCATAAACCCATGCTGATTACCACTGATGATATACTTCTCCTCAGTAAAACTTTGGATATAGTCCCTAACCATCCCCTCCAAAAATTTACCCACTATTGATGTTAGGCTGACTGGCCTGTGATTCCCAGGAATATGTCTCTCTTGGCTTTTCTCCAATCAGCTGGTACCAATCCTATCATTATACTGTCCACAAAAATCAAGAATAATGGCCTGGCTATCACTTGATTGAGCTCTCTGAGGACTCTCGGGTGTAAGCCATCTGGTCCTGGTGATTTATTTGTGTTAAGTTTATTAATTCTTTCCACGACTCCGACCTCTGTTAGTAACACAACACATGACATACCCTTGTGGCTAACAGTGCAAGCGCTGTCAGTAAACCCCTCCTTTTCCTTCATAAACTGAGGAGAAGAAGGCATTTAGTACAGTTGCCTTTTCCCAGTCATATGTAGCCATCTTCTCATCCTCATCTTTTAAGTGTGCAATGTGCTCCGATTTTGTCTTTTTACTGTTAATATATCTGAAAAAAAATTGGGTTATTTTTATTCTCTTCCGCTACATGTCTCTCATAATCCTTTTTAGCCACCCTGATTGCACTTTTACATTTGTTATTGCATTCCTTGTAGTTGTCAGAAACCATGAAACAGACTGAGACAGAAGTACAGTTAAATCTCACTTGTTTAATAATAAAAAAAGGTAAACAGAGTAAACATAGTCAAAACATAGCCAGAGTTCAGGACCAGGAACGGATAGTCAGACAAGCCAAAAGGTCAGGGAGCCAGAAATGAGCGTAGTAGAACAGCAAGCAGGATCTGGAGCCAGAAGGAATGTCAGCCAAGCAAGTCTTTAACAGGAACACAGGAGAGTGTCTCTAGAGATGTGACCAAGGCGAAGGCACAGATCATCTGGGCTGGGCGGCTTAAGTAGGCAGGACTGACGAGCGAGATATCACGACAGGTGAGTCACTGTGGAGAGAAAGGAGCTGGCAATTAGCGGACAGCTGAGCGGCCATCTCAGAGAAGGAATGGCTGAGCCCAGCCCTGACAGTAGTGCAGGAATGCTGAAGGTGACCCATTCCTTTTATATTTTTTAAAGACCATACTTTTCTCCTTGATGAGCCTACTCACATTACGGTTTAGCCACCCAGGTTTAATTTTTGCTCTTCTATATTTATTGCCTATTGGAATGCACTGTTTGATACCTTTGTTTAATATGCCCCTAAAGCATTCCCACTTCTCTTCTGGATTCAATGATTCCAGAATTTGGTCCTAATTAATGTCATGTAGTTCAGTGTTTTTGTACTACCCATATGCTTACTTTTCCTGTGATTCATGCTAAACCCGATCATCCTATGAAACAACACTCCTAAGGCAGCATCCGTATAATGTTTAACTCAGAAGAGGAGAGGAATAAAGGGGCAGAGGCCCTCGTTTTGACTTTTCAGGCAATGGGCAAAAGTATAATACAGCGATTTTATTAACAAACAAGATTACAACAGACAGGTCATATATATAAAAGAGTTAAAAGCATACAATACATATTGACAAAAAATTGACACCGAATAGATGCTACCCTGTGCGGCAACACTTTTCGCTATTGCTTCTTCAGGACACACTGGGTTTTGGTTGAAAGAAAACAGGTCTCACTATGAAGATAAAACATATCGATCAGACATTTCATAACAGAGAACACATAATATGAAACTTTTAAGCTGTTTGCTATATCCATAGGACCTATGCATAATACACACATATAGCTACCTCACATATAACCGGTTGTCTACACATGGAAATCTCCCGGATGATCAGAAGTAAATCACCATTTATAACAGGAGGTGGACTCTCAATAATACCAATAGTCGGAAGGGTGGGCTATAAGGATCAACACATTAGTTGTATTCAGTATCCAGGAATTGAACAAATCCCATAGGCACATAATATAGATTTATTATTGTTATACACCACCCACATACCTGATAATGTACATAGATATAGGTATATCATTCACTGGGGGGGGAGGGGGGTGAGAAGTGCAAAACTTGAAAAATCCTGAATAATCAAGGAGGAGGCAAGAAAAGCCTCTCTGACCCTTAACAGTCCACATTTATTGGGAGATTAGACAAGTAGTTCCAAAAGACTGGAAAAAAATGTTTTCAAATAAATCCAGCAGGCACACTGTAGTGTTTAAACATGCTGGAGATATAAAACAAGAGAGGGAAATAGAGCAGATAGAGATGTCAGCATTTTGCTAAAGCAGCTCAGCAAGATAAAGGATTAGAGACAGGGCCGGACTGGCCTACCGGGATACCGGGAAATTTCCCGGTAGGCCGGGTGCCCTGGGGCCGCTTTGAGCGGCGGCTGCAGTGCTCCCCTCCCTCCCTACCTCTGTCTTCCGGCTTCTCCTCTTGTATGGCACGGAGCTCGGTCTGTGTGTGTAAGGCAGCGCTGTAACAAGGTCCTGCCCCCCTAAACCGGCTCGTGTAATAGTCTTCTAGACGGAAAACTGATTGAATCGGTGTTCAGCCTATGACATGAGCTGGTCTAGGGAGGCGGGACCTTGTTACAGCGCCGCCTTACACACACAGACCCAGCTCCGTCCGTGCCATACATCGGCCACTGTGTGTGATCCAGGAAATGGTGAGGCTGCAATTGATAGGCACAGAGGCTGCAATTGGTAGGCACAGAGGCTGCAATGGTGGGCACACAGAGGCTGCAATGGCGGGCACACAGAGGCTGCAATGGCTGGCACACAGAGGCTGCAATGGCTGGCACACAGAGGCTGCAATGGCTGGCACACAGAGGCAGCTACAAACACTGTAGCTGCTGACTTTTAATATGGACACTTACCTGTCCAGCGAGCCTGCGATGTGCCCCCCCCCCCCCAGGCCGATCTGTCCATCGGATCGGCGGCTGGCGCCGCCATCCTAACCAGTGCTGGGACAAGGCCATTTGGTGCCCAGGGCGAAGATGGCAAACTGCGCCCCCCCCCCCCCGTTTTTAATAAAGAATCAATGTCGTTTCAAAACAAGAATATATCAAGCAGTAGAACAGCCGCTATGATCGTTCTTATAGTGTAGAGAATAGCCGGCTAAAAAAGTTGATATCTCATTGATGCCTGTAGCTGCACCCATCATTCAGATATCCCCGCACAAAGTCAAGGACGTCATATGACAACCGGCGGGCGGAAAGTGGTTAAAAGACATTTTTTTTTAACACAAAGTTGTCCGTTTATACAATATTTCTAACACATAGCATGTACATACCAAAAATGACACCCCAAAATAGATTCTTCTACTCCTCCTGAGTACTGCGATACCACAAGTGTGAGACTTCCACAGCCTGGCCACATACAGAGGCCGAATACAGCCGAGTATGGCTGGGTATGGCAGAGTATGGCTGGGTATGGCAGAGTATGGCTGGGTATGGCAGAGTATGGATGGGTATGGCAGAGTATGGCTGGGTATGGCAGAGTATGGCTGGGTCTCACCGAGTATTGCAGAGTATCACAGAGTATGGCTGGGTATGGCAGAGTATGGCTGGGTATGGCAGAGTATGGCTGGGTATGGCAGAGTATGGCTGGGTATGGCAGAGTATGGCTGGGTATGGCAGAGTATGGCAGGGTATGGCAGAGTATAGCTGGGTCTCACCGAGTATTGCAGAGTATGGCAGAGTATCACAGAGTATGGCTGGGTATTGCGGGGTTTTGCGGGGTATTGCACAGTGTTGCGGGGTATTGCAGAGTATTGCAGAGTATTGCGGGGTATTGCAGGGTATTGCACAGTGTTGCGGGGTATTGTAGAGTATTGCAGAGTATTGCACAGTGTTGCGGGGTATTGCAGAGTATTGCGGGGTATTGCACAGTGTTGCGGGGTATTGCAGAGTATTGCGGGGTATTGCAGAGTATTGCACAGTGTTGCGGGGTATTGCAGAGTATTGCGGGGTATTGCAGAGTATTGCGGGGTATTGTGGGGTATTGCAGAGTATTGCACAGTATTGTGGGGTATTGCAGAGTATTGCACAGCGTTGCAGGTTATTGCACAGTATTGTGGAGTATTGCACAGTGTTGCGGGGTATTGCAGAGTATTGTGGGGTATTGCAGAGTATTTCAGGGTATTGTGGGGTATTGCAGAGTATTGCAGAGTATTGTGGGGTATTGCAGAGTGTTGCGGGGTATTGCAGAGTATTGCACAGTGTTGCAGGGTATTGCAGAGTATTGCAGAGTATTGCACAGTGTTGCGGGGTATTGCAGAGTATTGTGGGGTATTGCAGAGTATTTCAGGGTATTGTGGGGTATTGCAGAGTATTGCAGAGTATTGTGGGGTATTGCAGAGTGTTGCGGGGTATTGCAGAGTATTGCACAGTGTTGCAGGGTATTGCAGAGTATTGCAGGGTATTGCAGAGTATTGCGGGGTATTGCAGAGTATTTCAGGGTATTGTGGGGTATTGCAGAGTATTTCAGGGTATTGTGGGGTATTGCAGAGTATTGCACAGTGTTGTGGGGTATTGCAGAGTATTGTGGGGTATTGCAGAGTATTGCACAGTATTGTGGGGTATTGCAGAGTATTGCACAGTATTGTGGGGTATTGCAGAGTATTGCACAGTATTGTGGGGTATTGCAGAGTATTGCACAGTATTGTGGGGTATTGCAGAGTATTGCGCAGTATTGTGGGGTATTCAGCAGTGGTGGTCACTGGTCATTAACCTCGCCTCAGCCTCCTCCCCTCCCCCAATCCAGCCATTTATCAATCTGTTTTTTAGTGTTTACTTACACAAGTTCAGACTCAGAAGTTATGAGTCTGAACTTGTGTAAGTAAACACTAAAAAAAAGATTAATAAATGGCTGGACTGGGGGAGGGGGGGAGGCTGAGGCGAGGTTAATGACCAGTGACCACCACTGCTGAAGATCTGAGTCAGAACACTGGCACACATGACACTGGCACTGCACTCTTCTTCCTTTCAGATCCAGCAGCCTGAGCCAGCCAGCCAGCCAGCAGCTCCTCAGCTCCTCAGCTCTGCTCCGCTTGATGTAACAGACAGCGCGCCGACACAACTCACAGCTCCCGCCTCCCTGCGCTCGTCTGTGTCCTCCCACCTCGTCTCCGGCCGTGAGTGACGTCACGGCGCTGGCAGAGACTACGGGACTCCTCCGTAGGGGAGTAAACATTGTAGTTGTGTGCTGAGGGAAGGGAGGATCATGCAGGAGCGCACAAGGGGGATTTGTACAGTGCCGCTGGGCGCTGTACATGCACTGTACAGTATTATTGTACACACTGGCATGGCAGAAATTCACCTGCAGGCTGCGCCCCCCCCCCCCATACCAAATGGTACCGCCCAGGGCACGTGCCCCTTCCGCCCCTGCCTTGTACCGGCCCTGATCCTAACTAAGGGGAACATGCAGTGGAGCCTTGCGGCTTCACTGCCAGTTTCCTACTGCGCATGCGCGGGTCGCGCGGCGCTTTGTGAATGGCCCCGTTGGTTTCTGGGACACACATGTCCCAGAAGGCAACGGGGCCGCTCGCCGAAGAGAAGGGAGCGCAGCGGAATAGGAAGAGGCAGATTAGGAAGACTGCCTAGCAACAGGGCTTTCAGGTAAGTTAAAAATTTTTTTTTTTTTTCAAATATGTTTTTTTTTTTAATTTTTTAAAAAAAATTGATGCACTTTTTTATTTTAGGGTGGCCCTCCACTTTAAATGATTTTAGCAACTGGCTGCAATATAACAAAGAGTGAAAATTTTAAGGGGGTCTGAATACTTTCTGTTCCCCACTGTGTATATATAAATATATATAATACACTCTTCAAATATGCTTTAAAATACATGGTTTTCCCTTTCACGAATAAGGAAATAATGAAGTTATGATGGTTTTGATGTTGGCCTGGCATGACATTTTTTCCAGGGCTGGTTTTTATTCACAGTCCGGCCCTGATCAGAGCCATAATTGTACAAGAATCGTCAGCTTACCAGTGGTGACTAATCATTCAGTAATACCTCAGGAACCTACAGAGTGGAGCCGCACTGAGCCTTTCACTTGAAAGGCTACTTATGTGTGTCCAGACAGCTGGACTTCATTAACATGCCGCCGCCCACGGCACACTCCCATATGGGCAGCCAATGAGCGGCTGGATACGTCTCTCCTGCTCCCTCATCACTCATCAGAGCGGAGGGGAACAGCTGACAAGGGGGAGACGCTCACATAGCTTCCGCCTGCTTCACACAGCCTGTCAGAGACAAGATCACATGACAGGGGGAGAAATCCATCCGGCCAGCTCACATCACATGGATAAGGCTCAGAGAGGCTTTTCTTGCCTCCTCCTTGATTATCCAGGATTTTTCAAGTTTTGCACTTCTCACCCCCCTCTCCCTCCGGTGAATGATATACCTCTATCTATGTACGTTATCGTTATCGGGTATGTGGGTGATGGATAACAATTTTAAATCTATATTATGTGCCTGTGGGATTTGTTCAATTCCTGGATACTGAATAAAACTAATGTGTTGATCCGGGAGATTTCCATATGTAGACAACGGGTTATCTGTGAGGTAGCTATATGTGTGTATTATGCATAGGTCCTATGGATATAGCAAACAGCTTAAAAGTTTCATATTATGTGTTCTCTGTTATGAAATGTCTGATCGATATGTTTTATCTTCATAGTGAGACCTGTTTACTTTCAACCAAAACCCCGTGTGTCCTGAAGAAGCAATAGCGAAACGCGTTGACGCACAGGGGCTCACTAGCATCTGTTCGGTGTCAATTTTTTGTCAATATGTATTGTATGCTTTTAACTCTCTTTTCTATATATGACATGTTGTAATCTTGTTTGTTAATAAAATTGTTTTATTATACTTGTGTCCATTGCCTGAGCAGTCCGAACGAGGGCCTCTGCCCCTTTATTCCTCTCCTCTTCTGATCATCCTATGATCGCTAGATCCCAAGTTGTTGTGTATCTCCACATCTGAGATCAGACTTGGATCATTCGTAATTAATAGATCTAACAGGGCATTCTTTCTAGAAGGGGAATCCACCAATTGGGACATGAAGTTGTCCTGTAAAACATTCATGAAATGATGGGCCTTTAATGAGTGAACTGTTCCCTGCCCAGTCAATATCGGTTTAATTGAAGTCCCCCATTATGATTACATTTCCCTTTTTCCCTGCCATTTCTAACTGAGATAGCGGTTCCAGTTCCTCCTCCTCCTTCATGTTGGGTGGCCTATAACATACCCCCACTATTTATTATTTTCCCACTTACTTCCTCTCTTTATAATTCTACTCACACTGATTCTACTTCCCCCTTACATAATGTCGCTCCTCTCTACCACCCTTGTATCATTTTTTACATATAGACCCCCCCTCTACCTTCCCTGTCCTTTCGATACAAGGAATACCCCTGTTTATTTGCCAGCCAAATGTGAGCTGTCAAACCAAGTTTCAGTTATTCCCACAAAGTCTAAGTCCTCCTCGTGTAATTGCAGCTTCATATCTGCTATTTTGTTCGCTAGGCTCCTAGCATTTGTGTATACGCCTCTTAGTTTCGTACGAGTGCATATTATTTCCCCTCTTTGTTTCTCCTGGCTTTGTTTATGAATTTGAATTGCCCACTCCCTTACCCTGGGATTGTTTGTTATGGGTGTATTTTCACTGCTATTACCACTACCGACACTTCTATCACCCTCTGTCACCTGCTCCCTGACGGCTAACGCTTTCTCTGATCCCTCCCTCCCAGTACCTAGTTTAAAAGCCCCTCCAACCAAAACACTACTCCCCTCCCTGGGTGGACACATGGTCAAACTTTTTAACAACCTGGGCACGGGGTGACCATCCCACGAGACCACCCTCCAAGCCCACATAGCAGTGATCCCAAAAGAAGGCAAGGACCCCTCCCTATGCGGGAGCTATAGGCCCATCTCCCTATTGAATACTGACCTTAAATTATTTATTAAAATCATTGCAACTAGAATACAGCAACATTTCCATGCCCTGATTTATTTAGACCAGGTTGGCTTCGTCCCACTCAGAGAGGCCAGGGACAACACAACTAAAGTTCTTAATCTACTCCATGTAGCCAACACAACTAAGACCCCATGCGTTTTTCTAGGAACGGACGCTGAAAAGGCCTTCGACCGTGTTCATTGGCCTTTTCTGTTCTCGGTTCTGCGGCATATAGGTCTGGGAAGTAAGATGGTTAATTGGATTCGGTCCATATACTCCGGCCAGTCGGCCAGAGTCGGGGCTAATGGGGTTCTATCAGAACCCTTTAAAATCACTAACGAGACTAGACAGGGATGCCCCCGCCACCCCTTTTATTTGCCCTGTCCTTGGAACCCTTTCTGTGTCATGTACAGCTAAACCCAGATGTCACAGGTGTTAGTGTGGGAAACTCGCAACAGAAAGTATCAGCATATGCAGACGATATGATGTTTACACTTACAAAACCAATTATCTCTCTCCCAAACCTGCTACATGAATTTGAAATATACAGAGCGCTGTTCAACCTAAAAATCAGTTTCACCAAATCAGAAGCGATGGGGGTTGGTATACCACAACCAAAAAAGAAAAACAGATTCCCCAATTGGGGTTTTTAGGCAGCAAAAAAAGAGAGGGTAGAAGGCCAATACGTAAAAATATATCTTTATTATACAAAAAGTGACTTCAACACACTGGTTAAAAAGAATGAGCTCCAATAAGGGTGTTTACCAATACATGACACTCAACACATACACTGTATATATATGTTCATGACAACATGACATGTGCGTTGACGTATGGCAAAATTTGTGGATCTGACGCGTTTCGACCTATATATTCCAGGTCTTCTTCAAAGGTCAATGTAAAGTAGATAAAAGAGTATTGTATACATTTGAGTATTTAATATATATATATGGTCATTGTAATAGACCAAATGTTATATATAGGGCAACAAAAGTGCAATGACGTAAAACAGGGTAGTGTACTTACAATGTGAAGCTGCAGGAGAGACCGTCAGCTGGACAGAAAGGTGTTCAGGATGGTCGAGAGAGGATGAGGAAGTGTATATAAGCCCTTGATATTAGGGCGGGACTCCAACGTAGATTGATTGGTAGCAGGTGCCAGCATTCCACTAATGAGACCGCTCCGGGGGGACCGCGCTTGGGGGCATGGCAGCCGAAGGGCGGCCTCGTGTGGTCTCCTCGGCGTTCAGGGCGAGCGAAGGCTCCGTCCGCTGACGTCATCACCGTCGCAAATGCGTGACGCTCCCGCATCACGTGGCACGCGCGGGGCCCCGCGCATGCGCAGTGAGCGGAGACGTCCGGGGATGTCCCTGAACGCCGCCGGCAAGGGGGAATCCCCAATATGGCAGCCAGGTCCAGCCTGGGTATCCAATGGGGGACGGCGGGAGGGGGAGCCATCCATGTAGGAGTCCCTCCTCCCCGCCTTACCTTGCCGGGAAGGCACATCTAGGGAAATCAACCCCGGTACTTGGGCGGCGCCAGCAGCCATGATAACTGCTCATAGGGGGAAGGGAAACAAGCCATAAAGGGGACAAAAGATTCAATTATTGTACAAGATCAAGAAAATACAAGAATGATATAAAATTATAAATGTAAACATATCATCCTATATTGGTACATACAATTTTTGGCGGAGAGGATTTACACATGAGATATCCATATATGCAGAGTAAATTCACATGTCTAGGTATATGAAGGTAAAATAAAACACATTCTAGAGCAGAGGAGAGACAACAAAAGATGAAATTAAAATTAAATATACACTGCATATCAAAGAATATACGCAGAATAAATACATAAGTGGTCATAAATGTCCCTGGACTATCAGAAAGGGAATGGGAAAAGGGGGAGGAGGAGGGGAGAAGGGAAGGGAAGGACATGGAAACTGGTAAGAAGGTGGAGCAGAGGAAAGAGCCCTAAGAGGCACAGTTGCTCTCTGATGTTAGCAGAGGGCAAGGAAAAACCTTATTGCGTCTTGCCCGAAACAAACCCTTTTAGAAACGGGGCAAATGATATAGCATCATTTAGTCCCGGGAACGAAGTGGCATTTAATTGAAATATCCACTTTTGTTCATGTTGCAACAGGATTTTGTTCCAATCACCGCCTCGATTTGGTATATGTACTCTATCGAGGGCGGTGAAGGACACTTTTGGCATTCTATAGTTGTGTACTGACACGACGTGTCGGCCCAATGGTAGATAGTAATTGCCAATTTGCATATGATAAATATGCTTGGACATGCGACGATGGAATTCCTGTTTGGTCTTACCAACATAATAAGCCAGACATTCACAAGACATAAGGTAAACAATCCCTCTTGTTTGACAATTCGTGAAATGTTTGGGCTTGAACAGTGCCCCATTTGGAAGATGGAAGGTTTTATCACGTCTAATGTATTGGCAGGTAGAACAATGTCCACAGGGGAAAGACCCCAAAATTGAACAGTGTTTGGATCTCTTTAATTCATCTTTAAACTCGCTTTGAACTAATCTATCTCTTAACGATATAGCGCGTTTGTAGGTAATTGATGGTTTATTGGAGATAAAGTTACGGACCTTTGGGTCATTCAACAATATAGGCCAATGTTTTTGGATGATATTGTTGACCACCTGATGTTGTCTGGAGAACCGTAAAATGATCCTAGTGGGGCCAGTGTTGGTGCCATCCATTGGCTTTTTTTTTGGATAAGAGTTCCGACCGGGATTGTGCAATTGCTCTATTGTATCCTTTTCGTAGGCAAGAGCGGCTGTAGCCTCGTGCCAACAATCTGGTTTGTAACTTATAGGCTTCCTCTTTGAAGAGGGTATCACTTGAACAGTTCCTGCGTAAACGCAGGTACTGTCCATATGGTATCGACCTCTTCAGAACTGTGGGGTGAAAGCTCTCGGCGTGCAACACTGTGTTGCTGGCCGTGCTTTTACGAAAGAGAGTGCTTGAGATCTTGTTGTCAGGAGTACGTGCCAGTTTGACATCCAAAAATGTCGTTTGATCAGGATCATAGGTCATAGTAAACTTCAGATTATATTTATTTTGGTTGATGTGATTCAAGAATTGAAGTAACATTTCCTCTGAACCCTCCCAGACGATGAGGACATCATCGATGTACCGTAGCCACAATTTGATGTGGCCCGTGTACACCGCGAGGTCCCCATCGTCTAGGAGGGCCTTCTCCCACTCCCCCAGGTACAGGTTGGCGTAGGCCGGGGCACAACAAGTGCCCATGGCCACGCCCTGCACCTGGAGGTAGTGGGAGTTATTGAAACAAAAGAAGTTATGATGTAGGATGTAGTCAAGTCCATCAACGATGAACTCGTTCAATGCCTCATCGTATTTTTGGCTTCG
The DNA here is from genome assembly GCA_037952835.1 of Lithobates septentrionalis. NCBI lineage: Eukaryota > Metazoa > Chordata > Amphibia > Anura > Ranidae > Lithobates > Lithobates septentrionalis. The sequence goes on along the minus strand of JBBDGP010003154.1, from coordinate 391,486 downwards.
ATGCAGAAGCGCCCGCACAGCAGCGATCCCCTGGTTATGGGGGATCGAGCTATACAGGGCCTCGACATCGATAGCCACCAAGAAGGAATTCACTGGAAGGATAAACTCTTCAATTATTTGTAACAGGTGTATTGTGTCCTTCAAAAACGAGGGCATACTAAGGACAAAGGGTTGCAGGAAAGAGTCGATAAGTCGGCTCAGATTTTCCGATATACCCCCATTGCCCGAAACGATGGGTCGTCCAGGGGGGTCTGTCTGACTTTTATGTATCTTGGGCAAGCTATAAAAAGTTGCCACCCTTGGATGTTTAGTACAAATGAATTCGTATTGGTCCTTAGTAATAACTCCCTTTTCAAATGCTGATTGAATCAGTCTGTAAAAATCGGTGTAGGAGTATACCACAACCACAACTTCTTCAACTCCGGGCGACCTTTAAACTGAAGTGGACAGACACCGCTTTGAAATACTTAGGCACCACTATCCCATCAAAGCTCTCCAAAATATTCAACCTAAATTTTCCCCCCCTTCTTAAATCTTCTCAAGAACTGGCACACGGGCCTCCATTCGTGGTTTGGCTGCTGTAATATGCTGAAAATGAGCATCCTCCCTAAATTTCTATATCTTCTCCAGGCATTGCCTATCCAAATTCCTGCAAGCTACTTTAAATTGACACACTCACTATTTATAGAGTTCATCTGGGCCCACAAACGACCACGATTAAGCAGGATGCTAATCCTTATATATAAGATCCAAACGGACCTTATAGACCCTGTGGGCCCTTTGTGCTAGAGGTCGACCGATATGTCGGCCGGCCGATATATCGGCCGATATTTGCCTTTTTTTACTTAATCGGCATCCGCTGATTGTGCTGATAAAAAAAGCCGAGACTTGCAAATGACTTCTGTAATAGAAGTCAATGCAAGTTTCCTGGAGTTATCTGTGGAGATTCTCTCCTCCCTGGGCAGCCTGCCAAGTCTGATAAGAAGATACATTGTATCTTTTCAAGTTCTTTTATCAATAGACTGAACTCTGTGTGTAGAAGTTCTCAGTTTAACCATTTAAAGACTCAATCTTTTCTGATACTTGTTGCTTACAAGTAAAAATCCTGTATTTTCTGCTAGAAAATCACTTAGAACCCCCAAACATTATATATATATATTTTTTAGCAGAGACCCTAGGGAATAAAATAGCGGTTGTTGCAATATTTTATGTCACACGGTATTTGCGCAGCGGTCTTTCAAACGCAATTTTTTTTAAAAAATTAATGAAATAAAAAAAAAAAAAAGCAGTAAATTAAGCCCATTTTTTTTCGTCCAAAAGTTTTGATTACCTGTTTTTGTGTATTTAATATTTAAGATATAGTTTTTTTTTTTTAATCTAAATTATACATACAAGTGAACTGATTGGAGGTTTGTTTTGTTTAATAAATGTGTAAATGTAAAAAAATTTCTGTATCACTTATTACTTAAGGTTGCCTTCACACTGGAGCGAGCATGCGTTGACGGTAAAATGCTGTTAGTTTTAGCGGCGCTTTACCGTCATTTTAGCGGCGCTATTCGGCTGCTAGCGGGGTGCTTATAACCCAGCTAGCGGCCGAGGAAGGGGTTAAATGCGCCCCTGAAGCGCTGCTGCCGAAACGCTTTGCAGGCGCTTCGGCAGCGGTGCACATTTATTTCAGTGGGCAGGAGTGGTGGAGCAGCGGTATACACCGCTCCAAAGATGCTGCTTGCAGGACTTTTTTTTAACATCCTGCCAGCGCATCACCTCAGTGTGAAAGCACTCGGGCTTTCACACTGAGACTGCAGGAGAGCCGTTTTACAGGCACTTTACAGGCGCTATTTTTAGCCCAAAAGCGCCTGAAAAATGCCCCAGTGTGAAAGGGGTCTAACTGTTAGATTTTATGAGATGAAGGGGAAAAAAAAAAAGATCGCCACTTAAACAAACAAAAATTGCAAAATCTTACAAAAAGAAATCAAAAGTATTCCATTTGGAATGGAAATTGAATACTTTAGATTTTTTTTTGTAAGATTTTGTAAGTCTTGTTTATTAAGGCTCCAGTCACACTAGCACGACTTGTCATGCGACTTTGGACATGACAAGTCACAAGACAAGCTACAACCATTTATTTCAATGGCATCCGTTTAGATAGGTGCGACTTAAAGTCACAGCAATTTTGAAAAGGTGCCTGCACTACTACGGTGCAACTTTTGATGTGACTTAGATCAATTGAGTGTAAAGTCGGATTAATGTCGCGCTCCAAAGTCACACTGGAAATCGTGCGTCTTTGGAGTCACGCTAGTGTGGATGGAGCCTAATAAATTTTAAGTGCAGCAATCCTACTTTGACTCTTTCTATATATGGCCCATTGGACAGCCAGATTGCATTGCACTGTGAATCCACCAATGTGCTTTTCACCACTATAGAAAGAGTCAAAGTAGGATTGCTGCACTTAAAATTTATTAGGCTCCATCCACACTAGCGTGACTCCAAAGACGCACGATTTCCAGTGTGACTTTGGAGCGCGACATTAATCCGACTTTACACTCAATTGATCTAAGTCACATCAAAAGTTGCACCGTAGTAGTGCAGGCACCTTTTCAAAATTGCTGTGACTTTAAGTCGCACCTATCTGAACGGATGCCATTGAAATAAATGGTTGTAACTTGTCTTGTGACTTGTCATGTCCAAAGTCGCATGACAAGTCGTGCTAGTGTGACTGGAGCCTTAATAAACAAGACTTACAAAATCTTACAAAAAAAAATCTAAAGTATTCATTTTCCATTCCAAATGGAATACTTTTGATTTCTTTTTGTAAGATTTTGCAATTTTTGTTTGTTTATATATATATAAATAAATAGATATATATATATATAGATATATATACATATACACACTATATTGTCAAAAGTATTGGGACGAAAAGGCCAGGCTCGCAGTCTCCGCTCTAATTCATCCCAAAGGTCTTCTATAGGGTTAAGATCAGGACTCTGTGCAGGCCAGTCAAGTTTCTCCACCCCAAACTCACTCACTCATTCATCCATGACTTTATGGACCTTGCATTGTGCACTGGTCCAAATCACGTGGTGGGGAGGGGATTATGGTGTGGGGTTGTTTTTCAGGGGTTTGTCTTGTCCCCTGGATGAGCGAGTTTGGGGTGGAGGAACTTGACTGGCCTGCACAGAGTCCTGACCTCAACCCGATAGAACACCTTTGGCATGAATTAGAGTGGAGACTGTGAGCCAGGCCTTCTCGTCCAACCTGACCTCACAAATGCGCTTCTGGAAGAATGGTCAAACATTCCCATAGACACACTCCTAAACCTTGTGGACAGTCTTCCCAGAAGAGTTGAAGCTGTTATAGCTGCAAAGGGTGGGCCAACTCAATATTGAACCCTACGGACGAAGACTGGGTTGTCATTAAAGGTCATGACTGCTGAATAACAGATGTGTTTAACTCCCCATACTATATACCCCTCTCCACATCCTAATTAACCGAGACCACACCGTGCTCATGGGGTAACAAAGGCCGTAGCAGCCTACTTTATTTAACCAAAATAATGAGTCAAATATAAAACATATAAACGTATAAATATAAAAAACATATCTGTTATAAACCTATGAAAATCTAACGTTGGTCTGAGCAGGAAATTAGTAAACCTCTGTGTTAAAAACCTTCTTGCACTGCAGCCCCTCTCAAATGTATTATCCCTGCCTCAAGCCGACAAGCTGGCTCAAAGACTACCCCTGACCGCAGTGCCCCATTCTCACTTCCCGGCTAACCTCCGTTAACCGGGAACCACCATCAGGACCCCTCCAACGATGGTCCCGATCTCCTCCTTCCGATATCTTCTTTCCCTGCACAGACCAACGTCCGCCACCGCTACGACATCCTAGCGCCTGTACCTATGAAGAAAGAAAAGAGAAAACCCTTCCTGATAGACACAACTCTATCCCTAGGGAGGGTGGGTGGGAACTTTCCCCCACGCTTTGGTGACTCATCCCAGGCGGGATCCCCTTATAAATATTCCTGCAGCCCCTCCCCCTCGGCCCTATACTAACCACCCCTAATAAGAGTAGTTAATCCCTGTTAACCCTGTCATGCCCGCCCTACGCTTATTGCTTGGTTGCTGTTGCTCCGGGCTTACTTGACTGCTGAATAACAGATGTGTTTAACTCCCCATACTATATACCCCTCTCCACATCCTAATTAACCGAGACCACACCGTGCTCATGGGGTAACAAAGGCCGTAGCAGCCTACTTTATTTAACCAAAATAATGAGTCAAATATAAAACATATAAACGTATAAATATAAAAAACATATCTGTTATAAACCTATGAAAATCTAACGTTGGTCTGAGCAGGAAATTAGTAAACCTCTGTGTTAAAAACCTTCTTGCACTGCAGCCCCTCTCAAATGTATTATCCCTGCCTCAAGCCGACAAGCTGGCTCAAAGACTACCCCTGACCGCAGTGCCCCATTCTCACTTCCCGGCTAACCTCCGTTAACCGGGAACCACCATCAGGACCCCTCCAACGATGGTCCCGATCTCCTCCTTCCGATATCTTCTTTCCCTGCACAGACCAACGTCCGCCACAGCAGGCAAGGGTAATACCCTTACCCCTGGCTGCCCCTCCACACCCGAAGCGCTCGTTGTATGCCATCTTGCAGGCCCAAAGCCCACATATCTATGCCTACTTCGTTTAAATGGACCCCGTCTTTTTTTTAAATATCTCCAGGTCTCGAATTCCAGCTCTAGGTGACGTATGGCCAACCCTCCTTTCTGAACCATGAATTTGCTAACTTCCCTATTAATCTTTCTCCTGGCTCTATTAATACCTTCTACCGATCTGGCCATTCTCCATGTCATACGCGCCACTATATCTGACCATACAACGACCATATCAGGAAATTGCTCCATCAAGCGGTCAATATCTGATTTGATGTCCCGTGTGATGTCTAACATGGACCTAATCCCCAAATCATTGCCGCCCACGTGTAATACTAGCACATCAGGCGGTCTGTCCCTAGCTGCATAACGCTGCACCTCAGGAACTAACCGTCCCCACAACATTCCCGGGACTCCGAACCATTTTATGTAGGCTTCCTTTTTATTAAAACCCAACTGCCTACCCTCGTACCTCACATCCCCTCTCCGTGCCCCCCAGCAGACATAGGAATGGCCCATGATCCAGACCATCCCGGTCGCCGAACCTGAAATTAAAGAGGAAAAAACAACATACACTATAGTACAACCAGCATTTTTTACAACAAAAACCCGGGCAGACTGAAGAGTCCTGCCCACTTGTTTACCTCACAAACCTACCACCATGTGGGGCCTAACGTAAGACCTGAACCTGTTCGACTCCCACCTCCCAATCCTTTTTACCGCCTCTATATCCATCCCTTGCCTTGCAGCTTCTGTTGCTGCTCCTATCCTGAATGAGTGGGATGAAAAAGCTTTGCCATCCAAACCCAAACGCTCCAAGCATTTTCTGAATATAGCCCCAAACTGAAAACGTGACAACGGCGTCCCGTCCTCGTGTACCAAGAACGCGCCCAGCCCCGCCGGGCGAACCCGCCTAAAAACCACTACTGCTTCTATTGGACATAAAGGCGAGTCCGGAATTGGAAACACCTGCACTAATTTTCCCTTGCCCTCTTGATCCGTTTTTGATTTTTTAAACCACAAGGACAGCCTATCCCTGCTGCACTCCACCTCCTGGCTCCCAAGTCCCCCATGTACTTTCTTTGACGGGCTAACCAGTTCCCCAATTCTAAATGCCCCAAAAAACGCCAACAAAAACGCGACCGTAAATAATTTTAGCTCAAATTCCGATGAACACACCACCCGCAATTTGGCTACTATACCCTTGAGAATCTCAAATGTCACGGGCTTCCTGTTATCCTTCCGCATCACCGATCGCCTATAACCTTTTACGGCCTGTCTCACCCAGAAATCTTTTGTAAAATCAGTCTGCCCCTGTAATTTGAACAGGAAGGCTAAACCTGACAGTTGCGCATTCACTACAGATGCAGACACCCCCTCCTCCATTTTTCTGGCTACGTAGTACAAAACGAGTGAACGTCCTGCTTGCCCATTTGGATCCTCACCCACCTCTTGTATGAACGCTAACCACTCCTTCCAGACCCTCGTGTAGGCTGACCACGTGGACCCACTTACCGACTGCTTTATCCATCCCGCGATGATTCCAACGCTATCCCCCACAACCATTCGGGACAAGGCACTCCTTGTTGCTCCGCGTCCGGCGCCAACTCTCGGAACCTGTCCCACTGGAAGCGAGATAAAGCATCGGCTATCACATTTTCTACTCCTGGCAGGTGGACAGCGTGAATGAAAACATTCAGTTGCAAGCATCTCAGCACCAAATGTTGCAGCAATCTAATAACCGGCGGAGAAGACGCCGTGTTCTTATTGATCACCTGCACCACCCCCAAATTGTCCCCATGGAAACGCACTTTCAGATCCCTGAAAGATGCTCCCCATAACTCCACTGCCAGCACTACTGGAAATAATTCCAACAGCACCAAATTCTTTGTGAAGCCCGCCGCTATCCAGGACTGCGGCCAGGGGCCTGCACTCCATTGGCCCTGGAAGAAAGCTCCAAACCCTGAGGACCCCGCTGCGTCCGTAAAGAGCTCCAGGTCGAAATTACTGACCGGTCCCGCCATCCACAACGCCCTCCCATTGAATGACTCCAAAAAGGTATGCCATACCTTCAGGTCGTCCCTATGTGCCTTGACCAGGCGTACAAAATGTTTAGGGGACTTAATGCCACTCGTGCTAGCTGCCAGCCGGCGACTGAACACCCTCCCCATAGGCAAGATGCGACAGGCAAAATTGAGCTTGCCTAACACCGATTGCAATACGCGCAATTGCACTTTACGCAATCCAATGAGCCGCGCAATCTCTGTTTTCAGGGCTGCCAACTTTGCCTCCGGCAACCTGCATTCCATGGCCTCTGAATCCAGGACGATGCCCAGAAACGTAATTTCCGTACAAGGTCCCACAGTTTTGTCAGGCGCCAAGGGAATGCCAAAATTGTCAGCTATGTGTTCCAGCGTTGCCAAGAGCACCGCGCAGATCCTCGACTCTGTCGGTCCTATGCATAGGAAGTCATCCAGGTAATGAATTATAGAATTCAAACCCGAAACCTCCCTTACCACCCACTCAACGAAAGAGCTGAATTGCTCAAATATCGCACATGATATAGAGCAACCCATCGGAAGGCATTGGTCGACGTAGAACTCATCGTCCCATTGACATCCGAGCAACCTAAAACTTTCGGGATGTACTGGTAGCAGCCGAAAGGCCGATTCAATATCAACCTTAGCCAACAGAGCCCTTTTTCCGTACCGGCGCACCCACCCTACGGCTGCATCAAAGGACGTGTATGTCACTGAGCATGCTTCCTGATCTATGGCGTCATTAACCGACCCCCCTTTTGGAAAAGACAGGTGGTGAATGAGCCTGAATTTATTGGGTTCCTTTTTTGGCACTACCCCCAGTGGCGACACTACCAGATCTGCCAAAGGCGCTGACGAGAAAGGCCCCGCCATCCTCCCCATTGCAACCTCCTTACGTAGTTTTTCGCGAACCACGTCCGGGTGTTGCAATGCGGACCGGAGATTGGGTGGAACGGGAGGAACTACCGCCAGTGAACAGGGGATACGAAAGCCAACGGCGAAGCCTTCTTCCAATAGTTTTGCCGCTTTCTTATCAGGATACCTACCGAGAAACGGCCGCATCCTTCCCACTCTCACCGGAGTCCTCCCTCTTGTGTCCAGTTTCCCCTGAGCGACCCTTAGCTTGTTTGAAGCACTTAGTTGCTGAGTGTGCTCCGTTGCACCCCGAACACTCATGCTTGAACCTACAAGAGCTTCCGAACCTGCATGTTCCTGAATTATACTGCCAGCACACCCCTTTCTTGTTTCCGGCCGACTGTCCCTGTGCTGCTGGTCCGCCGGCCCCTCCCTGAAAAAACTGGTTCGGTGCCCGCGCCGAGGTCATCAATCGCATCCATAGGCTTATATCCTTGTGGTCCCAGCGTAGCTCTTTCCGCACTGCCCTCCTTTGCCGAAACTGCTCATCATACCTCAGCCACGCACTACCCCCATAAACTCTATACGCTTCCCCAATAGAATCCTGATAACAAAACAGCGCCGAACAATGTTCGGGTTGTTTTTCCCCAATGACACTTGCCATTATGGCGAACGCCTGCAGCCAATTGGTAAATGTACGCGGGATTAACCGGTATCTCCTTTTCTCTTCGTCCTCTTTTTTTAGAATCGTCAGGTTTTACTCTATCCAAATTGAATTTTTCTAAAGGGAGTAAAGAAAAAATCTCCACATACTCACCTTTCCATAACTTTTCTCTAACCTCCTGCTTCAGATGCGCCCCTAACGGCCCTTCATAACACACATATACTTCACATTTTGCTGCATCTGCAATTCTAATGATGTCCTGCCTCGCCACCGTCTCACTGGCCACCGCCGTCTTGCCTACCTCCTGAACCACTACCTCACTTCCACCTTCCTTCGCGGGCGCCGAGCCGGCCCCTGCGACCACTGGCATTTCCGTACGCCCCCCTGCCTCTGCGTGTTCCCCCGATCCTGCTCCAGGTGGGACCCAGGCTGCCGCCGGCCCCACTGCTGTTTTGCCCGCCTGTTCAAACTTCTGGACTAGGTCTTTGATTCCTTCCAAGAAACCTAGTATACCTGCAGCTCCCAGAGGGTTCTCCCCCGTCCCCCCCTTAGATGTCCCAGACCCAGAACCCCTACTAGGCCCACTACCCTCATGTAAAATTGTCTCAGGTGTAAAAGGTGCTGACTTACCGGGCTGCATAGGTGACGCCCCATCAGCCGATCGTCTGCTGTCCACCTCTGCTGTTCTCCCCGCGCGGGGGGCTGCCTCTTCTTCAGACTCTGATCGCTCTTCCGAAAGGTTCAGCACCATGTCTTCCTCCTCTTCTGATGAAAGCCGGTCGGGCCTGCTGGCTGTAGCTGCCGCCGCCATCTTCCCCCTCCTCTGCGCAGCGCGTCCGTGTGGAGACTTCTGGACAGCCTTACCAGGACCGGTGTGCGTTACCTCAGTCCTGGCGGCCTCCGCTCTGCCCCTTCTCAGCTCCCTCCGTTCTGCATCAGGCCGCTGTGGATCTCCTGCCGCTGAAGGCCCGGAGGTCCCATCTGTATTCCTCCTCTGCGTGTTACCCCGTTCCGACTCTGGAAGCCTGGGGGAGGGGCCAGCGCGCACGCGTTCGCCGAGTCTACCAGGCCGCACTGAAGCCCTGTCTTTTCCTTTTTTCTCGCCGCCCGTTCTCAGCTCCCTGTCGGTAGTTCTTACCGGGCTGCCGCTGCTCGTGCGCGCCGTCCGTTTAGGGGGTGGGCCCGCCGCCGAAACTCCTCGACTCCCCTTTGCTTGCCTCTGATCCTCCCCTCGCTGCTCCGGCGAATACCGCTCCGGAGGTCTTGCCCTGCGGGCTCTAGTCACGCTCCTGCCCGCCGGTTCGGACGCCGCTTCTGTCCCCGTGAGTGCCGTACCTAGCGCCGCCTGGAGCCACTCGGGACCCCGCACTGCCGCCTCTTCTCTAAGCTGGGCCAGAATTCTCTCCACCTCCGACATGTTGCTTCTCTCCCTGAACTTTCCCCCACGCTTTGGTGACTCATCCCAGGCGGGATCCCCTTATAAATATTCCTGCAGCCCCTCCCCCTCGGCCCTATACTAACCACCCCTAATAAGAGTAGTTAATCCCTGTTAACCCTGTCATGCCCGCCCTACGCTTATTGCTTGGTTGCTGTTGCTCCGGGCTTACTTGTGTGTGTGTAAAGGCAGGCGTCCCAATACTTTTGGTAATATAGTGTAGTTTTCCCATAGTAAAAGGTTGTTTGGTTGTTGTGCAAAATTTAGATTTTAAACATTGGAAAATTAAATTACAGTTTATATTTAGATCAGTCCCTCCCATGTCAATCTATTTAGTAAACTTAGTACAAGCCTCCACTTGACTTCCTGCAAACCAAGATAAATAAATAAATTGTGACGTTTGTAGTAAATACTCAGTGTATTCCTCTGCCTTGTCACCTGAGAAAACCCAATGACATTATCGGCAAGGAATGCTACTCATCTGGCTGAGTGCATTTCCACTACAGCTGGCTATGGAAACTGAATGTGTGTGATATATAGGCAGGGCTCTGCTCTTAAGGAACACACGGAATGAAGAACAATGGGAAAACCCCAGGTTCCTGGGTGCTGACTATCCCACAGCATTTTCCTGTCCTACCAAAGGGGAGTGAAGCTTAAAAACTATTGGGAGTTCCCCTTCCGAGTACAAGGTTTGTGATAGGATGAAAAATCTGATATGAGAAGATAAAGAGGAGCTGCCATTATTTTCATTGAGCAGAAAACACTGGACTAGGCGCCATGCCAGAGCAGATGAGGAGAAATGGCCGTCATCCATTGGAGGCCAAGGCTGTAGGAGTTTTAAAGCATGGAAGACTCAAGGTAGTTTTGGAGCTCTATTTAAAAAAAAAAACTGCTACCAATACTCAACAGAGGAAGCCATATACTCAGTAGATCAGCCTTTTAATTCATCAAGAACTATTGACATACCCAAGAGGTCCAAAGCCTCATCTAAGTCAATAGCTGTTGGTGAATTGAAAGGTTGAATTTTTACTATTATAACCTATTATATCTATTATAAACAAATGTCCTGATGGATGTTATTGGGTGCCATCTTCTAAGGGGAACTCCAGGTGGTTTGGTTTGGGACTATGACTTATAAACCATCACCCAAGAGAACCTGAACGCAATGCCAAAAGAGCCACTTTGTTGATTGGACCACTTGCTGAAAATTTGAGCCATCATAGATGCAATTTTATTGTCTTACCTGGACTAAAAATGAGATGTGATATTTGATTGGTTTATGGGGAGTGAACACTTGTTTCTACTCTTCATAAATAAGGCCCAAAAAGGCATCCAAGGTAGACCCCATCGCAGCTCCACTACCATGCAATGCGTACTGCAACCTAAACCTGAAGGAGATTGATAACTAATGAAGTAGAAGGATCACTAGTAACTTTATTGTTTTATTTTTGACAGATTAACATTTTTTCGATCCTATGGTCTGACCACAACGATATACTGATATATCGAAAGTATGAAGATTTCAAAAACATGAACGTAAGTTTGTAAAGTAACAAGCATAAATACCATAGCTACTTTTTAATGGTTTAATATCAGTGTGATCAATTTTATGCCATTGAATCCCTTTTAATTGGTGGTATTGTATGTTATTGATATGGTATTTTGGGATGTTAGTACCTTAATATTAAAATTACTATATAATCCACATATGTTTTATGTATATGGTAAGTTTGTAATGAGAAAAAGATCTATTTACCTGTTTTTGCGATAACGGTAACCTTATTTATTTGTTTTTGCCATCCTTGCCTATACTATCCTGCTTCTGTTTAATATCTACTCCATGGAAATAATAGTGTAAATTTCTTGCACTGATGAGCTTTAGCAAAACCTAAAGTAACGCCAATCCTTAAAATCCCTTATAATCTGTGACCTGTGAATGTAATTTGGATAAAAGTCATTTTCGTTATTTTTAAGTCTGTATCTCTAAATAAAATGTATTTGGTAATCCTGCCATGAAGGTCCTTGATCAAGCACTGTTATGGGGTGACAACATTATGCCACCGTTTCTTGATTGCTCTTCTGCGTTGTCACCCTGATGTGCCTTCAATGGATACTGTAAGCAGCCCTGTCAATGCTGTTTGCACACAGATGGCCCACTGTTGCCATCATCAGAAAACATACAGTATCCTGAGAAATGAAATGCAGCTATTGTTGGAGTGCATGAGGACAGGGAGTGGCTGCAAAAAGGCTAAAGAAAATGATACAAAGGATAAAAAAAAAGCTTTTTTTTTTTTTTTTTAAGAAAGCCCTTGGCAATTGTCTATGACTCACAGTAATTCAGCAAACTAAACATCATTAGGTTAGGGTTTACGTCTATTTTAAATAGCTATCTGCAGTATTTGTCTCTAATTAATATATGAGGTTGCAGCTGTGTTGTATATATTGTACCTGCAGTTCTGAATGCACAGCCACAAGAGAAAGGAACGATTTTATTATGAATATGAGGGGAAAAACTTTAGGATTTGTAATGAGAATCATTATATGTAGATCACTCTTTGAGAAAAGTGTTCTAAAAAAGTGTCTTGCCTATAGTAACCAATCAAATCATCTTTTACCTGTGATATAAACACATATATATATATATATATATATATATATATATATATATATATATATATATATATATATATATATGTGTGTGTGTGTGGCACCTGTGAAGCTCTGGTGAACTCCATGCCCAAGAGGGTTAAGGCAGTGCTGGAAAATAATGGTGGCCACACAAAATATAAACACTTTGGGCCCAATTTGGACATTTTCACTTAGGGGTGTACTCACTTTTGTTGCCAGCGGTTTAGACATGAATGGCTGTGTGTTGAGTTATTTTGAGGGGACAACAAATTTACACTGTTATACAAGCTGTACACTCACTACTTTACATTGTAGCAATGTGTCATTTCTTCAGTGTTGTCACATGAAAAGATAATAAAATATTTACAAAATGTGAGGGGTGTACTCACTTTTGTGAGATAGTGTGTGTGTGTGTGTGTGTGTATATATATATATATATATATATATTACTACGAGTATTGTGGCGCCTACCTTTACACGCACATTAACTTTAACGGCATCCCATTCTTAGTCCGTAGGGTTCAATATTGAGTTGGCCCACCCTTTGCAGCTATAACAGCTTCAACTCTTCTGGGAAGGCTGTCCACAAGGTTTAGGAGTGTGTTTATGGGAATGTTTGACCATTCTTCCAGAAGTGCATTTGTGAGGTCAGGCACTGATGTTGGACGAGAAGGCCTGGCTCGCAGTCTACGCTCTAATTAATCCCAAAGGTCTTCTATCGGGTTGAGGTCAGGACTATCTGCAGGCCAGTCAAGTTCCTCCACCCCAAATGCCTTCATCCATGTCTTTATGGACTTTGCTTTGTGCATTTAGTGGAGGGGGATTATGGTGTGGGGTTGTTTTCAGGGGTTGGGCTTGGACCTTTAGTTCCAGTGAAGAGAACTTTTAAGGCATCAGCATATCAAGACATTTTGGACAATTTCATGCTCCCAAATTTGTTAGAACAGTTTGGGGATGGTCCTTTCCTGTTCCAACATGACTGCGCACCAGTGCACAAAGCAAGGTCCATAACCCCTGGAAAAAAAACCCCACACCCTAATCCCCCCCCACCCCCCGCCACCAAATGATTTGGACCAGTGCACAAAGCAAGGTCCATAAAGACATGGATGAGCGAGTTTGGGGTAGGGGAACTTGATTAGCCTGCACAGAGTCCTGATTTCAACCCAATAGAACACCTTTGGGATGAATTTAGAGCAGAGACTGCGAGCCAAGCCTTCTCGTCCAACATCAGTGCCTGACCTCACAAATGCACTTCTGGAAGAATGGTCAAACATTCCCATAGACACACTCCTAAACCTTATGGACAGCCTTCCAAGAAGAGTTGAAGCTGTTATTGGGTAGGCCAACCCAATATTGAACCCTACGGACTAAGACTGAGATGTCAGTGTATAATATATATATATATATATATATAGTGGGGACGGAAAGTATTCAGACCCCCTTAAATTTCTCACTCTGTTATATTGCAGCCATTTGCTAAAATCATTTAAGTTAATTTTTTTTCCTCATTAATGTACACACAGCACCCCATATTGACAAAAAAACACAGAATTGTTGACATTTTTGCAGATTTATTAAAAAAGAAAAACTGAAATATCACATGGTCCTAAGTATTCAGACCCTTTGCTAAGTATTTAGTAGAAGCACCCTTTTGATCTAATACAGCCATGAGTCTTTTTGGGAAAGATGCAATAAGTTTTTCACACCTGGATTTGGGGATCCTCTGCCATTCCTCCTTGCAGATCCTCTCCAGTTCTGTCAGGTTGGATGGTAAATGTTGGTGGACAGCCATTTTTAGGTCTCTCCAGAGATGCTCAATTGGGTTTAAGTCAGGGCTCTGGCTGGGCCATTCAAGAACAGTCACAGAGTTGTTGTGAAGCCACTCCTTCGTTATTTTAGCTGTGTGCTTAGGGTCATTGTCTTGTTGGAAGGTAAACCTTCAGCCCAGTCTGAGGTCCTGAGCACTCTGGAGAAGATTTTTGTCCAGGATATCCCTGTACTTGGCCGCATTCATCTTTCCCTCGCTTGCAACCAGTCCTCCTGTCCCTGCAGCTGAAAAACACCCCCACAGCATGATGCTGCCACCACCATGCTTCACTGTTGGGACTGTATTGGACAGGTGATGAGCAGTGCCTGGTTTTCTCCACACACACACCACTTAGAATTAAGGCCAAAAAGTTCTATCTTGGTCTCATCAGACCAAAGAATCTTATTTCTCACCATCTTGGAGTCCTTCAGGTGTTTTTTAGCAAACTCCATGCGGGCTTTCATGTGTCTTGCACGGAGGAGAGTCTTCCGTCGGGCCACTCTGCCATAAAGCCCCGACTGGTGGAGGGCTGCAGTGATGGTTGACTTTCTACAACTTTCTCCCATCTGCCAACTGCATCTCTGGAGCTCAGCCACAGTGATCTTTGGGTTCTTCTTTACCTCTCTCACCAAGGCTCTTCTCCCCCGATAGCTCAGTTTGGCCAGACAGCCAGCTCTAGGAAGGGTTCTGGTCGTCCCAAACGTCTTCCATTTAAGGATTATGGAGGCCACTGTGCTCTTAGGAACCTTAAGTGCAGCAGAAATTTTTTTGTAACCTTGGCCAGATCTGTGCCTTGCCACAATTCTGTCTCTGAGCTCTTCAGGCAGTTCCTTTGACCTCATAATTCTCATTTGCTCTGACATGCACTGTGAGCTGTAAGGTCTTATATAGACAGGTGTGTGGCTTTCCTAATCAAGTCCAATCAGTATAATTAAACACAGCTGGGCTCAAATGAAGGTGTAGAACCATCTCAAGGATGATCAGAAGAAATGGACAGCACCTGAGTTAAATATATGAGTGTCACAGCAAAGGGTCTGAATACTTAGGACCATGTGATATTTCAGTTTTTCTTTTTTAATAAATCTGCAAAAATGTCAACAATTCTGTGTTTTTCTGTCAATATGGGGTGCTGTGTGTACATTAATGAGGAAAAAATTAACTTAAATGATTTTAGCAAATAGCTGCAATATAACAAAGAGTGAAAAATGTAAGGGGGTCTTTCCGTCCCCACTGTATATGTATATATATATATATAATATATAAATAATTATTATTTGTCCATAGGTCTGTCTGCTAATCTCACTATGTCTGCATGTGTTTCTTTTTTATTCTAACAGAGAGAGCTAAAAAAGAAATTTCCTCTTGAATCTGGGCTGTTACGGAAATCAGACAATATGATCCCAAAACTAAGAGGTGAGGACTCTCCCTTTCCCAGCACACAATTCTATTGAGTCCAGTCTATTTTGAGATCACATGACATTATATTTAAGCCCACGAAGTGTTTGAACCCCAGATGTATGTTGGTTCTCATATTTCACTAATTACTCATAAAATGCATTTTTTTGACCATTTTGGTGGTGCCCTTACTGCTTTTTACATATTGTATTGCAGGGAGCCAGTGTTTATTGTTTGCAGGGGAAATGACTGAGTCACATAGGCGTGCGCACAGGGTGCATCGGGTGTGCCTGGGCACACCCTAATCACCTATTTTGCATTAGCATTATCGCTCTGTATAGCAGTGGGGAGATCTTCCTCTTTTTTTTTAACAAGAAATGGGAGATCTTCCTCTTACCAGCTTACGCACTTTTCTTTCATTGTGCTGGCAGGGAGATCAATGTGCCAGGGTCATATATATAGACATGTACACACAATAGGCTGCACACACCTATGCTGAGTCACATTAAAAGGATAAGTGTGCTTGTCCTTTAAAGGTTTGTAGCACTTATCTCTGCAGGAGCAGCTTATGTTATTGGGTTCCTCTATTCTGCCTCAACTCTTAAAACCACTCAGACCCCACTGACACAGCCGATTAGAAGTAGAGGACCATCTACACCTGGTTAACTTATGCCGCGTACACACGAGCGGACTTTACGGCGGACTTTGCCCGGCGGACTGGATTTCGTCGGACAATTCGATGTGTGTGGGCTCCAGCGGACTTTGTTTTCTCAAAAGTTGGACGGACTTAGATTTGAAACTTGTTTAAAATTTATCCGTTGAAATTGAGTCCGGTCGAAAAGTCCGCCGTCTGTATGCTAGTTTGACGGACAAAAAGCCACGCTAGGGCAGCTATTGGCTACTGGCTATGAACTTCCTTGTTTTAGTCCGGTCGTACGTCATCACGTACGAATTCGACGGACTTTGGTGGATTGTGTGTAGGCAAGTCCGTTCATTCACAAAGTCCGTCGTAAAGTACGTCGAAAAATCCGCCGGGCAAGGTCCGCCGTAAAGTCCGCTCGTGTGTACGCGGCATTAGGCTTTAGTGATTCACGACTATTTAACAATGCACAGATAATTAGGCCCAGACTAACAGATAGCAGGTTAACTAAATGTATTAAAGCAGGTAAACAGTAGAAGACATGGTATCAAGCAAATAGAAAACTTCAAAGTGGCAGAACTGAATAAAGTGAGCACTGGCCTGCAACAGGAAAGATTAACTGAACTGCTGTAGTGTTGGACCAAGTTTTACCCGAAACAATTAATATTAAGCTAGATTAGACTCAAGTAACGCAAAGATAATGTTCTTAAATGCACTGCTGGGTGCTCGCACGAGAATGTCCGTGACCGTCGGGTCCTCCAGACCCGGCGCATCACAGATTGGGGTAAAGGGCCAATGACAGTGGCCCTTTACCACGTGACCGCTGCGTCCAATGATGAAACGATCACTTGCCAGCGAACCGGAGCATGTCCGTGTCAGCTCCTCCCCTCTCCTCGCACTGATCAGTACAGTGTGTGAGGAGATGAGGGGCCAGTGAGTGCAGCAGCGCTTGTAGGCTGGATCTGAAGTGCCCACAGTGCTGATCTGTGCCCATCCATGTCTCATCCATTGCTCAGTCATGTCTCATACATGGCCCATCCATGCATGTCTCATCCATGCTCACCCATGTCTCATCAATAGTCATCCATGCCACATCAGTGCTCATCCGTGCCACATCAGTGCTCATCCGTGCCACATCAGTGCTCATCCGTGCCACATCAGTGCTCATCCGTGCCACATCAGTGCTCATCCATGCCACATCCGTGCTCATCCATGCCACATTCGTGCCACTACAGTGCCTCACAAAAGTGTGATAGGTAGTCAAATTAGATTTGAAATGTATGCCCCTAAAACACCTGATGGGGCTCCCTGCATGTTGGGCCTCTGTATGTGGCCAGGCTGTGGAAAAATCTCACACATGTTGTATCGCCATACAAATATATTGTGTCAGTTTTGCTATGTTCATGCTATGTGTTAGAAATATATTATAAATGGACAACTTTGTGTAAAAAAAAAAAAAGTGTTTTCATTTTCTTTCCACATTTTCCGAAAACGTGTGGGAAAAAAATGACATGTTCAAAAGACTCACTATGTCTCATAGATTATACGTTGGGGTGTTTACTTTCCAAAATTGGGTCATTTTTTGGGGCGTTTCCATTGTCCTGGTGCTCCAGGGACTTTAACAGTGTAAGAGGTAGTCATAAAATTAAATGTGTAATTTATGCTCCTAGAACACCTGATGGTGCTCCCTGAATGTTGGGCCTCTGTATGAGGCCAGGCTGTGGAAAAGTCTCACACATGTGGTATTGCCATACTCAGGAGGAGTAGTAGAATGTGTTTTGGGGTGTAGTTGCAATTATGCATATGCTGTGTGTGAGAAATAACCTGTTAATATGACAATTTTGTGAGAAGAAAAAATAATCTTCATTTTGCAAAGAATTGTGGGGAAAAAATACTTTAAAAAACTCACCATGCCTCTTACTAAATACGTGGAATGTCTACATTCCAAAAAGGGGTCATTTGGGGGGTATTTGTACTTTCCTGGCTTGTTAGTGTCTCAAGAAATGAGATAGGCCATCAATGCATCAGGTGTGATCAATTTTCAGTGATTGGCACCATAGCTTGCAGACTCTATAACTTTCACACAGACCAAATAATATACACTGATTTTGGTTATTTTTACCAAAGAGATGTAGCAATATAAATTTTGGGCAAAATTTATGAAGAAAAATTACTAATTTGCAAAATTTGAAAACAGAAACGAAGAAAAATTCAATTTTTTACAAAATTTTCTGTCTTATTGCATTTATAGCGCAAAAAATAATAAACCCAGTGGTGATTAAATACCACCAAAAGAAAGCTCTATTTGTGTGAAAAAAAGGACAAACATTTCATATAGGTAAAGTGTTGCATGACTGAGTAATTGTCATTCAAAATGTGAGAGCACCGAAAGCTGAAAATTGGTCTGGTTAGGAAGGGGGTTTTAGTGCCCAGTGGTTACATTTCACAGGCACATGACAATTATTATTAATTAATTAATTTAATTGGACTGTGAGACAATTGCATAACTATGGGTAGTATGCAGTTTTTGCAGGCAGTCCATGGCAAACATATATTGGGGTAAATATCTGCCATGTTGATGAATTGCCTTCCTTGACATTATAGCACTTGGGGTGTCTGCTCTCCTGGCCGTAAAATATATTGATTATTCCTAAAAATGATTATTCGATCTGACACACAATTTCTTATGAGCCTGTGGTGTTTGTGGAATGTGTGACAGGACATTATAATTGACTTTAGAGACCAATCTACGCCCGTTTCCTTCCACTTTACCTGTCAGACGAGTTTCTTGCAGCTATAATTAAGTGGAGGGAAAGTCCCAGTCACTCACGTGTTGTCCTGTTTCCTACAGATGTCCCTATCTTTAGAATGAACCGAAATACCAGCCGCTGCATCGAGAGACTGAGACTGCTAGAAAATCATTGTCAACAGCTCCTGACAGCTGATGAGAAAATCTCCCATTGTGATGTGGTAACGTCTTTCTTCACACCCAGCAGCTGTGATCTCAACCCGAATTTCCCCCAAAACAGGTGTGTCCTCACTGTTTTCTAAGAACAATGGATAAACAGAAAAAAAAATATTTTACTGCTGTATGGCAGATTACCAGAAATTTGCCTGTTTTTGGGATCGGTGGTCATCCCGTCCAATGCTTGTGACCACATGAGGCTCTCTGGTTCATGTGAAGTTGCTTGGGCATGCCCTCAGCTGGTGCTCCTATCTACTTCTGTATTGTCCCATGAAACCACGTGATAAGACTTTGTGAGATATTTAAATTGTTCAAAGACCCAGTCCACCCCAAACTAATGTTTTAGTTTTTGTTAGATTATGGAACATTAAAGTGTGTCTGCAGCCCAAATGTTTTTTAAAGTTTTGGATAGTGCTGGGGGAGGGTAAGAACTTCTGTTAGTGGGCGGGGCTTATGGGCCCTAGTGGGGGACACTAAAACTACACTCACTAATTGATTAAAGTGGATGTAAACCCGATTCATGAAATTTGAGCTGGGCACATATGTCTGCAGTGTTTTCTTATCTCTCGTCAAAGCACTAAGTCCTGTAGCTGCCTCCTGTTCCGTTCTTCTGTTACCAGCCTGATAAGTTCTCTGACACATATGAAGCAGCCGGAGTTTCGTGTTGGGGAGGATGTTATATAGATTAGCAGAGCCCTGAACTATTTAACAAACAGAGCTGAAAGTCTCTACCTATAAGGAGAGGGGATGTGTGCCTCTCCTCCAATCATCTGTCTTGGCTGTATGCCCAGGTTTCACTGCAGTGCTAACCAAGAAGAGAAAAGCTGTAACAACGAAGAGCACTTTCTACAGGATATATACAGCTGAAGACAACAGATATCGATGTAAAACTTATGTAGGGAGATTTATTTAATCTCTGCATATCATCTGGGGCTGTTCACTTCACTGGATATATGTGAGGGTTTACATCCACTTTAAGTTCCAGGCAGGAGTTTGCTTCCATGCGAACATCAGCATTAAGGCATAACTCCAGACTTATGCCCTGTACACACGATCGGACATTGAACGGACATTCCGACAACAAAATCCATCAGATTTTTTCCGACGGATGTTGGCTCAAATTTGTCCTGCATACACACGGTTGCAGAAAGTTGTCGGAAAATCCGATCGTTCTAAACGCGGTGACGTAAAACACGTACGTCGGGACTATAAACGGGGCAATAGCCAATAGCTTTCGTCTCTTAATTTATTCTGAGCATGCGTGGCACTTTGTGCGTCGGATTTGTCTACACACGATCGGAATTTAAAGGATCGGATTTTGTTGTCGGAAAATTTTATATCTTGTTCTCAAACTTTGTGTGTCGGAAATTCTGAAGGAAAAAGTCTGATGGAGCCCACATACGATCGGATTTGCCGACAACACAATCCGATTGCACTTTATCCGTCGGAAAATCCGACCGTGTGTACAGGGCATTAGAAGCGGGCCACAATGAACACAGCTATCCCTCTAGCAACCCCAGGCTAACTGATCGTACTGTTACATTAAGCACTACAAACATTACCACAATTAGAGAACACCAATTCCCAGTTGTGCAGCATTGTACCTCAAACAAAAAAATAGCAGAAGTTTTAACAGTTACCCATTAAATCCAAAACTAAAAAAAGTTTAACGTTGAAGTGGACTTGTGTTTAAATGTTAAGATTAAACTACAACCCCAATTCCAAAAAAAGTTGGGACACTGTGTAAAATGTACATAAAAACAGAATGTAATGATTTGCAAATCTCATAAACCCACATTTTATTCACAATAGAAAACATAAAAAAATGGCCACATGTATGAAGGCCTAGGTACATGGTTGTGTCTGCTGTGTGGGAGAAATAGAATTAAAGTTGGCTGTTCCTTCGCTGCACCGCGTAATCATGTGCAGATCAGATGGCAGCAGTATGCAAGGCAACATCTGTGGTGAAACTAATGGTTTTATGCTTGCAGCTTGATGATCATGCCTTCAGAAGCAAGAGAACAACAGAGAGAGCGGCCCAATTGGCTACCTAAACCTCCAGCCACAGAGCCCATCGTGTCCCAGATGTACCTGTGTGTTGAGGACCACGAGACCAAAGACACCAAGAACCGACCCTTCAAAGTGAAACGCAATGAGCACCTGGGTGTGCTGATCAAGGAAAACTCTGGTGAGACATTGGGCTTTCAACCCAACATTTCTCTTAAATGTTAAAGGCCACCAGTCAGGATAGAAACATCGAAACTGTACCTACATGTATTTTTTTAAATGTTTGTGCTCCTCTGAAACTGTAATTTTCTTAGTGAAAGAGAGGTAAAAGTTAAATGCTATTTGTTTGTCTTTGGTAGCCCCTGGGCATCTCCAAACCTCCAGATTTCTTACATCAGCCTGTCTAACCATGATCCATGTACACACAATCCAATGAGAGCACCAAATGTCCAAGAGTTCAAGGTTTTTAATGATTACATTGATGCATAGTAGAAAAAAACAACATGTTTTGAGGACCTTCATCAGGGCTACAAAACAATTACAATTACTAAGATCATAAATATAAAAGTAAAAGATGATAAAATAATCATGAATATACAAGTAAAAATAATGAATATAAAAGTGTACATACCTATTTGCATATAGTATCTGTTCAGCAAAAAGCAGACTCAAAGATAATAACATCTCACATACTATACTGAGAGGTCACAACACTTCATTAGCAAACAGTAAAACATAGAATGACATTCAACATCTCAATAAAACAGGGCAGTATGACAGTCAACATATATATTAAATTAGATTTGTCAGTGATAGTAAATGAATTGTTGTACCTAAAACATCAAACCGAAACCAATGTGATTTAGGGCGTGGTGGTCCACAGAGGTCCGGGGGGGTTACTTTTTTGGAAGGAAAAGGAAAGGGGGAGGCAGGAGAGCCATTTTAGTGTAGTTAGTTGGGCCAAAAATGATAATTAGTTCATAAAAAGTTAATCAATAGGAAAAAATGAAGATAACTGATATCAGTTGAGGCTGCGGTCACTCTGTTGAGTGGAAACTCGCAACCTTCCATGTGTACAGGTAGAGCAAACCTGTCTTCATGCAGGAAGAAGAATGGTTGCTCTCAATGACATGAGGGTTCCAATTCTGGATCCTTTATGGGGTTCTTAGGTGGGTATTTGAACTAAGTGAGGCAAAGGAGGTCTAAAAAAAGCCAGTTGGTGGTCCAATTGGCAGAGGCACCCATTGTCATATGTCTACAGACAGGTCAGGGTCATCAGATTTAATGAACATTGAATTGTTTTAAATCATCAAAAAAGTGTGTTTTGTGGCTTTAGATGGCCACTTCTTCAATTCAATTCAGGGTGATACACTGAAGTATGATTTAATTCCATTGTGCCATATGGTCCAGGTGGCAGTGTGGAAACTCTGCCAATCGGACCACCAATAGGCTTTTTTTCTATCTCCCTTAACTCAGCTAGATCAAACCAATGTACTCTTTGTAACTGCTGTATAAACACACCAAAGATCACAAAATATGTTATGGTAAGTATAATAATTGTGCCTTATTTCTTTGGCATACCATTATAATGATAATACTTACCATAACATAGTTTGTGGTATTGGGTGATTTATGCAATAGTTACAAAGTATACGTTACTTTGATGTTCTAGAGCAGTGGTCTCCAAACTGCAGCTCGGGGGTCGGATGTGGCCCTTTTCCTGCTTTTATCTGGCCCTCTGGGAAATATTATGTTCACTCACACCAATGAAGGGCACAATTCCTCCCAATGACACCAAGGATGGGGCACAATTCCTACCAATGACATCAAAGATGGGGCACAGTTCCTCTCAATAACACCAACAATGGGGCCCAATAACACCAATGATGGGGCACAATTCCTCCCACTGACACCAATGATGGAGCACAATTCCTCCCAATAACACAAATGATGGGGCACAATTCCTCCCTGACACCAGTGATGGGGGGTTGTTTACAAATGCCAGGACATGTTGTACTCCTGGTGGCCACAGTCCGGCCTCTCTAAAGTCTGAAGGACAATTAAACTGGCACTTTGTTTAGAAAGTTTGGAGATCCCTGTTCTAGAGTTAGATAGAGCAAATCATTTATCAATGACAAATCTAACTTATCATTCTATTTGCTTTACTTATTGTTATTGATATGTTGGGACCTCTAATGTCTGTGTGTTAGATATTATTATACTAGGCTATTTACTGGAATCGGATATTAATGCTATGCTATTTACTGGAATCAGATATTAAGTGCAAATGGGTATATACCCTTTGACTTTTATATGCCTTATTTTTTACTTGTATACTCAGGTTTATATTTATGACCTTTACTTTTATTTTTATGGCCTTTGTACTTCTACTTTATACCCTGATGAAATAGGAGTGTGTTTGGCCCCTGAAACGTGTTGAATTTTTTTTTGCTTTGAATCAGTTTTGATGCTTGGACATTTGTTTGGCTCTTTCATTGCATTGTATGTATGTGGATTCTCATCTTTGAATCCTTGTCCTGTTCCTGAAGGTAGTCCCCATTTTTGGTTTACTGCTGAACAAGATCCAGGGAGCCCAGTATCAATTTTGGCGACCCTTATAAAATGCTGAATCCAGTGCCCCATTTGTTCTTGAATTTTAATGCGTAGATCATGTGACATCTTTAGTGGATGGATGAATAATAAATTTTCTCTGCTTTGTCTCAGGCTGGTGGCTAGTAGAGAATGAAGAGAAGAGGTTGGCCTGGTTTCCAGCTCCGTTTCTCAAAGCTCTAGAGACAGAAGATGACTTGGACTCAGGAACAGATTCCGATAATGA
The DNA here is from genome assembly GCA_037952835.1 of Lithobates septentrionalis. Taxonomy (NCBI): domain Eukaryota; kingdom Metazoa; phylum Chordata; class Amphibia; order Anura; family Ranidae; genus Lithobates; species Lithobates septentrionalis. The sequence goes on along the minus strand of JBBDGP010003154.1, from coordinate 367,547 downwards.
AGGTATGTTACCATTTGTGTGATAGATTCCCCACACCAATACCCATAACACTCTCCATAAAGGGAATTCATCGGAATAAAAAATATAGTATATATTGCCATTGCTGACATGTTTTTAGCAGTGCAAGCTACAAGCCAATATTCTCATCTTTCTACAAGTCTTAGTCCAGGTCAGTAACTGACCAGATAGTTAAGCAAGGATGAGAACAATGGCCCCTGGCATGTACCTTTTAAGGAGAAGTCATCATTTGTAGCTTATATATTCCTATCCTGGCCCAAAAATAAACTATATATATATATATACACTACCGTTCAAAAGTTTGGGGTCACATTGAAATGTCCTTATTTTTGAAGGAAAAGCACTGTACTTTTAAATGAAGCTAACTTTAAACTAGTCCTAACTTTAAACAAATATACTCTATACATTGCTAATGTGGTAAATGACTATTCTAACTGCAAATGTCTAGTTTTTGGTGCAATATCTACATAGGTGTATAGAGGCCCATTTCCAGCAACTATCACTCCAGTGTTCTAATGGTACAATGTGTTTGCTCATTGGCTCAGAAGGCTAATTGATGATTAGCAAACCCTTGTGCAATCATGTTCACACATCTAAAAACAGTCTAGCTCCTTCCAGAAGCTACAAAACTGACCTTCCTGTGAGCAGATTGAGTTTCTGGAGCATCACATTTGTGGGGTCAATTAAACGCTCAAAATGGCCAGAAAAAGAGAACTTTCATCTGAAACTCGACAGTCTATTCTTGTTCTTAGAAATGAAGGCTATTCCATGCGAGAAATTGCAAAGAAATTGAAGATTTCCTACAACGGTGTGTACTACTCCCTTCAGAGGACAGCACAAACAGGCTCTAACCAGAGTAGAAAAAGAAGTGGGAGGCCGCGTTGCACAACTAAGCAAGAAGATAAGCACATTAGAGTCTCTAGTTTGAGAAACAGACGCCTCACAGGTCCCCAACTGGCATCTTCATTAAATAGTACCCGCAAAACACCAGTGTCAACATCTACAGTGAAGAGGCGGCTGCGGGATTTTGGGCTTCAGGGCAGAGTGGCAAAGAAAAAGCCATATCTGAGACTGGCCAATAAAAGAAAAAGATTAAGATGGGCAAAAGAACACAGACATTGGACAGAGGAAGACTGGAAAAAAGTGTTGTGGACGGATGAATCCAAGTTTGAGGTGTTTGGATCACAAAGAAGAATGTTTGTGAGACGCAGAACAAATGAAAAGATGCTGGAAGAATGCCTGACGCCATCTGTTAAGCATGGTGGAGGTAATGTGATGGTCTGGGGTTGCTTTGGTGCTGGTAAGGTGGGAGCTTTGTACAGGGTAAAAGGGATTCTGAATAAGGAAGGCTATCACTCCATTTTGCAACGCCATGCCATATCCAGTGGACAGCGCTTGATTGGAGCCAATTTCATCCTACAACAGGACAATGACCCTAAACACACCTCCAAATTGTGCAAGAACTATTTACAGCAGAAGCAGGCAGCTGGTATTCTATCGGTAATGGAGTGGCCAGCACAGTCAACAGATCTGAACCCCATTGAGCTGTTGCGGGAGCAGCTTGACCGTATGGTACGCCAGAAGTGCCCATCCAACCAATCCAACTTGTGGGAGCTGCTTCTAGAAGCGTGGGGTGCAATTTCTCCAGCTTACCTCAATAAATTAACAGCTAGAATGCCAAAGGTGTGCAATGCTGTAATTGCTGCAAAAGGAGGATTCTTTGATGAAAGCAAAGTTTGATGTAAAAACAATGTTATTTCAAATACAAATCATTATTTCTAACCTTGTCAATGTCTTGACTCTATTTTCTATTCATTTCACAACGTATGGTGGTGAATAAGTGTGACTTTTCATGGAAAACACAAAATTGTTTGGGTGACCCCAAACTTTTGAACGGTAGTGTATATATATATATATATATATCATATTGTGAGGAAGGAAGGTATGGGAATGGAAGACAGAAAAAGGTAGGAGAAAAATAACGAAGGAAGGTATGGGAACAGAAGACAGAAAAATGTAGGAGAAAAGGAGAGAAGGAGGGAAGGTATGGGAATAGAAGGAAGGAAGGTAGGTATGGGAACTGAAGACAGAAAAAGGTAGGAAAAAAGTAGAGAAGGAAGAGAGGAAGGTATGGGGAAGGAAAGGAGTGTATGGGAATGGAAGACAGAAAAAAAGGAAGGTAGGAATATATGGGAACAGAAAACAGAAAAAGGTAGGAGAAAAGAAGAGAAGGAAAGAAATAAGAAAGGAGAAAGTAAGATAGGAAGGAAAGTATGAAGAGGAAGAAAGATCAGAAGACCAGAAATGACAATCTGATGCAGTCAGACCCTTTCACTATATGGTTGCTATAAATGATACAGTCTTTGGTAATACAGCATTGTAAAGGGTCATGCTATGATGTAACTAGTTGAAAGCTGGCTGAAATAAGCGGTTACCTGGCAGCTACCTATATGAACACAGGGCACTATTAAAAATTCTACCTCTAGGGCCCAGTATGTAATATTGTGGAATCTCTCCTTATGCAGGAATACGGTACTATTCGTCAATGGCGTATGAAGCTATGAGCTGGGATGAAGTTTCTATCTCGCGAGGCGTTCTGGTAGAAGTCATAGAGAAGTCTAACAACGGATGGTGGTTGATAAGGTAACATACTTTAGAAAGCTGATACAGAACTTCAAGGGACTATACTGTATAGTGTTTTATATGTGTTCTTTATGTTCAAGACAAAATACAATTATCAAAAAAGTCTTTCCAATAAGATAGAAATTATGTTTGAGTCTTTCATATTTAGCACCATTTTTCACCAAGCAGGTTGTGCTTTGTATAGCCTGTTTTCTGAGCATACGTGCATTGAGAGAGATCAGTTACACACCACTGAACTGGACTTACCCTACTTTGCCTCATTCAGTGGTGTGTAACTGATCTCTCTCAATGCACGTATGCTCAGAAAACAGGCTATACAAAGCACAACCTGCTTGGTGAAAAATGGAGCTAAATATGAAAGACTCAAACATAATTTCTATCTTATTGGAAAGACTTTTTTGATAATTGTATTTTTTTATCAAGTATCCTCCCCCTATGGATTTTTAGTTAGACAGAAGCAGTCAAAAAGTGAACAATGGGTGGCAGATTTCTGTGTCATTCTGTTACATTCCACCTGATCATTTTTTTTTTCAATTGAAAGTTTCCAAAATACTGTAAGATCCACCAAAGAACAGGAATGACCAGATTAATTCATCTATTGTAGATTGCAGTTGCGGTCAAGGAAGTTTTTAAAGGAAATTTAGTTAAAGCTGAACATACTTATAGAAAGTAAAGCCCACTGAGGACCTCCTATTTGCATATCCCACTGCTTTTGATTTCATTGATGGTGTCATCAGGGGCAGGGTCAAGGATAGACCTGTCTGGATATAGTTTGCACCTCTAGTAGGCCAGCCACACAATACTGTAAAATGGATGAGGGCATAGGTTCATCTGCAGAATGCCTGCTGTCAGCTTTAAGAACAGGTAAATATCTGTAAAGAGTCCCAATGCTATAGATTCTTTTTAAATTAAAAAAATCGAAAGTTTTTAATGACCATTGGCCATAAACATCATTATTGACTACAGTTTCCTTTTGACCCACCACAGGTATAATGGAAAAACCGGCTTCGTTCCAGCTATGTACCTAAAACCGTACCAAAACTGTCACATGCTCCAAATCATGAAGAATCAAGGAAATTTCCCATCCACTTCAAATATGTTCAAAGCTTCCAGCCAGCTAGAGTTGAGCAGACTAACAGAGGCCTGGAGAGTGGACAAGGAACATAATAAGGCCAACACCGGAAGTCTAGAAAGGGCAAAGGCTCAGAAACTGGACAGGAAAAAATCAAGGTCCATTAGTGGTTTACCTTCAAGCCCAGCATATGGCTTTTACGCCAATCCTCCTAAATTCGTGCAAAGGGATCATGTACATGAAGTATTTCAATCTTTAGAAAAAGCACATACACCAACACGCAAGGGTCAAACAAGGGATGCCATACGTAAGCCTTCTGCTAGCTCTAAAATCCCACCTGAAAAAATACCCAAACCTCATCTCCAAAGGCAGATATTATGTGACAAACAAGATTTGCATAATGATGGTCCGAGCACAACCAAGCCAAAAACTGGGCAGGCCATTTCTCAAGTTCCCCAGACACCACTCATGCCACAGAGACCCAAACCACATGAGATACTCCACAAGTGTACCACTTTCACAAAGAAAGCTTTTGAGATGAGAGAAGCCAGTGCTCTGCAGGGCTAAAGGAGAATCATTTCTACATTGTGAATCCATGGCTTTGTATTTTTGCTTTATTTATTCAATGTATTTATTATATTTTGCATTTACTATATGTAAATATACAAAATAATGTGTCCAATGAACAGCAGGTAGTCTGAAGGCATGGCCAGAGGAATTGGCTGCACACCAGACCATTTAGTCCTGGGTGCTAATAAGTTAAAAAAGGCAATGTTTTCAAACTTATATAAGGAACTCTAGATGTCTGTATCTGGCTTGCAAACTCCACCCAGCTCCTGCAGCTACATTTCAAAGAATACATTAGGAGGCCTGAGACTCCTCTTTATGTAGGAAGAAGTCTACATGACAGTATTGCTATTGGTGCCCCCCAAAAATGAACAGAGCAATAGATAAGTCAAACAACCAGACTCCACCCCAGAGAGCACCCTGTTTCATAAATTTGAACTGGAAATCTGAAAAAAACTGATTTACACATATGCATCTCTTCCCTGGTGCATTTTATAATGAACTCAATAGAAATACACCAAAGTGCATATCAGTGTGCATTTTAACACAATGCATGTTGCAGTGCACGTTATATTAAATGTCAATATGCATCATAGCATGCATTGATGTGTGTTGATGTGCACCATAATGTGTGTACGTGTGTCATGACCTGTTGACCTTCATCATGACACACATTTATGCACCTCCTAACACGTGTTGAGGTGCATCCATTGATTTCAATGGTAAATGCATCAAACAAAAGTGCAAAGGTGTCCATCCAGCCTAACATTTGATTTTTTACATACTTCAGCGTGTCTCAAAAGTCTCCATACATAGGAAAAATTAACAAACTCATACACCACCTCGTTATGGTATCAGCGTACACCGATGGTTGGCTCAACAGTTTCCACGTTCTTGGATTGATTGTTGCAGTCCTGTGGAATGGCCTGCCAGGTCACCTGATCTTTCCCCAATCAAATTTTACTTGGTTGGCCACTTAAAAGCCATGGTGTACAAGGAGAAGATTAGAAACATAGACAATTTAAAGGAACGCATTCTAAATGCAATTGCTTCCATAACAAGATATCTTGGAACGTGTTCACCATGAGTGAGGAAGAAGACTTTGTGTGTGCAGAAAGAGGTGACAAATATTTTTTAAAATTTTGTAATGAATATTTTAGCTACAATTTCCCATTTTTCCTATGTATGGTGACTTTTGGGACACCTTGTATTGGCTGCTAGAATAGCTATAGTGAAAAATTGAAAAAAATGACCATCTCTATGGGCTTTGTTTAAAAAAAAAAAAAAAAAAAGCTTAATTGGGTGATGATAAACGTTTGTGCATGCATAAATCTGTCAAATCAGGTTTGAAAAGATGTAGGATCTAATGATCCACTATAATTCACTAGACAGTTGAGGCCCAGCTAGAATGTTCTTTCTTACCTATCTTTAATTCCATTTCTCCTGCCTTTCTCTATCGTTATGGATGATCCCCACATTCTGGAAGTGTAGGGCTTTTAATTGTATTCTCCTTCTCTCTTACTTTATGGAATTAAATTCCTATAAGGAGTACACACTTTATATTCACAGCTAGGTGATGCTCCACTTTTGTTTCTATGTATTGATGTACAAATGTATCTAAATACGACTATTCGATAATCTCCACAAGGGTAAGACGGAAACATTGTAATGGAAATCGTAATGTTAGCATTGTCTATTGATATATTATCGTTTACAAAGATCATTCTGATTAACTTTTTACTTCTTTATGCAAATACCAATAAAAAAAGATTGAAATACAAACCCCCAGACTCCTCCCATAATTGGAATATAGAGGTTTAGGGTGAACCATCCCTTGAAAATGGTTTCTGGTCGAAATGCAGATAAGGGTTTCTTCCTATTCAGTAATGCTATGAAGTATGTGTTTCTACTTTGTTGAAGGGGAGGGTTATTTTCTTTTTTGTCAGGCTTTCAGTAGCTAAAGCCCAACTCCAGTCACATGAAAAAAAAAACCTAGGCTTTTTTTTCAGGTACCGGGACGATGGACTGGATTTTCACAGAGTCTGTCCTTAGTCCTACTTCATACCACAACCCCCTTTACAGTGTCCAGGTACCCCTTTTAAAACTGTCCCACAGTGTGCTCAGTTCCCATTCACATCACAGCCCCCCTTTACATTAATGTAACAGAGGCTGCACGGTAAAAGGGGTAAAATGGGTACTGTAACGCAACAGGGGCTTTACTGCAAAGGAGAACTGTATTGATTGCAGTGTCCCGTTATAGTGCAGTCCCCTTTATATCACAGTGTCCATGCAATCACAGCCCCCCACCCCCTCCCCATCACAGTGGCCCTTGCAGTCATGCCCCCCTTTCCTCTCTCATTTCAGTCTCTGCCTCCCCTGCACAGTCCTACCTGTGGCAGGGTAGAGGCGATTTTTAGCCATGTGTCTTCTCCTGGGTCTCCCAACCCACCACCAATGTAATCCCGTCAGCAGAGCAGTGGGCGGAAGGAGCTGCAGATCTGGATGGAGGGCGGGAGCTGCCAAACTTGACATGTTAACAAGCAGGCGATTACCCGCTTGTTAATATGAAAGATTCCCTCTCTCCAGAGAAGATCTCCAGGAATCTCCGTGAGACAGCACACGGGTTCAGTGACACAGCCACATAACAGGAGGTGAGGCGACTGTGGACTGTGATGGTCCTGTCGGGACCACGTTCGCCACTAACCTCTCGGCCATCCACATGCAATGGGCCAGTAACTGCCCGGGGGTTGGGGACCCTTGGATTAGAGGGAGCCTGACCAATGAAGAGCCAGACCAAAGCAGTTGATGGTTAGATCTGGGCAAATAATTTCTACAGTGCCCAAGTCGCTACAATAAAAAAAAGAAAGTATCTTGTACTGTACGTTGTAAAAGACGTTTAATACTTACCTTTCTGGTGCGTGGTGTGCATAATCTTTGCTCTTTTGAAGAGTGCTGGGCACTGCTGCTGTTTAAAACATCCAGGATTGTCAGATAGGGTATCCCTTGATAGGAAAAGATTTAAAGCGATTGAAAACCTGTTTGTTTTAAAACAACAAACATGTTAATGCTTACCAGCTCTGTGCAATGTTTTTTCACAGAGCAGCCTTCTCTTAGGTCCGGCGCTCCTGGCTCCTCCCTCATGCTGAGTGCCCACCATAGCAAGCCACTTGTTATGGGTGCAATCCTGTGGGCTTGCTCCTGAGCTGGCTGTGTGTGTCCATAGACACACACAGCGTGGCTCGGCCTGCCCCTATTCCTCTTCACTGGCTGTGATTGACAGCAGCGGTAGCCAATGGCTCCCACTGCTGCCTTTGAACCTATGAGGAGGGAGAAAGCCGCTGCTCTTGTGAACAGCGCCGGATCGAGATTGGTCTCAGGTTAGTATGGTGGGTAGGAACTGCAATAAGAAGATGCAGAGAATGCATGAAGGTAAAAAAGCTTGTCTTTATTTATAAAGCTATTGCTTTGTAAATATTCTGTAGGCTATGTTACCAGGAAACCTACTGGATCTATACACTGAATACCTTTATCTTGAGATCAGCACCATCCTATTATCATAATTCATCTATAAAGTGCCGTGAAAAGTATTCATACCCCCCCCCCCCCCTGAAATTTTCCACATTATGTCATGTTACAACCAAAACCATAAATGTATTTTATTGGGATTTTATGTGATAGACCAACACAAAGTGGCACATAATCGTGAAGTGGAAGGAAAATGAATGGTTTTCAAAATTTTTACAAATTAAAATGTGAAAAGTGTATGGGGTATCCCTCCGGGAACCTAACTGCCATGGCCTCCTCTCGCATATGGGGGCGGCCTTGGGCCTATTACTGCTAGCTTCCTTATTGCTTTGTACGTTTGGGTAGTGCCATGCTCTAGTCACATTAACGGTGGGATTCCCTCCTCAAACCTCTGTGCCATTGCTGCTGACCGGATACTATGGCGGTTAAATATGATTTGATATCATGGAATGTACAGGGGTTGAGCGATGGAGTGAAACGGATGGCACCATTTACTGCACTGAAACCATTCCTCAATACAGTGGTGTGTTTACCGGAAACTCATCTTCAATTTAATACCGTATCATCGCTTCGGCACCGAGGCTTTTTGACACAGTTTCACTACATCCATACTGCATATTCCAGGGGGGTCAGCATTCTTGTTTCCAATAATGTCCCATTTAACTTGATACGATCCCAGATCGATAACCAAGGCCGATATATATTCTTGCTGAGTACACTTGCAGGGGTAGTGTGTATTATAGACAATATGTATATTCCTCCACCCTTCTCTCTAGAGCGTCTAAACTACCTGGCCCAATTTATGGCTTCCCACTCTAATGTACCCTATATGGGCTGTGGGCGATTTTAACAATCTTCTGGATAAAAGTAAAGATAAATTCATACCACAGGGGGGCGGACCCACAGTTTCGATGGGCCCCACCCCGTTTGCCAGACTGGTCTCGGAACTAGGGTTGTGTGATGTGTGGAGGAATAGACATCCGAACGGGAAATGTTATTCTGCTTCACATAGGCCTGTGCTTGAGTAATCCTCTGGCATTGTCTATGGTGCACCTGTTTAAATACTTTCCAAGGAATATTTCTGACCATTCACTGATGTGAGTACAAATCTCTATTGAGGGAGCCGCCGGTGTCTTGCCGAAAAAGTTCCCCCGGGGGATAAGGACCCCCCTGTACTGCGCAGGCGCAGCGCTTGCGCAGTACAAACTACTAGGAGCCGCCGAAAATAGCCGAAGCTGAAAAACTTCAATCAGCTGTACACGGTGCCTGCGCCCTGGGTCCAGGTTCAAGCCCCGCCATCCAAGTGGACCTAGAGGGAGAATAAAAAAGTGCAGAGCGAAGCGAGGCTGTGCCCAAAGCGTGGCGAGCGAAGTGAGCCCGCGAGGGGCCCTCTTACAGGCACCGTGTACAGCTGATTTCTATTCTTTTCGGCTATTTCCGCCGGCTCCTACTGCGCAAGCGCTGCGCCTGCGCAGTAGAGGGGGGTCCTTATCCGCCGAGGGGAACTTTCTCGGCAGAACACCGGTACTAAATTATGGAAAGTCAATCCCTTTTGGTTTAATCTCTTTCCAGCTTCAGACCCACTGCCTGCGGAGATTCAACCCTTTCTTCACTACAATAGGGGCTCTGCTGAACAGGGAGTGGTCTGGGACACTCTTAAGGCGCATATACGAGGCCTTATAATCCGACAGATATCTAACATTAAGACAGCTACCAGGGAATGGGGTAACTTGGTGCTCAGTGAGGCACAAAAAGCGGAAGAACACTATATTATGAATCCCACACCTGCTTCCGAGAGAGGATGGCTTGCGGCGCAGGCATTGCACCAACAGGTCACCCACACCACAGCTGAAAACAAGCGATTTTTCATACAGCAGAAATATTTTAAGGAAGAGGAAAACACTGGCCACTTGCTGGAGGTGATCTCTCGGGCACAGCAGGGAACGGGCGCACATAGAAGCCATCCGGAACCCGGCAGGGGCTACGGTACAGGCTGCAAGTCAAATCTTACAGGTTTTCAGTACTTATTTTAGGGAACTATATGAATCCAAGGTTACTCCCCCGGAGAGTGAGCTTGTACACTTCTTGGATCAGTGCACTTTGCCGACAATGTCTGCGAAGGGTCGTAAACTGCTCAATGAACCCATCACCATTGAAGAACTAACTGAGGCCGTTGCCACTATGGCTAATAGTAAGTCCCCGGGGACCGACGGACTACCTGCAGAGTTGTATAAACGCTATGCTGAATTTACCTACGCTTTCGACAACTCTGAATGATGCAGTTCGCAGGGGTGCATTAACGGCTTCTATGAGAGAGGCCATCATAGTGGTGTTGCCCAAGCCGGGTAAGGACCCCTTGCTTCCCGATTCTTACAGACCGATTTCATTGATAAACATGGACAACAAAATCTTGGCCAGAGTCCTAGCCACGTGCTTGGCAAAGGTGGTGCCTGGGCTGATACACCTTGATCAGTCAGGCTTCATTCCTGCTCGGTCAACAGCATTGAATGTTAGACGGCTATTTCTAAACTTACAGCTGCCGGTAGATAACCCACGTAATAGGGCAGTGTTCTCACTTGATACTGCCAAAGCTTTTGACAGTGTTGAGTGTAGATACCTATGGGTGGTCCTACGCAAATTTAAAGTTGGGAAACACTTTCTTGCCTGGATTAAATTGCTACATACGGCTCCCAGCGCACAAATCTGCATTAACGGGGTGCTATCCGAGGCTTTCCCATTACACAGAGGGACTAAGGAGGGATGCCCACTGTCCCCCTTGCTCTTTGCTCTGGCGCTGGAACTTCTGGCGGCCATGGTAAGAGCATCCCCTGAGGTAATGGGCTTCCATAGAGGGCTGAGGGTAGACAGACTCTCCCTCTATGCTGACGACACCCTGATATACATTGGAGATACCATGGGGTCCCTTACAGCCGTCATGCGACTTATTGAACTATTTGGGCAGTATTCAGGCTTTGCCATTAACTGGCATAAGGCTTTGCTATGGCCATTGGATCCATTACCTGGCCCTCTCCCTCAAATAGCTTCACAGGTAGATGTGGTTACTACATTTAAGTATTTGGGGATTACTGACGAGGGAGGTTGGAGACTATATAGCGCTGAACCTTAAACCCATCCTGCAAAAATTCAAGAAAAAGTGCACCAGTTGGTGTAGATTGACCCCTTCTGTTACGGGCAAGGCAAACCTCATTAAAATGGTCTGGGCCCCCCAGTTGCTGTATGTTCTACACAATGCCCCTATATGGATCCCGAAATATTGGTTTGACCGCATAGACTCACAGTACAGGTAATTGCTTTGGAAATTTGGTGTGGCGAGGATTAAACTGACTACATTACAATATCCCAAAGACCAGGGAGGAATGGCGGTTCCCCATTATTTCAAATATTTTATGGCCGCCCAGTTGCAGCATTTGACTGGCTGGGACCTCCCTATGGTGACGGACCCCTCGAGAACCTTACTGATACAGTCCTTAGTGGAGTTCTCAGCCTTGCCTTAGCTGGAAATGGGCCTGCTAGAATTGCCTTCCCACTGCCCCATGGTACATTTGTTGTTAAAACTATGGACAGAACTAAAGCGCAGGCTGGGTCTTACTGGCTTTCTCCCATGTACACTTATATGGTGTAATAGGTCCGGTGGCTGATTCCTGTGTCATCCGCGGCACACCCAGCCCAGCCCGGATATACCATCTCACAGTTAGTGCATAGGATGACGCCCCCCCTGCCGGAACGAGAGTACGAAATCTCACTAAGCCTGGAAACGGTAGCATTGGGCACTGCTTGCTTTTATTTATTTTTTATTAATTAAATTATTGGAATAAGTTTACATGCTTGTCATTACCAAATGTGAGTTTCTAATTTTGCTGGGTTTTAATTAATCAAAGTTTTTAACGGCTACACTTAGTCTGGCGCCCCTCTTATTCTCTTTGATTGAACATTATCATATTGCACATGATCTATGTTCCCACCCACCCTGGGTGCCTTTCCTCTAACCCCACCCAGGTTCCAAAATCTTGTCTATCAACTGTCCGTGAGCACCTGCCATGCTCAATTTTAAAGTGGTTGTAAACCTCAGACATGAAATATGAACAAAGCATATCCCTCTATAGCAGTGATGGCGAACCTTAGCACCCCAGATGTTTTGGAACTACATTTCCCATGATGCTCAACTACACTGAAGAGTGCATGAGCATCATGGGAAATGTAGTTCCAAAACATCTGGGGTGCCAAGGTTCGCCATCACTGCTCTATAGTTTGTACTTGTCTCAATTAAGAGCACTAAGGGCACTTTCACACTGAGCTGCCTTGGGCATCTGCGGTAAAGCTGCGTTTTAGCTGCGCTTTTCGGCCACTAGCGGGGCGTTTTTAACACCCGCTAGCGGCCGAAAAAGGGTTAAAAGCGCCCACAAAGCGCCGCTGCCCATTGATTTCAATGGGCAGGGGCGTTGTATAAACCGCTCCTACAGCGCCTCAAAGATGCTGCTTGCAGGACTTTTTTTTAGCATCTTGTCAGCACACCGCTCCAGTGTGAAAGCACTCGGGCTTTCACACTGGAGAGGCTCTTTACAGGCGCTATTTTTAGGGCTACAGCACCTGTAAAGCGCCTCAGTGTGAAATTGGTCTAAGTGTAATTTCTGTCCGCGGTTTCATTTCTCTGCGATCAGCACAAGTCACTTCTGACAAGTTTTCCTGACACCAAGAGAAAAAAGAGGCGACAGGGGAGGGATCTCCGGCAGATTGACAACCTCTGCTCTGTTCCTGTGTGAAGGGAGGTATGTCCCTTCCCTCCAATCAGCTCTCCTCACTGAGCTCTGCAGAGTAATTTCAGCTCTTTGTCCCCTTTTTTTTGACCGCTCAGACAAGCTTTATAAATTCTGCACTTTGAACGGATGTAGAGAAGAGAAGACTGCAGATAGACAGGTCCAACTTATGTAGGAGGATTTTTTTCATCTCTGTGTATCACTTGAGGCCAGTGATTGGTGAAGGTACTTATGGTTGATAAAACAAAATATTTTTTTTCTGTTCGCACAAAAATTAATTTGAGAGGGTATGTATGTATGTATGTATGTATGTATGTATGTATGTATATATATATATATATATATATATATATATATATATATATATATATATATATTATAGATAGAGAAAGAGAGAGAGAAAGAGATAGAGAGAGAAAGAGATAGAGAGAGAGAGAGAGAGAGAGAGAGAGAGAGAGAGAGAAAGATAGAGATAGAGATAGAGAAAGAGATAGAGATAGAGAAAGAGAGAAAGATAGAGAAAGAGAGAAAGATAGAGAAAGAGAGAAAGATAGAGAGAAAGAGATAGAGAAAGAGATAGAGAAAGAGAGAAAGAGATAGAGAAAGAGATAGAGAGAAAGAGATAGAGAAAGAGATAGAGAAAGAGAGAAAGAGAGATAGAGAAAGAGAGAAAGAGAGAGAGAAAGAGATAGAGAGAAAGAGATAGAGAGAAAGAGAGAAAGATAGAAAGAGATAGAGAAAGAGAGAAAGAGATAGAGAAAGAGAAAAAGAGAAAGAGAAAAAGAGAGAAAGAGATAGAGAAAGAGAGAGAAAGAGAAAAAGAGAGAAAGAGATAGAGAAAAAGAGAGAAAGAGATAGAGAAAGAGAAAAAGAGATAGAGAAAGAGAAAAAGAGATAGAGAAAGAGAAAAAGAGATAGAGAAAGAGAAAAAGAGAGAAAGAGATAGAGAAAGAGATAGAGAGAAAGAGATAGAGAAAGAGATAGAGAAAGAGAGAAAGAGAGATAGAGAAAGAGAGAAAGAGAGAGAGAAAGAGATAGAAAGAGATAGAGAGAAAGAGAGAAAGATAGAAAGAGATAGAGAAAGAGAGAAAGAGATAGAGAAAGAGAAAAAGAGAAAGAGAAAAAGAGAGAAAGAGATAGAGAAAGAGAGAGAAAGAGAAAAAGAGAGAAAGAGATAGAGAAAAAGAGAGAAAGAGATAGAGAAAGAGAAAAAGAGATAGAGAAAGAGAAAAAGAGAGAAAGAGATAGAGAAAAAGAGAGAAAGAGATAGAGAAAGAGAAAAAGAGAGAAAGAGATAGAGAAAGAGAAAAAGAGACAAAGAGATAGAAAAAGAGAGAAAGAGATAGAGAAAGAGAAAAAGAGAGAAAGAGATAGAGAAAGAGATAGAGAAAGAGATAGAGAAAGAGAGAAAGAGATAGAGAAAGAGATAGAGAAAGAGAAAAAGAGAGAAAGAGATAGAGAAAGAGAGAAAGAGATAGAGAAAGAGAGAAAGAGAAAAAGAGAAAAAGAGAGAAAGAGAAAAAGAGAGAAAGAGAAAAAGAGAGAAAGAGAAAAAGAGAGAAAGAGAGAAAGAGAGAAAGAGATAGAGAAAGAGAAAAAGAGAGAAAGAGAGAAAGAGATAGAGAAAGAGAAAAAGAGAGAAAGAGATAGAGATAGAGAGATAGAGAGATAGAGAGAAAGAGATAGAGAGAAAGAGATAGAGAGAAAGAGATAGAGAGAAAGAGATAGAGAAAGAGATAGAGAAAGAGATAGAGAAAGAGAGAAAGAGATAAAGAGATAGAGAAAGAGAGAAAGAGATAGAGATAGAGATAGAGAGAAAGAGATAGAGAAAGAGAGAAAGAGATAGAGAAAGAGAGAAAGAGATAGAGAATATATTTTTATATGCTTGTAGATGTTCCTTACATATACAGAACATTAATTTACCTTCAGAAAGGTAAACATTAGTTGGTATTGGCATAAAGGCTTCTATTCGATAAACAGTCAATTAAGTTATTAATCCACCATGTAGCCAAAGTTTGGGAAAGATGGTTTATTATAAAAAGGAAAGACTCATAAACTTCTCTCTATAAGATGTCCAACGAACAGAAAAGCCAATCAGCAGCTGCCCCCAGCGCTCTGATCCAAGGTTACCAGGGCCGATAAATGTGAAATTCAGGAACCGCTCAGTCTATTCCAGGCAGGCACGGTTATAGGGGGGCACAGTCTCCCATCCATAACAAAAAAGGTCAACAAAATTAGGCACCAGTGGTAGAAAAAAAAAAACACGGCTTCTTTGACATCCTTGGTATAGGAGCCCCACAGGCTGTTCAGAATTGTCTATATGCACTGCAGATGTCAGAGGACTGACTTTGTTGTCATCTAGCTTTGTGACTTTGTCATGCTCTGGCATCCTCTCGTGTAGGGCGGCTGGTAACGGGTATACTTGTCTTCTCCTCCTCTGGCAAATCAGTCAGTCTCATGTGCTGCCACATAAAGTCCACAAACATGGAAGCCTGCAGAAGTCGGGACATCCTCTGCATGTGTCGCTCTGTGGAATGAAAGGATAAATAAGTCAGAACCGTTAGAAGTGTTTTCTGATTTACTACACCCTCTCCACCTGCCCTCTCCATCTGCAGATCCCATGGCTTCAATATTTTCTAAGCTGAAATAAACAAAATCGCACAGATTAGGAGTTCTGGCCTCAATCTACTTCACTTGCTGCATACTTATTCTGGGCAGAAAAAAACGCTTACGCTTGTAAAAAGGTATGTTAAACGCGTCTAAACGCTCATTAACGCTAGGTGCGTTTATTCATGTTGATTCCCAGAATAAATTATTCTTCTTGCTAATGAAATGAATTAACGCCCAATGCTTCACACCTGTAAACACGTCTAAACGCGTTACACAGTTTTACAAGCGTCATGCGTTTTTTTTTTCTGCCATAACACTGTTGCCAGGAGGAAAGGCTTTCAGGAGAGAGTTTCCAAAATGTTGCAAAAAAGCAAAAAATGTTGGATGAACTTATACTTGTGTATACCCAGCTTTAGAACCCAACAATAACAGCCCCATTGTTTTACAAATCGTTTCTTTTATTGGGTCAAAAGATAAAAAGGTGGTCCTTGGGATCAAAATATGTTGCTAGGTTTAGCCCACACCTGTTGCAGCAAATCCTTAAGGATTCACTCATTACTAACAGGCATGTCACCACTGGAGTCCCTAAAAGACATGCCAGTATATGTCTTAAATCAGAAGACTCCATTGAAATATTATACTTGGGTGGAGTAACCCTTTAAATCAAATTCCTTTAAATACAACCCTATCCTTTTGCCCCTCTGTGTAGACCACACAATAAAATACTTGCCATTATTACCACTCCTGATTATTTCTCTGCGTTGCTTGGCCTCCCACCACAAAGGCTTTAAAAAAAAAAAAAATCTAGGCCTAGGATCCTGCACCTAGTACGCAAAACACACTGTGGCCCCATTCATACCTACAGATGGTACATATTCATGGCGGCCCCCAGACATCCAATAGAGTATGGACCATCCTTAGCAGTGGTACTTAACCTTTTTTTGAGTCAGGGGCCCCTAAATCTGATGAAATCTGCGCACTCCTCTCCAGAAATATTCACATAAACACAACTTTGCCTGCAATGAATATACACTCACCGGCCACTTTATTAGGTACACCTGTTCAATTGCTTGGTAACACAAATTGCTAATCAGCCAATCACATGGCAGAAACTCATTGCATTTAGACATCTAGATGTGGTGAAGATGACTTGCTGAAGTTCAAACCAAGCATCAGAATGGGGAAGAAAGGGGATTTAAGTGACTTTGAACGTGGCATGGTTGTTGGTGCCAGACGGGATGGTCTGAGTATATCAGAAACTGCTGAACTACTGGAATATTCACACACATACACACACACACACACACACACACACACACACACACAAACACACAAGCATCTCTCGGGTCTACAGAGAATGGTCGGAAAAAAGAGAAAATATCCAGTGAGCGGCAGACGTGTGGATGAAAATGCCTTGTTGATGTCAGAGGAGAATGGGCAGAATGGTTTCGAGATGGTAGAAAGGCAACAGTAACTCAAATAGCCACTCGTTACAACCAAGGCATTCAGAATACCATCCCTGAATGCACAACACATCGAACCTTGAAGCAGATGCGCTACAGCAGCAGAAGACCACACCGGGTGCCACTCCTGTCATCTAAGAACAGGAAACTGAGGCTACAATTCACACAGGCTCACCAAAATTGGACAATAGAAGATTGGAAAAATGTTGCCTGGTCTGATGAATCTCGATTTTAGCTGTGACATTCAGATGGTCGGGTCAAAATTTGGTGTAAACATGAAAGCATGGATCCATCCTGCCTTGTATTGATGGTTCAGGCTGGTGGTGATGTGTGGGGGATATTTTCTTGGCACACTTTGGGCCCCTTAGTACCAATTGAGCATCGTTTAAACCCCACGGCCTACCTGAGTATTGTTGCTGACCATGTCCATCCCATATACACTAACTATATATATATATATATATATATATATATATATATATATATATATATATATATATATATATATATATATATATATATAAAATTTATTAAAACGTAAATAATTTTTATCTGACCCCCTGAAACCCATTCATGGGCCAGTTAAGGGTTCCTGGAACCCAGGTTAAGAACCCCCCGATCTACAGGAATGATTGGAGCTGCAGCACACAACCCTAGGCACATGGCCCGACACCAACCAGGATGTTTTTCTTGTTCTTGCAAAAGCTGTGTGACACCGGTAGGGCTGCACAGCAGAGAACTCAGGACTGGGAATAAAGGTAAGTATTTTAGTAAGCAGGATACTCACCAGGGGGTTTAGGGGCTATATTTAAAAGACAGCTTCACTAATGTGATATATTAGAAGGTTCTTACCTGTGTAGGGGATCAATGCTTCCACGGTACCTCGGATGCCGCTGTACTGGAGCAGAGTGTCGGGTGGTACGTGGGTGAGGAGGATGTTCAGCACACACTGCGCCTCGTGACAGTTCCGAGAATTTGTGTTCCAGATGGTGCAGTATCTCAGGATGGCCTCTGATGATGCGGGATAAGAGATACATGAGACTTTAATCATCACACACACACGGTCCCATACTGTCTGTATACAAACAATATACATTTTATATTGGTGTTTATTATCTTGTCCGCTCCATAATAATCTTATTAAATTCTGTACAATTGCCAAGGTAACTTCTGAAAAGAACAATGTACAGCAGAAACACAACCAGACTGCCAATATTGAAGGGATTGGACTAGGATGCTCCGATATCTATAAGCACATTACACGCTGCCAATTATTATCCTGGCAGGTATACTTCTACTGTCTCTCATTAATACACCAGGAGGTATGTTGTCAAACACAAAGGCAGAGTACAAGAAAGTTCTGTCAATCATATTTCCTGACATTTCCCTTGTGCCCCAAGATGCACATACACCATTTAAATGTAGAGGTGTCAGCAGTGCCGGGCCGAGGGGTTGATAGAAAAAGCTGCCACCTTGGGGCACTTCAGCAGACGGGAGGGGAGTTAAACGCAAAAAGACCAATGTCTGTAGCTATGCTGCCGAAGTCATTTGCAGCTTATGGTAGCACGCTCTGGCCTTGTCGTCTTGGGTGCCAAATGACTTTGTTGTCTTAGCACTGGGTGTCAGCTGTGTCTTATTTCTGAAAGTCATATTATTGTGTTTGTGCCCCCACTCCCCATTTACCGCTACAACACACTGCAAATGAAAACGTGACAAATACAGCTCCTGTTTGAATCCATTCACAGGAGTCCGACTGTTAGAGGCATGGAGCTTCTATAAAACACCATTATTGCTCTCCCCTACCTTTCTGGTCATTGCGTAACCGCAGCAGGTTTTTCTCCAGATCATCCTTCCCCTGGGGTTCCTGCAGGATGGCTAAAATTAAGCAGAAATAGAGAGATTAGAAAGTTCCTGGGCCTTAAACAATGCTTCTATGTCAGAGGCAGAGGAAAAGACCTGCTCTCGCTGTGAGGGTCAGGTAGCTAAACATTTAAAATGTGGTTGTCTGGGGTTATTCTTATAAAATATAGTTTTCAAGCAAACACTATAACTGCCACAATATAACATACACACTATAAAATAAAGGTGGTCGGCAAGAGTCAGCGGCTTGCATCCATCCAAAGCTTTATGACCGTCATGTTTAGTACGCCTAGAAGTATGTCCCTGCATTTAATCTAGATACCCCTTTGGTCTCCTTGGGAGAGTCCGATTGTCATTTGAGTGTTGTTCCCCGCCATCTTGAACATCTTTATAAGTCAATTCATCCTGATTGTCCGTCCTGCGGCTAATCATATACGACTGTCTTCTATTGGGGGTTCTACACACCGTGTCTTGTTGGACCTTGCCCTTTTGAGAACATCCTTTTTGGATTGTTTTTCAGCTAGTTGTTATTACTTGGTATAGTATTGTACATCTCCTGAGGAAGCCAATAAGTTGGCAAAACATGTCGAGATTGCTACACCATGTCAATCATCAGTAAATAACTATACTGTGGATACCCAATTTTATCAAACTGTATTTCTGATGTTTTATATGGTTTAAATAAAAATGATGTAAATTTTTATTTTACGTTGTAGATTGTGTTATTGGCACCTTAAAAATCCCAGCTCTTTTGAGCATTCATCCGGTTTTCTACTATAAAATAAAGACATAATGGTGTACAAAATTAAAAAACAAGGTTTGCATTGTTATCTGCGACCTTGGAATCATCTCGTATTGTACCATCTAGATTTACCCTATCTTACATTTTGTGGCTGATAGAATGAGATGGTTTTTTCTTTTATTATGGCAAAGCATCTCAGATACAAGAAGTCAATTTCACAAATAAGGAAACACTTAATCGGCAGACACCAAATACCGAAAACAGACAAGACCTATAAATACGTTTGCTGACAGTTTATGTATTGCTTTGCATATACTATAGCATCTATAATCAGCGAAGCCAAGGAGCCTGAAGGCCTATAAGTACATGTACCAAAGAATCAAACATTGCAGTTACAACAAATGAGATTGAGTAAATCTAGTGATAAAAGAAAACAGATAAATATGCTAGCATTTCTAACTTTGTGCATCATTAGTTCAACTACAAATATCTCAGAACACATCTGTCGAGAAGTTTACTGATTAGAATGAGAGGTTCTAAAGCGGGGGAAGGCAACCCTCAAGAGGTGGAGATCTACCTGAACAATATGAAGATCAAAGATCACCGGGTATTTCTTCTTTTTTTAAAAAGAAGAAAGGAGATAACCTACTTAGCAACACCCCATTTAAAAGTAATGAAGGTTTGAAGAAAACTTAGAGAAATATAATAACATTGTCACTGTAAAATGGAGTCAGTAGTATGTAATGCAGATTACAGGATCAGTAGCAACACATTATTCAGAGGCCAGAAGTATGTAATACAGATTACAGGATCAGAAGTCTGTAATGCAGAGTGCAGGGATCAGTAGTAATTCAGAGCACAGGGGTCAGTGTGCAGGGGACAGTAGCAAATACCACATAGGTTAGTGGTAAGTAATGCAGAGTGCAGGGGTCAGTAGTCTGTAATGCAGAGTGCAGGGGTTGGTAGTCTGTAATGCAGAGTGCAGGGGTCGGTAGTCTGTAATGCAGAGTGCAGGGGTCGGTAGTCTGTAATGCAGAGTGCAGGGGTCGGTAGTCTGTAATGCAGAGTGCAGGGGTCGGTAGTCTGTAATGCAGAGTGCAGGGGTCGGTAGTCTGTAATGCAGAGTGCAGGGGTCGGTAGTCTGTAATGCAGAGTGCAGGGGTCGGTAGTCTGTAATGCAGAGTGCAGGGGTCGGTAGTCTGTAATGCAGAGTGCAGGGGTCGGTAGTCTGTAATGCAGAGTGCAGGGGTCGGTAGTCTGTAATGCAGAGTGCAGGGGTCGGTAGTCTGTAATGCAGAGTGCAGGGGTCGGTAGTCTGTAATGCAGAGTGCAGGGGTCGGTAGTCTGTAATGCAGAGTGCAGGGGTCGGTAGTCTGTAATGCAGAGTGCAGGGGTCGGTAGTCTGTAATGCAGAGTGCAGGGGTCGGTAGTCTGTAATGCAGAGTGCAGGGGTCGGTAGTCTGTAATGCAGAGTGCAGGGGTCGGTAGTCTGTAATGCAGAGTGCAGGGGTCAGTAGTCTGTAATGCAGAGTGCAGGGGTCGGTAGTCTAATGCAGAGTGCAGGGGTCAGTAGTCTGTAATGCAGAGTGCAGGGGTCAGTAGTAATTCAGAGTGCAGGGGTTACAGTGTTCAGGGGACAGTAATAAATACCACATAGGTTAGTGGTAAGCAATGCAGAGTGCAGGGGTCAGTAGTAAGTATTGCAGTGTCAGTGTCCAGCTCAGTGGGGCCCAGCCTTCTCCAATACACGGCAATCAATGAAAGCTGCACCTCCGTCACATTTTTTTTTTCTTCCGTTTTAAGGGGGAAAAAAAATAAAAAATAAAATGGTCTTCTGTATATCTGTTCAAGTGGCAAAACCATTGTTTGAAGCTAAAGGGAAAAAAGCAACAGAGGTAAAGCTTGCTTTGATTAGTTGCTCTGCATTCACCATGCTGAGCTGAGGTCTGCTCCTGATTGCGGAGTTGCTGACCTCCGTTCTGAAACTACTAAACTCCCCATCCTTCATGAAATTAGAGAGTGTTCACAAACAGTATCAGCTGGAAGAGCTCTTGTCTTGTAGGGACACCATATTTTTGAAGAAAAATAGCCTGTGAGATGCTGGATTGGCTGCCTGACCCAGCACAGAATTACAAACAATAGGAAGGTCCCACGAATAATAAGTGATGGTATAAAAACATGATTCAAGCATGAATTGGCATCTTTACTGGTCAAGAGGAGGAGCTTTGAAATATTTGAAAATCTCCATGGCACTAACCTTTTATAACGATGAGCGCGGTGTGCGGCTGGTCCAGGGTAATGGCCAGGCCCAGAGCCTTCAGGAACCTCTTCTCATGTAAAAGGTTTGACAGCTCTTGCTTTCTGCAGGAGAGAAACAGGAGGGCACGTTACAATAAGAGTAATTGGGGAGCAATCTGAAAGATGCCAATAAAGTCAGGAGCGCACTTACTTTAAGATCTCATCCTCCTTTTTAGCTAGTTCTTCAGCCAGCTCTGTCTCTGTGACATCCTGGGAATAAAGGAACGGGTTATTTTCATTGTTCCCATCACACTAGTGCTCCTTAAAAAGCATGATTTGTCTACAAAGGGTCCGCTAAATTAGAGGAAGCTGATATTTCTATAAACTAATGGACCTGTCATTATTGCTTGTGTGAGCTTAAAGTATATATAAAAAATCTGACAAAATATGTCAAAACATGTTTCTTTTGTTTGTAAGAGAAGATTTCTTCACACACTCCCTGCTAAGTCAGAGCTGCAATTAGCAAAAGCTCATGCTTCCTGATTGGAGAAATTTAATGCCGACTCATAGAAGGTGCGTTGGACCTCTGCAGAGAGACTAATGCTTCCACAGAGAGTAAGGGTCCTTTCTGCAGCATGCTGGCAGGGGACAGGATTTTCTTTTCAGGCTATAGCTGCTTTCTAAAGAATGCACACAGTAAGACTTTAGAAAACTTTTTTTGATGCACCTGGAATGTACTGTGAAGGATTTAAAGGGATTGTAAAGGCAGAAGGTTTAACCTATTGCATTCTATGCATTAGGATAAAAAGCCTTCTGTGTGCAGCAGCCCTCCTAACACTTACCTGAGGTCCCTCTCTGTCCAGCGATGTCCACGGGTGTCTCAGCCATCCAAGATTGTCCTTCCTGATTGGCTGAGACACAGCAGTGGCACAATTGGCTCCTGCTGCTGTCAAAGTCAGCTAGCCAATCAGGAGAGAGAGGGGATGGGGCTGGGTATGGGCTCAATGTCTGAATGGACACAGGGAGCGATGTTTTGGCTTGGGTGCCTCATAGCAAGCTGCTTTCTGTAGGGGCACTCAACGGGAGGGAGGGGCCAGGATCACAGAACAGGGATCTGAGAAGAGGAGGATCCGGGCTGCTCTGTGCAAATGCACTGCACAAAGCAGGTAAGTATAACATGTTTGTTATTTTTATAGGAAAAAAAAAACACGAGACTTTACAATCACTTTAAGCTGAATGTTCAGTTGGACTTTGATAAGCCTTGCATATACCCCAATACATGATCAGCAACAAAATCTGACAACTCTCCCACCTTCCACAGAACAATGCTCGAGTCTGCAGATCCAGTCACTAGAGCGTTGTCCAGTTTGTTGCTGTGCAGTCCCCACACTTTGTCTTCGTGGGAATCCAATGTCTTGACACACTCATTTGTCTTAATGGTCCAGAGCTTCAACAGGCCATCGGAGCCGCTGAGGACAGGAACAAAGTAATGTCATTACTATGAGCAAAGTCAACGATTCTCTTTAAAAATTCCGCACAAAAAAAAATTCTCAGTTAACTTGAGTGAAGGAAGGGATGGTTTCCTCTAACAATTTGTCTTTGTTTAAGGCCCCCTGTGGGTGATCTCCTCCTGTTGCCAGCACAGCTGTGACAGGTTGATGATGACTTTTCAGCCAAGCTGCTGCTGTCACTGAACAAAAAAAAGAGAAAGAAACAGCAAACATTCTCCATATACTTCTATAGAGAATCCACTAGAGGCCCCAGAAAGTTTGCATCATGTGCACCTCTTAAATTTCCATAGAAGAATAGGGATAATGTACTTGCTGAAAAGCCCAGCTGAGCCTATTAGGGTTATGCTGGTGCTTCAAGTAATCAAAACCCAACAAATCTGCTTTAGGTCTTATTGCTTCTTAATGCTATTTTTGGGGAAAGCAATCATTGCTCAAGTTGAGAGAATCTGACATTTACCTTGTAACCAGCTGTGTGCCACGACTCACAAACATAATCTTCAAGACTGAGGCATCATGACCTTCAAATGTCTAAAAAGAAAAAAAAACACAGAAAGTCAGAAAATCAGATGTAATATCTGAACTACTAAGAGTCCTGTCTACAGAAGCAGCGGGAGGTGGGATGTTGGGAGAAAGTGGTGACAAGCGCGCTTTAAAAGCCATCGATGTGCAGGTGAACCTGTATAAAGTGCAAAGTCTGCTTATAAATCGCACAAGGAAAAAAGTCAGGACAAGCCCCTATTCAACACAGGTGCCTCTCAATGCATCATCAGGGCTCTCGCATTGCATTGTGGAATTTAATGCCAAAGCTGGACTCTCTCAAGGCCAAAAAAACTGCATGCAAAGGATCAGGGACTGCCGGAGCACAATGAACTCCAGGGGAAAAAAAAAAAAAAAAAAACATAGCTGGATGCACTAGTGGACCCTTCTATCAGAAATGAGGGTGGTTTGAGATCAACTGAAAGGCTCACATTAAAGCGGAAGCAAACCCATCGATTTAACAGTTTCAAAAAAGTTACATTTCCTGCATGTATTGGGAATGTAACTGTCACATTGATTGTGCTCTCAACCAGTTGAACCATCCAATGGCTGATATCATAACTGATCACATGTGTAGCATTCATGGCAGTTGAAGATCAAACAGAGGCCAAAATGGCCGCTTCTTTGGCTGAAAATAAAGGAATTTTGGCCACCCTCCTCCTTCCCCTGCCGCCGGCCATTCACAAAGCACAGCACGCTTCGCGCATGCGCAGTAGGGAAATGGCAGCAGCACCCCGAGAGCCAACTGAAAAATCTGCTGGGGGAAGACACCGCTGGATTCCAGGACAGGAAAGTGTCTTAATATTAAAAATCAGCAGCTACAGTATTTGTAGCTGCTGACTTTAAATTTTTTCTGAAGGAGCCTGGAGTTCTGCTTTAAATCCCATCCTATTTTGTTTCCTTCCAGCATGGGTGGAAGGAGAGAAAAATCACTTGACCCCCCCCCCCCAGCAACACAGTAAGTGGGGGGGGGGGGGGGTGTCTCCCGCAGTGCTACTGTGTTCTGCTGGCATACACACGTGGGGGGGGGGGGGGGGTGCCCTACAAAGAACCTATTAAGATCACCAGAGATACACCAAGGGACACTTTACTGGTAAGCAAAAAAGGGATAACAATGTAGTGCAACTGATTAGCACCTATTCTTTCCAAAGCGGCGAGATTTAGAACATCTTACACAAATACTACATGGACCTTTTAGATTACAAGGACTTGAGGTACTGTCTACCTAGTACCCCAATCCATTACATACAGTAGAACAAAGAACTTGTGTAATATTCTGGTACACAGCGATGTTAAACAAGCTAGTAGGCAAAAACAAATGTTAACCAGGGAAACCAAGTGGCTCCTTTCGTTGTGGCCACTGCAAAGCGTGCCCATTTGTTTCCACAAGTAAGGAATTTATGACCCCCAAAAAATGGTGAAAAAATATACAAATCAAGTCTTTTAATATTTGCAGTTCAAGTGGCCTTATTTACATCACCAGTTGCTTTTGCCCACTAGTATATCTTGGCAAAATAATCAGACAACTAAGACAACGTGCCCCTAAACATGTTAATGATGTACTGTTGAAAAGAGATTGGCCAATAGCAGGGCATATTTAGGATAGACAAGGTGGAAAACCTAATTGTTAAAATTTTGGGTCATCCAAGGCATTAAATTGGGACAAAAGGAAAGGTGACCTGGATAACAGTTGCTAAAAGCTAAAGCAAAATGGATTTTTAGACTGGGCACTAGAGCTCCCTCTGGTCCCAATGAGGGCTTTACCTTTTTACCATTTGCCCAGGATTAATTATTGTTTTTTGGAAAGTGCCATCGGTAAAGGACTTTGTTTTGAGATGTGAGCCTGATATGCATCTGCTGTAAGTTTTGTAAAATTATCCTTATATTAGTTAAGAATTTTAAGGTAACAGTATAAAAAAAAAGTACTTTGGCGATCAGTATTCTAATTTAAATTTTTCAGTAGAGCATATTGAATTGATAGTATTGGAGTGCCTGAGCGCTTACCTTGGAGAACATCAGATGTTTCAGCTTCTGCCCGTTTGTAGATATTGAATTGTGCATGCGTGAGTGTGACACGATGACGTCATTGTGCTGGCATGCGTGCATAATGACGTCATTAGGTGGCGTGTGTAATGACATGATCATACCTATGCACAAGGCACCATTATAAATAGGGCCAGCCGTAAATGGCCGCTATTATGCAGATGTTTTTTTTCTTTGTTTATAAGAGCACTTTTATTGTTATGGCACAATTTTCCCAATTTCTGATTTGGGATGAAATATGTTGAGGGTGTGGCTTTATTTTGTGCCTGATATTTTTTTGGTAATGTGGGACCTTTTGTACACTTTGCTACTTAATTGAAAGGTGGTGAACAATAGCTGATCTGTCAAACAGGATGGACATGACTGAATGAGTTCCCCCTTTAAAAAGTTTATTTTGGAAGGTATCTCCTTAGCTTTCCCAGCACTTACCTGTTGGATTATATTTTTATTTTTCTTGCTATTTTTGTCTCCTTTTAATGCAATTTAAATAAAAGCAAATTTTAGGACTGTGAGCGGGTATTTAGGTGTGCAGCTCTCCTGGTAATTATCAGTTTTGATTCCTATATACATATTATGGTCAAGTCAGGCCAACTTTATTCATATCTTAATGTAAGCAGCAGACACCTCCAGGCACTTATGTCCAGTGAAATGATCAATAAGCAGAATAACATTTTGTGAGTAAGTAACACTGGAAGGGTGAGCCAGGATGAGACCCCCCCCCCCCCCCCCTTACTTTATCTCCATAAACAAATCATCATCACCTTCAAGCAACTGAAGTCTTGCAGCCCCCACAGTTTCAGGGATCCATCTGCAGATGATGTGGCTACCACCTGGTCTGCTGGTGAAAATTGGGCACACCAAATGCCCCTCTTGTGTCCTCTAAAGACACCCATTAAGGACAGGTCTGTGGCTGACCACAGCTTGGCCGTTTTGTCTTGAGAGGCGGAGACAACCAGCTTGTCATTGGGAGATACAGCAATGCTGTTAATATCCTGCATAAATGGAACAAAAAATGAATACTTTTATTTATCAGGCACACAATGTAACATTCACCCATGAACAATCTCAAATATTTAAATTCCAGCATAAACGGATATTCCCCATCTGCGTCTAATCTCTGTGCATCTGGTCAGTATTATGTGTAACCATCGAAAAGTTCAATACACTGCGCCACCTGCTGGTTAAAATTCACACTGCAATGTCCCTAGTTATACTGATGATCTATGGAAGAAGTGTACCAGGCTGTAATGAACTGCGTTTTGACATTTTGTTTGCTGTGCTATGTTATTACTATCTAATGTCATATTGACCCTGTAGGTGTTCACTATTAATATAAATCTAAAAATATATATAATATAAAATAAAATAAATGTCAATGCTCAATATCAATGCTAATGGCACCCTTCCTGAATGATCCGAGTTTAATCCCAACTCCAGATTATTATTTTATTTTTCAATAAAAGGCCCTAGGTGTTGTAAAATAAAAATCGATTTAATTCCAGCACTATATATCCTCAATCTTCCCATGTCAGCGTAGAAGACTGAGGACATACTGTGAGTGCAGGGCATCATGGACCAGTCTCAATTAGGCGTGATCACAGCATCCTGCACTTCCAGTGTAATAATGCATGGAGAGGCCCTGACTTCAGTGTCAGGACTATTGTTTGCATCAGTGAGGATACCCACAATTTGAGAGAAGAGGAAGATGACCTAGCTTTGTCACAAGACTCATGTAAAGTCATCAGATAAATGTGTTTTTCTTTTTTCTTTTTTTTCTTTTTTTTTTTTATAAAATAAAAAGAAACAGCATAAAATACGGTCAGATGCCCTAAGGCAGGTTTGATTTGGGAGGGGAGGCTCGGTGTCCGGCTTTAAATCAGTTTGAGGATAAGGCATTTCTGCTGGAGCTGACTGAGCAAATTGATCAAAGCAGGGATAAAGCACAGGCATTGTGCAGCACCACCAAGCAAAGTACACAGCCTACATTTATAATGAGTATAAATGGCTTCTCCCATCTACATATGCAGCAAGAAAATAAACAATGGGATTGATTTACTAAAACTGGAGAGTGCCAAATCTAATGCAGCTCTGCATAGAAACCAATCAGCTTCCAGGTTTTTGTTAAAACTTAATTGAACAAGTGGAAGTTAGAAGCCGATTGGCTACCATGTACAGCTTCACCAGATTTTGCACTCTCCAGTTTTGGTACATGAATCCCAACGTGTTTAAAAAAATAACAGTGTTGATAACTCTGTTTATATCAAGTGGATCACATTTCTGTATATATATATATAAAAAATACACAATCAGTACAGAACATCTCACCTTATCATGTGCCTTCTCTGTACAAGCTGCATGTAATCCTTCCATCCCAGGTGACTGGCCTTTAACTTGCTTGGAGGAAATGGATTCTGGGAGCTTCCATATCTTTAAGGTTAGATCCTGACTTCCACTCACTATAAAAGACTCCTTCAATCTGATAAAATACAAGAGAGGAGTTAAAGCGGCATGGGACCCAAAAGACGCATTTTTTTTAAGCCAGCAGCTTTAAGTTATATATCTGCAGCTTACCAATCCTTAGATGTGGTGGCTGTACTAGTTTTCTTTAGGCTTTTTTCCCCTCTGTTTTCACCTGGTGATCTGGCCAGTAACACACCTCCCGTATTACTTATTATCACTCTGGATGAAGGCGCACAGGGCATCTTTACAGCTGCATTGTCAGTCGGGGGGGGGGGGGGTTATATCTACTAGCAGATTTAAATACACTAACAAATTGAAGCCAACCTCCAGCTAATATTATTATTATTATTATTATACAGTATTTATATAGCGCCAACAGTTTACGTAGCGCTTTACAACTTGAGGGTAGACAGTACAAATACAATACAATTTGATACAGTGGGAATCAGAGGGCCCTGCTCCTTAGAGCTTACAATCTAAGAGGGAAGGTCAAGAGATACAAGAGGTAATAACTGTGGGTGATGTGCTGATTGAGAAGATAAATGTACAGTTGTTAGGTGGGGGCCAGATAGGCTTCTCTGAAGAGATGAGTTTTCAGGGATCGTCTGAAAGTGGATAAAGTAGGAGAAAATCGGATGGATTGGGGTAGAGCATTCCATAGGATGGGGGAGGCTCTGGAGAAGTCCTGAAGGCGAGCATGGGATGAGGTGACAAGGGAGTTTGAGAGCAGGAGGTCTTGGGAGGAGCGAAGAGAACGATTAGGTTGGTATTTTGTGACTAGGTTAGAGATGTAGCTGCGGGCCAGGTTGTGGATGGCTTTGTAAGTTATAGTTAGTATCTTGAATTTAATTCGGTGACTGAGTGGCAGCCAATGGAGGGATTGGCAGAGGGGTGTAGCAGACGCTGAGCGGTTTGTGTGGTGGATGAGCCTGGCAGCAGCGTTCATGATGGACTGAAGTGGGGATAGCCTGTTTAGAGGTAAACCAATGAGGAGGGAGTTGCAGTAGTCGAGGCGGGAGATGACCAGGGAGTGGATTAGAAGCTTTGTGGTGACATTGGTTAGGAAGGGGCGTATCTTGGAGATGTTGC
Source organism: Lithobates septentrionalis (assembly GCA_037952835.1). Taxonomy (NCBI): domain Eukaryota; kingdom Metazoa; phylum Chordata; class Amphibia; order Anura; family Ranidae; genus Lithobates; species Lithobates septentrionalis. Next base: position 338,394 of record JBBDGP010003154.1, on the reverse strand, counting down.
GAAGACAGAGGCGGCAAGCTTTGGATAGTGATAGAATGTGGGGTCGAAAGGTTAGTTCAGAGTCCAGGATTACACCTAGGACCCTGGCGTGGGGAGATGGGTTGATAGTTGAGCCGTTGATATTGACAGAGAAATCAGGGGAAGTGGCACCTGAGGGAGGAAATATCATGAGCTCGGTTTTGGATAGGTTGAGTTTGAGGAAGTGATGTGACATCCAGGCTGATATGTCTGCTAGTAAGTTGGTAATGCGTGAGGAGACAGATGGAGAGAGCTGGGGGGTGGAGAGATAGATTTGGGTGTCATCAGCGTAGAGATGATATTTAAAGCCGTGGGAGGCAATCAACTGACCCAAGGAGGTGGTGTAGATTGAGAAAAGGAGAGGTCCAAGAACAGAACCTTGGGGGACCCCAACGGAAAAAGGAAGAGGAGAGGAGGAAGTAGAGTTGTAAGTGACACTGAAGGAGCGGTGGGATAGGTAGGATGAGAACCAGCGAAGAGTACAGTCACGGAGACCAAAGGAGTGGAGTTTTTTGAGGAGGAGGGGGTGGTCCACTGTGTCAAAGGCAGCAGAGAGATCCAGGAGAAGTAGTACAGAATAGTGTCCATTGGCTTTAGCCATTAGTAGGTCATTTGAGAGTTTAAGGAGAGCAGTTTCCGTGGAGTGTTGAGGGCGAAAACTGGACTGAAGGGGATCAAGAAGTTTATTCATGGTCAGATGGTCGCTTAGTCGGTTGTAGACCAGTCTTTCAAGAAGTTTGGAGGAGAAGGAGAGTAAGGAGATGGGACGTAAGTTGTTGAGATTGGTGGGGTCCAGTGAGGGCTTTTTTAGTATGGGGGTGACAAGCGCATGTTTTAGAGAGTTTGGGAAGATGCCACAAGAGAGGGAGAGGTTGAAAATGTGAGTTAGAGAGCGTAGAATCGAGTCAGAGGGTGAGCGTAGCATTTGCGAGGGAACAGGATCCAGGGGGCAAGTGGTTAGATGAGTGCTAGATAAAAGTTTAGCAACCTCAGTAGTAGTAGCAGTGTTGAATGAGGGAAGTAATGATAATACTTTATAAAAACCAAACAGTTACAGCAACAGTTTTTTTTTTTACTTTTATGATAAAGATTTTACATAAATAAAATAAAAGCTCATCATTATAAGCCCCTCTAATGGTTTGCCTAATCTCTAACTCATACATTCTGCTGGAGAGTTTTTTTCCTTTGAAAAAGAACAGGATTTACTAGGTGGATCACCAGATGAAAAATAGAAGAAAGAAAGCCTAAAAAAAAAGAAAACAAATGCAGCCATAAAATCTTAGAAATGGCAATCTGCAATATAATAAATGTTTGCTTTTGGCTTTAATACTGCCAGTGTTCATTAGTTATCACATGCGCCAAGTTTTTTTTTTTTTTTGTAGAAGCCCCTTATTACACCAGGCAAATGCGATGTGTTTTCTTACCAGCTACCACCACTCCACTAATATCTATGCTGACCATTTACCTGTGAGTTATTCAACCCCATGCTGTATAATGCGCACAGTTGGCAGATCAGAGTGGTAGTGCATCTCACCATGTGCAGTCTACATGGACCTGGGTACTTGAAAGGCAGTGACCAGCACTAGGTGAGAACTACAGCCTGTATGTAGCATTGAGGTACAGGATGCCTGTACGCAAAACATGATAGATGCAGCAATAACTATAAGGATGATCCTATAAAGGCAATAATTCAAGCTGCTTTATACACCTTTTCTCCCCTAAAGTGGACCTGAACTTAAAAAGTAAAAAATGTCTACACTGTACCCTGAAAGTGTTCCCTTTTCTAATGAATTCCTCCTTATAAATAGTATTGCTCTTCCTGGTAGATGAGGGCCCCTACAGTGACTACAGTCTCATACCTGTATATCTGCAGTGTGAGATCTAAGGCACGGTTGCTTCTGATTGCTAGTCTTAAAAGTGGAGTTCCACCCACTTTGTCTTAATGGAAAGACAAGCCATCCACCACTCGATTTTGGATAAATTAATTTTTTTCTTTTCTTACCTTTTATGAAGTACCTTGTGTACTTCCCTCCCAGCCTCGTCGCAGCCCAGTGCGTCACGTCCTCCTCTCCCCCGCTGCCTTCTGGGACCTGTGTGCGTCCCAGAACACGACAGGGCCATTCAGGATGCGCTGCGCAACTCGTGCATGCGCAGTAGGAAACCGGCAGTGGAGCCTGAAGGCTTCACCGCTGGTTCCCTTAGTTGGAATGGCAGCACCTGCACCCGATCCGATGGACGGATCGGCCTCGGGGGGGCCGACATCGCGGGCTCAATTGACAGGCAAGTGTCCTTATTAAAAGTCAGCAGCTACAGTGTTTGTAGCTGCTGACTTAAAAAATAAAAATGAAAATGTGGCTGGAACACCGCTTTAAAGTGATTGTAAAAGGAAACATTCTTGTTTAAAAAAAAAACAAACATGTTATACTTACCTGCTCTGTGCGATGGTTTTGCACAGAGCAACCCCAATCCTCCTCTTCCTGGGTCACCCTCCGATGCTCTGGGCCCCTCCTCCTGGCCGATTGCCCCCATAGCTTGTGCGCGCTCGCTCTTGAGCTGGCTCTCTGTGTCCATAACCCCAGCCCTGCCCCACACTCCAAACTGGCTATGATTGACAGCAGCGGGAGCCAAAAGGCACCTCAGCCAATCAGGAGAGAGAGACCCGGGGGAGCCTCGGGTCTCGTGCACATCCCTGTATCGGGATCAGTCTTAAGCATTTGGGGGGGGGGGGGTGTCTGCACACTAAAGGTTTTTTACCTTTATGCACAGAATGCATGAAGGTAAAAAAATGTTCAGCCTTTACAACTACTTTTAGATCTGAAGGGAGATTTGGCGATGCCACTACTGTGCAGCTCAGTGTTCTCCTTGCTGGAGGCTCTAACAAGGAAGCAAATCCCTGCTCCCCATAGACACAGTGCAGAACAAGGCATGGCAAGCCAGTAATGGGAAAAGATTAACTGCAGGGAGACCACAGGCAGTAGCTGTGACTAATCCTTTGGATCCTTTGTTGGATACAGTTTCCAGAGTTTGGGTCCTTTTTAGGGCTGGTCCACTTAGATGCCCTCAGCCAACTCCTTATTATGTAGAATAATAAGTATAGTACTACTAAAATAATAGAATATAGAAAAACATTCAGAGCTGCTCTGCCTTTGTTAAAGGCTTTGTATACCTTTGAAATTGAATGTTAATAAACTGAAAGATCTAAGCATTGGTCAAGCAAGGTTTAATCTGCTTATTTTGCCTTTCTTGGTTCTTTCCTGCACCCAACATCTACATTCTAATGACATTTGTAAATAACCTTTCTGTTCTAATTACATACCCTATTTTAGACCTGGTGATGTCATCACTGCGCTTTTATATGCAAATAATACAGATCACGGTTGGTGTGAGGGGCCAGCAGGGTGCTGTACATAGCTTTCTGAAAACATCCCAGTACCCTACCTCAATATTCCTGTCAAGAGCCCTCAGCCCTAATAAACGCAGAGGGCTGGTTCTTGGAAGGTTTGAAGGAGTAGGCGTTCTTTGGCAGACTATTTACATGCAGGCCGCCCTAAGTAAGGCCTGGTACACACTATCGTTTTTTTTTTCCGTTCAACCTAGCGAGTTGAACGAAAAGAAAAAACTAACAGCTCCGCTATGCAAAGTAAGTACAGCGATCTCCCCCGCTGAGCTGTTGTGTTCTCACAGGGGGACAGCCCCCCCCTGCCAGAACACTCTGATCAGCGCTCTCTGAAATTGGCTGAAAGCGCTGATCGGGAGTTGGTCGGCTGCTGGTTCTCCAGCATGCTCCTCCAAATGGCCGGCTTCAGTAGGACAGACCGACATACACACAGTCCTATTGTTTCTTTCGTCTAGGCCTAGGGCATATGATGTTTTTCATCTAGCTGACCAGTGGGTATTGATTCCATGCTTTACCAATTCTGTCTACTCTGCCTTGCCTAACCATCCAGGTTCTGTTTAGCTGAGTGCTGTCTCTCAGTGAGCACCCCATTGGGAGTATCGGATATAGTAAATTCATGGACTGATTCTTACCTTGAACAGGAAATTGCTCCAACACTGTTAGCATGACCTCCACCCATGGCTACACAAGTCACCTTTCCGTTAGACTTTGCCATCTTCCAAACTCTGACAGTTTTGTCCTAAATTAAAGGAAGCAGTGATAGGAAAACGCACAGACAGGTGTTGCTCTAAACCTTTACTTTATACTTATTGATCTAGATCTCTAAACAATAACTGTAGCATTAAAGTTCTCTGTTAGAGCAGGAAGTAAGGGACCTACGTTACTAAGCGCCTTCTAAAAATTCCAATTGTTTGATAGTCATGCCAACTTCTTTGACTTCAGTGCTTTCTAAGTCATTGACCTGGAATGTGCAGGCAAGCCAGTGAAGTCATGGCAATGTAAAAGCATATCCAGCCCAGGGACTTAAGTATTAAGAAATTAAATCAACACAACAGCAAGCAATCAAACATTATCAGAAGGAGAGGACTTAAATGATGACCACAATGCATTTCCTGGCACAGGTTTTCTTCAAGAAGAGTTTTATTTTTTTATTAACCACTTAAAGTGATTGTAAACCTCAGACATGAAATATGAACAAAGCATATCCCTCTATAGTGTGTACTTGTCTCAATCCAGAGCACTAAGCGTCATTTCTGTCTGCTGCCTCTTTCCTCTGCTATCAGCATGAGTCACTTCTGACAAGTTTTCCTGACAAGAGAAAAAAGGTGACAGGGGAGGGACCTGCAGCTGATTTACAGCCTCAGCTCTGTTCCTGTATGAAGGGGGGGGGGGGGTCCCTTACTTCGCCTCTTCGAGCTCTCCTTACTGATACAATTTTATCTCTCCGACCCCTGCTGTTTAGAGCTGAGGTATTGGCCTAAACTGATGAATAAATTCGTTTTTTGACATTTTTTTGGATATTTTTTCCAGCAAAAAGTATAAAATATTGTTTGTTTTTTTTTTCAAAATTGTTAGTGTTTTTTTGATTATAGCGCAAAAAATAAAAACCGCAGAGGTGATCAAATACCACCAAAAGAAAGTTCTATTTGTGGGGAGAAAAAGACAATTTTATTTGCGTACAGCATCGCACAACCGTGCAATTGTCAGTTAAAGTAACGCAGTGCCGTATCGCAAAAAATGGCCTGGTCATTAAGGGGGTAAAACCTTCTGGTCCTTACGTGGTTAAAGTTAGCAATATTATTATCAGACCCCTCTATTTGCATATTTACACTGGCTGTTATTCCTCACTGATCATGGAACTTACCTTTGCACAGCTGACAAACAGGAGCCCTTTTTTAAACACGTCAATTGCCAGGACAGTTTCTAGAAAACATAATCAATGAGTGTAATAAGCAAACCGTATAATATACCAAACATATACTATTCTTGCAGCTGTATTAGTAATGTGCTCTCCTGCTGTAATTTAAAGAGACCCGGTCACCAACTTAAAGGAGAGCTAAACTCTGTGATACTTACCTATCCTTCACCGGTCTGAAGTCCCACGCAGCGCCAGCATCATCTACCTGGCTTCTTTCAGGTGCCAAGCTGTGGTGGTCTTCATTGGCTGTCACGGGAAGAGTGCAGTCATCCCAGCACACAGGTGCCAAGCTGATATTCCAAAGCAGACTGCAAGCAGGCAGGTAGGTTTCTTGTATTGCAGAAGAGACATTGCATGTTTCTTCTACAATAAAGAGCCTGCCTGTTCAGTTTTTGAAAGCTGGACTTTTAGTTTGCCGGTAAAGAAAGTATTTTAAATGCTTACTTGCACTGTTTTTCTGTGCCTTGAACAATTGTGCCTCTGAACTTGGTAGCAACCCTGACTACTCCAGGAAGAGTCAAATCCTAAGCACAGCCCTCGCCTTTTCTGGGAGTGTCTAATCACTGTCCATGCTGGCCCAGCTCTTCTGCCCCACCCCCATATAAATTTCATGTAGCTGCCAAGGGCGGTGTAAAGGGGACTAGTACTATAGAGTTATTTGGGTGACTGCTCCCATCACATCCAAGATGGTGGCGCCCAGCAGCAGTCTCAGAACTCTTATAGGTCTACACAAGGGAGGCTTTTACAGATAAATAAAATCCCTAGAATACCTTCAATGCACACATAATATGGGAAGATTTTTGTAAAATAAATGGTCTCTTTGATGGTTTGGGTGCTTCAAACACTGCAGAAAAAGGTCTAATTTATTAGGACGTACAAGAAAAAAAGAAACCAAGATTCAAGTAAGAATGCAAAATTTCCTAATACGTGGTAAATCTTCCAGAAAAATACCAGCTTTTACCTGTATGGCCGTACAGGATTTGGCAGTTGGACGTCGCCAGCTCAAAAACTTTAATTTGGGGGCTGTTTGTAGCGACCACCACATGAGAATCAGATGGGCCCAGGAATTTCACATCCAGAACTTCATCATTGTAGCCTGCAAACTGGATTAGAACAGGTTAATAATTATTATAATTTATATATATATATATATATATATATATATATATATATATACACACACACACTGGACAGAAAGTATTCAGACCCCCTTAAATTTTTCACTCTTTGTTATATTGCAGCCATTTGCTAAAATCATTTAAGTTCATTTTTTTCCTCATTAATGTACACAAAACACCCCATATTGACAGAAAAACACAGAATTGTTGACATTTTTGCAGATTTATTAAAAAAGAAAAACTGAAGTATCACATGGTCCTAAGTATTCAGACCCTTTGCTGTGACACTCACATATTTAACTCAGGTGCTGTCCATTTCTTCTGATCATCCTCGAGATGGTTCTACACCTTCATTTGAATCCAGCTGTGTTTGATTACACTGATTGGACTTTATTAGGAAAGCCATACACCTGTCTATATAAGACCTTACAGCTCACAGTGCATGTCAGAGCAAATGAGAATCATGAGGTCAAAGGAACTGCCTGAAGAGCTCAGAGACAGAATTGTAGCAAGGCACAGATCTGGCCAAGGTTACAAAAAAATTTCTGCTGCACTTAAGGTTCCTAAGAGCACAGTGGCCTCCATAATCCTTAAATGGAAGACGTTTGGGAGGACCAGAACCCTTCCAAGAGCTGGCCATCCGGCCAACCATCACTGCAGCCCTCCACCAGTCGGGGCTTTATGGCAGAGTGGCCCGACGGAAGCCTCTCCTCAGTGCAAGACACATGAAAGCCCACATGGAGTTTGCTAAAAAAACACCTGAAGGACTCCAAGATGGTGAGAAATAAGATTCTCTGGTCTGATGAGACCAAGTTAGAACTTTTTGGCCCTAATTCTAAGCGGTATGTGTGGAGAAAACCAGGCACTGCTCATCACCTGTCCAATACAGTCCCAACAGTGAAGCATGGTGGTGGCAGCATCATGCTGTGGGGGTGTTTTTTAGCTGCAGGGACAGGACGACTGGTTGCAATTGAGGGAAAGATTAATGCAGCCAAGTACAGGGATATCCTGGACAAAAACCTTCTCCAGAAGGTGGCTTCACAACAACTCCGTGACTGTTCTTGAATGGCCCAGCCAGAGTCCTGACTTAAACCCAATTGCGCATCTCTGGAGAGACCTAATAATGGCTGTCCACCAACGTTTACCATCCAACCTGACAGAACTGGAGAGGATCTGCAAGGAGGAATGGCAGAGGATCCCCAAATCCAGGTGTGAAAAACTTGTTGCATCTTTCCCAAAAAGACTCATGGTTGTATTAGATCAAAAGGGTGCTTCTACTAAATACTGAGCAAAGGGTCTGAATACTTAGGACCATGTGATATTTCAGTTTTTCTTTTTCAATAAATCTGCAAAAATGTCAACAATTCTGTGTTTTTCTGTCAATATGGGGTGCTGTGTGTACATTAATGAGGAAAAAAAATGAACTTAAATGATTTTAGCAAATGGCTGCAATATAACAAAGAGTGAAAAATTTAAGGGGGCCTGAATACTTTCCATCCCCACATACATATTTATATTATATATATATATATATATATATATATATATATATATATATATATATATATATATATATATATACATACATATATACACACACACACATACATAACATACATACATACATACATATATATATATATATATACACACATACACACACACACACACTCGAGTATAACCCGACCCGAATATAGGTTAAGTCACCTAATTTTACCACAAAAAATTGGGAAAACTTATTGACTCGAGCATAAGCCTAGGGTGGGAAATGCAGCAGCTACTGGGTAAACAATGCCCATCTGCAGCCTCACTGTGCCCACCTGTACCTTTGATTACAAACAGCGGGTGTCTCACGCTGTGTTATGCCACTGCAGTCTTTAACTGTTCGGCGGCTGTCCACTGTAACAAAGCCCCGCCTCCTCCTCATCTGTGATAGACGGAACACTGATTCAGTTTCCCAGCATTGTATCAGTGTTCTGTCTATCACAGACGAGGAGGCGGCGGGGCTTTGTTACAGTGGACGGCCGAACACTTAAGACTGCATGACACAGCAGGAGACACTCACACGCCTATAAGCCTAGCGGGGCTTTTTCAGCATTAAAAATGTGCTGAAAAAGTCGGCTTATACTCAAGTATATATAGAGATGATAGATAGAGAGATATATATCTATATAGATATTGAGATAGAGAGAGGTCAGCAACACCGTATGCCTTGTAGTTAAAACATTTTCTTTATTTCAAATCCATCAAGACAACAGGGGAGGACAATGCGCAGAAAAAGTCAATGCATTTCAGCCCTAGTGGGCCTTAGTCATAATATATGTCAATGGCTATATCAGGGTTTAATAACTACAAAGCAGTTCGGTGTAGAGGGTGGGCCGGAAAAGTGTCTAAATTCAAGACAGAAAAAAAAAAAAAGAGGGGTATATGGTGGCTTTTTTTTGCTTGTTTTTTTGTTTTTTTATGAAAAAGGTGAACTTACACTTTAAGTAAGCTGAAATATATCATTTTTGGGGGGTTTTAAGATTATAAAAAATAAACTTTCACAGATGTGGTTAAAAATAGCATTTTGTGACGTTCTTTAAAACCTTGCTAAAAATGTATTTTATAACTGAAGACATTGATAAACTAGTCCTGCTAGAAGTAGGTGGCTGTACCTGTTTCTTTAGCTGGAGGTCTTGAAGATCATAAATGAGGATATTGTGTTCCGCTGTGACGGTGAGAACCTCTCTCTGATTGGGTAGGAGAAGGCAATGAATCAGGCTGTGCTCATCCCCTTCTTCCTCCGACACTTTCTTGCTGGTGTGAGGCAAGCTCTGACTGTACACACACCTAGAGGTGGCCGCATCCCACACCCGCAAGATACCTGTCATTGAACAATGGGTGTCATTAAGATCAATTATTACACAAAAAGTGAAGATCTGCCATGAAATGGGTTATGTCTAGAAATGTTATAAATATTTCAGCCACGTAAATTCCTGTTTACTTATTTCATATGCCAGTATTTAACCACTTCCCACCCAGGCCAATTCTGGCTATTCTTTCCTACATTTAAAAATAATCATTTTTTTGCTAGAAAATTACTATATATTTATTATATAATTTTATTAGCAGACACCCTAGAGAATAAAATGGCAGTCGCTGCACTTTATGTCACACGGTATTTGCGCAGCAATTTATTTTTGGAAAATACACTTTAATGATTTTTAATGCAAAACACACACACACAAATATATAACCCAATTTTTTGGTAGAATATAAAAGATGATTTTACGTCGAGTAAACAGATACCCAACATGCCACACTTTAAAACTTGCGGAATGGCGCCAAATGTTGGTGCTTAAAAATCTCCATAGGCTAGGACTGAAACATTTTTACAGGTTACCAGTTTAGAGTTACAGAGGAGGTCTAGTGCTAGAATAATTGCTCTCACTAGAACGTTTGCCGTAATACCTCACATGAGTGATACAAATGCCTTTACATATGCGGGCCCAACCTACGTATGCATTCGCTTCTGCGTGCAAGCACAAGGGAATGGAAGCACTTTAAAAAAAACATCTTTCTTTTGGATCACTTTTATTCCTATTACAAGAAATGTAAACATCCCTTGTAATAGGAATAAGGCATGACAGGTCCTCTTTATGGAGACAGCTGGAGACCCTAGATATCTCCTCTACCCTGGAAAGCAGTTCCGGCCTCCCAGGGTCATAGAGCTGGCTGGGGCAGATCACATCTCCGGCTTCCTGAACTCATGGGAGAGTCCAGAGAAGCAACAGAGGGCGGTGGGGGGGGGGGGGGGCATCCCATCCCGCTGCCTGTAAAAGCCATCCAGCGGCCAAATGGCCGATAGGATGGCCTTTACAAGTGAGGGATCGCCGGTTGAAAACAAAGATATCTGGATGAGGCTTGTAGCCGCAGGCTTCATCCAGATATCACAACTTCATCCAAAGGATGTCATATGATGTCCTACAGGCAGGAAGTGGTTAAAGCAAACAAGAATTTGCTTTTCACATGATTAGATAATTGAAGTCAATAATCACACAGGTTATAGAGTAAAGATTCTCAGCTCCTTTGTAATAACTGTCTAAATGAACATGCAAGAAAAAAAAACAAAGAATTATAAAATTTCTTACTGTTCTTAGTTCTTTAATATAGTCCCTGCAGCAGTCCACTCCCCTGACATTCAGCTGCAAAGGACTGTTTCTCTCTGGGTGGAAGCAATAGTCTCTGCATTGGTCCAACATGCCCCCACCTGCGTTAGAGCTAGAGCTGTGCAAATCAGTGGGGACCATGCATGCTGCTAAATGCAGAGCTATAGGTTTGACTCACGGGGGGGGGGGGGGGGGGGGGGGCATCAGCCGGCTCCACTCACACACAGAGCTGCGGTACTTTCTGTACCAGACTGTCAGGGGAGTGATGTTTAGGCTGCTGTTGGGGCTTATCTAAAAATATTAAAAGCTATTCCAAATGTAGCTTTTCTCTACACAGTCACTGTATCTACATACTTGACTTAAAACTACAAATTAGGCTTTAAAGAGAACCTGTATAGGTGGCAAAGAGAAAGCAGTTATGTATGTGCATGTGATCAGCGCAGTGTAACTAACCTCATCAACGTATGTAGTTTTTATGTAACATCTTTATATGAAGTCACATTTGCTCCCTACCCATACATGCTGTGTTTCTTGTTTAGTAGTGCAGCTCACCTTTACTGCCGGCTGTAACAAAGAGGAGGGACTCTGTGTTATTTTCTCTGCCAATCACATCCGAGGATTCAGGAAGAAGCAATGCCACCTCCACACTCTGAAACACACAACATAGATATGTCCTTTGCAATAAATGTAAAAGAAAAAAAAAAAAAAAACTATAACAAAAAAAGGCACACCTTCAAATGATGTCGATTTTTTTATAATAAAAAAGACGTTATACTTACCTGCTGTGTACAAATATTGCATAGGAAGGTCCATTGCTTTCTCTTCTAGCAGTCCCCACCGGGGCTGTCAGCTACTACCTCCTTAGGGGGGCCTCCTGTAGTAAGTCAGGTGCTATGGAAGCAAACATGCATGCTCCCACTGGGTCCTGAGCTGGGCTGTGTGAACCTATAGACACTCACCGCTGGTAAGCCATGCTGCAGGTGTGGCTTACTGGCATAGTGTGTGTCTATAGACACACAGTGGGGCTTCCTCCGTACAAGGGACTGACTAAGTAGCTGGAGCCCATGGCAGAGCTGGTGCAGTAACATGGACAGGTAGTGGGGCTTTTTTATTTTATCATTTTGCAGAGAATGCATCAAAGCGGAACAAACAAGATTAAAGCGTTGTTACCCCAACACCAAATATTCCTGATATGTACCTGCTGTACAATGTACTTGCATGAGAAAATATTCTGGTCTCTTTGTATTGCTTCCTTTGTGTGAAATCCCTGGTGTTCCTGCCAGTCCCTCTGCTTTCCTATTAAAAACTGAGTGACCATACTAAGCAGGAAAGCACACCGTGGTCAGTTCTATGCTGGGAACTCAGTGTGCTCTCCCCCAATGATTAGAATTGGCAAACTGTCCCAGCACAGCAATTCACTGGCAAGCTCAGTGTGCTGATGCTTCTCCTCCCCCCAGCTCTTATGCACTTGAGACCAGAGGGAATGTGATCACTTAGAAAATGAATCTAGGATTTTTATATTATAATAAATATATAGATACATACACACAGAAAAATGTTTTGCCTTTCATTAAATGGCTTGTTTTACAAGGTGATTGATTATAATCACTTTAATACTCGCCTTTCTTCGGACAGTCCCTGTACCTCGCAAGCATCTTCTTCTGTGTGCCAGTTTTTGTTTCCAGGAGGACTGTCATTGGCCACTGCTAAAGCCAATCACAGTCCTGCTAGCCTCGCCCACCATCTGGGAGGAAGATGACTTGCTTGGTTGCAACTTTGACATTATTCCTGAACCTTTGCATCACTTACTACTAAACTCCTGCACTCTGAGTCCCTTTAAGCCAGAGCCAGTATTCAGCACAGTGAAAATCACACCCAACTTTTGCTGCGGCGCAGAGCGCCACACTTTTACTCAGTCTACAAGAAGATTGCCAAGACCCTGAAACTGAGCTGCAGCACATTGGCCAAGACCATACAGCGGTTTAACAGGACAGGTTCCACTCAGAACAGGCCTCGCCATGGTCGACCAAAGAAGTTGAGTTCATGTGCTCAGCGTCATAGCCAGAGGTTATTTCCCAAAGACAGACATATGAGTGCTGCCAGCATTGCTGCAGAGGTTGAAGGGGTGGGGGGTCAGCCTGTCAGTGCTTAGACCATACGCCGCACACTGCATCAAACTGGTCTGCATGGCTGTCGCCCCAGAAGGAAGCCTCTTCTAAAGATGATGCACAAGAAAGCTCCCAAACAGCTTGCTGAAGACAAGCAGACTAAGGACATGGATTACTGGAACCATGTCCTGTGGTCTGATGAGACCAATATAAACTTATTTGGCTCAAATGGTGTCGAACGTGTGTGGTGAAAACCAGGTGAGGAGTACAAAGACAAGTGTGTCTTCCCTACAGTCAGGCGTTGTGGTGGGAGTGTCATGGTCTGGGGCTGCCGGCACTGGGGAGCTACAGCTCATTGAGGGAACCATGAATGCCAACATGTACTGTGACATACTGAAGCAGAGCATGATCCCCTCCCTTCAGAGACTGGGCCGCAGGGTAGTATTCCAACATGATAACGACCCCAAACAAACCTCCAAGATGACCACTGCCTTGCTAAAGAAGCTGAGGGTAAAGGTGATGGACTGGCCAACCATGTCTCCAGACCTAAACCCTATTGAGCATCTGTGGGTCATCCTCAAATGCAAGGTGGTGGAGCACAAGGTCTCTAACATCCACCAGCTCCATAATGTCGTCATGAAGGAGTGGAAGAGGACTCCAGTGGCAACCTGTGAAGCTCTGGTGAACTCCATGCCCAAGAGGGTTAAGGCTAGATTTGCCACCTCATCCCTTTAAACCCGAACACCTTTGAATTACACAAGTTCCAAGGCTAATTAAATGCAGATAAGGCACCAAGTTTAATTACCACCTAATCAGCCACCGAACATGTGTTCTTGTTTTAAGGGATGAGGTGGAAACCCTAGTTAAGGCAGTGCTGGAAAATAATGGTGGCCACACAAAATATTGACACTTTGGTCCGAATTTGGGCATTTTCACTTTTTTTGCCAGCGGTTTAGACATTATTGGCTGTGTGTTGAGTTCTTTTGAGGGGACAGCAAATTTACACTGTTATACAAGCTGTACACTCACTACTTTACATTGTAGCAATGTGTCATTTCTTCAGTGTTGTCACATGAAAAGATAGAACAAAATATTTACAAAAATGTGAGGGGTGTACTCACTTTTGTGAGATACTGTACATCTAAGAAAGCCGATATCCTGTCAGATGTGCACACAATGCTAGAGACATCTTATAACTGAAAATACTGCAATTCTCCTTATCCAATCACCAATTTTTCCTAATGACCATGTCCCCAGACTCTACTTTGAAGGTTAACAGGAATGCCAGAGCATTTTGCCAGGTTAGGGACCCTAGGCTGTATGTATGTATGTATGTATGTATGTATGTATATGTATATATATATATATATATATATATATATATATATATATATATATATATATATATATATATATATATATATATATATATATATCTTTTAATACAAGAAATGTTTTTGTGATAAACAATATCTAATGATAAAGAAAGAAAACTTCTCGATACCTTCCAGAATATACAAACATCTTATGTCCTCTGTACCAGTTGCCAGCACTGCATGCATACAACCCTGACTTACCTCATACACGGCCACCGTCCTTTTAGATGTTTTGGTCTCTAGATCCCACACCATGCAAATTTTATCTCTTCCAGAACTGAAAAAAAAAAAAAAATCGAAATGCAGTTACAGATGAATAACCTCTGCTTAGTTATGAAACAGAAGGGAGCAAATAAGAGGTATTTATTGTCAGGGCTTACATACACTCATTTACTGTACATTCCTCTACAACAGTTTTATATGATTATAAAAAAAAACCTTCTTAATATTTGGCAGAAACCATCCAGTTTCATCTAAAAACAACTGTACCTAATCATTAGTTCACTTTTTTTGACATGGTTGCTGCTGATCAGTAGCTCTGGTTTAGCATTTGTTGGAAAGCGCAAGATGTTTTTAATATCAGATATTTCTGGACTGTTGAGACTGGGTTATACCCAAGCCATCTGGATACGGCTGGGGGTAGCCTGGAATGCCAGCAGAGCAAGGTTACATATACATATATATATATATATATATATATATATATATATATATATATATATATATATATATATATATATATGGTAATACCATATTCCTGGTGATTAGGAAGAACAGAACTTTATGGGCAGGCAGAGGGTGTTTGTGTGGTTTGTGCCTGCGAGTGCTTTAAAAATGTGAGGGCCAAGGATGAAGGCCCCTCTTTCTCCTGGAGCCCAGCCGACATACAGAACTCTGAGGAAGGACTTGAGTATTGATATTTTTAAAAGACTCTTGGACGTGAATCTTAACCACTTCCAGACCACCCACCGCACATATACTGGGGCAGGGTGGCCCGTCAAATCTGTACGTTGGTCCGTGTATGAGATACAGTGGGCGCACGCCCGGAGGACTTGATGTCCGCCGGCCACCCGCGGTCGCGGTACAGAAAGGCAGAACAGGGGATCTGCTTATGTAAACAAGGCAGATCTCCTTTCTGACGGGACAATACTGAGATCTGCTGTTCCTAGTGATCAGGAACAGCGATCTCTGTGTTGTCCCAGTAAGCCCATCCCCCACACATTTAGAACACACCCAGGGAACACAGTCAACTCCCTGATCGCCCCCTAGTGTTAACCCCTTCCCTGCCAGTGTAATTTAAACATTGATCAGTGCGTTTTTTTTTGGTTTTTTTTTAGTACTGATCACAAATAATGTCACTGGTCTCCAAAAAGGGTGGGGTCAGATTTTTCCGCCGCAATTCCAAAATAAATAAATACATACATACTCTGATTGCCGCCATTACTAGTAAAAACAATAAAAAAAAAAAAAAAAAAAAAAAAAAGCAAATAAACCTGTCCCCTATTTTGTAGACGCTATAACTTTTGCTCAAACCAATCAATATACGCCTATTGCGATTTTGTTTACCAAAAATATGTAAAAGAATACATATTGGGCTAAACTGATGAAAAAATGTGTTTATTATATTTTTTTTGGATATGTATTATAGCAGAAAGCTTTTAAATTGTCAGTCTTTTGTTTATAGCACAAAAAATAAAATTTGCAGAGGTGATCAAATACCACCAAAAGAAAGCTCTATTTGTGGGGAAAAAAGGACATCAACTTTGTTTGGGTACAACGTCGCACGACCGCGCAATTGTCAGTTAAAGCGACGCAGTGCCGTAAAAAATGGCATGGTCATGGGGGGGGGGGGTAAGAAGTGGTTAAAGAACACAATATACAGGGATATGAGAAATTATTATCGGCACTGACACACGTACACCCACACGGGTTGAACTGGATGGACTGTTGTCTTTATTCAACCTTACCTACTATGCAACTATCATCTCTGCTCTTTTGTTTTATGTGCTCGGTATTACTCTCCTTAGATTTTATGTTAGTGTTTTACTTTCTGCGTTTATTTTTATAGCGAATATTGTTAATGTATCACCATAAATATTATCAGAGCTTTGATAGACTACTAGCTAATTATAGGAACAGACAAGATAATACATATTTATCATTTTAATGGGGGGAGGCCAAATCCACCCCCTATTTATTCCAGTATTGTTCTTGGTACTTAAAACTAAACTTCACTCAAAAAGTGAAGCCTGCTGGTTCGCTCCCTCCCCCAGTCTGTAGTTTTAATTTTTTTTCTTCTTTTTACCCAATCCAACTTCCGCAATCCTCGCCTAGATGAGCACGACATCCATTCCCCCCCCCCCCCCCCCCCATCCCACAGCCTTCTGGGACATGTCAGGTGGCTGTAGGACCATTCACAAAGCACTATGCAAGCTTGGGAACCTGCTCTGCTTCCTATGGCCACAGCCAGCTCCTGTATCCAAGATGGCATCGCCAGGGTCCTACAGCAGTAAGGAAAACAGTGCTGGACCCCGGGCACTGCTAAGTACCTGATTTTTCTTAAAAAAAAATGTAATTGGAAGGAAAACAATATAACACAAACATCAGTAAAACCATACACATAGCATACCCATGAAGTCATTGAATAGTCAAAAGTCAGACATAACACACTCACGCAGGGGTGAAGAAGAACATTTAGAAACAAGTAAACATATGTACTACTTAAAAAAAAAGACCAAAGGAGGTAGACAAGAAACATTCATTAACAGCAGATAGATGACAAACAAGTTTTATAACAAGTGGAAAAGGGCCCAGTGTTAGCGGTAGAGAAAAAAAAAAAAGAGGAGAGAAATAGTGACCCTCAAGCGAGAGGGTTAAAGTGGTGAAGGGACCCCTAGAGTCTAGAGAGAAAAAAACTGGGTGTGGGGGGAGAGGGGATGGACCTTGCCACGGGGGACCTCAACCTACGTTCCCAAAAACCAAAGACAAAATAAGGGAACTACAAGAATAAGCTCTCAGATCACAAGTGGAGCAACAGTGTAGTAAAACGGGAGATTGGTTGGTGATTGAGCCAGGGCTGCCAGACGGAAAGAAATTTATCATGCTTGTCCTCCAAATTTACAGTCAACGCTGTATCCTGGCCTAGGCCGACAAGGCCCAGGCCTAGGGCAGCACGGAAAGAGTCCCCGCCAGCTTGCGCTACACTGTTATTGTAGCGCCAGTCTTATGGGGCGGACCAAGCTGAGAGGCAAATTAGTCTAGCGGCCGCACTGCTTCCGGTATGTGGGCAGCGGGCATTCTGCAACTGTGTGTGTGTGTGTGTGTGTGTGTGTGTGTGTGTGTGGGGGGGGGGGGGGGGGGAGCCGCTTTTAATTTTGACTGTACGCTCATCCTGGACCACAAACCTTCCTCACTGTGCTATGTATTCTGCTGCACCATTGGCATGTTTATATCTTCTTAGTCCTCTCCATAAAATTATCAGAAATGTGTGCCTAAAGTAGAACTATAGGCAACACTATTTCTTTACATTTTGGAAAGAGTAAGGGAGGGTTATAGCCCCTGTCAGTTTATTTTTTACCATCCCTGTCCCATTGCAGAGATTTCTCTTCACTTCCTGCCCCATAGCCAAACAGGAAGTGAGAGGAAATCTATGCAAATTAAGGGAATCCATTGCTCCCCCCAGGCCCCTAAACAGCAAGGGGTGGGTCATATTTAAATTAGGGGGTGTACGAGTTTAGTCAGGCCTAGGGTAGCACAAAACCTAAATACACTACTGGTTACAGTAAGCTTTTCGTTGAACGAAGATGTCCTGTATTCTAGATTTATCTCCTCAAAGCTAAGGGTAGGGGTCTTCCACGTGCAGGCTATGGTTAGTTTTATTGGTCTAAGTACCTGATTTTTAAAAGTCAAAAATTGGAGGAAAAAAAAAAAAAAATATTTAAAGAAGCTGAAGTTCATCATTAAAAAGCTTTACTAAAGCCACAACAGTAAAATCAGTCTGTATATGCAGTAAAGCATGCTTGTTATACTCACTGTGGAACCTAAGGTGTTAATCCTCCGCATTGTGTAAAAAGGCTGTTTGATCCTGTCTTCTCTGAACCTCCCCTTCTTCGACAGTCCCTAATCCATCTGCTTATCAGAGCCTGTGGGGCACTCTGCACATGCTCAGTTTGGTGTGTATTGCTAGAGAGTTTTTTTGTTTTTTCTTGGGCGGGTGTATGTGATCAGTACACGGCCAATCAGCACTGTCCACACAGAGGGTCGGAGGTCTTGCAGCCTCATATGACAGTCAGAGTAGAATGAATACTCCCCCTACAAGCTTTAACCAGACACTGATAGAAGTCACAAGACTGCTATATACTGCTAATGTGAAAAGGTATTTAGCAGTTTATATTTACTAAAATAAGTGCATTTCCATGTTCTGTGGGAGACCAGAAATAGTGAATGCAGGCTCCTGGGTTTAGTATAACTTTAAGGAAGTATCTTACCTGACCATGGTGTCCCCATCAGGGAAGAAGCAGAGGGAGGTGACAGCGCTGTAGTGGGCCTCCAGTATAGACACACACTTGCTGGACTTTAGATCCCAGATGCGGATCTTATAATCCATGCTGGAGGAGAACAGCTGCAGCCGGGACATGTCAGGATGGAACTGGACCAAACTGCAAGAACAAGAGGGCAGGCCATACAATCAGGAGCAATGTCAAAACATTTACTAAATTAGAGGATAGTCTGAAATGTATACATAATAAATTTCTACTAACTCATGCAAAGGGGATCTGAACATTCATTTTGTTGATTTTCCGTAGAAAACCATCCATTAACAAGCCAGTCATACCACCATGTTTAGGTAGAGATTGACAAGTTTCAAGCAAACCAGTTATAAGAGCGGTTTACTAAACCATCTATGAAGTATGAAAATCAGGACTGCCATGTGCGTCTTAACCACTTCAATACGGGGCACTTTCGCACCTTCCTGCCCAGGCCAATTTTCAGCTCTGTCACTTTTTAAATGACAATTGCACGGTCATGCTACACTGTACCCAAACAAAATTTATCATTTTGTTCCCACAAATAGAGCTTTCTTTTGGTGGTATTTGATCACCTCTGCTGCTTTTATTTTTTGCTAAACGAATAAAAAAAAAGACCAAAAATTTTGAAAAAAAAAAAAAGTTTCTCTTATAAAATTTTGTAAATAAGTATGTTTTCTCCTTCACTGATAAGCTGCACTGATAAGATGGCACCGATGAGATGGCACTGACGATGGGCACTGATAGGCGGCACTGGTGGGCCCTGAAAGGCTGCACTGATGGGTACTTATGGGTGCACTGATAGATGACACTGATAGGCATCACTGGTGGAACTGACACTGGATGGCATTTTTCATTGGTACTGATTGGCAGCTGCCTGGTGGTCTAAGGTGGCATACCTGAAGGACCAGTGTGGTGGCCATCCCCGATGGTCTTGGCGACATTCTGGTGGTCCTGGGTGGGTATCCGAGGTGGGGCTGCGCTGATAAACAATCAGCACAGACCCCCCTGTCAGGAGAGTAGCAGATCGGCTCTCCTCTATTCGCAAGTGAGGAAAAGCCGATCAACGGCTAGAGTTGCCACCTCATCCCTTTAAACCCAAACACCTTTGAATTACACAGGTTCTGAGGCTAATTAATTGCAGATAAGGCACCGAGTTTAATTACCATCTTAATCAGCCACAGAACCTGTGTAATTAATATGTGTTCGGGTTTAAAGGGATTAGGTGGCAACCCTATCAACGGCTCTTCCTGTTTACATCGTGATCAGCCATGATTGGACACGGCTGATCACGTGGTAAAGAGTCTGTCGGAGACTCTTTACCTAGACTGGAGTTGCGGTGTGTCAGACTGACAGGCCACAACCACGATCGCCACAATGCACGCCCACGGGGGCGCGCAGCGGCTTGATATCCTCATACGACGTCCAGTCAGGATATTGCAACCACTTTGTCGCCGTCATTTTGCTATATGGCGGGCGGCAAGTGGTTAAAAGAATGCTTCCAGCACATCAAGAGACTATTTTCCCTATGTGCCTAAGGAGAAATTGATTCTGTCTGTTTCTGGGGGCCTCTTGGTAAACCATGTGCCTTCTGGAAAGGTCCCTGAGGGACCCAACAAAGCAAAGTTGCAAATGTATTTAAAAAAAAAAAACCCTAAAATATTATGGGCTACCATTAAATTCTTCCACAACCTCAAAATAAAAAAAATAAAAAACATACTGGACTACTCCAGATGATCCCTTCAAGTTATGGGTGCAGTACTGCTTGAGGATATCCCAAATCTTGATGGTGCTGTCACATCCTCCTGTAGGTACAAAGACAAAATATGAACTCTTCAGACATCAGTAAAGGTCATCCTAAAATATCAACAACAGCTTCATAAACCCCAGAAGGTTTTTATTACAAGTAATCTAATGATTTTACTGATCCCAACTACCTGAAAGAGTCTGTGTGTTTACCCAACTAGCTGGTTTCTACCTCTGAAATGGTCCACAAATTAAAAGGTAAAAAAAACATTGACTGTGGGCTACTGAATCATCAGTCACTTTGTTACATGGAGCTGCTTAGGATCTAAAGGAACACTCTGGTTAATACAAAATATTTTTTTGTAGATTCATATGGACAGCCGATCTAACACATACTCCTGAATAATTCCTTGTCTGTGCCCACTCTGCTGTAAGGTCAATGACAGTCACTGGGTGGAGTGCTTTGTCTATGCTCGCACAAAACACTAAATTATCACAGCCGAGATATACAGTAAAGATGAACAAAGAAGGAATTTTCTAGAATGCAACAAGGAAATTGCTCGATTTCGGGATCAACACAGTCAGTGTTGATAGGGGGAGTCTCTCCCGCTGAGCCGTTGTGTGTTCTCCCAGCTTGGGGAGCCGTCCCCACCAGAAAAACACAGATTACTTGGGTACATTCAGCCTGCCCATACATGGTTCAAATCTCAGCTGTTCTCTGCTGAACCAACCAAGATTCGAACCGTTTATGGCTGGCTTAAACTCCAATAATCAAAATCCCTCGTGGTGCTTTTTCTATTCCCTATTCTGATCTATGCTGCTATGACATGCTAAGGCTTGGACCATTCGTAAATCCTAATTTCCTCCTGGTTTCAACACAGTCACAGATATTGAGATGCAGTAATCTGTGCTTTTTAAATATTGCTTAGGGATCCAGTTCTGTAGACTGTTAATTGTCTTCCTATTGGTGTGGTGACAGTGTCGGGGAGTAGCGATTGGTCGCTCAGGGTCAAGCAAAGTTTCCTGGGAGGAGGTCACATGTTCCTCCATACCTGGATGTACTGGGCTCCAAAAGAGCATCAGGGGAACATGGGGGGGCGCAGGTGGTTGAGATAAAAGATTTTCAAAGATTCTCTTTAGAGAAGAAAGTCAGTCAGTGTATATCATGATAAAAAAAAGGAAAGCAAAGAACTCACCTGTAACCAGTAAAGTGGAGGTGGGGTCAAAGGTCATACT
This sequence comes from Lithobates septentrionalis, assembly GCA_037952835.1. NCBI lineage: Eukaryota > Metazoa > Chordata > Amphibia > Anura > Ranidae > Lithobates > Lithobates septentrionalis. Next base: position 316,800 of record JBBDGP010003154.1, on the reverse strand, counting down.
GGAAACTGGTGCCGTATGAATGGCTTTCCAGGTGCGGGAGCAGGTGCCATCCTCCCAACACCACTGCTTTAGAAGCAAGGCACGGCTGCCTGTCACCAAGATCTGCAGAAAATAAGAACCGCTGATGAGTGGTAGATGAATAAGGGCAGAGGGGAACAGTTCACTCAATACAGGCATACCCCGCTTTACATACACTCACTTTACGTACACTTGCGAGTACAGACACATTGGAGTCTATGGAAAATCTTGGTCAGCTTGCTACAGTTTTTAACATTGGCATCAATGGAAAGTCTTGGTCAGCTTGACAAGGCACTTTCATGCTACACATCTGATTTTGGGATCAGCCAGCTTGCCTAGGTGATCAGTTATGCCTGTAAATGACTATTGCAATGCAGTACATGCATTGAGAAGTGAAAAAAGGTATTGCTTCACTTTAACCACTTCAATACTGGACACTTAGACACCTTCCTGCCCAGACCAATTTTCAGCTTTCAGTGCTGTCGCAGTCTGAATGACAATTGCGCGGTGATGCTACACTGTACCCAAACTAAATTTTTATAATTTTGTTCCAACAAATAGAGCTTTCTTTTGGTGGTATTTGATCACCTCTGCAGTTTTTATTTTTTGCTAAACAAATAAAAAAAGACCGAAAATTTTGAAAAAAATAAAAGTTTTGCTTTTGTTTCTGTTTAAAAAAATTGTAAATAAGTAAGTTTTCTCTTTCACTGATGGGCACTGACAGGCACTGATATGGTGGCACCAATGAGCGGGCACTGATATGCATTGATGGGCACTCATGGGTGGCATGGTTGACACTGAAAGGCGACACTGCTGGGCACTGATAGGGTGGCACTGTTGGGCACTGATATGCTTCCCTGGTGGCACTGGCAGTGGTAGGCATTGGAGTGGGCACTGATTGGCAGCTGCCTGGGCATTGATTGGCAGCTGCCTTTGCACTGATTAGTATTTCCCTGGGGGTCTAAAGGGCATACCTGGAGGTCCAGTGTAGCTGGTTTCCCTGGTGGTCCTGGGTAGGATCCGAGGGGGGCTGTGCTGATAATCAGCACAGACCCCCCTTGTCAGGAGAGCAGCCGATCGGCTCTCCTCTACTCACGTCTGTCAGATCACCGGCTCTTCCCATTTACATCGTGATCAGCCGTGATTGGACACGGCTGATCGCGTGGTAAAGAGTCTCCGTCAGAGACTCTTTACCTAGATCGGTGTTGCAGGGTGTCAGACTGACCCCCCGCAACAACGATGGGCGCGCAGCGGCTCGATTTCCTGATCACGTCATATTACGTCTGGTCAGGGATATCAAACCACTTTGCCGCCGTCATTTTGTAATAGGGCGGGCGGCAAGTGGTTAAGTACATTTTTGTTTTACATACATGCTCTGGTCCCATTGCCTACTTAAAAGTGGGGTATGCCTGTATTATACAACAGGTACACTTTATACTTGTGGATCTGGTACCTTCCTAGATCAAAACACCTACCTCATCATCTGGGCTAAGTGCAAAGCATGTGATATCCTCCTGATCATCCTGAGAAAGAGAAATACATGGTCACTATTCAAAGTATTATTTAACCCCTTAATGCCAGCCGTATGCATATATATGTATGTTTGGAATCTAAAAACTGAAGCGTCACAATAACATTTTGGAGTCCAAAAAGTGGGATTGTATTCCAACTTATATCAGATCAATAAGCCAACACGTTTCTGGAGTAACACCACCCTGCCTTCATCAGGGATTTGAGAATGCTGATAAGGACTCTGAGCAATGATGAATAAGTATTTTGAACCTACAGCAGACTCGGTCATGTATGGCAGCTGACTGGAAGCCTCATCCAGCTGCTACATGTGAACAAATCTCCTGTAGATTCACAATACTTATCAGCACTCAGACTCCTTATCAATATTCTCAAAACCCTGATAAAGGAGGTGTTCAGTGGCCCCAGAAACGCATTGGCTCATTCATTTGATATAAGTTTGTAATAAAATCCTATTTTTTGGACTCTAAAATTTTAGTGTGGTGCTTTGATTTTTAGATTCTAAACATTATATTGACTTCCTGAGATTTCTGTGACAGTTCCTCGGTGTATGGAAGACGACCAAATATCACTTTGTTGCCCCCGTGGTTCACCGCTAATACAGTGATAACAAAATCAAATTCAAACACAAAAGTTCTGTTTACCAAAAGTTCCAGTTCCATTAAAGCGGACCTTCAGTCGTTTTTTTCAACTTTCCATCTATTAAATCTTCTGGCCCTGTTGTTTTAAACTTTGGATAGTAAACCATTTTTTTTCTGCCAGTAAATTCCTTATACAGCCCACTTCCTGTTTCTTGTCTGGTAAAAAGCCTAGGCTTATGATATCATGTATAGCTCTCTCTCACACTCTTGTGAGAGTTTGCCAGGAAGGGAGGAGGAATGAGTCATAAGAGGGCCAAGGAGAGCTGCAGAGCTGGAGGTGTGTGTCTGTGTAAATCCAGGAAGTGAACAGGCAGCAGCTTCAGCCGCCCACAGTTAAAATGGTTGCAGCCAGACTCAGTGGAGGGAGATTTCTGCAGCATATTTGGCAAGTACAGAATCACAGTATATATATATAAAATAATATGCAAAGTGGTTGGAGGGAAGCTTCAGAATGGCAAAGATGTTTTTATTACAAATTATGTGAGCAGACTGCAGTGCCTCTTTAATTCACCACTCCAAATACACTTCTACATGACAGCATGGTGGGGGGCATACAGCCGGCGTCCCTCGATTGTGCTGGGAGTGTGCTCACTTCTCTCCAGCCAGTCCTGATATTCACACATCAAACACAATTAGGTAACCATGGTAGTTATGTGGATATATAGAATAAAACACTGACATAAAATGACAACATTTTATTTAAACAGATAAAAAGCACACAAGTAGAAATGACTACAATGCATAAAATATATGTCTATTTTTGGTTCACATAGATGCAATGATCCCCAAAAAATAAAATAAATAAAAATACACATGTGAATGACACATCCTGTAGGAATTTCTGCTCGTGTGCTTTTGATATATGTTTACATAAAAATTTGTGGTGTTATGTCAGTTACTGTTTTTTATCAATTTGTCCACACAACTTCAATGGCTACTTCATGTTGTTTGATGTACAGATATTATATGTGGACCTATCGCACACATTGTCCTTCTGGCAATAACAATTATTGATATTCACGCAGCACAGCCAGGTCGGTGACCTGACATTTCTCTACTGCCGTAACACACTGCCGATTGGTCACTTCTCCGGTGTTGTGATTGTGAATATTCCCATGCATTACCTGTTCTATAGAGCGTACAATAACTCCGGTAGCAATTTCTAGAATATTAACTTTATTTCCACAAGTACAAAACAGGTGAGTTCCGTCTTTATTGATCTGGAAAAAAAAAAAGACAAGAAGAGAAAAGAGTGAGTTACAGTAAAATACCGATGACCTCAGATCAGCAGGGAGCCCACAACTCCATGTCCCAGCACAGAGACAGACGGACTCATTACCTGGACTCTTCCACCTTTGTAGAAAGCTTCAATCCTTCTCTCCACCGCATAACTGAAAAATAGAAACATAGTGATCAGAAAATACACAAGGCTTTGTCAGAGCTGTGATAGGAGCAAAGGTAGTGTTATACATCCCCCAGGGGAGAAAAAAGACATCATTCCATATGGACAGCATGTACAGCCAGGTGCATCATCATTCCCTACCAAGTATGTCCAGCCAGGTGCCCCATACCCAGTGCCCAGCCAGGTGCCCCATACCCAGTGCCCAGCCAGGTGCCCCATACCCAGTGCCCAGCCAGGTGCCCCATACCCAGTGCCCAGCCAGGTGCCCCATACCCAGTGCCCAGCCAGGTGCACCATTCCCAGTGCACCATTCCCAGTGCGCAGCCAGGTGCACCATTCCCAGTGCCCAGCCAGGTGCACCATTCCCAGTGCCCAGCCAGGTGCACCATTCCCAGTGCCCAGCCAGGTGCACCATTCCCAGTGCCCAGCCAGGTGCACCATTCCCAGTGCCCAGCCAGGTGCACCATTCCCAGTGCGCAGCCAGGTGCACCATTCCCAGTGCGCAGCCAGGTGCACCATTCCCAGTGCGCAGCCAGGTGCACCATTCCCAGTGCGCAGCCAGGTGCACCATTCCCAGTGCGCAGCCAGGTGCACCATTCCCAGTGCGCAGCCAGGTGCACCATTCCCAGTGCGCAGCCAGGTGCACCATTCCCAATGCGCAGCCAGGTGCCCCATTCCCAATGCGCAGCCAGGTGCCCCATTCCCAGTGCGCAGCCAGGTGCCCCATACCCAGTGCGCAGCCAGGTGCACCATTCCCAGTGCGCAGCCAGGTGCACCATTCCCAGTGCGCAGCCAGGTGCACCATTCCCAGTGCGCAGCCAGGTGCACCATTCCCAGTGCGCAGCCAGGTGCACCATTCCCAGTGCGCAGCCAGGTGCACCATTCCCAGTGCGCAGCCAGGTGCACCATTCCCAGTGCGCAGCCAGGTGCACCATTCCCAGTGCGCAGCCAGGTGCACCATTCCCAGTGCGCAGCCAGGGGCCCCATACCCAGTGCGCAGCCAGGGGCCCCATACCCAGTGCGCAGCCAGGTGCACCATTCCCAGTGCGCAGCCAGGTGCACCATTCCCAGTGCGCAGCCAGGTGCACCATTCCCAGTGCGCAGCCAGGTGCACCATTCCCAGTGCGCAGCCAGGTGCCCCATTCCCAATGCGCAGCCAGGTGCCCCATTCCCAATGCGCAGCCAGGTGCCCCATACCCAGTGCGCAGCCAGGTGCCCCATACCCAGCCAGGTGCACCATACCCAGTGCGCAGCCAGGTGCACCATTCCCAGTGCGCAGCCAGGTGCACCATTCCCAGTGCGCAGCCAGGTGCACCATTCCCAGTGCGCAGCCAGGTGCACCATTCCCAGTGCGCAGCCAGGGGCCCCATACCCAGTGCGCAGCCAGGGGCCCCATTCCCAGTGCGCAGCCAGGTGCCCCATTCCCAGTGCGCAGCCAGGGGCCCCATTCCCAGTGCGCAGCCAGGGGCCCCATTCCCAGTGCGCAGCCAGGTGCACCATTCCCAGTGCGCAGCCAGGTGCCCCATTCCCAGTGCGCAGCCAGGTGCCCCATTCCCAGTGCGCAGCCAGGTGCCCCATTCCCAGTGCGCAGCCAAATGCCCCATTCCCAGTGCGCAGCCAGGTGCCCCATTCCCAGTGCGCAGCCAGGTGCCCCATTCCCAGTGCGCAGCCAGGTGCCCCATTCCCAGTGCGCAGCCAGGTGCCCCATTCCCACTGCGCAGCTAGGTGCCCCATAATGTGCAGCCAGGGGCCCCATTCCCATTGCCCACCATGTACTGTCCTATCTCCTGTCAGGATATTGGGCCCTCTAGCGGTAATCTCGGTGTAGTACAGGTAAGTCACTCTCAGATTTTCTTACTTGCTCTTAAACTGCACGGTGGGGGGCTCCATGTTCTCCTACCCCGTCCTCTCCGGGCTCTGCCTCATTCAATCCCGGTACATGCGACCAGAAACACACATGGCTTCCATACAGCAGCACAAGACTTCCGGCGCTGCTATTCTATGTCATGTTTATGACGGGCTGTGTGCAGCCAGCAGGGGTCACTCTGGAATGAGAGGCGTCAAGGCGCCATATTGCTACACCCTTTGCCGACACGATGAGAAGGAAGAAAGGCGTGGAGGCGCCATATTGCTACACCCACCGGAGTTGTAAAGCTTGAAATTATTTGAGAAAACGTGTATTTTTGTGATTTATTTCGAGTCTGAAATGGACTAAAGCAACACTGATTCAATACATAGCTTTAATTTATTTTCCTGGAGTTTGTTAGCGTAGAATCACATCTGTATGGACATGTCAACAAATAGAATATTTATTCAGTACCTACCAAACCTCAGCTTTCCCGACACACGATCAGCCGTAACTTTATGACCACTGATAAGCTTATGTGAAAAACATTGATTGTCTCATTACAATATGCCATATGAAAGTCTATGAGATATTTTAGACGACAAGTGAACATGTTGTCCCTGAAGTAGATGTGCTGAAAACAGGCAAAATGGGTACCACAGTTGTGTAAGGGGCTGAGTAGCTGGCAGAGCAGTCAGGGTGCCCATGCTGACTCGTTTGCACAGCCAAAAGTGTCTACAATGGTCATGTGAGCATCAGAACTGGACCACGGATGAATGGAAGAAGGTGGCCTGGTCTGATGAATCACATTTTCTTTTACATCATATGGATAGCCCGGTGTGTCCGTGTCACTTATCTGGGGAAGAGATGGTACCAGGATGCAGTATTTCGAAGAAGGCAAGCCGGTGGAGGCAGTGCGATGCTTTGGGCAATGTTCTTCTGGGAGACTTCGGGTCCATTCATGTGGATGAAGTTTTAAGAAAAGTCCTGGACAGCCGCACTCAAATCATTTTCGCCTTTATTGAATAAAATCAACAAGAATACATGCCACAGCAGAACATGCAGGGGAGCTGACGCGTTTCACACTACGGTGCTTAATCATATGATTAAGCACTAGTGCTATGATTAAGCTCTGTTTAAAGTGTGAAACGCGTCAGTTCCCTTGCATGTTCTGCTGTGGCATGTATTCTTGTTGATTTTATTCAATAAAGGCGAAAATGATTTGAGTGCGGCCGTCCAGGACTTTTCTTAAAACTTCATTGTTACAAGCATTGCCAGCACCTGTGGCTTCAAGCCTGGAGGAGAGGTCGGTTCCTGATTGAATAAAATCAACAAGAATACATGCCACAGAAGAACATGCAGGGGAGCTGACGCGTTTCACACTACAGTGCTTAATCTCACATGAGTAAGCACTAGTGCTATGATTAAGCTCTGTTTAAAGTGTGAAATGCATCAGCTCCCCTACATGTTCTGCTGTGGCATGTATTCTTGTTGATTTTATTCAATAAAGGCGAAAATGATTTGAGTGCGGCCGTCCAGGACTTTTCTTAAAACTTCATTGTTACAAGCATTGCCAGCACCTGTGGCTTCCAGCCTGGAGGAGAGGTCGGTTCCTGATTGACTGTCCTAGAGCGGTGATATTTCTCTTTCTACTACTTCTGGATTTTGTCCATTCATGTGGATGTTACTGGACACGTACCACCTACCTAAACACGGTTGCTGACCAAGTGCACCCCTCCATGAAAATGGTATTCCCTGATGGCAGTGGCCTCTTTCAGAAGAATAGTGTGATCTGCCACATTGCAAAAATGGTCCAAGAATGATTTGAGGAACACAACAAGTTTAAGGTGTTGACTTGGCCTCCAAATTCTCCAGATCTCAAACCAATTGAGCATCTGTGGGATGTGCTGGACAAATAAGTCTGATCCGCGGAGGCCCCCACCTCGCAACTTACAGGACCTTAAGGATCTGCTACTGACAGCTTGGTGCCAGAGACCCCAGCATACCTTCAGAGATTGAGTGGAGTCCATGCCTGGATGGGTCAGGGCTGTTTTGGTGGCAAAGGGGGGCGTACTCAATATTAGATGGGTGGTCATAAAGTTATGGCAGATCAGAGTGTAAATATATTGATTAGATTGTAAGAGCCTTGATGGCAGGGACTGATGTGAATATACTGTATGTGTAAAGTGCTGCATACATTGATGGTGCTATATACTGTATGTGCCTATAATAAATAGTAAATAAAAAGTATGTATGTGCATATAGACAGTAAAAAAATAAAAATGTGTGGATTTCATTTACACATTGATTTATTAGGCAGAAAATGAACAATTTATCAGACAGAGTGCAATGCAGATGATGGATATTTTTATTACAAATGTTCACGCTGCACCATAGTTTCTCACACAGGTAACACTTTTCATTCTATACAATAAAATATATAATAATGTTTTTGCCTTTTCTTCTTTCTGCACTCCAAACAAGGCTTGGATCTCAGCAAAGTACACAGGATTCTGTATTAAAAAGTTATAAAAAAATAAATTAAACTTCTACTGAGTTGTTCAATAGCGCAGCTTTTCGTGGGTAGAGGTACCGCTACCTGTTAATGTGAATGAGCCCTAAAAATACCGGAAGAAACAGTAGCTGATCTGATGCCTGCTGTCACTTGCTATCCTGCGCTATGAATGCTAGAACCTGATTGGCTGCCATCAGTTTTCCCGCATGCCAGATGTTATTGAAGCCAAATTCCAGGCATGGATATTTTTTCTTCTTTATGTTGGACCAATGTAAGTATGTAAGTGCCATACCTGTGGGATCCCCTTGGAAGCTGCAAATCACTGTACTGGGCACCACCACTCCAGTAATCTCCACTAGCTTCCAGGTTCCATGCTGAGCGGCTGCCATGCTGCTTACCGAACATAGAAGGTGACTTGCTCAGCATGGGCACCATCCAGAGAACATTTTGCATTCCCTCAATGAATTTTACGTTTTCTCTGCTTGGACCAGGTGGAGATGATGACATGCATGTCACGCGTGTCATTGGGAGATCAGCTGGTGTGACGGTACGTACTGCGCATACGCAGGGCATTATCCAACGGTCTGCACTATTCGATAGAACACCAGCAATTACCTTTTTTTTTTTTTCTAAATGGCATGGGGTTCCCCCCAAAATCCACACCAGACCCTTATCCGAGCATGCAGGTCAGGAAAGGGAGTATGACGAGCCAGCAAACAAGTGCCCCCCCTAGAATTATACCAGGCCACATGCCCTCAACCTGCATGCCCAGATAAGGGTCCGGTATGGATTTTGGGGAAGACACCATGCGTTTTTTTTTTGTTTTTTTTTGGCGTGGGACTCCCCTGAAAATCCATACCATACCCATAGGGCCTGGTATGCATTGGGGGGACCCCACGCAGTTTTATTTTTTCATAATTTTTAATTGCCGGCATGTTTTATTTACATTCCCCACTGACAGCTGATGAGTCATATGTTGTAAAGGATGCAGCGGCCATCTTTCCGGCCCGCTCCTTAGCAACCAGGTCAATGCGATAAATTACCGCATTAAATAATGTGGTAATTACTGGTAAATCGAACGAACACCGCATTCGGTATTTAAAGAAAAATTCTTAGTGAATTGCACTTTTAAAACGGATTTACCGCAAGCGTTATTTTAACGCATTTTTTTGGCCGTTGTTTAACTCTTAGTAAATTGACCCCTCTGTCACCGGCAACATATCTACACTGTGTAGCCAGGCCCAGCCTGGTCTATTGTGGTTCTTGTGTAGAGGTGGCAGCCTCGGCTCCCTCCAGCCCCTCGCTGAGCAGCTGTATCTGTCGGCTCATCTGGGTCGTCAGACTCTCTATCCGTCGGGCTTTCTGACGCAGCTTATGCAGCTGTTTGTTGTAGAGCTCCTTCAGCTCCATGTAGCAGTTATGCTCCTCTCGGTTTTCGGGCGTCAGCAAGGTACCGCAGCCCATGTGACACACATCGCGCCAAAACTGGCAGGTCTGGCTGTGCTCGCAAATGTCCTTCCGCAGAACCTCAGCGGGGCAGCCCTCGTTGGAGCAACTAAGCAGCCCAAAGGCGCAACTCTCCGCATGCTCTTCAGTCCGCAACAGAGGAAAGATGGCAGGACATCCGTGTGCTTCATTAGGGCACTATTTAAAAAAAAAAAAAAAAATTATATATACAGTATCTCACAAAAGTGAGTACACCCCTCACATTTTTGTAAATATTTTATTCTATCTTTTCATGTGACAACACTGAAGAAATGACACTTTGCTACAATGTAAAGTAGTGAGTGTACAGCTTGTATAACAGTGTAAATTTGCTGTCCCCTCAAAATAACTCAACACACAGCCATTATTGTCTAAACCACTGGCAACAAAAGTGAGTACACACCTAAGTGAAAATGTCCAAATTGGGTCCAATAAGCCATTTTCCCTCCCCGGTGTCATGTGACTCGTTATTTTTACAAGGTCTCAGGAGTGAATGGGGAGCAGGTGTGTTAAATTTGGTGTTATCGCTCTCACTCTCTCATACTGGTCACTGGAAGTTCAACATGGCACCTCATGGTAAAGAACTCTCTTAGGATATGAAAAAAAGAATTGTTGCTCTATATAAAGATGGCCTAGGCTATAAGAAGATTGCCAAGACCCTGAAACTGAGCTGCAGCAAGGTGGCCAAGACCATACAACAGTTTAACAGGACAGGTTCCACTCAGAACAGGCCTCGCCATGGTCGACCAAAGAAGTTGAGAGCACATGCTCAGCGTCATATCCAGAGGTTGTCTTTAGGAAATAGACGTACGAGTGCTGCCAGCATTGCTGCAGAAGATGAAGGGGTGGGGGGTCAGCCTGTCAGTGCTCAGACCATACGCCGCACACTGCATCAAATTGGTCTGCATGGCTGTTGTCCCAGAAGGAAGCCTCTTCTAAAGATGATGCACAAGAAAGCCTGCAAACAGTTTGCTGAAGACAAGCAGACTAAGGACATGGATTACTGGAACGATGTCCTGTGGTCTGATGAGACCAAGATAAACTTATTTGGTTTAGATGGTGTCAAGCCTGTGTGGCGGCAACCAGGTGAGAAGTACAAAGACAAGTGTGTCTTGCCTGCAGTCAAGCATGGTGGTGGGAGTGTCATGGTCTGGGGCTGCATGAGTGCTGCCAGCACTGGGGAGCTACAGTTCATTGAGGGAACCATGAATGCCAACATGTACTGTCACATACTGAAGCCGAGCATGATCCCCTCCCTTTGGAGACTGGGCCGCAGGGCAGTATTCCAACATGATAACGACCCCAAACACACCTCCATGACGACCACTGCCTTGCTAAAGAAGCTGAGGGTAAAGGTGATGGACTGGCCAAGCATGTCTCCAGACCTAAACCATATTGAGCATCTGTGGGGCATCCTCAAATGGAAGGTGGAGGAGTGCAAGGTCTCTAACATCCACCAGCTCCGTGATGTCGTCATGGAGGAGGGGAAGAGAACTCCAGTGGCAACCTGTGAAGCTCTGGTGAACTCCATGCCCAAGAGGGTTAAGGCAGTGCTGGAAAATAATGGTGGCCACATAAAATATGGACACTTTGGGACCAATTTGGACAATTTCACTTAAGCTACTTTCACACCGAGGCTCTTTACAGGCACTATAGCGCTAAAAATAAAGCCTGCAAAGCGCCTCTCCTGTTGGGCTTTCACACTGGAGCGGTGCGCTTGTGAGACGTTAAAAAAGTCCTGCAAGCAGCACCTTTGCAGCACTTTAGGAGCGGTGTATACACCGCTTCTAAAGTGCCCCTGCCCATTGAAATCAATGGGCAGCGCCGCTAAAGCTCCTGCAATGCGATGTGGGTGCTTTTAACCCTTTATTTGGCCACTAGCAGGGTTAAAAGCTCCCCGCTAGCGGCCAAAAAATGCAGCTAAAACGACAGTAAAGCACCGCTAAAAATAGCAGCGCTTTACCGCCAATGCCCCAGTGTGAAAGTACCCTTAGGGGTGTACTCACTTTTGTTGCCAGTGATTTAGACATTAATGGCTGTGTGTTGAGTTATTTTGAGGGGACAGCAAATTTACACTGTTATACAAGCTGTACACTCCCTACTTTACATTGTAGCAATGTGTCATTTCTTCAGTGTTGCCACATGAAAAGATATAATAAAATATTTACAAAAATGTGAGGGGTGTACTCACTTTTGTGAGATATTGTACATGGCATATTATTTCACATGCATTATTTATAAACAAAGCAATTATAATGCAGCAATCTAGGGTAACCAATTCGATTTTAGGATTTTAGGTCGATGGGTGGACTCAAGACGTGAAGCTTTGCTGTGTTATAGAGCAGAAGTGTTAATCACGTGTCGCAACTGGCACAATAATGATGCGAAAAGTGCCCGCTAGCGGGGCGGTAAAACTGCCCCGCTTGCGGCCGAATACCGACAGTAAAGCGCCGCTTACAATAGCAGAGCTTTACCGCCGATGCCGCCCCTGCTCCAGTGTGAAAGGGGCCTTAAAATAATATACTGTTTAAGATCCAGTAATACACTTATCACCCTGTTCTGCACATGCTCAGTTGCTCTCCATTTTTAGGCACTGCTGAATCTAGAGGCCGATCTGCTGACAACCTTAAAGCGGAATTAAAACCTCCTATCCTTTACAGCTAAGGAAACTGATTCTGTTTGATCTGCAACTGTCATGGTGCTGCACATGGGATCAGGCTAGGGTTGTCCCGATACCACTTTTTTAGGACCGAGTACAAGTACCGATACTTTTTTTCAAGTACTCGCCGATACCGATTACCGATACTTTTTTTTTTAATGTCACGTGACAGTTTTTTTTTTTGTTTTTTTTAACAATGCTTTTTTTTTTTTCGGGGGGGGGGGGGGGGGTGAACGGTGTCTGTGTGTGTTTTTTTTATTTATTTACAATTTTTATTTTTTACATTAATATTTTTTTTATTCATTTTTGCAATATGTTTTTTTTTTTTTTATCAGCCCTGTTGGGGGGCTTTGGTGAGATATCAGGGGTCTTAACAGACCTCTGATATCTCCCCCTTGAGACAGAGAAAGAGACAGAGGATAGAGATTCCCCAGTCCCTTTCTCTGCAGCCTCAGCTGCACTGAGAATGAATGGAGAGAAGACAGCGGCTCCTCTCCATTCATAAACTGACACATAGTAATCACAAGAGATTACAATGTTTCAGTTATGTGAATGGACAGAGTCAGCTGACTTTATCCATACACAAAGGAAGGAGGAGGGGGACGGAGGAACGGAGGGGACAGCAGAGAGACACAGCAGAACGGAGGAACGGAGGGGGACAGAGAAGGAGAGGGGGACAGAGGAACGGAGGAACGGAACGGAGGGGGACAGAGGAACGGAACGGAGGGGGACAGAGAAGGAGAGGGGGACAGAGGAACGGAACGGAGGGGGACAGAGGAACGGAACGGAGGGGGACAGAGGAACGGAACGGAGGGGGACAGAGAAAGAGAGGGGGACAGAGGAACGGAACGGAGGGGGACAGAGAAGGAGAGGGGGACAGAGGAACGGAGGGGGCATGGAGGAGGATGAGGTGACAGTCAGCGGTGATCGCTTGGGGAAGTTACAAGCACCGATCACCGCTGTCACTGAAAGCCGCGGGGGGGGGGGGGAATCTTGTAACTCCCCCACACGCCGATCACCGCTGACTGTCATAGTATCGGCGGAAGCATCGGGAGCATTTGCCCGAGTACAAGTACTTGGGCAAGTGCTCGGTATCGGTGCCGATACCGATACTAGTATCGGTATCGGGACAACCCTAGATCAGGCCATTTGATGGTTTGACAGTTTGGTTAAGGACACAAGCAAATTTGAAAATTACATTCCTGGGATTCCAGGAATAGAATTGTTTTTTGAAACTGTTAAATCCAAAGGTTTTGTTTATGATTTACCGCTGTTCAGGGGCTCTGGGCCTCAGCAAAATGGCAGCCCCCAGCAAGAAGAAACATGAACAGTGCTGGAGGCAATTTACAACACACACTAATTTTGGTAGCATCATAGGTGTGTGCAGCCTATTGACTTAGGGTATGCACCCCAAAGCTCAAACACACGTGTGTGTGTGTATGTATATATATGGCAATGGACAGTTCCGGTAGAGCAGTGAACAATGTAGGTAGGGCAGAGGTTGGTGTCAGTAGAGAAGTGGACGGTGTCAGAAGGGCACAGATTGGTGTCAGTAGTTTATTTTTTGAAATATTTTTTGAAATAAAGCATGGCACAGTGGTGTAGTGGGTAGCACTCTTCGAATCCCAACCACGACACTACCTGCCTGGAATTTGCATGTTCTCCCTGTGTCTGTGTGGGTTTCCTCTCACGCTCAGGGCCCTTAGATTGTAAGCTCCTTGAGGGTAGGGACTGGTGTTAGTGTATATGTAAAGTGCTGTGTACATTCACAGCACTATATAAGTACCCTAAATAATATTTATTTATACAATTTTTTTTTTACAATAATTTTTTATTATTGTTTTTTACAATTATATTTAGGAGCCCCATTGGGGGGGGCTTTGTTGAAATGTCAGGGGTCTAAACAGACAGAGAAAGGGACTGAGGACAGAGATTCCCCAGTGCCTTTCTCTGCAGTCAAGCAGCAGGGGAAATCTGCCCAGCACAGGCACACCTAGCACACCCTGTGCGCACGCCTATGGGTAGCATAATTATTAATGTGGAATGTATGTTCCTTGCTAAAAAACATTTTTTATCAAGTTGTTATGGGTAAAGTTCCACTTTATGGCTGTTTGATTTACAACTGCCATGGTGCTGCACATGTGATCAGTTATAAAACCAGCCATTCAATGGTTTGACACTTTGGTTGAATGTACAAGCGAACGTGACAGTTACATTCTCAGCATGCCAGGATAGCTAACTGTTTTCTTTTTTAACTGGTAATTTGATGGGTTTAGTTCTGCTTTAAGTGCAGCCAGGTGAGTAGAATGGGGGGTAGGATGGGGTAACACAAGAAGAACACAGTTGGACTACCGGGGGGGGGGGGGGGGGGGCGCAGAAAGTGTAAACCTGGACGATGTACAGAAGGGAGTGCTCAGACCTTACCTTGACTTGCAGGCGGTTAATTCTCTTCTTTAGCTTGTGCATCTGCACTAATAATTTGCCCTTCACTTCTGTTCTACAGCAGGGACAGGTCTGCTGCCTGGAATAAGGAAAGACCAGAGTTTTGCAAGATGCCCCCAAACAGCAGGAGAGAAGCAGAAAGCAGACATATAATTGCTTATTATATTTAAGACTGCATGAGAACTTGGCTCATTAAAGCTCGGCTGAAGCCACAGAAATACAGTGTACGATATGTACAGTCAGATAGATATTGTACTGTCAGCCTGCAGTTTCACTGGTACATCAGTTGTACAATAAATTTGAATGTGCAGTCTTGTAGGCACCAGAATAAAATCCAATGCACTCTGTAATCTGCACTAATTTTTAGAATTTGTATGACACGCCCCCTCTCCTTTTCTGCATTAGGAGACACTTGTGCTGTGGCTATTACTCAACTCTGCCATCATGGGCAGCACAGTGGCTAAGTAGTTAGCGCTTCCACCTTGCAGCACTAGGGTTGTTGGTTCGAATCCCAACCACAGCACTACCTGCCTGGGATTTGCATGTTCTCTCTGTGCCTGTGTGGGTTTCCTTTGGATACTCCAGTTTCCTCCTACACTTCAAAGATATGCTTGTAAGTTAACTGGCTCCTGTCTAAGTTGGCCCTAGTACATGAATGTGAGTTAGGGATCTAAAGATTAAAAGCTCCTTGAGGGCAGGGACTGATGTGAATGTACAATATATACACTATATTACCAAAAGTATCAGGACACCTGCCTTTACATGCACATAAATTTTAATGACATCTTATTCTGTAGGGTTCAATATTGAGTTGGCCCACCCTTTGCAGCTTCCACTCTTCTGGGAAGGTTGTCCACAAGGTTTAGGAGTGTGTCTATGGGAATGTTTGACCATTCTTCCAGAAGCGCATTTGTGAGGTCAGGCACTGATGTTGGACAAGAAGGCCTGGCTTGTAGTCTCCAATCTAATTCATCCCAAAGGTGTTCTATCGGGTTGAGGTCAAGACTCTGTGCAGGTCAGTCAAGTTCCTCCACCCCAACCCGCTTAATCCATGCCTTTACGGACCTTGCTTTGTACACTCATGTTGGAACAGGAAGGGGCCATCCCCAAACTGTTCCCACAAAGTCAGGAGCATGAAATTGTCCAAAATGTCTTGGTATGCTGACTCCTAAAAGTGGTTGTAAACCCCCCTGAGACATTTTTACATATAGGTAAGCCTATAATAAGGCTTACCTATATGTACCGAAAATATTATTATTATACAGGATTTATATAGTGCCAACAGTTTGTGTAGCACTTTACAACATCGGATATCTCCTAAACGCACACCATTTAGGCGATATTTACCTTGTAGTGCGATGAAGAGGTCATCAGCGCATGCGCAGTGAAGAAACGGCCCTCTGCGCAGTTTCATCCCCAGCGTGTGCCGTGACTGGTGTATGCCAGTATGTGATGCATACTAGCCCATTATGCTTTTACTTTGCAGGGGAAAAAAAGAGGAAGTAAAACCCATCAGGGTTTACTTCCTCTTTAAGGCTGGCTTCACACCATTGAATGCGGTTTTTCTCCGCATCCAATTCGCATGACAGGAGATTGTGACTGGCTCTCTATGGTGGCTGCAGAGAAAATTGCACGGGAGTCCTGTGCGTCTTTGGCTCAATTTCAGGGCCAGATTCAGGCAAAGATTCAGCCCTGATTTGTCTCTGAAATGAAGAACGGGGGCGCACCGGACCCCCTGCTGCGATCCACGGCCGTCTGCAATGTAAACCCAGCTAAATATACAGTTAGAGAGGAGCTCCAAAAAAAATGAAAAGTCAGCAGTTACAAATACTGTAGCTACTGACTTTTAATTTAAGGTCACTTACCTGTCCAGGGATCCAGCAACATTCTCGCCTGAGCTGATTATTTAATTGGCTTCGGGTTCAGGCGCTGGCATTTCAAGTAAGGGAAAACGGAAGTTGCGGCTTCACTGCCGGTTTCCTACTGCGCATGAGCAAGCCGTGCCTTTTGAATGGTCCCGTAGTCTTCTGGGACCTGTGATGTGTCCCAGAAGACTACGGGGAAAGGTGAAGTTGCACTTTAAATACATATATAGAAGCGGTTTGATCTGCCTAAAGGATTCTGACCACGACATAGAGCGTGGAACTGTTATTTCTTGGCTCTGCTTTATATTTTGCCTCTCACCACCAATCTGAGTATTATCTCCTCTGTCTCATGAGCAAGGAGGTGACCTAGGAAGGAGTGGAATCATATTCCAGGCTCTATAGAGAACAGACGTGTATGAAGAGCTTGAAGCACGATATTAATAAACCGCTCACCTCTTTAGCCATTGTAAGATACATTTCCTGCAGAAGATGTGACCACAGCATACCATGACCGGACACCGCAGTACTCCATGGCATATTGAGCAGAGGAGATCATCGTCTGGATTTTCAGCAAAGATTTCTAGATCGTATCCACCACCCTAAAATCACATTGAAGTCTTTTAGGTACATGACTTTACAATTGCAGATGTCAATTAATTCAGACAGTTCATGTACACTATATGACTGAAAGTAGGTGGACATTCTTCGGAATTAAAGTTCAGGTCAGGGGTGTACATACAAGGGTTGCAATTGCCCCCTGTACACCTGGATAGGGTGGGCGGCAAGTAGAGGAACCGATCCCCTCCATTTTTCTCTAACAGCCTTTCAGGGACTGTAGGATTATGGAGGGGGATCGGTTCCTCTACATGCCGCCCCCTCCTATGCTCTCCCTCGCCCTCCCCCCCCTTACCTCATCTCCCACAGCGTTGCTGGGTTCCCCTCTCCCACCAGGTGCGTGTGTACGAGGCTTGAGACAAGGAAGGGGCTGGCAAATGTGTCATTTGCCAGCCCCTTCCTTGTCTCAAGCCTCGTACACACGATCGGATTTTCGGCCAGGAATTGTGTGATAACAGACTGTTTTGCCTAAAATCCCACCGTTAGTACTCTCCATCAGACAATTGTTGTCCAACTTTCCGCCAACAAATGTTGGATGGCAGGCTAGTAAATTTTCGGCGGACAACGGTCTGTTGTCAGATTTTCCTATCGTGTGTCCACAAGTCCGTCTCACAAAAGTCCAAAGTACAAACACGCATGCTCGGAATCAATGCTCACCAAACACGACATTAGCAGAAGGTGCCCAAAGCGTGGCGCTCAAGAGCTGAAGTTCCTCGTAGTACGTCACTACGTTCGTGTTTGTTGGCCAACAATTGTGTACAGTTTGTGTGCAAGACAAGTTCACGGCACACACCATTCGGACAAAAGTCTGGCGCTTTGTCTGCGGAAAATCCGATCGCGTGTAAGAGGCTTTAAAGTAGAACTATAGGAAAACTTTTTTTTTTTTTGGATAGAGCAAGGGAAGGTTGTAACCCGTCAGATTTTATTTTTCACCATCTGTGTCCCATTGAGTAGAGTTCCCTTCACTTCCTGTCCCATAGCCAAACAGGAAGTGAGAGGAAATCCCTACAAATCAAGGGTATCCCTTGGGGACTCCCTGGTCACCAGAACTAGTGTCCCTATTGGAAGATTTGTCCACTATTACGTTTCTGGGAACAACCCAAATTTTGGGATCTCCTTTTACTTTCACTTGCAATAACAGTAGAACAGGACTACTAGAGAGGGTGGACATCCTTAATGGGAGTACAGACAGCAATACACATTAAAAAGCATTCTAATCTCTCTGCCCTATCCAAAACAAACAAAAAAAGTTTTGCCTTTAGTTATACTTTATTCATCGAATAGAGTCAGTAATCGGTACTGATCACGGATTCTGTCCATTCATAACTGAAGCATAGTACTCTGGGTTTACTATGTTTGTTTGCAAAAAAAAATGAGAAGCTCTGTACAGGCTGTAGAGATGGAGACTGAGGCTGTGTCCTCAAGCTCCTTTCTCGGTCTTAAAGATTAAACATCAGAGGTCTGTTTAGACCCCTGATATTTCACCAAAGCCCTCCAACGGGCTCCTAAAAAAAAAAATTGTAGAAAGAAATCAATAGAATGGTAAAAAATAATTAAAAAAAATACTGACACCAGTTGCAGAACTACCAGGGTCACGCTTCCGACTGGGCCCCGGCATTTCGGCACAGTGTGGGGCCTTTGTTTCTTGCACTGGGGCCCTGAAGGTTCTAGTTACACCTCTGGTTCATGTGCTTCCATTGAAGGGCACTGTCATTGCTACAGCATACATAGTCATTATAGACAACGCTGCATTTCCAACTTGGTGGAATGCCACATTTTGGGGGAGACTTTTTTCTGTTCCAGCACAACTGTGCCAGTGTACATACCAGCTCCAAAAAAGACAAGGTTTGATGAGTTTAGAATAGAACCTTGAGTGGCATGCACAGAGCCCTGACCTCAACTCTAGCAAACACCTTTGGTATAAATTTGAACATTGATTGCAAACCAGGTCTTCTCAGCCAACATGCCATCTCAGACTTTACAAATGCTTTTTTGGCTGAATGGGCACAAATTCCCAGACATACTGAAATCTTGTGGAAAGTCTTCCAATTAAAGAGGAGGATGTTATAGTCACAAGGGGAGTCCAACTTTATATCATTCCCCATGGTTTGGCATAAGATGGTCAACAAATTCTCAGGAAAACCCTAATATTACGTCAGGGGGGGTCAGTGGAAAGAATGTCCCTTACACTGGTGACCATGAAGGTTACCACCCTTACAGCAGCTAAAAAGGTTGGTGTCATAATGTGGTCTGTGGCAAGTGGTGTTGGACCAGGAAATATGCAAGCAGTATCAGATGGGAAGTCAATTGGCCACAGCTCAAGGAACCCCAAGCAACATCATAGGAACCCTGGTTGAGAATGGCTGGATCATACACTGTTTAAAAACTGAATCCTTTCCCTATTCAAATACATTGAAAATGGCAAGTATGCAGAGGTAGATTCTTAACATAGGCTCCAGGTAACTCACCTTTCCATCAGACTGACCTTGGTAGAATTGTTACACACAATGCACTCAGGTTACATGGAGCTATTAACAACTTGCCGACTGTAGACCCAGTAAGGCAGAAGTGATTAGAGTGGCTGAACAACCACTTAATCACTTCTGCGGGCAGTGGAAGGGGGGGGGGGGGTCCCCCTCCCGCCACCTTTCCCTGGGCTCTCCTGACCAATTGGGGAGCCCAGGAGCTTCCTCCACCCTATAAAACAAGGATTTCACCACTTCTGGTTCTGCATCCGTTTACCTGACGTTATTGGCCAGAAAAGCAGCCGATCAGATCAATCTGTGTCCGATCAGCTCCATTGGAGGCCAGGAGAGATTTGCAGTCTAATAGACCCCAGATCTCTCCATAAAGAGGACCTGTCACAGCCCACGCTGTCATAAGGGATGTTCATTCCTTGTGACAGCAATAAAGTGAATAAAAAAAAAAAAAATGTGTAAAAAAATAAATGTTAGATTAAAAATAATTTCAAGTGTCCCCATCACCACCTTGCTTATACGCAAATCCAAACGCAAGTCCCTCACGCATATGTAAACAGTGATCGCACCACACGTGAGGCATCGTGAAAATCAGAGGTGGAACAATAATTCTAGTGCCAGACTCTAAAATTTTTACAGGTTACTAGTTTAAAATGTCACCAATAGAGAATATAAAGTACAGTCGTTTGGTGCCATTCCATGGGCAGACGCAATTTTAAAGTGTGACATGTTAGGTTTATATTTACCCGGTGTATAATTTAAAAAAAAAATTTCCCTCTTTCAAATATTTAGAGTATTAAAAGGTACAATAAAACTCATTAATAACATATGTGGTATTACAGTGAGAATAAGAACAGGTAATTCGGCTTCTCCGATGAAAATTAACAAGTGAAATCAGTAAGGACCAGTTCATACCATAGAAACAGTCCAGATGCTTTTTTGCATGCGCGTTTTTGATGCAGTCCAGTGCTTTTTTTCTTAACCTTGAAAAGGACATGTGTTTTTGATCCGTTTTACAGCGTTCCAGTACAGTCCAGAAAAAATGCAGAATGTTCTACTTTTTTTTTTCTGGAATGCATTGGAACTGAAAGCACTGGTGTGAACTATGCCATTGAAAACCATATAGCCTACACCATGTGTTTTTGATGCAGAAAAAAAAAAAGACACTGGACTGCATGTTGTGTGAACTGGCCCTTAGGAGAATTTGGTGCTACAATATATTTCCTGATGGATCTAACATAGTTTTTCAGTGAAGCGTTTTTGGAGCGGCACCATTCATTTGAATGGGCCTCCCTCTACTCCAAAGAAGCACATGTACCAAATCTTGGAACAGAGCCGGGGGCGTTTGGCGTTGCGATTTTTGCACCACATTTTGTCCCTTAATCGCGGCAAAAGCACCCCACGTTTAGGGTGCCATTATTAATGACAGCCAAACGCGTTCTGGAATTGCGGCGATTCCGACGATCAGGATCGCTCAGGTGTGAAGGGGGTCAGAATTACCAGCCAGGCAGTTCGCATTTTTAGATGATGAAGGAATGGCAGCCTGCCACATATAGCAGGTGTTTGAGTTCTTATCAGCTCTGGCATTGTAGTAAGCATTTAAAAATTGCCATTTAGCTAAGGAAATGTATAAGCTACCACCACTAAAAGTTTTACAGCTCTAAACACGTAAATAAGTTGTACAAGTAACAGAAATGAAGATCCCGCAGACCAACTCACCATTGCCTCTTCTACAGCCATCTGCTGCTCTGCTCTTTCTAGATCCATGTCATGTTCACAGTACAGATCATGTGCAGACTGACCACCAACCCGACAAGCTCCCATTCCACACTATTCCAGCTGGTCAGCAGCTATTCTACAACTGCTGGCGACCAGGCCAGCCTGCTTATTGGATAATGGACTACGCTGTATTGTTTATATTGCAGTGTATTGTTATGAAGCCACACTGGACTGTGGGCAGTCAGCTCAGCACCAGGTGAACGATTGTTTCCAGATGGCTCAGGGCCATAAATTACTCTTACAGTGCAGTCAGTGCAAAGGAGACAAGGGAATTACTTTCATAGAACTTTATTGAAATTGCAAAAGAAACATAATGACTTTACATTTAAACAGAAAATCGTAAAAGGCAATTTACAAACAAAATTCTCAAAATGTGAAAGCCCCAAGGTACTACTCCACCCCATAACCTACTTCTGTACAGCGATTTACACCCTTCAGTCATTTTCCAGATGAGCCCATCCAAGGTGATTAGACATTCCTAGCCCTTTCCTTCTATCAGCCTTGCAAAGAAATGCATTGCCAGAGAAAGCAATACCTTTGAAACCTAACCAGCATCACTCCTGCCATCCTATAGTAAAAGCTGCTCATTGTAAGGGCCCTTCTATACTGGAAGTCATCTTTAAGCAGAACTAACGCCCACTAAACACCCTCTGTAACAATGCAGTGTCATTGGCCATCATTGCCAACACCTCCCCCCCACCCATCTTCTGGGTTCAGCACCCTTCAGCTATCTTTATTGCCTAGTCCAGAAAGACTATGAAGACTAAAAACCCAGAAGACTATGGGATCAGGTACTAAGCACAGCGCGACTCATGCATGCGCATTAGGAAACGGCAAGGCTTCACTTTGTTTCCCTTACTTGCTATCCTGGCGCTTGCACCTGAAGACGATTGAAGAATTGGCTCAGATGAGGACAGCGCTGGATCCCTGGACAGGAACATGTCCTAATAAAAGTCATTTGTAGCTGACAATTTTTTTTTTTTTAGGGGAGCCTGGAGTTCCTCTCACACCATGTACTCTTTCAGTTCTTGACTAACGTGTGAGGGCTATAACAACCACCCAACTGGTAAGTGGAATTTATCGCTTTCCAGTATTCTCTATAGAGTCTAGGTATCCAATCAAGTGAATCTAACCCCCAACCCTACAGTACAGGTGAATAAAGTGTTAGCTGAATGCCAGATAAACCTATAATAGAGGCTACCTTTACCTCAGGGGCAACCCACTAGTCCCACAGCAGTCCACAGACTTCACTACAAGACAGACTAGCAAATATATTGGACGTCTTGTATTATAATAGTCAAAGCAAGTAGAAATTGAACATAATTTGTTGGTCAGTACTGCTTTTGGACCATTAGGGTGATAGGCAACTTCATTGGCCAAAAGGGAAACTTGAGAGGCAGGGCAGGCTTAGCTCCCAACCTGAAGTCATACAAACCCCAGCACCTCTCTGAGCTGCTGAACTGGAAACCGACTGCTTGCAGATAATCTGCCTGAATACCCAAACATTCAGATTCTGGCATATTTTTTGAAGGGCTTGCGACCTTAACCCGGTCGGGGCCTTTCAAGGTGGAACCATCAAGGAGAGGCACGCCACTTGGCTTGGATGAAACACGCTGTTCTTCCAAATACCACTCTAAATGGAGATGTGATCCCTGGCTAGGGATAAACCTCCGAGGAGGTATATCAAAGAAAGAAGGAAAGCGACATAGCGTAATCCTGCTTTCACTTTATTAAAATCAAAAAGAATTACACTTACATGTGGAGGGATAAACAGTAAAACATTTGAGCCGGCCGGCTAGAAAGCGAACGCCCGTCCTGTAGACGGTAAATGCAGCACGTCAGCACGCCCGACGTACGTTTCGTCACACTCTGACGTCGTCTGGGGCAGAGTGTGACGAAACGTACGTCGGGCGTGCTGACGTGCTGAATTTACCGTCTACAGTCTACAGGACGGGCGTTCGCTTTCTAGCCGGCCGGCTCAAATGTTTTACTGTTTATCCCTCCACATGTAAGTGTAATTCTTTTTGATTTTAATAAAGTGAAAGCAGGGTTACGCTATGTCGCTTTCCTTCTTTCTTTGATATACCTCCTCGGAGGTTTATCCCTAGCCAGGGATCACATCTCCATTTAGAGTGGTATTTGGAAGAACAGCGTGTTTAATCCAAGCCAAGTGGCGTGCCTCTCCTTGATGGTTCCACCTTGAAAGGCCCCGACCGGGTTAAGGTCGCAAGCTCTTCCAAGCTTGCCATTTGGTAAGCGCACATTTTTACTATCACAGTGGTGTGGTGAAGGACTCATTGATTTCCATATTCACGCTTCTTCTATCTACCATCAAGATTGGTTTTTGAATAGGACGGTCCAGCTGTTTATGTAACTTATGAACTTGGAGCCTATCCCAATTTTGGGCTTTATATTTTCATTATTTTGGTCTGGTTTTATCATATAGAACATTTTTTCACAGCGCTGCTCCTCTTGTATTTATATTGTTATGTGTGTATCTCACGTTTTAGCGGCTGCTTCATATTGATTTGTTCACTGATTTGTCACACTAGATTGTTTTCATTTTCTGTTTTTCAATAGGTGGTTTTGCACTATTCAGTTAAAGTATAGCGCGGTGATTTGCTCTTTTTTTTTATATTTTTTGAAGGCCTGGATAGTCTATCTGAGGTCTGCCAGACAACAGTCTCTGAAATCTGTTAAACTTTTTATATTATTTTAAGGACATCATTTTGTCATTTAGCATCTCAGCAACTAAGGATACCGTAAGCAAGGTCAAGCAGGTGACCTTAAATGTCAAAACAACCTTCTGAACCTGGTTCAGCAGTTGGAGATCTTGAGGAGTCAAATCGTAAAATCCAATGGCGCCTGGGGGGGGGAATCTGCTCCCAGCACCCGCTGTCAATTTGAAAACATGGCCATGCGGGGCTCCGCCCACCAGGTTGCTTCATTCATTTACAGAGTTCTATGAATGGGAGAACTAAAACTACCATCAGCCATTGCGGCTGACTACTTTTGGTTCTCAATGAACTACCAGGGCACTGATGAGCACTCTAGGCAGTTCATTGATTCTTCCTGTCATTCTGTAACTGCCTGCCCATACGAGGAACAGGTAGACATCTACAATGACAGTCTGCAGGAACCTGAGATTGCACCTAGTGCAGGCTTTTAATAAATTATGATGGATGTGCATTTTTTTAAAAAGGTGAATTTATCCTATAAGGGTGGTTTATCTGGGCAGTTGTGCACTTTCCGTTAGCTTGCAGACTGGCCATTCTCTTCCCACCTCTCTCAGTAACCAGGAGATAGAGAACTTCCACTTACTGGAGGTGGTATTCTGTCCCTCACATCACTCTGTAAACCCCATGACACTGGTGTGTGGGAACCCCAGGAGCTCAGCACTTTGTATGATGCTACAACAAACATCTCACACCAACAATTGTTCCTCGGTCAAAGTCCCTTAGATAAGTGTGTCTTTCCCCATTCTGACATTTGCTTAAAAAGAACTCCGCCTCTTGACCATGTCTGCATACTATTCCACGGCATCCTCTTCCAGACGTCTGGATCGCAGTATACAACCTAAAACAAGACATAAACTGTTTATAAATCAACACTATACAATAAGCTCTGTACAACTCAGAATTTTGCAAGCAAAGTCATCCCACGCTCAAATTTAAAGCAGAACTAAAGGCAAAAGGTTTTTTTTTTTTTTTACTTTGAGTAAAGGAAGGGTTATAGCGTTTTGCCATCTGGGTCCCATTGGGGAGAATTCTCTTCCTGTTCCATGGCCAAGAGGAAGAGTAAGTTGCTGGTTGTCACCAAACTAATGTCCCAATCCAAAGATTTCCCCTTTGTTCCCAATTCTGGTGAAAACCCAAAATGTAAGATTCTTTCACTCTTGGCGATAAGTTACCAGGACAGAGGGTGAATCTCCCCAATGGGGGCACAGACTGCAATAAAAACCTGACAAGTGTTCTAATCTCCCTCCACTATCCAAAACTAAATCTTGACCTTCAATTAAACTATATTAAAATGGAGCTTAAGTAAGCAAAATAGTCTCCAAACTCTGGGCAGCATGTGGCCTTAAAGTGGTACCATGCCAATGTGTTAGAGGCATGCCAATATTATGTTAGAGTACGGGTCTCATTACGCACACACAAGGTTATGGGCAATGAGCTTTGATACGCTAAGATTTATATAGGCACGGTGATCTTACCAATTGGTTACAGAATAGACCAGTGGCAATTTTCTGCCGTGCCGCATTTGAAACCATTCCCCCTTTATTTTATCCCACTAATAAAACCAAAGATGCCCTAAACAAAGCAGACAAGGTCCCTCTGATCACATGTCACATCTACTTCTCCCTGCTAGAAACCACAACAGGGAAATTCAGGTTTAGTCTCAATCACTTCCTGCAAGTCTCACTCATTCAAAAAAAAAAAAAAAAATTCATTCACTCACACCGGATGTGCTGAACCGGTTTTATAAAAAAAAAACAAAAAAAAACAAAAAAAAAAACCTTTCTGCAACTGTTTAAAGAGGATTCGAATGTTCTGAGATATTTCTTACAAAATGTCCTTTTTCAGATGGTCAATGCTGCTGTTCCTCTAGAGCAGTGGTCATCAACCCTGTCCTCAGGGCCCACTAACAGGCCAGGTTTACAAGATAACTGAAATACATCACAGGTGATATCACTTGCTGCTCAGTGATTGCAGTATTCTAGTCGGCATCTCCCCAAGGTAATACATAAAACCTGGCCTGTTAGTGGGCCCTGAGGACAGGGTTGATGAACACTGCTTTAGTGGAGACAAAAAGCTGGTTATAGATTTTTTAAATCAGCCAGCTGATCAAAAAACGAATAGCATCCCACCCATCCACACATTCAAGGTGGATGGAGGAATCCTCCCCCTCCCCCCCTCAGCTACTGTATTCTGACAGTTGGGACTCCCTGGTGTCAGAACACACTGATCAGCACTGCAGCCGATTGGCTGCATCAAAAATCTGATCATTGGGTCAACTCCTCTTGAACATCCATAGATTAACCGCTTCAACCCCGAAAGCTTTCAACCCCTTCCTGACCAGAGCAATTTTTGCGATTCAGCACTGACAACGGACTTCCGCTGTCGTGCCATGTTGCACCCAAACAAAATTGACATCTTTTTTCTCACAAATAGAGCTTTCTTTTGGTGGTATTTGATCACCTCTGTGGTTTTTATTTTTTGCGCTATAGACAAAAAAAAAAAAAAGCGACAATTTTGAAAAAAAAAAAAAAAAAAAGCAATATTTCTCACTTTTTGCTATAATAAAGATCCCCCAAAAATATATATTAAAACTATTTTTTTCCTTGGTTTAGGCCAATATGTATGCAACATATTTTTGGTAAAAAAAAAAATCACAATAAGCGTATATTGATTGGTTTGCGCAAAAGTTATAGCGTCTACAAAATAGGGGATAGTTTTATGGCATTTTTATTAATTTGTTTTTAAAGTAATGGCAAAGATCTGCGATTTTTTATAATGACTGACATTATGGCGGACACATCGGACACTTTTGACACTATTTTGGGACCGTTGTCATTCATACAGCGATCAGTGCTATAAAAATGCACTGATTACTGTGTAAATGACACTGGCAGGGAAGGGGTTAACCACTAGGGGGCGATGAAGGGGTTAAGCGTGTCCTAGGAAGTGATTCTAACTGTGGGGGGGGGGGTGGGGGGTGGGCTTCAACTCACATGACAGCGATCACCGCTCGTGATGACAGGGAGCAGTGATCTGTCATGACAGGGAGCAGTGATCTGTCATGACAGGGAGCAGTGATCTGTCATGACAGGGAGCAGTGATCTGTCATGACAGGGAGCAGTGATCTGTCATGACAGGGAGCAGTGATCTGTCATGACAGGGAGCAGTGATCTGTCATGACAGGGAGCAGTGATCTGTCATGACAGGGAGCAGTGATCTGTCATGACAGGGAGCAGTGATCTGTCATGACAGGGAGCAGTGATCTGTCATGACAGGGAGCAGTGATCTGTCATGACAGGGAGCAGTGATCTGTCATGACAGGGAGCAGTGATCTGTCATGACAGGGAGCAGTGATCTGTCATGACAGGGAGCAGTGATCTGTCATGACAGGGAGCAGTGATCTGTCATGACAGGGAGCAGTGATCTGTCATGACACAAGGCAGAACGGGGAAATGCCTTGTTTACAGAGGCATCTCCCGGCTCTGACACGATTGGCTAGAGATCGGCGGACATAGAGTTGGCCAGTCCCACGGGCACACTGTACGGGGCGTGCCTGCTTTCCCCGCCTCTTAAAGGGGACGTACAGGTGCGCCCATTCGCCCGCCGCTGCCATTGTGCCGTCATATATCGGCATGCGGTGGTCGGCAAGTGGTTATCAAAATGCTGCCAGTCCCTGCTGAACTGGTTGACTTTTGAGCCATCTACGGCCACCTTTTGACAGGTGTCACTGGTCAGATCGCCGAGTGGAAAAGCCTAAAAAAGGAAAACAAATGCAGCCATCACAACTAAGGTTCCAGGCAATGAAGAGTTTTTGGGGGGTTTTTTTAGCTTAAAAACGCTGGAAAAAAAAAATCTGTGGATAAAAAAACGCTGGTAATAGCTTTTGATAGTAGTGTTTAAAAGCATTCGCGTTTTATAGGCATTTTTGCAGAGGGAAAAAAAACAAAAAAAAAAAATGCAAAAACCGCTATAAGCGTTTAGCAGAGTTTCTGCTGGAAAAACGCTCCAGGAGACAAAACAAAACAAAAAAAAAATTCTGCTCTTAAGACGCTGAGGGTCAAAAAATGCTAATAGCCTAAAGCAGTGTGCATGGACACATAGGAGAACACTATTTAGCTTGTAAGAGCAGAAAAAAAAAAAAAACATGCTAGTGTGCACAGAGCCGAAGGATTAGTAAACTGCATTATATTACACGTTTCTTTTTGGGTGTAATATCACTAACATTTTATACCGGTTATTCGCCTGCAAAATCCTCCTTCGGGTTGAAATGCAGAAGTCCTGAGACTGCCGCTGGGTGCCGCCATCTTGAATGTGATGTCAGCAGAATCTGACTATAGTATTCCCATTCACTACAACCCCCGACGCTACATAGATCATGTAGGGAGAAAGGAAGAGCTGGGCCAGCACAGACAGACACTCCCGGTAGGGGGGAGGACTATGATGCCCAAAGAGGGACGGACCGTTTTGGAATGGATTCTTCCTGGACTGGTCACATCTACTAGTTCGTTCAGAGTCATGATACAAGTTAGAATTTAAAATGTGTCGTATGGACAGCATCGCACGACCGCACAATTGTCAGTTAAAGGAACGCATTGCAAAAAAAAATGGCCTGGTCATGAAGGTGGTTAAATACTTCCGGGGCTGAAATGGTTAAAGTATTGCAGTGTAGTATTGCAAATAAAAGGCCTGGTCATGAAGGGGGGTAAATCTTCCGGGGCTGAAGCGGTTATGCATGTTTGCAAACACAAAAAGGGTAAAAGCATAAAAGGTTCATAGCGCCAAAAACGCAGCCAGCAAATGCACCAAAAGTCTACACCCCCCCCCCCCAAAAAAAGATCTTGATTGGCTCACTTTTTCGATGTAGCGCAGCCCTATGCCGTCATGCAGCATTTGTAGAACATGAATAGGGCTCAAATTGATGTCCAATCAGCAGCTGGGAAGCACACCCCCTGCTATCAGTATGGAGAAGTCCTAATACTCCCCAGCACGCTCACATAACAAAGCTTATAAAGCCGCCCCCAGCTCTCCTCTCCCATCTTTACTCACCTCCGTCTAGGAAGAAAGAGAACGCGCGTTCGCGCGTCACCTCTTTATATGGCCAAGGAGCCCGGGCTCGTGCATCCACTACACCCCCCTCCCCATTGGTTCCCACCCGTCTTAACCCCACCCGCTCTCAACTTTCAATTCCTCATTGGTCTCCCGCCTCCTCGCCCCGCCCGATTCATACTCTCGCGAGGTTTGGCCGGGTATATAAATTTCTCTTCCGCCCTTTTACGGCCTTCTAATCCATTGAAATCACGTAAGTGATGGCGGCTGGTGGTGGAGGGAAGGGCCGGGGGGTAGAATCGGGTGACATCCGCGGGGTGTCGGTGTCTGGGAAGGGTGCCGGGGGGCTGTGTTGGTGGATGGGAGGCCGGGGGAACACATGGCGGCTGTATTTGTCATCTATCGGGTGACCGGGCCGCCGCCGTGTGTCCTCATCACATAGCGGGGGGGATAGGAATGTACGGGCATGGCTTTTCACTGTCCAATCAGATTGTATGATCTATATGCTGCCAGCCAGGAGATGAGTCGTTAGGTGAGTACTGATTGGTTGGATTATTAATTTGATTATCACCCATAAATCCCCCCATCTACTTCCTGCCTCCTATGGGGGTCACACCTGACCAATCACCCCAAAATTATAGTGAGATGAGAAAATTGTGTGGCTGAGCCCCATTGATTGGTCGAGGTGGGAATCGTGTCTTTGTAAGGAGCCAATCAGCGGCGGACTGCCATCTGTTTACCTGTAAAATGGTGTGTGTCCCCATACAACCAATTAACACGGGGCGATCAGAACTGTTAGTTGGCTGCGTCATTTTTGTCTTGTGTGATCGATGTTTAGATCGTTTGGACACATCGATGGACATTTTGGTGTCAACTGAAAATGCAGGAATGGCCAAAAACCAAATGTCAGTTAAAAATTTATATATATATATATATTTGTTTTTTTTATTTGAAGCAGAGCTTTTCCCATAACTTGATAAAAGAAAAGTACTTTAGCAAGGAACTTTTATTCCACATTATGCTATCAGAATGGGTGTGTGCTGTAAATTGCCTCCAGCATTGTTTCTTCTAGCTGGAGGCAGCCATTTTGCCGAAGCCCAGTACCCCCTTAACAGCAGTAAGGCCCCTTTCACACTGGTGGTACTTTGAAAGTCATGTGACTTTGACATGGTTCCAGGGAAGGCCTGTGTAAATGAGGTCTATGGGCCTCAACTCGCATCAAAGTCGGAGCAAATTAGTACAAGGACTACTTTGAAGTCTCACAGATATGGATGGTCATTATTGGGAATCATGGGGGGTATGACTTGTCATGCAGGTCTGATGTCCAAAGTTGTAGGAAAAGTCGCACAAGTGTGAAAGGGGCCTAAATCATAAGGGGAACTAAACCCATCGATTATTTTTTTTTTTTTTTTTTTTTTTTTTACTGGTTCAAAAAAACTTATATTCTTGGAATGCCAGGATTGCTATAACTGTCACGTTTTGTTTGTGTCCTCAACTACACTGTCAAACCATTAAATGGCTGGTGTTATAACTAATCACATGGCAGTTGCACATCAAACAGAAGCAGCTTCCTTGGCTGTAAGGGATAGGAGGGTTTAATTCCACTTTAACCACTTTGCATCCAGGCCATTTCTGACACTTCGCTCCTACATGTCAAAAATCATCATTTCTTTGCTATAAAATTACATAGAACCCCCAAACATTATATATGTTTTTTTAGCAGAGACCCTAGAGAATACAATGGCAGTCATTGCAACTTTTTATCTTGCACGGTATTTGCGCAGCAATTTTTCAAACAAGTTTTTTTTGAAAAAAAAAACAGTTTCATGCTTTAAAAAAAAAAACAGCAAAGTTAGCCACATTTTTTTGCATTGTGTGAAAGATGAAGTTACGCAGAGTAAATAGATACCTAACATGTCACGCTTCAAAATTGCACACGCTCGTGGAATGGCGCCAAACTTTGGTACTTAAAAATCCCCATAGGCGACGCTTTAAAATTTTTTACTGGTTACATGTTTTGAGTTACAGAGGAGGTCTAGGGCCAAAATTATTGCTCTCGCTGTAACGTTCGCGGCGATACCTCACATGTGTGGTTTGAACACCGTTTTCATATGTGGGCGGGACTTGCGTATGCGGTCGCTTCTGCATGTGAGCTCACGGGGACAGGGGCGCTTTAAAAATTTTTTATTTTTTTTATTGTTAATTTTACTTAAAAATTTTTATTTTTACACTTTAAAAAAAAAATTTTTTTTTTTGATCACTTTTATTCCTATTACAAGGAATATAAACACCCCTTGTAATAGGAATATGACACGATCAGTCCTCTTTACAGTGAGATATGGGGTCAATAAGACCCCACATCTCACCTCTAGGCTGGGAAGCCTAAAATAAAAAAAATAAAACGATCGCCGCTTCACAGCCGAAGCGGCGCCATTTTTTTGAATGCAGAGGCCGGGCGTGACGTCATAACATCGCGCCCGGCCTCCGAACGATCATAGAGAGTCCGGCGACCATCTGGTCCGCCGGAAATCTCTATGGTGAACATCCGGCGCCGGCGGATCCGCTGTCCGACTCGCCGATCGCTGAGGTGAGTCGGTAGTAGCACCGGAGGGCGGCGGGAGGGGACGTCCCCTCCCGCCGCCCGTAATAACGATCAAGCGGCGGAACAGCCGCTATGATCCTTCTTATGGTGTACGGAATCGCCGGCTGAAAATGCCGGTATCTGATGTCTGTAGCCTCAGATATCATTCAGATATAAGCCCCGAAAGTCGAGGACGTCATATGACGGCCTCCGGATGGCAAGCGGTTAAGGCTGTCAGCAGATCGGCCTCTACAAACTCGGCAGTTCCTAAAAGTGTCTAGAATTGGGAGCAACTGAGCAAGTGCAGTGGGGTGAGCCCGTGTATTACTGGATTTTATACAGTATAGGCACTTTTTAATGTTGTACAGAACTTTACCTGCTAAAGGGGCCAACCTGAAGGGATCTACAAGGTCTTCAGTTCCACATTAATAGTGTTAATTTTGACAGCAAATTTCGATTTAGCTTTAGTCTTAGGACTAAAATGGCATTTCAGTTTTAGTCCCGTTTTTGTTTTAGTCGTATTTAGTCAACTAAAATCTCCAGTACGTTTTAGTTGACTAAAATCGAATAAAATTGTAATGAATTAGTGTGATGATCAGTGGGAAGAATGGTCCTTACAGATAGCTAAAAAGATCAGTGAGATACTTATCTGAGGCAGAAATTGCTCCCGGAACCCCTAGAAACCTCTGGAGGAACCCTTGGGCTCCATGGAACCCTGGTTGAGTAACCCTGCTTTAGTTATCTGAGCTCTGGTGCTAGAATTGTTACTCACCCTCCAATGACCGGGGTTGTGCTTAACTTTTTTATTTAATTCTAATATAATTTTGATTAACAAACCCCCACGTGATGGCATTGGGCAGGTGGCAGGTACTCTATGGCATGCTGTCAGGAGTTTATTAGACCCCCTCCCAATGTCCCGAGGTAGGGTGGAGGAGCCATATTAAACTATGTACAGGTCACAAACCATAGAAATACTTTGAGGGTATGTAACAGGAAGGTTAGAATAGACAAAATTGTCAGGGTCCCCTTTAAGAACTTGTTTGTGACCCCACACCCTCAAATGGGGGAGATTTACCTTCTGTCCCAGTGACACCACTATGGGAAATCGAGGTAGGAGGTTGTCACCAGCACAGGAAAGCATTGTGAGCAAAAGTCAACTTCAAACTCTTCTAGAAAATGTCATCCTGTAACGAGGAATCTCCCCGTTGGACCCTACCCGGGTCTAACCCTTCCTTGCTCAAGAATTGAGGGGGTTTGGATCATCTAGAACTGGGGTAATAATCTCTTGGCATTGTCCCTTTTTTATTGCAGCAAATGGCGGACGACGCCGGTGGTAACAGGGGAGGTTTCCGGGGGGGCTTTGGCAGTGGAGGCCGGGGTCGCGGACGTGGAAGAGGCAGGGGCCGCGGAAGAGGACGTGGAGCCCGCGGGAAAGCCGATGACAAGGAAGTGAGTAGAGATCTGGTAATGGTTGACTTATTTTGGGGGCGCATTGGTTACTGTATCTTACCTGTCTTTTGTTGTGCAGTGGGTTCCCGTCACCAAACTCGGCCGCCTGGTCAAAGACATGAAGATCAAGTCCCTGGAGGAGATCTACCTCTTCTCCCTGCCTATTAAGGTAAAGATTCTAGTATTTGAAGTGGCTCTAAAGGCATTTCCAGCATTAACATGGTTGTGAAGGCTCAAGGATTTTTACCTTCATGCATGAAAGGTAAACCTGTGTGCAGCAGCCCCTCTAATACTTGTCTGAGCCCCAACACAATACAGCGATGTGTGCGATCGCCTCGGCTCTGTGAGGACTCTTCCTCATTGGCTGAGACAGCAGTGAAAGCCATTGTCTCCTGCTGTCAATCAAATCTTGGCGTGAGCAGAGGGGGGAGGGGAGAATTACATACTCCGCACTAATGTTGGTAAATCTGAAAGTGATTAGAAAACTGTATAGCTGCCCAATTGCTTCCACTCCACAGGTCATTCAGTCTACCATCCTCTAGAACCAGGTACTTTCAGTATAGATGACATTAGACTTTGCTTCTACTGGCCCCCCAACCTGCTCGCTGCTCACAGTATTCTCTAAAGTGCGTAGTCACTGTGCCTGAGAACTGTAACATGGGACCATTGGGACCTTCCATTGCTGGGTCTCCTTTTTCCTACTAGTTGACGCACAAATGTTTTGGAATAAAGACCAGGAGAGAGACTTATTCAAATCTTTGAGTTCTGATGCTCTGATCTGGTTTGTAATCCAACATATTGATTTTAGGGAGTTTGAAATGTAATAAGTGAATTTGAGGAAGCTTGAAATCTTATAACCAGTTTTACTTAAAAATAGACAGGTCTTTAGATATGGTGGAACATAGTCCAATATTTTCTCCTTTTTTGATCTAAAGATTCTTTCCTCCTGTAGGAGTCTGAGATCATCGACTTCTTCCTGGGTTCCACTCTGAAAGATGAGGTCTTGAAGATCATGCCTGTGCAGAAACAGACCCGTGCCGGACAGCGGACAAGGTTCAAGGTGGGTTTTGATGCTCTGAACTTGCTCCTCAACTAGGTGCAGTGCATTTAGTAGGGAATTGGTAGCATCCGGTCACATTAAGGCTGCTTTCCAATACAGTAAGGAAAAGGCTTTGGGCAACAAGAACTTTCCTTTGTAGAAATGGTGCTAGTTTGGCTGTACTTCAGGGGATCACAGGAGTGCAGTTTGTTCTGCACTCCTGTGATCGGTTTAAAGCCCGCTGTTGGGTGACGTCACGCAGCCCGCTGTTGGGTGACGTCACGCAGCCCGCTGTTGGGCGACGTCACGCAGCCCGCTGTTGGGCGACGTCACGCAGCCCGCTGTTGGGCGACGTCACGCAGCCCGCTGTTGGGCGACGTCACGCAGCCCGCTGTTGGGCGACGTCACGCAGCCCGCTGTTGGGCGACGTCACGCAGCCCGTCCAGGTATCTGGGTCCACCCAGATACCTGGACTAGCACCCGGCTCAGCCTCTCTGAGAGCCTAAGCCAGCTGCCCCAACACCTCCACAGCCCATCGCTCCAGTGGGGGGGGGGGGGGGCAGCAGAGCAGAGATGCAGTGGGCTGACACCAGCTCTCTGCTTGATTCTCATAGCGCTGAGCAATCAGCTGTGTTCCCTGCCTGCTCAAACTGAGGACCGATGCTGCATCCACCCAAGTAAGTATTTCTAAAAGAAAAATCCCAAACCTCTTTGAGACCATATAGCTTAATTATCCAAACATGAAAAGGGAGAATATAAGGGATTTTTTTGGCCCTCCTATTCCTTCTGTATTGTAATTGTACTGTTTTTATACTTCAAAGTGTTGTGCAAACGGTTAGTGCTATATAAATCCTGTAGAATAAAAATCAATTTTATCACTGTTCTAATAGAACTAGACATGTTGGTCTTTCTACAGCATATGCATGGAGTAAATAAGTTGACCTCCCAGTCTGACTTGTGGAAGCAAACTGGATACTCCTTGCATATATTATCCCTGGTGGTTTTGGCTATACATATAAATTAAGCTGGGATACAAATTGCTGAAGTATATTTGTATCAGGAAACTTGTATTCTGGTGTAGGGCTTCTGTGGGAGAAGTTGAATGGCAGATAATGAGTTTTTTTATATTTTTGCTTTTCAGGCTTTTGTGGCCATTGGAGACTACAATGGCCATGTTGGTCTGGGTGTGAAATGCTCCAAGGAAGTTGCCACGGCTATCCGTGGTGCCATCATTCTGGCTAAACTGTCCATCGTACCTGTCCGCAGAGGCTACTGGGGTAACAAGATCGGCAAGCCACACACCGTGCCTTGCAAGGTAATGTTCCATATTTGATTATTGTACAATGATGGAGGTCTCTCAGCTCTGATCAGTTGCACGTTTTGGAGTTGTGTGATTGTCTTTTACAAGAGAGACACAGTAAATGAACTTTGTATGCACGGCAGGTTGTCCTCCAAGTGGTCTACCTGTTCCTGTTTTTAAGCTCAACATATGACTATGATTTTTCTACTAGTGCAAAGTGATTATAATATGTGGTATAGTGACTTGGCAAAGTTTTCGGTCCTTAACGTATGTAATCGCCGAATAACCTCTACAGATAAGTATGACCTAAGTCTGTCTTTCTGCAGGTGACTGGTCGTTGTGGTTCTGTACTGGTACGTCTGATCCCGGCTCCCAGAGGTACTGGCATTGTCTCAGCTCCTGTCCCCAAGAAGCTGCTGATGATGGCCGGTATTGATGATTGCTACACCTCGGCTAGGGGCTGCACAGCCACTCTGGGCAACTTTGGTGAGTAATCTGCAGGTGTTTTTTGGAAGAAATAACTTTTTGGTCACTAAGACAGTCCTTAAGACAAATGACATTTTTGTTGGTGTGGGTGAGCCCTTGACATATAATGTACAACTGTGAGGTGCTTACTTGCACATCTTGCCTTCAGTGATTGGTCCAAGATCCTGTCACTGCTTTGTCTCTTGCCGCTGTTAAAGCTGATGTCTGTTTCATGTCACTTTTATAGTTTAAGCCAAGCTGGTCTAAACTATTTGCTTCACTAAGTGCTGCAGTGTCTCTAAGCACTGTATGTATTGTATGTACGATCAGCTACCTACAATACACATTGCTGGGTTCTGGTTTCCGGTCTCATGCCTGGAACAAGTCTGGCTGAGAGGCGCTCAGCTATTCATAGGCAGCTTTGTAATACAAAGCTTCCTCTGGCAGTCTGAGTGTGATGACTGCCTGCTCCTCTCACTCAGCCTATCAGAGGAAGCTTTGTATTAACAGAAAAGTCACCGCTGGAACCCAGTACTGTATGTAGCTGAAGTTGCATGCAGTACGTAGTGCTTGGAGAAACTGCAGCACTTGGTGAAGCAAATGTTTAGTTTAAACCAGCTTGGTCCAAACTAAGGTGACATGGATCTGCTTTAAGAGTCCTGCTCTTCAGCCATTGGATGCCCAGGAGCTACTTTGTATCCAGCATGCTTAGAATAGCATGTACATGGAGTAATTTTTCTAAAGTGAATTTTTTTCAAGTTTTTGGGCAAAAGACTCGTGTCTTCTGCCAAAAAAAATTTCAGGAGTGCTTTGAACCATTCCCATTGGTCTCAGTTTCAAGAAAACTAGTACAAACCTCATGTAGATGGTGTGGGAACAGAGACTCCATTTAATTTTGGTTGGTCACTGAGCTGCCTATTGCACATCTCTTCTATACATTAACACAGTGGGGGGTGGCAATATTTAAAGTTTTATAAAAATGGTGGTCCTCCTTCCCAAACTACATGGGTGGCTCAGTGACCAGTAAATGTGCAATAGATTTCATAATTGCCAGAAATGAAAAAAAAATTGAGTTGAGACCAGAGGTGAGGGGAAAAATCTAATGGATGCATGTTCCTAAAATAACACTGAATTCTATTCAGATTTGGCAAGATTTCTTATTTTTTTTAACTCCATGGCGAGACGTGAAAATTCCCCTGCAGGCAGTCACAGGCAGCAAAAAGCCAATGAATTGTGAAGAGTTAAAATGTCTGTAAAACAAGTTTATCCAAACTTTAAGGCATAAGTGGATTTTGGCTACCCAACATACATAGAAATGAGGCATTTAGAAACTGTTAAAGGATAATGTCACCTTTGTACATGTTCCATTCAATTCTAGGGTGTAACATGTTTCCAGTGCTGCTGCCCCCCACAGAGCTGTCTGAAAGAACTAAGGGCTCTTTCACACGTGGATCTGTATTTCATCCTTTTGTTTTCGGATGAAAAACAGACATGCATGTATCCCTATGGAGTGTCGGATGTCAGCGGTGATGTGTCCGCTGACATCCAACCCGCTCCGATCCAAAAAGTAACGGAGGAAAACCCTACTTTTTCCATCCGTTATCGAATCGGGTGACAGACTCCACGGTCCGTCATCATCCGATCCCCCATAGGGGAGAGCGGCGCTCTGACAGGTCCGTCGCTGCACAGTGCAGCGAGGGACCTGTCATTTTCCTGCTCAGCGGGGATTGGCGGAGCGATCCCCACTGAGCAAGCGGGTGTTCACGAGGCAGGTCACTGATCCACCCCATGTGAAAGAGCCCTAAAAGTTCCAACATCCTTAGCTGTTGGCTTGTAGTTCTCAATGAACTATCATGGCACTGTGGTAATTCATTGAGTCTTCCTCCTGCCACCTGTCAGTGAGTATTGGCTTACCCATACGGGATGTCCAGCAAGCGGACACACTGACAGTGTAGAGGAGACCTGCATGGCATTGGCGCTCTCCTGATCGCTGGTGCAATGCTTTACAGGCTCAGAATAAAAAAATGCTTTTTTTTTGGTATGTTTTTTTTCTGATTTAACCACTTCAATACCAGGCACTTTCACCCTATTCCTGCCCAGGCCAATTTTCAGCTTTTAGTGCTGTCAGACAATTGCCTGGTCAAATAAAGATTTCCTTTGGTATTCACCACCAGGGTTTTTATATTTTGCTCAGCAAATGAAAAAGGCAGATTTTTTTTATTTTTAGTTAACGGCTCCTTTCCTCACATTGTGGGAGGAAAGGAATGCTGATAACTAAGTCTGTTTTAAATACGATCAGCTGTGATTGGACACAGCTGATCACATGGTAAAGGGTCACTGATTGGCCCTTTACCATGATCAGCTGTGTCTGAAGGAGACAGCTGTCAGTTCACCATATTTGTGCCCCAGGGTGTGTGCAGGAGGTAGAGTTCTGGGGGGACATCCATGGACACCCTCCCAGAATTGACTGTTAGGCTCCTTTCACACAAATGTTTTTCAGGCGCTACAGCGCTAAAAATGGCGCCTGCATAGCGCCTTAAAAAAAGCCTCAGCTGCAAACTGTGTGAAAGCCCGAGTGCTTTCACACTGGGGTTCTGTGCCGGCAGGGCGTCACAAAGGCCTGCCAGCAGCTCCTTTGCAGTGGTGTAGGAGCGATGAATACGCCGCTCCTATACTGCCCCTGCCCATTGAAAGCAATGGGGCAGCACTGGCAAAGCACAGCAGCGTTTTGACCACTTTTCGGACGCTAGCAGGGGGTTAAAACCGCTCCGCTAGCGGCCAAATAGCGCCGCTTTACCGCTGATGCCTGGGGCAGCTCAGTGTGAAAGGGGTTTTATGTAGCTGGCTTTTGGCTATAGCATGGTCAGGAAGTAGTTAAAGTGCTTTATTTTTTTAAAATGGATGGAGGTAATTTGCCTGTTGGAGGAATTAATTTCCTTTACACCATAGACTGGTTAATATGTGGGGCTGGTTTTCTCAAAGATCTGTTATATCAATTTTGCAAGTAAACCATTTATATTTTTTTTCCCCCACACAATACAGCTAAAGCCACCTTTGATG
Organism: Lithobates septentrionalis; assembly: GCA_037952835.1. NCBI lineage: Eukaryota > Metazoa > Chordata > Amphibia > Anura > Ranidae > Lithobates > Lithobates septentrionalis. The sequence continues at coordinate 277,848 of JBBDGP010003154.1, read as the reverse complement.
CCATCTCAAAGACTTATCACTATCTGACTCCTGATCTCTGGAAGGAAACCATCTTCACAAAGTCCCCATACCAGGTAAATTGTGTGTCTGAGTTCACAGGTTCCTGTTTGCATATTTAGGGTGGAGGAATATAAAAAATATTAGGGAGCTATCCTTGAACACACCTGTGCTGAGAGAATACCATTTCTGACATCTGAACTAGTTGCTTGGCTGTCATGCTGTAAAACTGTGAATGCAGATGAGTTCTGATTTTATGGGTTGCTCAGTTGTAGATCTGTGTTGGTGTTGAAGCTAGTAAGTCATCCAGAATCTTCAGGTGGCCAACAATGGTAGCTTTTTTAGCTGCCATTTCAGATTATAATGCACAAGGTTACCATGCAACATATGTACTTCCATATAAAGACTCTTTGTTGGTTATATTAATGGTGTTGGAACACCTTTTATTATCTGAGGTAGGATTGCAGTTTATTGTACCACACAAAGCATGCACAAATAAGCTGTAACAAGTAGTAAACTGGAATCTGCTTTCATCTAAATACGATTTACTGAAATAAATGCAAAGTAAAGCTCACCACTTGGGTTATATAGTGGAATGAATTGTGCACTCATCTGTTTTTCTTCCTCTAGGAGTACACTGACCATCTTGCAAAGACTCACACCAGAGTGTCTGTGCAGAGGACCCAGGCTGCTGCTGTTCCTGCCACCTCCTAAATATTCTGTCAAAGATAATAAAGATCAAGGTTTTCACCCTTCAGAGTTGTGTGGACTTATTATTCAGGGTTCTGCTGCTTGCCTACTCATGTGTGCCCCCACTATCTCACCATGGAGTTTGTCAGAGCTGATGACACTTTGCTGGCTGTATTAAAGTGATATCCCATAGCTGTAGGACAGCTTTAAAGGGGTTGTAAAATTTGTTTTTTCACCTTAATGCATCCTATGCATTAAGGTGAAAAAACACCTGGCAGTAATTGCCCCCCTGTTTTACTTACCTGAACCCTGGAACTTCTCTCTGCAGGGGGTTCCCGGGTCTTGATTGGATAGATTGATAGCAGCGCAGCCATCAGCTCCTGCTGCTCTTAATCAAATCCAGTGACGTGGGGGCGGGGCCAAGTCTTCAATTTATCCTCTATGGATGCTGGACTTGGGAGCGCGCCTGCAAGGTAATCCCTGGGAGAGCGCTTCTCCTAGGGGGTTATCTGATGTGGGGAGGAGCTGTGAGCTGCCTGGGGGACCCCAGAACAGGTTCAGGGCCACTCTGCAAAACAAGCTGCACAGTGGAGGTAAGGATGATGTGTGTTTTAAAAAACAAACCCTGATGCTGTGTACACACAGGTGGACTTTTCGACCGGACTGGTCCGACAGACTTTCCAGCGGACTTTCTAACAAACGGGCTTGCCTACACACGATCACACAAGTCCGGATTCGTACGTGATGACATACACCGGACTAAAATAAGGAAGTTCATAGTCAGTAGCCAATAGCTGCCCTAGCGTCTTTTTTTTTTTTTTTTTTTTTTTTTTTTGTCTGCCGGACTAGCAGACGAGCGGATTTCTGGGTCTGGCAGAGTTGTGACTTAAAGATTTGAAGCATGTTCCAAATCTAAAGTCTGTCAGATTTGCGGTCTGTCAGACCAGTCTGGTCAAAGTCAGACTGTATGCCCCATTACTCACTTTAAAAGACCCAGTCACCAGGTTTTAATTTCAACAAATCTTCTTCCTATAAGATTTGTTATACAAGTTTACCTGTAAAAGCCTTTTGTATAGAGAGCCTAAAGGCCAGCCACTGCTGCTGGGTGCTGCCATCTGTTGAGTTGGGTACAGTGAGTGAAAATCTGCTGATTCAGAAGTACAGGTGGTCAGTGTACAGCAGTCTGACAGACTTGTTGAAGGGACATGCTGGAAAACCAGCATCCAATTAGTGCTTGCTGATCAGTGTATTCTGCTGGGGGGGTGGAATTCCCCCTTTCAGAATACAAGGACACAGTGGGAGAGATGGTAGCATCAACTTTGCTTTTGTAGCGCTCTGTCAGTTTTTTTGAAAATTCTTTTTTTAACTCCTTCAGATCTGCGCTATAGCTGAATGACAGCTACAGCGTGGATCTGCTTTGCCAAGAGTAATGCTGGCCATACACTATACAGAAAATCGGCCGAAAAATCGTTCATATAGACACTTCGTTCGTTTTTCGGCAAGTTAATGGGCACAAATCGATAATCTTTTGTGACGTTTTTGTGGAAAAAAAACGAACGGCAAGTTTGGAAATTTTATGCCGAACGTACGATAAATTGCAAGTTTAATGCGTTATTCGTCCGTGAAAAAACGAATGGTTGCTACTGCGCATGGTTGAAAATAATTTAACCCGGAAGGGAAATATTCGTGTCAAATATGTTCGCGTCCAAACCTCATGACCAATCGTCAACACCAACTATATAAAGGCCCGTACACACGCTCGGACTTTTTGACAACAAACATGTAAATTAGCAGTTCTGGAGAAACATCTGACCGTGTGTACGCTCCATCGGACAAATTTTTTTTAATTCGGACTTTTGTTGGCTACGAACGGACAAACTTTCTGTCAAAACTCCGATCGTGTGTGCCCAAAATACCATCGGACTTTAGTCCAAAGTACAAACATGTATGCATGGTCGGAAGCAAGGACCATCACGAATTTTTAATGGCTTAAGAATAAATCTGCTTTGCTGGTTATACTGACAGAGTACAGACAAACATATTTTAGTTATGATTTGAGTTCTAGTGATATCAATCCTTTTTGTTTGTTTTTTTAAGGCCATTTTGCTTATTGTGCATTCACAACATAAATAAACTTACAAAATTATTAGACATGTTCTCTGTCCTCACAATTTAAAAATATAATTTAAAAAGAAAAAGAGCAAACGATACACATCAAACGAAAAAATATAGCTTATTAAATCATACTGAAATCCAAAAATTCAACCTGCTAAATTCTTAGCCCCTAAACTCCCCACACCAGTGGCCTTGTTGTGGATCCTTGGGGCTGATTTTGCCACTGACCACCATGCTGCTCAGGTGGGTGGGCTTGCTGTGGTGGGTAGGTTTGTTGTGGAGGAGTGTTGTTCAAATGACACACATGAGATTTAGTGGTTAGCTCTTGTTTCCTGGCCTTGCTGAAGAGCTGGATGATTAGAGCCTCACATAGCTCCCTTTGATCTGCGTCAAGCTCACGGAGCTTACTAGCATTAAAACTGCCAAACCCTTCAGCACTATCGGGTGCTGTGTTTATCAGAGAAGTAGCCCTAGTTAAGAACTCAGCTGTGGCCTCATCCAGATGTTGGCTCTTCCTGGCCCTTTTTTTGGGAGGACGCAGGGGAGGGATCCTGCACTCAGTTGTTGTCTGGCTGCTGGGCCCAGGCTCTTCTTGGCTCTAAAGTTCTTGTGTGTGTAAAACCAACATCATTTTAATTTTTGGACATCATCAACAATTTTCATGTCATGACTTTATAATTTGTAATGTGTCCAAATAGGAAAGAAGATCATTCTGACTCCAGCATTTCTCATTCTTGTCCTAATCCTTTTTGGCCACTGCTGTCTATTGATATGGGACTCACTTTTTGTACCCCAAAAAAGTACTATGCATTCAGGGTCGTAACTACCACCATATTGACCCATGCGGGCGCTACGGGGCCTGCAGCCGAGTGGGGCCCAGTGAGGATAAGAGCCCCGCCGGCACAGTCTCCCAGCCAGGGGAAGAGAGAGGAGAGGAAGAGGCGAGCTGTCCGTATCAGCAGAGCTGAATTGCCCGATGTAAGAGCTTTCATTAGGACTTCCAATGTTCCCGGGGCTCACGTCACATAGCTCCACCTTTTGGGCCAGTGCATTTCATAGAACGCCGATCCAATGCGGGACATGTGACGTCATCAAAGGCGTCGGGCCAAGAGGTGGGGCTATGTGATGAGCCCCGGGAAGACGGGATAATTCAAATGAAAGCTAGTACAGTGGCCAATCCCGCTCTCTGCTGATCCTAGTAGCTTGCCTCTTCCTCAGCATATGTGGGGCTGTATGGTGCACAGGCAGACCAGGCTGTATTGGGCACAGGTCATGCTGTATGTGGCACAGGTCACGCTGTATTGGTCACAGGTCACGCTGCATTGACAGTAGGGCAGCTGTGGGGGGGGGGGGCTGTTTGCAGTGTGCCCCATACAACATTTTCTCATTTGCCAACCTATAAAAGTCTATGGTAGAATTCCAAAGTGATAATTTTAAGACATAATATGCAAGCTAATTGCCATTAGGGATGAGACCAACAGCCCCCTGTTAGTTTTGCACCAGAACATTTGAACAGGCCAAAAATTGGTTTTAACACGTGAACACCGTTAAAGTCTAAGGGAGTTGAACATGAATAATTATAAGTGGTAATTTTAAAGGCTTATATTCATGGTATTGCCATAAAAAGTGTTTGGTGACCTGGGTCCTGCCCCAGGAGACATGTATGAATGGACAGAAAAGTTTACCAAAAACACATTTTTTCATGAACAGTGATTTTACTAATGAATAAAGTCAAACAATAAAAGTGTAATATTCCTTTAAATGTATTACCTAGGGGGGGTGTCTATAGTATGCCTGTAAAGGGGCGCATGTTTCCCCTGTTTAAAACAGTTAGAGAGCAAAATGACATTTCTACTTAAAAAAAATGTCATTATAAATTACGAACGGGAGCGACAGAATTTAGAACCAGCTTCTTTTCGCGGGGACTCTCGGATTGCCTTTGTCTCGCACACAAACAGAACGTAATCTTACATCACACGCTCGTTCGATTGATATACACTATGCGTGAAAACTCCGCTACCCGAACGGCATCACGCATTCGTTCGTACCGCGTGTTAACTTGACATAGACGGTGCATGCCTGAAACTCCGCCCCTGACGTTCTTTTTCTTGAATATTGCCCGCCCCTTTTCTGTTCGGTGCGTAGTGAGGAGCAACAATGGCGGAGACACATGTGTCTGAATGCAGATCCAGGAAGGCCACCAACATGACATTTGAGGAGATGGTGGAGATGGTTGGAATCTTGAAAAAACAAGATTATGATGGGAAACATGGCCCATATGCACATCCCAATTTGGTCAAGGACAAAATCCTCACTGATGTGGTGAAGGCCTTGGAGCGGAAGTTTGGGGTCCATAGAAAAAAGGACCAACTGAGGAAGCGCTGGTCTGACCTGAAAAACAGGGAGCCAGATCAGTACCTCAAAATAAGGAAGGAACTTCGAAAAAGTAAGTACTTGTGTGTCCCATTTATGATTCTTCACTTGCCTGCTTCTCCATGTGCTTTTCTTGACTGTTATACTGAATGTTCGTAGGTGGTTAAATAACGTTTGCGGGTATGAAATAACGTTCGTAAGGACCAACAGTGATCGTTTGCCAATGAATACGACTTTTTGAAACTGATATAGGCTTATGACTGTTTTGGTCATGATCATTTATGTGATTGAACGAATTTAAAAGACATTGTTGTCTAGATGTCTTTGAAATGTTAATTAATTGATAAATAGATTCAGTGGAATGTAAGGAGAGGACACAGCAGCTGTTTACACATCTGGATTCAGGAGCACTAGTGTGGGACACCATAAAAACTTCACACAAAAAGGTAAGTATTGAATTTGGGGTCAAAGGTCTTTTTAATCATAACCAATGAGTAAAGGGACAGGGGATTATAGTGGTGCTAAAGTATTCCAGGTGAATAAGAGAAAAGAATGTAAAATAATAAACTTTTTATTTAACAATATTAAATACATAGAGAGAGCAATAAAATGGTTAACAACAAACAAGCATAGATATTGCGTGCGACCCAAATGCGGTAGGGTAGGCTGGATGGAGACGGCCATCAAAGAAAGGGCTCGGTTTCATGTCTTCAACTTGGTTCTCTTCCTAAACAGACAATTGTACACCACTTGAAAGCAATGTTTCATATTCCTATTTCGGGCCATAAATATCTGTGTGCTAAGTATACCTTTTTTCAATTGTTCATAGGGAATCAAAGACGCCGACAACAGGGTCAACAGGACCCCCAACCTCGTCGGGACAACCAACATCCCCGGGACCCACAACCTCGCCGGGAGCCACAACATCGCCGGGACACCCAACCTGAACCCAGCACCAGCATCACACATGATGAAAGAGAGGTGGGGGAAGTGGGAGCCTGTACCTCACCAGGTGAGTGTCTGACACCCCAGCTTCAGGTAATCTATGTATGCCTGCATATTTCTAAATACATGTTTTTTTCTCACTTTTTTAGGTGATGTTCTGGTTGTGGAAGAGCCACCTGACCACTTTACAACAGACAGCGCCCAAAGGCTCATAGCTCAGATAATGCTCTGGAATGGCGAAATAGATGCCATGAGAGCTCGTCTCAACACAATGCAGCAGGAAATGAAGGACATGATAGATGTTTTGGGTAGAATCTAAACACTTTTGACGTCCATAAACATCTATCATGTTCTTCATTTCCTGCTGCATGATAATGTTCAAATTATTGTTTATGTTTGTTAATTGCCAAAAAAAACAAAAAAACAAAAAAAAAATTTAAGAAAATAATGAAGAAAATTTTACCCAAAAAAGAATGACCAAAAAAATGATAAAAAAATAATGTTAAAAAAAAAAAAATAAATAAAATAAAACCTAAATTTTTATCTAAATATTTTATACAAATTTTATCCAAAAAAATGATATAAAAAAAAAAAAAAAAAAAAATTTGATCTAAATATTTATCAAAAATTTTCTATTAAAAAATGATATAAAAAATTAAAAACAATTAAAAAAAATATATTATGAAAAAATAATTACACACAAAATATCAAAAAAAAAAAAAAAAAATACTCAAAAATTTTACCTTAAGGTTTTTTTTGCTAAAATTTGTGTAAATAATTGTTTATAATAAATCAAGAAAATAAAAATTTAACATATTTTGTTAATGTTGAACTTTGTAAGTTCGAGGTTGTCATAAAAGTTCACTTTTAGAATATGCCTGTTTGTGCAAAGAAAAAAACGCACAGGAATGTGCACATATAAAAACATTTTTGAAACAAAACAATGTGTGTTTTTTTATTTCAATGCTCAATACCAGTATATTTGTTAAGTTGCTGTGGTTACATTGACAGTGTACTCTAAAATGTGTGTAGCTGAGACACAGCACAATATAATAGTTAGCTCAAAGTGAGATTGTCACCTCATGTTGCACATCAGGTTGGTTTGCACTAGTGGCAAAAAAGAAAAAGATCAAGGCTATTTGCAAAGCTAGTAAACAGACAACAGTATTTCCTTGGAAATCTCATTTTATTAAGAAGTAAACTAATTAATCAGCAAGTAAAAAAGTAGTCCATATATTGTTCAATGACAAGACGGGCATTCTGGGAGCCCAAACCAGCACATGCACTTGCCATAGCTGGCATCACAGCCTATTGAGCTGGTGGGGAAAAAGGCTCATCACTTTTCTCTGAGGCAATGTAGCCTCATCTGCCCCAAAGCCAAAATTTAGTACCTCAATATTGTCAAGAGCATTTTAAAAAATTAAGGTCCCTTTTTGTATGCTATCCTAAAATTCAGTACGTATCATCACATCTCCGTCAGAGTGGCGTCCATTCATCCCAACATCCAAAAAAGGCTAAATTCTAATTATATGCTCCCTCACCCCCTCTGGTGGCACATTCCTAAACTTTAAGGGGGGGGGGGGGGAGTTGAATTGGTAGCTGGTTTTGACAAGTAAACCTCTACACTTCCATGAGAGCTAAATGCATCAAAAATTATTTATTATTTTGCCTGACCATCCATCTTTAGAACATTGTCAGGCCAGTGGCCAGGTAAGAAGTGGGCAAATCCGTAAATCAGAAGGCACATTGTTCAAATCTATACACATTTGGACATACATCGGTCAAAATAATAACAATGTTCGTTAATTAGGATTATTTGTTATGATCAAGTTATAAACACAGGAAGTCAGCACAGCACAGGGATGGTGTGAGCCCCTCATAATGCTAAATTCATCATAACGAACGTATCATTTTGACCTTTTGTAGGTAATCTTGCAGGCCCTTGCACTACATGCTTTGGAGAATTTAGTCAGCAATCTTACCTAAAAAAATAAGGTATACTATGTATGTGTTTTGCAAAATCAACAGATAGAGTAGTTATATTGGTTGACTGTTTTTTGGGTGTTTTTTTAGGGGGGGGGGGATAAGTATTTGCACAACCAAAAAGGGAATCTTGCACTCTGCATGAATTTAAAGGACAGGAATAATATTGTGACACATTTTAGAGGGTGTTTGTGGTAAACATAAAAATGAAGCCTAAAAAAATACAGTTTAAAGTTACTAGGCTAGGTGTGTGTGGGCCAAGGGTAGCATGCTGGTGAGGTTAGTGAAGGAAAATATGCATGTAGGCCACCAAAAAGTTACAGCATGCATGAGGACAAAGAGGGCATTCATTCACAGCATATTACAAAAATGGGAAGGATGGAATAATAAATTTATAAAATAATTTAGAAAAACACGAAGGTGATATTAAATCCTAAAAATTACACGAATATAGTCCTTCTGCAGGACTTGGATAATAGCACTACATGTCTCACGAATAATCTCTCCCAGAGCCTTGTGAGAGATCCAAGTGGTAAACTTGATATCCTGGGGACCCCTCCCTGTCGCCAAATAACGTAAGGTAGCTATGAGCTTTTGCTCTGCTGGAATAGCAGCCCTCATGCAGGTGTCCTGCTTCATGATATAGGGGGACAGCAAGGACAATAGTTGCTGAAAGCAGGAGTCCGTCATCCGGAGATAAGTCAGAGAATCATTTGGATTATTCTCCTGCAGCTCACGCAGCAAGGGCATATGGCTAAATTGGTCACGCTTAAGTAGCCAAGTTTTGGCCCAAATAATCCTCATCCTACTACTCTGACTATTCCTGGACCGGGCTAGAGTCACAGCAAGAACTGCAAGCCCATAAACAACACACTCTCTCCTAGGATTGTGTAACATGGCTGGTTGTCATACAATTTTACAAACGGTCGTAAACGCAAGATAACGCACGAATCTGCACTGACCAAACGTATAATTAGAAATTAGCAGAGGGAGCCCGAAGCGTGACGCAGAAGAATTTAACGTCTTCTTTGGAAGTGTCATGCGTACGTTGTAACGTCACTACGTTCGTGGTTGTTGCCTAAACGTCAGACCGTCTGCATGCAATCCAAGTTCAGAGAGACAAGGCCCTTTTTCCAAAAAAAAAAACGGGAAAGTTTGTACAAGGTCCGATCGTGTGTATGGTGCTTAACACACACTGAACAGAACGTTGTCTTGCCACTAACCAGACAAAAGGATTACACTGCCCAATACACAGAAGATTTTGAAGAAGTGAAGGTAAGCAGACCAGTACAATAGTTCTAGGGTATTAATTCTTAGGTGTAGTTTGGCAACTGAACAATGCTGCATTTTTGATTATTACAGGAGCAATGGTGGACAAATTTACATCACCACATTTCCTGCCACAATTCATTGAAATGTACCGAGACCTTACATGTCTATGGAAAGTGCGCTCCAAAGACTACTCAGATCGTCAAAAACGTAAAGAAGCGTATACTAAATTAGTGGAACTATGCACTGTTGTGTATGCAAAAGCAGATATATCCTATGTGACCAAAAAAATAGCCAATCTGCGTACGATCTTCAAAAAAGAATTAAATAAAATTAATGAATCCAAAAGATCTGGTGCAGGTGCAGATGAAGTATATGTGCCACGCCTGTGGTATTTTGAGAGTCTACGTTTTCTGACTGACCAGGAGGAAGCACGACCCTCTGTGTCAAGTTTAGACAGTATCAGTGAGAATATTTCAGGAGATGAAGAAGATGGAACATTTGACGAAATGGCAGACAGTCAGGTAAAGTCATAATATTATGTTTTAATATACCCCTTTATATGTACACATCTGAAACTAAACATTTAAGAGAATACAGCCAAAAATCAAAGCACATGTAACTTGGTAATTTTTTTTATTTAAAGAAAAATCTTACATAACATCTGTATTAAGAAATGAAATAATATATAAATGCAGCCACTCAAATGTACATATCATTTAGACATTGTTTTGCCAATCGACTGCTCCAGGACCCAGAAAATACTGCATATAATCAATGCGACTCTGGCGAGCTACTTGACTGGAGAGACGTGGTGGGGCACGGCCTAGGTTTAATAAGCCTTCGGTGTCATTACGCCACTCACCAGGCGTGACATCCCCAGACAAAATATCTTCCCGGTCCAACTGGGATTGGGTCATGTAGGTGGAGCTAGTACGCCGTAAGAAGTTGTGTAACACACAGCAACTATGTACTATTGTGTCAATTCTTGAGGGGGCTACATTTATTGCAGTGTGAAATATTCTAAAACGGTTGGCCATAATGCCAAACGCGTTTTCAACCACTCGTCTAGCCCGAGATAACCGATAATTAAAAATTTTTTGATCAGGGGTCAGGTTTTTGAGGGCAAAAGGTTTTAAAATATGCTCTGATAACGCAAACGCGTCATCCGCAACAAATGAGAAGTTGAGACCTTCAACTGTATCCTCTTGGGCTGGGAGATGTAGAAGTCCATTTTTTAAGTGATGGAAAAAAGAGGTCTTCTCTAGTATCCCCCCATCCGAATTTCTGCCATTTTTCCCTATGTCAACATAAATAAATTCATATTTGGCATTGACAATTGCCATTAGGACAATACTAAAGTAGCCTTTATAATTGAAGAAGAATGAGCCTGAGTTTGCTGGGGGTATTATCCGAACATGTTTGCCGTCTATGGCACCACCACAGTTTGGAAAATTCCAATAGTCTTCAAATTGTTTGGCAGTTGCTTTCCATTCCTCCACAGATGATGGCAGCTGTGCAAAGATAAAAATATATGTTACAAAAAAATCTAAGGCTTAATTGTCCAAAAATTAAAACAATTGGCTTTATTATACAGGATCTATTTGGCAGTGAAACACAAACTGTCACATCACCACCAGTAAGCATTACCAAAAAGAGAAAGACAAAGCAAGATGCAACAGGCAACTTTCTACTACAAGCATCTGCAGCGTTAAATCAGAAGAAGGATGAATGTGATGACCTGGGTGCATTTGCAGCAAAGAAAATGCGCAGGATGTCAGAAGACCAAAAACAATTACTGGAACCATTACTCATTCAACTTCTTAATAAAGGGTTAAGGGGGGAGCTGACCACAAATACACACTTAGCTGAGCACAAAACCACACACCCACAATCATTGCAAACCACACACCCACAATCATTGCAAACCACACACCCACAATCATTGCAAACCACACACCCACAATCATTGCAAACCACACACCCACAATCATTGCAAGTACCTCAACAAATGCATCAGTGGAACGTACCATTCCCACAGCAGGATCGTCAACAAAGCAACTGGGGACATGATTATCAGTACACATCTTTGTGAATAACATACATTTGAGTTTAAATATGTTATGTTTGTCAGTTTGACATGTTATGAACTAGTTTGAGTTTACTGATATGTTTAGAGCTTCTAAAATCAAAGTTAAACAAAGCAAGCTGTACAGTGTTTGAGAGTTAAAAATAAAAGCAGTGTGTCATTACCTTTAGGTATTCCTCTTGCATGATCTTTATAATGGCTTGGCAGGTCTCTGGTATGATGCGGCCAAGTGACTGGGCAGAGATTCCGGTAGTGAACTTTAAATCTTCATTACTTCGGCCAGTTGCCAGAAACCGAAGTGTTGCTACCAGTCTCTGCTCTGCTGGGATGCTTGGTCTTAAAACGGTGTCTTTTTTGGTAATAAGGGGTGACACCTTACTCAATAAGAGCTGAAAGGACTCATCAGGCATCCTGAGATAGTTCCGATAGTCATCGGGATTGTTTTCCTTGAGCTCTCGAACCAATCTCATATGAGAGAAGTCATCCCGGTTCTTGAGCCACTCTTTACTCCATAACCTTCGCCTTTTGATTATGGGTTCCTCTGCTTGTTGGATAGCCATCACTCCAAGCATGACTATGCCAATGGTCCTTTCATCCACATCCATATTGTAGGTAGAGGGTTCGTTCCGACGTACGCACGAACGTATGTTGCTCCTCGTCAAACACAGGAAGCCACAGTGCAGAGGTCAAACACATTTTGACACTTCCTTTTATAAATGAAAAAAACGAACGAAAAAACGATACATTGCTGTTCATAAACGATTTAACGATCGAAAATCTTTACTTACCTGATGGCGTGATCGTTTGCGGTCATTACCGAACGTTCTTTTTTCGAAAATGGGTTCGGCCGATTTTCTGTATAGTGTATGGCCAGCATAAGTCTATTGACATCCTCCACTTTGCAGCCTTGCCCTGAAGGGGGTGCGTGCTGTGATTACCCAAGTCAATGAGACTTGGATCATCACAGATCTAAGTAAGGGGCCGGTCCTGGCCCCATACCATGTAATCAGCTGTCAGCCAATGACAGCTGATCACATGATGTAAACAGGTACAGTAATTTTTCTTTTCCCTCATGCTGTTGGCACGAGAAGAAAAACGATCACTGGCTTCAGATTGCAGGGACATTGGTGCTGAAGAGGAACAAGTGCCCACCAGTAATGCCTGCCAGTGCCACAAATCAGCGCCAGCAATCAGTGCCACCTATCAATGCCCATGGTGCAGCGGAAAAAATACCTCTTTGCAAAATTAACAAAATATAAAACTGTTTTGTAATTTTTTTTTTTTTTAAATTAGTCTTTTTTAATTTAAAGCGGGGGTCCACCTATCTATCGTTTTTGAGTTCATTCACAAACTTTTCTTCTCAGCATTACATACTCACATATTGTGTGTAATATGTCCGCCTGTGTCAGATTTCGTCAGAATAACTTATATTATTCACTGCAGGCGGTTTCCATCTTCATTGTGGGCATTTGAAGCCCACAAGCATTTATTTCCTGGATGTGGTGAATGCTGTGCTCCCAGCATTCACCGCTCGTTCCCGCACATGCTCAGTGGCATCCTAGGAAGCCTGAGACTAGCTCCCAGGAGTCTGGGAGAGGCTAGAAACACACCTACTCCCACGGGAGGAGAACCAGGAAGTGCAAAGAAGAATAGAAAATAGAATAGGTGCCCAGTAAGCAAGTGGTTAAAGGTTTTTCAGAGGGGAAAAAAAAAATTACAAACTTGGAACATAGTAAACAATCAGCACTACAATTTAAAGTGGAGTTCCACCCACTTTTACAACTCTCCAGCATCCCTCACTAAACTGTGCACTGTAAACAAATTGGATATTTTTAAATTTGTTTTCTCAGCACCTGCTGTATTCATTTTTCACTTCCTCCTCCCTGGCCGTGGCCCATCGCATCATTTCCTATTTGCAATGCCTTCTGGGAAGGGGCGGCAACGTCCTCTGAAACTGCCGTTGCTATGGACACCTGACCTGAAACCTATTACACTGCTTGTGCTGCACTGAGCATGTGCGAGATCTGCAAGGATGAGATCCAGGAAGAAATACAGTCTGCCCACACTTAAGATGGCCACGGCCTGCTGTAAATTTATAAAGTAACAAACTACTGCTATAAACGAACCAAACAGACCTTAGTTTACAGACTAACTTTACTAGAATACATTAAGATTGTGTATTATAGGGGTATTTTTATTTAAAAAGTATCATTTCGGCCGGAACACCACTTTAAAAGCACCAGTATACAATACAGCTCCTGGACCAAATTAAAGAAAAGTCATAGATCCTTCCAAGAGAAAAATCATAGCAAGCAAGTACAAACAATACAAATTCATTATATGCAGTATAATCTTAATATAATATAATAATTATAATATAATATATAATCTTCCCCCTGCTGTACTAGGAGAAATCCTATTCGGTGCCCCCCCCCCAGGCTTACACAAACATCACTGCTTACCCACACATGATGACCTTCAGCCAAGAAGCAGTTAATCTGATGCTGTTGAACTATATTCTATCCAACCACCCCACACCTTTTTAAACTTAGCTACCCCTCTATTGAGATACGTGGCTTCATATGTTGGTAGAGCCTTATTACTCAATGCCTTCCAGACCATAATAGTGGGGGGCCAACTGTTTCTTCCACAATAAGATAATCACTTTGCAGGCCTTGTACAGGAGCAAGGTGCGCAAAATACAGATCACATTTTTGAGTGCTAATGTGTCCACCAAGCCCCACAGACAGATTTCTGTAGATGGTGTAATGGTAGTGCCCGACCGAACAGTCCAGCACCCCCACCCAGAACTGCCCGGTGTGTGGGCAAAGCCAAAACATGTGCAAAAAAATCTGCCCCAAGTGCGTCACACCTCCAACAGTTCAATGGGTGCGCAGGGAAAATCCTTGTTAGTTTAGCAGGGGTGTTCTGTTTTTTTTTTTTAAACCCACTGGGTAAATTGGGTACCCATCTTTACGCTAGAGCACACACTATATTACCAAAAGTAAATAATGGGGCATTATTTCTTTCATGGATACCAATCATGGGGACTATTCTCCCCACTAATACCAATGATGGGGACTATTCTCCCCACTAATACCAATGATGGGGACACTATTCCTCCCACTGATACCGATGATGGGGCCTTATTCTTCCCACTGACACATACTATGGGGCACTATTTCTTTCATGGATACCAATGATGGGGCACTATTCCTCCCGCTGACACCTACTATGGGACGCTATTCCTCCCACTGATATGAATGATACCAAAGATGGGGACTATTCCTCCCACTAATACCAATGATGGAGCATTATTCTTCCCACTGACACCTACTATTGGGGCATTATTCCTCACACTAATATTAATGATGGGGCACTATTACTAATGATGGGGACTATTCTTCCCACTAATACCAATAATGGGGTACTTTTCCTCCAACTAATACCAATGATGGGGCACTACTCCTCCTGCTGACAATATTCCGGCCCATCTGAAGGACAGTAAAGTTTGGGAAAACCTGCTTTACAGGCTAAAAAAATAAAAAAAAAAAAAATAAAAAAAAAGGTCAAATCGTATGTCAAAAGGGAACGATGGAAACGTGGGCTTAATCTTTTACACAGTATTAATCAGTAATCCATATTCGATTAGCACAACCCAACTTCAACCAATAAAAAATATCCAGGTGCTGCTAATGCCACCAAGCGTTTTCACCACGCTTAATAGAAATATAACCCAAAACTGGTGCAGCGCTACTTTGATTCTTTAGTGCATAACTGAAACGCAAACAAGTTCTCTAAAGTGCAGGAGCGTAAAAAACATGCAATTGATAAATATGATATAAAGTGTAATGCCGCGTACACACGAGCGGACATTACGGCGGACTTTGCCCGGCGGACTTTGACGTACTTTCCGACGGACTTTGTGAATGAACGGACTTGCCTACACACAATCCACCAAAGTCCGTCGAATTCGTACGTGATGACGTACGACCGGACTAAAACAAGGAAGTTCATAGCCAGTAGCCAATAGCTGCCCTAGCGTGGCTTTTTGTCCGTCGAACTAGCATACAGACGGCGGACTTTTCGACCGGACTCGATTTCAACGGATAAATTTAAAACAAGTTTCAAATCTAATTCCGTCGAACTTTTGAGAAAACAAAGTCCGCTGGAGCCCACACTCGAATTGTCCGACGAAATCCAGTCCGCCGGGCAAAGTCCGCCGTAATGTCCGCTCGTGTGTACGCGGCATAATAGTATTCAAATGCAAACCATATGATATATCACTGAATGCATTATACTGTAATCAGACTAATTATGAATAATAAAGTGTCCATAAATCTCAATAAAAAATAGTCCTTTGATTTTAATCGAGTAGGTAAAATGAATCCACCAAGTGCTCATACTCTCCTCCACCTACGTGCTCTAGTCGCTCACCTTACATTATGACTCCTGTTTCACCAGTGGGTCATAATCAGCTGTTCCCCTCAGGGGATAATGCAAGATCTGAATAACGTGCTATTCCTGCGTATCTCTTGTTTCCTCCTGCCAGTTTCCAGAACCCCAGTTGTACTTGGGGGATAACAATGCAAATAAAAAAAAAAAAAGGATGACGTCATATAAGCAAGCTCTGCTCCCTCCCCATACACGTTACGTCCCTCAGTCCTACTAAGGAAGTCCTCACCCAGAGACGTGTTTGGGCCTCTTTTGTAAATCGTCATAAT
This sequence comes from Lithobates septentrionalis, assembly GCA_037952835.1. Classification (NCBI taxonomy): domain Eukaryota; kingdom Metazoa; phylum Chordata; class Amphibia; order Anura; family Ranidae; genus Lithobates; species Lithobates septentrionalis. The sequence goes on along the minus strand of JBBDGP010003154.1, from coordinate 261,663 downwards.
GTAGGGTCATAATGTAAGGTGAGCAGCTAGAGCACATTGGTGGAGAGCACAAGCATTTTGTGGAATCATTTTACCTACACTGGTGGAATAGTACCTTGAATTAAATTGTTACTAAACGCTCGACAGTAAAATCAGTGTGTACATGCTGTAAAGCATGCTTGTTATACTCACTGTGGAACTTAAAGGGTTAATTATCTGCATTGTGTAAAAAGGCTGCTTGATCCGGTATGCACAGATCCTCCCCTCCCTGCACTTTCCCCCTGGACAAGTCTGAATAAGACAGAGCCTTTGGAGTCAGGCTGCACATGCTCAGTTCAGTGTGTATTGCTAGAGAGGTTATTTTTTTTTTTTTTGAGAGTGCATGTGATCAGCATAGGGCCAATCCGCACTGTCCAGACAGAGGGTCAGGCGTCCTGCAGCCTTACAGGACAGCTCTGTGCAGTATGAAAACTCCTCCTCCAAGCTTCACCAGGAACTGATAGAAGTCACAAAACTGCTATATACTGCTGATGAGAAAAGGTATTTAGCAGTTTATATTTACTAAAATAATTCCATTTCCATGTTCTGTGTACTGTGGGAGACCAGCTATTGTGAATACAGGCTCCTGGGTTTAGTAACACTTTAAAGGGTAAGTTCACCTTTACAGAAAACTCTGTAAGGTGAACTTACACAGGTTCCCCTCCTCCCCGCTGACCTGTACTGCCGCAATCGCTGGTTCTAAGCCCGGTATATCCTCGTCAGGGGGATGTTTTGGAGCATTCTAATTGGTCAGCGCCAACCAATCAGCAGCCGCATAGCCTGTCCTGTCAGCGATGCAGAAGACGCAAGGATGGAGAGAGGATTTTTTTAAGCCCAAGACTCCTGGCGCGGACATACCGGGGCTTAGAACCGGAGATTGCGGCGGTACAGGTCAGCGGGACAGGGGGCAGGGAGGGGGACCTGTGTAACTTCACCTTGCAGATCAAAGGATTATTTTATTGAGATTATGAATTTATGGACACTTTGCACTTTATTATTCATAACTAGTCTGACTACAGTATAATGATTATATCACTGAATGCATATGGCTTGCGTTTGTATATTGTTGCACTTTATATCATATTTATCAATAGCATATGTTTTGTGTTTTATACACTGTTGCACTTTATTTAGAGAATTAGTTTGTGTTAAACAGTTATGCACTAAAGCAGGGGTAGGCAACCTTAAAGAGGTGAAGATCTACCTGAACAGTATGGGAGAAGTCAAAGATCACCGGGCACAGTGTCGCCTCCTCACACCAGTTTTAAACCTGTAACTTCTGTACTATTGTGTCGCAATCGCATGCATTGCACGGCAATCATGGGTTTAAATCAAGTGGTGAGGAGGCAACATATCGCTTCCTCGCCACCTGTCAAACACACTCAGATCGGTTTTTAGAAGAGCAGCAGTGCTTGCTGCATTTGTAATTGAGCCCTTAGTTGCATTTGGCAGGGGCACTCTTAGGGCTCGTTCACACGTAAAACCCTGCAGTTGAGTTGCGGTTTTACTGCCCTAATTCCTACCCACTTTAAATGCTAAGGTAGCAGCCAAAAGGTGTACAAATGCTGCCGCAGGAGTTAAGCCCCCTGTTGCTTTTGGGTGCATGATACCGCCTGCCAATCATGACCCATTCAAGTAAATGGGGGGAACTCCTCATGAGGCAGGAGCCAGCACTACAGAGGAGGCATCGGCTTATGCGGCTCTTGCTCCCTAATACAGCTCCAACTTTACAAGTAGTCATTCTGCATTGCACTTTCTGATGCTTTGGGATGGTGGGTCAGCAAGCCCAGACCGGCATCTACCAATCACCTGTCTGCGGTCTACTGGTTGCTGACCCCCACACTAAAGGATTGAAGTAGCACTGCACCAGTTTTGGGTTATATTTTACACATTATTGCCAATCTGAAAAAGATCTGCAAGTGGACCACAGTCCAGAGGCCTTTGACAGACGGCTCAAAGATATGTCAACCATCTCTATGCTGTGTGTATGATTGAAAAACTGACGCCTTTCTAAACAATTGCTTCATAGAAAATTCTTCCAGATAACTTGTCCATCTAGTATTCTAGTTGGAAACCGATTATAACTCGTGTGATCAAAGAGCTGATGATCTTTTATGACTAGGCTGTATCTGTGGTTGGTCTGGTTTTAAAAATGTCCCTTTCCATTAAAGTGTCTGTCAGTTCTTATTAATGAACATTTCCCTGCGCCATCTCGCTAGAAGGGTGCTTTCACACTGCTCTCTTGAAAAGAAGTGCATTAAAAATGCATATGCATTTTTAATGTATTTCTGGGTGCCTGACTCCCAGCATGCATGTTTGAAACACAGACATGGTATTCAAATAACACAACCGTGGTGCTTCCCCCCCCCCCCCCCTTACACACATTTGCCATTAATCTCAATGGGGAGGTGCAGTTTTGAAAAGTGCACCAAAAGGTGCAAGACTTTTCAAAACACACTGCACCTGCAACACAGTGGTGGCATATTATTTTGGGGTGGGGCAAACAGTCCAAACCCGACACCCCCCCCCCCCCCTCTGGTTTGTTGGACACCAACCCCTCACTTACCCCATTCTAGGTTGCGGACATCTCTTCCTCCGGGCGACGGCTTCACCCTCCATCTCCTCCCTCCTCAGCGGCCAAGAGGATCGTTACTCCTCTCAGCTAATCAGGCGACGCGTTTCAGGACCTGCTTCCTGATTGGCCAGGGAGGAGAATCAGGAAGACAATACCGAATATTCATTTGCTATCACACAAGTGGGTGGGCTCGGAGCGCAGTGCTCTTCACCCGAGCCCACCCTTTTTTTTAAGCGAATTAGAGCCCCAGGATCCAATCACGTGCTTCTAACAAAAAAAAAAAAAACACACACAACCCCATTGGAATTCATGTGTCCAGCACCCTGCATGTAGATTAGGGGCCGTTTGCATGGATTGGGGGGGGCAGGGCCCCGTATGGATGGGCCGCCACTGGTGAAGAGTCCCATAGGACTTAAAGCAAAATATTTTTCTTGCATTTTTAGCATTCACAGCATACCTTGTGTGTCAACTGGACCTATTCACATTGCGTTACACAACACATTGTGGTGTGTTGGCAGCCTATTCACAGCCAAAAAGGATATGACTTTTTTTATTTATTTATTTTTTTTTTTTTAACAGCAAGCACCACAATGAATGCAGCATTTTCATTGCCTGCCACTTCATTAGTGCATTGGGGTGTCAATCAGAATGAAAAGCACTGCAATACAAGTGTTACTGCAACACATAACTAAATGGCATGCAGCCAGGTCAAAAACAAAGGCAACAGCCATCAAGTACCAGGTCCCAGGATCGTAAACAAGAGCTTGTTACAATTTTAGTAAATTTTATGTTAATGTGACAGTTAGAACGTTTAAAAAACAAAAAAACCACCACATGAACTAAAGCAGGCCAAACGTGGAATTTCTTTCCCGCATTGGTTGCAGGAAAGAAATGTGCTTTATTCCCCCATTAACACAATGTTGATATGGGAATCCCTCCTGCCGGGGGCGGGGAAAGCGGTCCCCGCTGGAAGAAGACTAATTGCTAGCGGCTATAGCAGCAGCTAGCGATAAATCGGAAGAGAATCTGACATGCTGGTTGTACCAAGCGATCAACTTGGTACATTCAGCCTGCCCATTAACAGTTCAAATCCCAGCCTGTTCCTGCTGAACAGGTTGAGATTCGAACAGTGTATGGCCGGCCTTAGGTTGCACCGAGACCGCTATTTTGCCAGAGAGTACCGATACTTTCGGTCAAGAACTTGCCGATATCTTTACGTGCAATTTGAGCCCATACAAAACGAATGGGCTCAAATCCCACTGCAAAGAACCGCATGCGATTTGAACACAAGTACTCATGAACATACTCGGTATCGGTGCAACCCTAAACATGATCCAAAATTCAAGGTGCTATATTGAATAATAAAGAAGTCAAGTGTCAATGTAGCAATCTACAGATCTTTTATTACAGGGTTAAATGTTCCATTCTGAAACACAAGACATATGACAAGACTGTTTTATAGGACGGGATTCCTTTTGTTTAGGCCTGAGCTGCTTCGGCAGCCTTCCGCTCTTCAATCATCCTCTCCTTCTGCTTCATTAGGCATTTCCTAGCATTGCCATTTGCTCCAAGGTACTCATCTGTAAACCAATATAAAATTTGTATTATTACAGGAAGCCAGCAGCTGGTGGAATCGTATCATTATAAAAGTGTTTTAGTTTCACATATAGGACAAGCTGACCAAAAATGCCAAACTGAACCTTGTGGTCATTTCTACACCCGCTACAAAACAAAATGTAGGTATAGTTTTGCAGGTCCCTGATCAGGCCTTGTTTGCTGCCTCCCCAGGTTTTCCCCAACAGTTAGCCACTTAAAGTGCATGTAAACCTCAACAGTGAATTTCTCTTATTTGCTCCCTTTTGATCTGATGAATATATTACTGAAAGGGTTTTGCTATAACTGTTAAAAGGTGAAAGTTTAGGCAAAAAAGTAAATCTAATCCTAGACATTCTAAGCCTAATCTGTCTAGCCCTATAAAGCTAAAAACAAAAACACACACCTTACCTGTTCTGCAGCCGCTCTGGTCCAGTTTCCACCTGCAGGCGCTGTGCCCAGGAGAGAACCGACAATGGCTGGCAAGTGACATCACCCAGACTTATGGGGCTTTTGTTGTCGGTTGCCTCCTCTTCTGCACACCCCTACACAGAGAAGCCGCCACTGACAGCTCAGCGTGGGACCGGACCAGTGTGGTTGCAGAACAGCTAAGTATAGCAATTTTTGCTTTAACCACCTCAATACTGGGCACTTTCGCCCCCTTCCTTCCCAGACCAATTTTCAGCTTTCAGCGCTCTCGCACTTTTAATGACAATTACTCGGTCATGCTACACTGTACCCAAATGAAATTTTTATCATTTTGTTCGCACAAATAGAGCTTTCTTTTGGTGGTATTTATTCACGACTCCATTTTTTTTTTTTTGCGATATAAGCGCAAAAATAGTGGAAATTTGGAAAAAAAACAATATTTTCTTTTTTCTGTTTTAAAAGAAATCCAGTAAAATCGAATTTTGTCATAAATTTAAGCCAAAATGTATTCTGCTACATGTTTTTGATAAAAAAAATCCTGTTAAGTGTATAATAATTGGTTTGTGTGATCACGGACATATGTACGCAAATGATCATGTACAGATGTGTGCAGGTGATCACGTACATATGTGTGCAGATTACCATTGGGACATGTGATTTTAGTGTGACATATGTGGGGGACAGCTTTTTTTATTATTTGGGGACATGTGTTTTGGGGACATGTGTGTTTTACATTATGTGGGGACATGTTTGTGTTTTACATTATGTGGGGACATGTGTGTGTTTTACATGTATGTATTTACATGTGTGTGTTGACACTAGGTTGGTGATCAGTGAGTAAAAAGCTGTAAAAAACAGCTCATACTCACTGATCATCAGCCGGCTGCAGCGATCCCCTCTCCTCTCCTCCTCAGCGACAACTTCCGTGTGAGGAGAGGAGAGCTGATCGCCTAGCAACCGGCTGTGTTTACATCACATGACAGCTGTGATTGGACACGGCCGTCATGTGATCAGGAGGGCCAATCACAGAGCCCTCCTGCCGATCCGAGATGCGCCGTGTCCGGGGGACACGAGCGCATCGGGATCGCGCCGCTGCGCGGGCACGCGCGCGATCCCGCTCCTTCTGAGGGACGTTCCTGAACGTCCACTCAGAAGGAGAGAGCGCCCACCCGGCCGTTTATGTACATTGGCCGGGTGGGAAGTAGTTAAAGGACTAGATTGATTAGGCTTAGAAAGTGGCATAGAGTAGGATTAGTCAGTTTGTTTTTTCCTAAACTTCCACTTTAAAAAGGGGTTGTAAAGGTAATTTTTTTTTTTTTTTTTTTTTTTAAATAACAAACATGTTATACTTACCTTCACTGTGCAGCTCGTTCTGCACAGAGTAGCCCCGAACCTGCTCTTCTGGGGTCCCTCGGCGGCTGTTTCAGCTCCTCCCCGCAAGAACTAACCACCTTAATGCGAGCTCCCTCGCATGGTGGTTAGTTATTGCGGGCGCGCTCACTGTATCACTCGGCCCCGCCCCTCGGCGCGCCGCATCATTGGATGTGATTGACAGCAGCGCGAGCCAATGGCTGCGCTGCTTTCAATACATCCACTGTAGCCAATCAGCAACCAGGCTGAGCTGCAATAGAGATGACGGGAGCGAGTGGCTGAGTTTCGAGGTGTCAGGTAAGTTAACGGGGGGGGGCTGGGGGAGGCGGTATTGTCAAAAGTTTTTTCACCTTAATGCATAGAATGCATTAAGGTGAAAATTTTTTTACCTTTACAACCCCTTTAAGTGCAAAAAATTCACTTGTGCCTGCCATAACATCTTATACAGCCGTGGCCAAAAGTTGAGAACACAAAATATTAATTTTCACAAAGTCTGCTGCCTGGGTGTTAGATCTTTTTGTCAGATGTTACTATTGTATACTGAAGTATAACTACAAGCATTTCATAAGTGTCAAAGGCTTTTATTGCCAATGATATTAAGTTTATGAAAAAAGAGTCAGTATTTGCAGTGTTGACCCTTCTTTTTCTAGACGTCTGCAATTCTCCCTGGCATGCTGTCCATCAACTTCTGGGCCACATCCTGACTGATGGCAGCCCATTCTTGCATAATCAATGCCTGGAGTTTGTCAGAATTAGTGGGCTTTTTTGTTTACCTGCCTTTTGAGGATTGGCCATGGACCAAAAATGTTGATGTTTTGTTCCCCAAGTCACTTAGTTATCACTTTGCCTTATGGTAAGGTGCTCCATCATGCTGGAAAAGACATTGTTCAACAAACTGTTGGTTGGGAGAAGTTGCTCTCAGAGGATGTTTTTGTACCATTCTTTATTCGTGGCTGTGTTCTTAGACAAAATTGTGAGTGTACCCACTCCCTTGGCCGAGAAGCAACCCCACACATGAATGGTCTCAGGATATCTGTTGGCATAACACAAGACTGATGGTAGCGCTCACCTTTTCTTCTCTGAAAAAGTTTTTTCTCCCCAAACAAATCACAATGACTTTACCCCAATCCTCAGCAGTCCCATCCCTGTACTTTTTGCAGAATATCAGTCTGTCCCTGATGTTTTTCCTGGAGAGAAGTGGCTTCTTTGCTGCCCTTCTTGACACCAGGCCATCCTCCAAAAGTCGTCTCCTCACTGTATGTACAGATGTCCTCACACCTGTCTGCTGCCATTCCTGAGCAAGTTCTGCACTGGTGGTGCCCCGAACAGCAGCCGAATCAACTGTAGGAGACGGTCCTGGTACTTGCTGGACTTTCTTGGGCACCCCGGAGCCTTCTTCACAAATGCAGTGGAAATTTTTTTTTTTAATGGGATTAAGTTCATTTTCATGGCAAAGAGGGACTTTTGCAATTCATTGCAATTCATCTGATCAATCTTCATAACATTCTGGAGTATATGCAAATTGCCATCATACAACCTGAGCAGCAGACTTTGTGAAAATTAATGTTTGTGTAATTCTCAAAACTTTTGACCATGACTGTACACCTCTGTTGCACTGCCATCAGTTAAAACTGGGCAGGGCTAAGGTATTGGAGGTTGTATAATCATAATACACTTCCTGTCTTAGGGTGACAACACTGCTTCTGCTCAGATACAGTACACTGAGCGTTGTCACCCTAGAACAGGAAATATGTTACGGTTAGGATCACCAGGTTGGAAAAAAAAAAAAAAAAAAAGCCTGGACAACAATTAATTGAATGCATCCACCACATCTAATAACAGATAAGCTCCAACATATTTAAATGTATGTCCTTGGGTTTAGATAAATTCCCAAAATGAATTGCCTACCACAAATAGATGAGTGAGTAGATTAAGAGCTGTGAGCAAGTAATGATAGTATCCCAACATGGGTCAGGCACTTTGGGTTGATGGATGAGCTTAGTCAGCTAACAGGAGTAGGAGAGCATAGGGATTCATTACCCAATTAGCTACCATGAGGTGATGAAGCTGCAAGCATAGCCTCATTCTCCTGGCTATAAAGTGAATCAGCAATTTATAAACCAGAAGTGTGTCTGAAAATAAATTACAGATAGGTTGGTAAATTAATGTAAATATAAAATTGCCTCCTTTTCATTTGGAGTTGGTGCAGACCTCTGGCCACTACCAGGCCATTTGCACATGAAGTAAATAAAAGAAGCCCCCCCACCATACATCATAAACAGGGAGCTTAATCCTCAGTTTCAGCTCAGTGTCCCAGGTGGACAGACACTGGGGGGGCTCATATATAATGAAGCACAGATCTTTATCCACTCTCTGTTATGCATTGCTGTACTATGCACGCCATCCCATTCATAAATTTGCTGCAGTAATTGGAGGAGATCCAGTCATGTGACTTTGATAGGCTTTTTTGGGTTTACTTTTGCACTTCGTTTTACTGTGCTTTGTCAGCTTCAGGACTCTGTAGAGCATATCTGGAATGCACTTGCTTTAAAAATATGCAGCCATTTTTTCTGTTTTTTTTTTTTTACTATACTGCTGCTTTTTCAATGTAGGTTAGGAAGATCTGAGAAAGACTGAAATAATCTGGGGCAATACCTCTAACCAAAAATATAGTAGAGTGCAGTTCTGGTGCAATCAAATCAGTTTCCAGTTTTTTTTTGGCAAAGCAGCTGCAGGCATCACCCCAGTATAGTTTTTTTTCTTTTCCTTTTTTCTTTATAGACGGCGGTTGGCTTTCTAGTAATACCAATCAATGTGGCTAAGGAACCGCTCGGCTGTTATTAAAAAGGAGCAGGAGCGTATGTCCCCCCGCCGCCGCTCTGCCCGGATCTCCCAGCCAGCACAGGGACGCGATCAAAGTCAGAATCAGCTTTGAACGGGTCTTTGATGTCACGGTTCACTCGGCAGCCAACGGTGCCAGTTTAAAAAAAAAAAAAAAAAAAAAGAAGAAGAAGAAGAAGAAGAAGAAGTATTCAAAAGTGTCGATCTTGGCATTTTTGAATACTTTCAAGTGCAGAGGAGGGGGTTTGAAGTCTTTTAGATGTTTACATTCCTTGTGACAGAAATTAAAAAGACAGTGTAAAAAAATATATTTTAAAGCTCCCCACCCCTCCGCGATCATGCGCCAAAGAAAACGCATACGTAAATCGTGCCCACAAAATGTAAACAGTGTTCTAATCACACGTGTGAGGCATCTCTGCGATCTTTAGAGCGAGAGCAATAATTCCAGTGCAAGACCTCCTCTAATGCTAAACAGGTACCCGTTAATTTTTTTAAAAAACATCGCCTATGTAGATTTTTAAGTACCGTAGTTTGTCGCCATTCCAGTGTGTGCAACGTTAAAGAGTGACATGTTGGGTATCTATTTATTCAGTGTGCCATCAGCTTTCACATTATAAAAAAAAAAATAAAAAATTTGGGCCAACTTTACTATTTTTTTTTTAATTATTAATTGAACTGTATTTTTCCAAAAGAAAATTGCATTTGAAAGACTACTGCCCTAATACAGTGTGACATTAAATATTGGTATGACCGTCATTTTATTCTCCAGGGCCTCCGTTAAAAAAAAAAAAAAAAATATTATATATATATATATATATATATATATATATATATATATATATATATATATATATATATATATATATATATATATATATATATATATATATAAACAACAAATGTCAGAAATAGGCCTGGATTTGAAGTGGTTAATTGAACAAGTTAGAAGCTGATTGGCTACCATGCACAGCTGCACCAGATTTTGCACACTCCAGTTTTAGTGGATTAAGCCCAATGTGTTTCAGTTGTACATTTAGGAGGCCTGGCTGGTGTTTAAGGGGCAAGACAAGAACAGAGAACTTACATCTGGCTTTATATCCTCTGCTGGCTTGGGCGTACTCCTCCTTCAGCTCGGCACAGTTCTGGGCGGAGCTGTAACCCTCTCTCTTGATGCACGCTGTATACCGTTCTCGCATTATTTTCAATATTTCACCATCGACTTTTCTTTAATAAGAAAAAAACAAAAACAAAACAAACGACATTGTTAAAAACAACTTTAACTTTTAAGCATTCAGGCCCAGGTCACACGTTTTTATTGAACACTTTTATAACACGTATTTTAATAAGAGAGCATTTTACCGGTTTCTACTCCCTCGGAGGCCATCTTTAATAAGGTGACCACTAGCTCCCAGAGCTGCAGAATAGTTGTCTCCCTCCTCCCTGCTGATTGATTGAAAGCTGCTCTGACCATTTAGCAGATGAGACTGGGACTTTATTATACCTGAAGCTTACAGAAAATGGAACAATGGATTTCCTGTCAGTACCAAGAAGCACTGAAATTGGATTTCTGTATGTATTGTAAAATACTTTTCTTGGAGTCTATTGGACACTGAAGTCTTAAACCTTTAGGTTGTATTGCCACCCACAAAAAAAAAAAAAATAAAAAAAAAAAAAAAAAAAAAAAATAAAAAAAAAAAAAAAGGGGACTAGGAATGGGAACATGCAAACAAAAAAAAACAAAACAAAACAAAAACTACTGTAGGCCAACCCTGCATAACCCTTTCCAACCCTCGCTAGTACACCCCACGTTCCTGGATGTTTATAAGAAGAAGAGTCTCCTCTGGGGACCAAGTCCTCCGCATCGACAAGTTGCCCAACTCCCCACCCGGACAGGGTGGCGTCTGTTACAAGAACCTTTTCAAAAAGGCAGAAAGAAAGGAAAGGACTTACAGGAAAATTTTTTATACAGTACTACCCTTGTATATTAGATCTTATAAAACACAAAACATACATTCCAAACATACAGTGGGGAAATGATTTGATTCCATGCAGACTTTGTAAATTTGCACCACTTACAAAGAGATGAAGGGTCTACAATTTTTATCATAGGTGTATTTATAAAGTGGTTGTAAACCCACTTTGAAAAAAAAAAAAACCTAACACCTGAAAGACAATGGCTTAATGAGCTAGTACGCATAGTATACTAGCTCATTATGTAATACTCACCTGAGATCGAAGCCCTCGGTGCGGTGCCCGTACACAGCACCGGCCGGCAACATCACTTCCAGGGGTTACTTCCGGGTATCGCGGCTTCAGCACTGATTTGCCTGAGCAGCGATGACGTCACTCCCGCGCATGAGCCACCGGTAATGGCACACTCACTGAAGCAAACGCCACATATGTGCCATTGCTTCAGTGCGCATGTTCCGATGACGCCGACACATGCAAATACAAGGGATATCTCCTAAACCATGCAGGTTTAGGAGATATCCTGGGTAGCTACAGGTAAGCCTTATTATAGGCATACCTGTAGCAAAAAGTGGTCTGTAAGGGTTTACAACCAATTTAAATGATAGAGACAGAAGAATATCAAACAAAAATCCAGAAATCACACGATACAAATGTTAAAAAAATTGAGTTGCAGTTCAGTGAGTAAAAAAGTATTTGATCCCCAAGGAAAACATGACTTAGTACTTGGTGGAGAAACCCTTGTTGGCAATCACAGAGGTCAGACGTTTCTTGTAGTTGGTTACCAGGTTTGCACACAACTCGGGAAGAATTTTAGTTCACTCTTCTTTACAGATCTTCTCTAAATCCTTAAGGTTTCTTGGCTGTCACTTGGCAACTCAAAGTTTCAGCTCCCTCCATAAAATTTCTGTAGGATTAAGGTCTGGAGACTGGCTAGGCCACTCCGTGACCTTAATGTGCTTCTTCTTGAGCCACTCCTTTGTTGCCACGGCTGTATGTTTTGGGTCATTGTAATGCTGGAATACCCAGCCACGACCCTTCTTCAGTGTTCTGGCTGTGGGAAGAAGGTTTTCATCCAGAATTTTATAATACATGGCCCCGAACACTGGCCCCTCAATGCGGCAAAAAGTCAGTCTGTACCTTTAGCATTGAAACAGCCCCAAAGCATAATGTTTTCACCTCTGTGCTTGACTGTAGGGATGGTGTTTTTAGGCTCATATTCAGCATTTTAGTCACAAAAAAAAGTGCAGCGCTCTCCTTCAATAAAATGCAAAAATGAAAAATTTGAGATTATGAGTGCTTTTAATTGTTTAGAGTTACATTATTTATATTAAACTATGCTACAACATAGCCTGCCTGGCACTTATAGAATCTCATGCATAAGCAGAGAAGCAGACGGAAGAATTCAGGACGCTGGTCTGGGACATGTCTAAGACCAGGCCCAGCTACTCCATGCCAAGAATCAGTTCTGGCAATGCATTTTTTGAAGGTCCTGGATCCACCCAAACCTCTAATGCCTGGAAAGCTAAAAATACATTGTCCTACAGAGCCCTCATCGACTGTTCCCTCATCAGAAGGCCCCATCTCACAACAGGAATACCAAAAGAATACAACAGAGCCAACTCTGGAGCTAGCATCTTACTGAAAACCTGATGTGAGGAGGTAAGGGCTGGGCTATGAACCAATAGTGTAGGGCTCCCCCCAAAACACTGATGCATTATAATGATCGGCACCTGCAAGTAAGCATCTTTAATGTACACAAAAGCCAGGAAATCTTCCTGGTGGTAAGAGGCAATGACAGGTTGGTTGAATTCCACTCAGAATTTTTTAGACTGAAAATGTAAATATTCAAAGCCTTGAGATCCAAGATGGGGTGCATACCCCCCAGGCTGGAGTAAAATCCCTGAAACTATTCTGCCAGAGAGACTGGGGCAATGACACTTTCATCCAGAAGATCCGCCAGTCTTTGTGGAGACACAGGAACATTGGAAGATCCTGAGGAAATGAGGAGTGGGCAAGGAATGAAACTCAGGTTTTTAACTCTAGGACACCACCTCTAGCGACCAGAATGCAAGCTGTCCAAGAGTCCACAAATATATCCTCACACTCTGGAAAGTGGGGGAGCAACTTCATGTTGAAGACTTGTCTGAGGATATGGAGTGGAGAAACGAAAGGGGCAATTCTTGGCAGTCAGAGGGAGACACCTTAGCACTCTGCTCCTTAGGTTTCTTCTGAGGAAGGTGGGTGCTCTCACCACTAGTAGCATCCTTATTAATGTTACCAGAAGCTGATCCAAAAGAATGTTGTCCCTTGAAGGCCATGCAGACCAAACACTTTCTGCAGTCCAGCACTTTGCTTAAGACACTTTCGATAGAGTCTTTGTGGCCGATGGCTCAGAAGCCTTTAAAACCGTGGGTAAATCAGATTTTGAATCTGCTGGGGGGGGGGGGGGGGGGCACAGGTACGCACGTGTGACCTCAGCGATCAGAGTCCCCTAATAACTGGGAAATTTGGGTCATAAAGTTTTGCATTGCCTTGGTAAAGACCTAAGTCGAAAGAGAAGAGGAGCCAGACAAAACTATAAGAGCCAAAGAGAACCCCAACAAGAATGACTAACAGCAGTGGACAGTGGGCTTGATTTACCAAAACTGGGGAGTGCAATATCTGGTGCAGTTGTGCATAGTAGCCAATCAGCTTCTAACTTCACCTTGTTCAATTAAGCTTTGACAAAAAATCCTGGAAGCCGATTGGTTTCTACACAGAGCTGCACCAGATTTTGCACACTTCAGTTTTAGTAACTCAATCCCAGTGTGACTCTGGGCTGCAGATGCCAGCACCATCAATAGGCACGTTTCCAGCAGCCACAAAGCCTTTGGTAGAAGTTGAGCAAGGCCAGGCCTAAAGTACTCAGGAAACATGGACAGCTGATAGCAGGTGATGAATGGATAGCTGTAGGTGACCAAAGTGGATAGCAGGAATGCATTGCAAATTGAAGTTCCATGGTTCTATTCAATCAGGAGCAGCAGCAGGAAGATTCTTCATGCTGTATAGCAAAAAAAGGAGGCGTGTGCAGCTCTCCACCCAGTAGATCATTTCAGTGCTCATTTCCTCAGTGGTAACCCCTTCAATGGCTAAAACCACTGTTAATGGGGAATAATTTCACACAGTGACCAATTACAATGCGGTAGCACCCAAAAGCTGGGTCCGAAGGGCCTGCTCACTGGGTGAGTCTTTAGAGTCAATGCCAGTGCTAAGGCAATGCCAGAGGCTCTGAACCTGTAAAACACTACACAACTAACTTTTAAAAGAACAGTCTGGAATGCGCTTCACATGGAACAGATTGGACGAAGGTCACTTCCAGGCAATGTCCAGTCCAGCAGGGTACAGATGCAGCACACTAAAAGCCAGGTTGAGGACCATCGAGCAGTGGTGTAGATAAAAGCCTTGAATGAAGAGGAGGGGAAAAAAAGAGAATGTATCAAAATAAAAAAAAGAAGAAGAAGATTAGTCTTTACAGCAGCGGGGCTGAAGAATCATCCATCCTCCTCCTCCTCCTCCTAGGACACAATCAAAAAATTAAAGCACGCTCGTAGTACGAGGGTTAGTCCTGGGCTGGCCTACTGGTTTTATTTGCCAGTGTCCAATCCTTTTGTAGGTGACAGTATAACTCAAAACGGAAACTATGTTACGTGCTGCTAAGCCCAAAAATGTGCAGAAGAAAACATTTTGGACCTAAACGCAGAGACGAAAGGGACAGCGTTCAGGACAGAAAAAAAAAGGGGGGGGGGGGGGAAGGTGGTAAACTGCCATAAATTATGATCTAAAGCAGAGTTCGTAGATGGTGTCCCCAACAAGCCAGGGAATGGGGCTTATAAAGGGTTCCCACCTGTGCTGACTAGCAGGTGACTCCAGTGCAGAACCTCTCACAGTCCCTCATGTGTCCTTCACCATTAATAAAGTGGTTGCAAACTCTTACATATACACAGTGAAGTGACTGGCCTCAGATGATACACAGGGATAAAACAAATCCTCCTACACAGGTTGAACCTATTCATTGGCAGTCCTCTCTTCTCTACATCCATCCAATGTCCAGAATTTACACAGGATCTCTCAGCTCTGATAAGCAGGGGGTGAAGAGCTGAAATTAGACCAGTGAGGAGAGCTCTGAGAGCTGATTGAAGGGAAGAGACACACCCCCCTTCTACAGAAACAGAGCTGAGGCCATCAATCACAGACTGTGCCCTCCCGTCACCTTTTTTTTCTGGGTGTCAGAAAAAGAAGCGATTCATGCTGATAGCAGAGGAACAAGGCAGCAGATAGAAATGACACTTAGTGCTCTGGATGGAGACAAGTACCCACTAAAGAGGGATATGCTTTGTTCAGATTTCATGTCTGAGGTTTACAACCACTTTAAGCTGTGCTTGGCTATCTATAGTACTTAGCACCTCCGTCCCAGAGACCAGTTTACTGTCTAATGATCTCGGTGGCTGGACTGCCTCGTGGCATGACCCAACTAATCAGTTCTGAGAGATTATGGCCTCAAACCTGGTGGGCAGAGTCCATCAGCTGGTCAGTGCAGTTGCAAAAATGAAGAAAATCCTGCTAACCAGCATAAGAGGGGCACATGCACCAGTTTTGTATCTTTCTGTCTGACGGGCCGGGTAAGAAAAAAAAAAAAAAAAAAAAAAAACAAACTTACAGGTCTCTCCTCCATTGCATTTCAGCTTCGTATTGGCAAAAGAGGTCATCTTCTAGACACTGGGAGAGGTCAGGAACACGCTGGAACACCCGGTGGTAGTAATAGATTTTTCTACTTGCTCGCTGACGTTCTATCCAGTCTGCAAAAGAAGAAATACAGAACTTTGAAGGAGATTTAATAAAAAATAAATAAATAAAAAAAACTGGAGTTACATTTAAAAAGGGAGCAGAGAGAATGGACTGACAGTCACTAGCTCTTTGCTCAGGGAGCTCTGAGAACCGAGCGATCAGTGGTGTTTGATCACTCAGTTTTCAGTGCAGAGGTCACAGGGGATCGATGCAGCATCCACCTAGGCAAGTGCGATTCTTCAAAGATAGATAGAGATAGAGATAGAGATATAGATATAGATAGATAGAGATATAGATAGAGAGAGATAGAGAGATATAGATATATATAATACCGTCTCTCTCCCCCTGATCAACATTGAAATAAAAAATGTTCAATCAAATAATTTTGTATTCACAAAAATAGCTCAAGACCCAGTGACATCATTACTGGGTCTGTAAAGATCACAGCACCCTGCCCCGGAGCTTCTGTCAACAGCCTTTTTTTAAAAAGAACAAGTCCCCAGCATCCCTTAGGCATGTTTGTAATGCATGGGAACAAAATGAATGGACCTGGGGCCCCATGGGATGGGACACGAAATCAACAGCCAACCAGGATTTGGGTGCTACAACAGCCACAGGCCAGACTCTGCTGCACTATGACAGCCATGGGCCAGGACACCGAAACGATGACCAGCTAGGGCCCAGGGCACCACAGCCGTGGCCCAGGACCCAGGGTGCCACAGCAGCCCCACCCCGGAACTGGGCCTGTAAACATCACAGCACCCTGCCCTGGCTCTTATGTCAAGACCCTTGTTTGACAGAACAAATCTCTAGCATCCCTTTGGATGAGCATGCTTGTAATGCACGGAAACAAAATGATTGGACTTGGGGTGTCAAGGGCTGGGACCAGGGTTCCCAAAACAACAACCAGCCAGGTGCCGTGACAGCTGTGGGCTGGGACCTGGGGTATTACAACAGCTGCATCCCGGGACTGGGTCTGTAAATATCATACCCTGGCTTTGGATCTTCTGTCAAGAGTCCTATATGAAAGAACACATCTACCAGCACCCCTTTAGGTGAGCATGCTAGTAATTCATGGGAACAAAATGGCTGGACCTGAGAGACCATAAGACAGGACCTGGGCTACCAAAACAACACCAGTCAGCCAGGATTTTGGATGGCGCCACAGGCCAGGACACCATGATAACCGCCATGGCATGTGGCTATGGGCCAGAACTCTGGGCCCACGACAGCCACGGGCCGGGATGCCAAAACAATGACCAGCCAGGACCCGGAAAGCCACAATAGCAGTGGCCCAGAACCCAAGGCTCACACATCAGGCTCAAAGAACACATCTCTAGCATCTCTTTGGATGAGCATGCTTGTAATGCACAGAAACAAAATGATTGGACTCGGGGTCCCCAGGGCTCCCAAGACAACAACCAGCTAGGATTTCAGGTTCCATGACAGCCACGGGCCAAAGGCTCAAGGACAGCCACCTACTAAGGATGAGCTCCGGCGTGTTCGCAGAGCCAACGTGGAAAGCCCGCCAGGAAGTCGGTACGGTGCTAATCACAGGCAGTGAGACATTTCCTGATCTCTGCAGCCGCACATCGGGAAAATGTCTCACTGCCTGTGATTAGCGCAGCGCCGACTTCCTGGCGGGCTTTCCATGTGGAGCGTGTGAACACGCCGGAGCTCAGCCTTACCACAACAGCTGTGGGCTGGGACCTCGGGCACCACAACAGCTGCATCCCAGGACTGGGTCTGTAAACATTCACAGCCCCCTGCCTTCTATCAAGAGCCTTATTTGAAAAGAACACATCCCGACATCCCTTTAGACCAGTGGTCTCCAAACTTCTGCCCTGGGGCTGGAGGCGGCCCCTTTGCTTGCCTTTATCTGACCCTCGAGGCATTCATTATTCCTGCCACGAACACCAACAATGGGGCACTCTTTAGATGAGCATGGCAGCACAAAACGATTGGACCTGGGGCACCATGGGCCACCAAAACAACAAAAATCAGCCAGGATTTGGGGTGGCACAACAGCGACAGGCAAGGACACCTAACCAATGACCACCCAGGGTGCCACAACACCCATGGAACGGGATCCAGGACACCTTGACAGCCGTGGCACAGAACACCACAACTGCCACGTCCCGGAACCCGGCGTGTCACGACAGCTATGGGCCACAATGCCAAAACAATAACTATGCAAATCTTTCTGTGATTTCCAAGTAATCCTGGGCTATATTCGTACTTGTAAGACAGAAAAAGTGGCGCTAAATGGCGGTGTAGCCCCTAGCTAAAGTGCAAAGTGATAATCTAGTGTTCCAACAAATAATATGTGTACATCAAACAAAATGAATAAAAATAATCATGGAAAATCTCATCAGTGTGAGAAAGTGAACATTATAAATCCCTATACAGATGTATCAAACGCACAGCAATATATATAATATGAAAAGCATGAACTCTAAACGATAGTCCATAGATATTCCCAAGACAGGACACCGTGCAGGAAAGGTGAGGTCTCTGGAAAATAATCCACCAAATCAATCAGTGTTAGTGACTCCTCTCCCCTTAAATTCACCACTCACCAGCTCCATATGCCTCACACTCTCGTGTTTTGGCAAAAAGGCATAAGTATAAGGTTGGTCAATGAAGGGTCAAAAGGATCCAGATTCTTTAATGATCCGAGTATTACCTCAATTCACAAAAAAGAACTCAAGATAGTGTGATACCGTAAAAAATGTGTAAAATTTATTAAAAACTTAAAACTTCAATCATTGCACTCACATGAACAACTCTTGATTCAAGCCAAACTGACACTGCAAAGCATTTCCAAATCAAACCAAATCCTCCTCTGTGAAACGCCCAGCACCACTGTAAAGCTGAAGGTCACGGCGGACCTCAAGAAGCAGCGATGGATAAGTTCTCACCCCTCTCCGCTGACAATCTAAAGATGTGGATCACCTGCACATATAGTTTTAAAGTGGCAGCTCTATAGTCATTGTATTAGGACTTTCTCATTTGTAGGGGGTAAGCACCCCTCCACCTGGCATTTGAGCGCAGTGGTGAAGACTCGAGAGGGGCGCGTATATCTGAGTTTTCTCATTTGTCACATCACAAAACAATAACTAACCAGGACCCCGGGGCACTGCAACTGCTGCAACCCGGGACCCCGTAACTTCCATGGCCTGGGACCAGGGGGGCCACAACCAATGTGGTCAGGGAGGCCACGACAGCCACGTGCCAGGATAACTATGACCCCAAAACACCGACCACCCAAGAGTAGCCACAACTTCAGGCTGGCACCTTGGGGTGCCATAGCAGTGATGCTGAGACTTGTAGTCCCTGGGTAAGGTCCTGTGGCCGGACATTGCACGCTGGGCCCTGTAGTCCCCCACCAGTACACACACAGCTCTCCTCCTCACCGTGGAAGATGGTGACCGGCCTGTCCACCGCGTAGAAGAAGACATTCTGGATGAGGATATTGGGGTTCGGGAGGCCGGAGAGGTTCTCCCGGATGGGAGTCTTGGTAGGAGGCTCCGGGTACACATCCCTGTCTACAGGCATCGCTCAGGTCACCCCGACCTCCTGTCACCCTCAAGTATGGCGGACACCCGAGGACCCCTCAGAGGCTGCCCCTCACACTGCCTGCTTAACACTGATTTCTTCACTTCTACCTCACCAGAATTAATAATACCACCTCTGCTTTACAAAACTTTGTCGCCGCTACACCAATCAGGCGCACAAGGCAATCATTTCAGTCCAATGACGGACCACAGTGGTAGTTCTCACGCAGCGGACTGCTCCGTTTATTATATATATATATATATATATATCGTCATATACGGGTATTCCTGCCTTCCCCCGCATTCACATAACATTGTAACACAAGGGCACAGGCGCCAAGGGCAGCTATTTTAGTCACATGTGCTAAGGAAGGCGAAGGCCAGGAGGTTTGCGCTTCAGGCCTCGTTTTCAGATCAGGCGGCGCTGTCCTGCTAAGCTAAGCAGACAGTAGAGGGCGCCCAAAGCAGTGTACCTATGCAGACAGCAGAGGGCGCTGTCTATCTTATCTCCTATGAATTGCCTTTGAAAAATTGTAGCCAGGGTAGACTTGACTTGAATTGATAATTATTTTATATTATTGATTTAATATTTCTCTCTTATTAAGAGGGAATGTGTGCTGTTTTGTACATATGTTCTTGTCTGGGACAAAAAGAAACATTTTCTTATGCTGGAATACACTATATATGGAATATTTTATATTTATTATCAATTTATTATGAATTAAAATGTATTAAGAGAAATTTAATTGATTATCAGTCATCGGGATCACTCATGGCCATATTTGGTTAATGACATCAACCAACATCCCCGGCTCCTTTGTTCACATTGCCGGGGGAACAGCCTCTGAATGCGGCCAATAGCATTCCAGCATTCAACGAGCCCCAAAAGAGGACACTGTCACATTTAAGTTTATTGGCAAGGGACACGCCCCCTGCCACGCCCCTAGACACACATGCATGCACAAAAAAAGATTGGTTAAACCCACACATTATTATTATTATTATACAGGATTTATATACAGTTTGTGCAGCGCTTAACAAAATGAAGGCAGAATTTACGGTTACATTACAATTCGGTGCAAGAGGGCCGTGCTCATTAGAGCTTACAATCTAATTGCCCATAATAACCATATCCATTATTCTGGGGTTGTATTTAGGGGTTTAGGACAGTCTGACACTTTTTGTATTTACATAGGGGTATAATTATAAAAAAAAAAATAAAAAATTCACAGAGCTATTCATCCTGCGAAACTGCATGTACATTCATTCTGTGCGAATGGGGGCAAAGTCAAATGTCATTAGGGCTATATTCTCTTTCCAGGTCAAATGTTATTCATTGCATAAAGAATCAGGAAAATATTGCATTATGGCCACTAGATGGCGCTGATGGTCACAGTAAACAAATACTTTTTTTTTTACTAGGACCGTCAGCTCCATCTAGTGGCCATAATGTGATATTTCAATCTAATTATTGTGAATAAATACCATTTTACTTGGAGAGAAATAATAATAACTAATAACATTTGATTTTGTCCCTGTTCGCATAGAACGAATGTACATGTGCAGCTTCGCAGGATGAATAGCTCTGCATTTTTTTTTTTATATAAATACACCTATATAGTGTATTTGTTTGGACAGGTCCTCAGACTCAGGAAGAGGGACATTTGAGGAGTAATGAGGGATTTGGTTATAATATAAGCGCATTGGGGTTGATTTACTAAAACTGGAGAGTGCAAAAACGGGTTCAGCTGTGCCTGGTAGCCAATCAGCTTCTAACTTCAGCTTGTTCAATAAAGCTTTGACAAAAAAAAAAAAAAAATGGAAGCTGATTGGTTTATATGCAGAGCTGTACCAGATTTTGCACTCTCCAGTTTTAGTAAATCAACTCCAAACAACGAAATCCCCGCAATAAAGCCCAGTTAGTCAGGGAGCTGTCTTAGACCCCATACACACTATACAACTTTTGTTGTCTGATTTCCTTCAGATTTACCAAAACCATGTAGTGCAAGGGACTGCTTGATTGCATACAAATTGAAACACTTAAGGTTTGACCTCATATTATATGGTTTTGGTAAATCTGAAGTAAAAATTCTACAGAAAATTTGTATAGTGTGTCTCCAGCTTTACCTGCCAAATGATTTATATTTCTGTCCATCCAGTCCCAAGATTTACACAGCTCTGCCACACAGCACAGTCTTGTCTGCTGGAGCAGGAGACCTAAGCAGCCTCTGGTGCAGTTCAGTAACACTTACAGGTCTTGTCCCTCCCCCAGCCTGTGATTGGACAGGAGAATAAGCCCCTCCTGATAAGCTCCTCTCTCAGTCGCTCTGCTCTCCTCCTGTCGGCATTCTCCTTGCACAACTGACTGGCTCCTAGCATTGGATCTTTCTCTCCCAGTCGGAGCTCTACTGTACAGGCACTACAAAAGGCTGATAGCAAGTCATATTCAGGTACCTACAATAAATGTAATCATGTATTAATGAATATAGCTAGAAAAATGCGAGTTAGGGACCTTAGATTGTAAGCTCCTTGGGGGCGGGGACTGATGTGAATGGACAATATACAGTATATATGCAAAGCGCTGTGTAAATTGACAGCCCTATAAAAGTACCTGTAATAAAGAAATAAAATATAGAGCTGTATTCATTTGCATCTTCTTTTAGATCTTCAGTTCCATCTAGTGGCCATGTTGCAATTATTTTCACAAAATACTTCAATCAAGAAAATACCACATTGTAGCCACTAGATGTGGCTGACGATGATAGAAAATATTAATATTATACACATAAAACGGCTTATCCCTTAATAAAGTGCGTGTGCATGAAACGGGTCGGGGGCATGTGTGCGAACTCCACACCCCCCGCGTCCACGTGTTTGGAGCGGCACCCGCCGTTGTACTTGGATGGACTTCTCACATATTATGGACATTTTTTTTTCACAGTTGTATATAACTCACTTTACTATTAATTGGATTTTTCATTAACTTATTGCTTTGGATATATACTTTTTTACTCCTGTTAAGCGCTGCACATTTATTACTTTTATATTATACACAATTCGGTGATTATTCTGGAGGGCCGCAATTATTTTATATATATACCCCCAGGTGTGCTTTGTGTATTTCTTCCAGATCTATACATTAGTCCAGTGTAACACTATTCCTCTGTAAGAAAGACCGCTCACTGCTGCTCTCTCTCCTTGTGCAGGGTGACTGGTCTTGTCCCGCCCCTTCCTGTAGTTTTCTACAGGCAGCCTGTAGTGGGCAGAGCCTGATATGTTCCACCCACAGCTCTGCTCTCTCTCTCTTTGTGCAGGATAATTGGTCTTGTCTCCGCCCCTTCCAGTAGTTTTCTGCAGGCAGCCTATAGTAGGTGGAGCCTGCTAAGTTCCGCCCACAGCTCTGCTCTCTCTCCTTGTGCAGGGTGATTGGTCTTGTCTCCGCCCCCTCCTGTAGTTTTCTGCAGGCAGCCTGTAGTAGGTGGAGCCTGCTAAGTTCCGCCCACAGCTCTGCTCTCTCTCCTTGTGCAGGGTGACTGGTCTTGTCTCCGTCCCTTCCTGTAGTTTTCTGCAGGCAGCCTGTAGTAGGTGGAGCCTGCTAAGTTCCGCCCACAGCTCTCCTGTAGTTTTCTGCAGGCAGCCTGTAGTGGGTGGAGCCTAAGTTCCACCCACAGCTCTGCTCTCTCTCCTTGTGCAGAATGACTGGTCTTGTCTCCGCCCTGTCCTGCAGTTTTCTGCAGGCAGCCTGTAGTAAGTGGAGCCTGCTAAGTTCCGCCCACAGCTCTGCTCTCTCTCTCCTTATGCAGGGTGATTGGTCTTGTCTCCGCCCCCTCCTGTAGTTTTCTGCAGGCAGAATGTAGTAGGTGGAGCCTGCTAAGTTCCGCCCACAGCTCTGCTCTCTCTCCTTGTGCAGGGTGACTGGTCTTGTCTCCGCCCCTTCCTGTAGTTTTCTGCAGGCAGCCTGTAGTAGGTGGAGCCTGCTAAGTTCCATCCACAGCTCTGCTCTCTCTCCTTGTGCAGGATAATTGGTCTTGTCCCGCCCCCTCCTGTAGTTTTCTGCAGGCAGCCTGTAGTAGGTGGAGCCTGCTAAGTTCCACCCACAGCTCTCCTGTAGTTTTCTGCAGGCAGCCTGTAGTGGGTGGAGCCTAAGTTCCACCCACAGCTCTGCTCTCTCTCCTTGTGCAGAATGACTGGTCTTGTCTCCGCCCTCTCCTGCAGTTTTCTGCAGGCAGCCTGTAGTAGGTGGAGCCTGCTAAGTTCCGCCCACAGCTCTGCTCTCTCTCTCCTTATGCAGGGTGATTGGTCTTGTCTCCGTCCCCTCCTGCAGTTTTCTGCAGGCAGCCTGTAGTAGGTGGAGCCTGCTAAGTTCCACCCACAGCTCTGCTCTCTCTCCTTGTGCAGGGTGACTGGTCTTGTCTCCACCCCCTCCTGTAGTTTTCTGCAGGCAGCCTGTAGTGGGTGGAGCCTGCTAAGTTCTGCCCACAGCTCTGCTCTCTCTCCTTGTGCAGGGTGATTGGTCTTGTCTCCGCCCTCTCCTGTAGTTTTCTGCAGGCAGCCTGTAGTAGGTGGAGCCTGCTAAGTTCCGCCCACAGCTCTCCTGTAGTTTTCTGCAGGCAGCCTGTAGTGGGTGGAGCCTGCTAAGTTCCACCCACAGCTCTGCTCTCTCTTCTGTGCAGGGTGACTGGTCTTGTCCCGCCCCCTCCTGTAGTTTTCTGCAGGCACCCTGTAGTGGGTGGAGCCTTCTGGGCCCCTCCCACAGCTCTGCTCCCTGCACACGCTATGTAGAGCCCAGTGATGATGTCACTGCTACTTTTACATCTTTAATATGTTGGTTTGCAAAGATATTTGGTGCTCACAATGTAGATGTTTATCCTTTGTGGTTAATGGGGAATATATAAATATCAATGTAAGACTTTGTGCCCGGAGTTGAGCTGTGGTCCCCCCTGCACTGGGATTCGCCGTCAGCCTCTGCTGTTTATTATGCAGTTATTTTCATGTCAGCACCTGTTGCCACTTCATATGGCTCTCCTATTTCTGGCCGTGTCGTCATTGGATACAACTCGGGAATCGACGAAGGCTTCCCGTTTCCGTTTTAAACTTTCATTGGGGGGGGGGCTGCCTGTTTCAAGTGTCCCAAAGAAGTACTGTCAGAATTACCCACAGCGACCAATCAGATCCCAGCTATCACTGCTGCAGATGGGAAAACAGGCAGGGGGTATGGTTAGTCTGGAAAACAGGGACACAATCAAAAGTGCATTGGAAGCTGCAGCAAGTCACACAGAGCCCACCTGATTTCCTGGGTGGAGAACATCCAGCATCATATAGCCCTTTCCTCCCCAGCCTCACTGTCATCATCCCCGCCCCCCTTCATTCACTGGATTTCAGTTTTTCTAAAATCATATAACCTGTCTGCGTGTAATTACAGCTTGCCTAGCAATGCCCACCCCACCTGACACCTTCCAATTAAGGTAGTTTTTATATGTGCATAGCTCCTCCCAAGAGGCAGCCCAAGCTTAGAGCTCTTGAAAGGAGTACTGAGGCAGAGTGCTGTGATGTATTAGAAAGCTATGCACAGTACTGTGCTGGCCCCTCCCACTAACCGCGATCT
The DNA here is from genome assembly GCA_037952835.1 of Lithobates septentrionalis. Lineage (NCBI taxonomy): Eukaryota > Metazoa > Chordata > Amphibia > Anura > Ranidae > Lithobates > Lithobates septentrionalis. The sequence continues at coordinate 236,879 of JBBDGP010003154.1, read as the reverse complement.
GCCTGCATTGCTTAGAGAAGCAAAGAGACCCATGATAACTTCATTGGGTCTAAAATAAGATGTGCAATAAAAACAGAAAGGTTTCATTTTATAAAAAAATATATATTAGCATGTCGACGAGGCGAGGGAAATGAGAAGCCAAGGAAGGCAAAATACAAGCAGATTAAACTTCAGCTTTAAAGGCATTTGGTGTTGTAGTCCGAAAAGACGGGAGAAATAAAACACGTTACATGACTGATTGCTATGAAGTTTTCATCCCGCTATTTACTAATACAGTTGGGAAAATAATGATTTGACCCCCTGCAGATTTTGTAAGTTTTCCCACTTACAAAGAAATGAAGGGTCTATCATTTTTTTATCATATGTGTATTTAAAATGAACTCACCTTTAAGGATTTAGAGAAGATCTGTAAAGAGTGAAAATCCCTCCTGAGATGTGTGCAAACCTGATCACTAACTACAAGAAACGTCTGACCTCTGTGATTGCCAACAAGGGTTTCTCCACCAAGGACTAATGCCGCGTACACACGGTCGTACTTTTCGTCTACAAAAGTCGGACAGCCTGTCGGACAGACTTCCGGCAGACTTTCGGTGGACTTGCCGCGGACTTGCGGCCTACTTTCTAACGACCGGACTTGCCTACACACGACCACACAAAAGTCGGTCGGATTCGTACGTGATGACGTACACCGGACTAAAATAAGGAAGTTCATAGCCAGTAGCCAATAGGTGCCCTAGCGTGGCTTTTTGTCCGTCGGACTAGCACACAGACGAGCGGATTTCGGGGTCCGTCGTAGGTACGAAGTAAAAGTTTTGAAGCATGTTTCAAATCTAAAGTACGTCGTATTTGAGGCTAAAAAAGTCGGTTGAAAGTCCGGAGAAGCCCACACACGATCGGATTACCAGCCAGCTTTAGTCCATCAGCGTCTGTTGGACTTTTGTAGACGAAAAGTAGGACCGTGTGTACGCGGCATAAGTCATGTTTTGCTTGGGGATCAAATACTTATTTTTTAGGGAAGTAAGTTTGACTTGAATATTGGGTGTTCGCCAAAATTAGAACATTATGGGGCGTTCATGGGAAATTTAAGTGCCTGCGGAACGCCCCATAATAAACGGCGAGACCGTGAATGCACTGCAAGATCGCAGTGCATTGACGGCTGCTGATTGGCCAAAGTATGCACCTGACCTGCATGCTTTGGCCAATCACAACGCACTCTGCTGTGAGAGCCATGATTGGCCAAAGGCCCAATTAAGGAATACAATTTTACTTTTTATCTACAAAACAGGAAAATAAATCCTTAAAAAAAACAATATATCTAGATCAGTTAATTTTCCAATTCTCTCTCTCTCTCTCTCTCTCTCTCTCTCCCTCTCTCCCCCCCCCTCTCTCTCTCTCTCTCTCCTCTCTCTCTCTTTCCATTACCCCCCCTCTCTCTCTTTCCATTACCCCCCCCCCTCTCTCTCTCTGAGTGTTGTCACCTTAGGACAGACAAACAAAATAAAGGAGAGAAAAACCTAATGCAATGCACATGTTTGTCCTTTTTTTTTTTGCACTCATGTTTTAGGGCTGAAGATTACTTAAAGGGTTACTAAACCCTCGTGGTTTTTGTTTTTTTGTAAATAACAATTATGTCATACTTACCTCCACTGTGCAGTTCGTTATGCACAAAGTGGCCCCGATCGTCGTCTTCTGGGGTCCCCCAACAACGCTCCTCCCGGCATCGGGAAACCACCTAGGAGAAGCGCTCTCCTTAGGGGGTTACCATGTGGGCGTCCTCCCGAGTCCAGCTTTTGCGTCCATAGACACAGAAAGCCATACTCGGCCCCGTCCCTCAGCGCCCGTGTCATTGGACTTGATTGACAGCAGCGAGAGCCAATGGCTGCTTTTAATACCCCCAAAACTTGATTATATTTTCTGAAAGCAGGCACCCTGGAAAATAAAATAATGGTAGTTCCAATTTTTTATGTCACACGATATTAGTGCAGCAGTTAATGAAGTGCAAAATTTCCCTAAAAGTACACTAAAGCTAATTTTAGGACACAAAAAGAAATGCATTACCCAATAATTTTTTGTAAAATACAAAAGATGAAGTTGCGAAGAGTAAATAGATACCCAACATGCCAAGCCTTCAAAATCGAAAGCATTCATGAACAGGCAACAAACTTTGGTACAAATTTCAATAGGCGTTGCTTTTACCACTTGCTGCTTGGTCAGCAGATCTATTGTGACCGAGCGGCAGCTGCAGGCTCAGCAACATAAATAAACATTGCAGCATTGCGGGCATGCTTCCAGGTTTGGGGTGCACATACGTGCTCCCCCTCACTGACCCGTGCTGTGGCTGGACAAAGTGCAATTTTGTCAGCAGGTCCCGGTCAAAGATTTATGACTGAGACCCGCTGATTGGCTGTGTCCAATCACAGCACAGAGCCCTGTGTGTACAAACACACAGGGCTCTGTACACAGAGCGTCGATCTGGCTGTTTCTTTGCAGAAAGAAAAAAACCAGCAAGATCTGTTAGTAAGAGCAGCACTTATTACACACATTATACTTGTTTAGAACACAGCTAACACCTTGATTGCCCATAGATGTTAGCCCCTTCCCAGCCAGTGTCATTAGTATAGTGAAAGTGTATAGTATTAGCACTGATCACTGTATAAGTGTCATTATTTGATGTTAGTGTACTGTACCTCCCAACGAGGGCCTGTTAGCACCAGATTGTCCGCCACACTGTCACAGTCCCAATATAAGTTGCTGATTACCACCATTACCAGTATTAGCAGCATAGCAGGTGTAAATACCAGTATGTATAGCATAGTTTTTAGACGCTATAACTTTCACACAAACCATTTAACTACTTGCCGACCAGCAGCGATCCCGCGATCGCTCCTCAGAGAGCCAGAACAGGGATCTGTCTATGTAAACAGGCAGATCCCCGTTCTGTCAGGGAAGTAGAAAGTAATCTGCTGTTCCTGGTGATTAGGAACAGCGATCTCTCTGTACTCCCAGTCAGTCCCCTCCCCCCACAGTTAGAAACACCTCCCTAGGGAACACTTAACCTCTTGATCGCCCCCTAGTGGTAACCCTTTACCTGCCAGGGACATTTATACAGTAATCAGTGGCTATTTTTTTTTAAACTCGATTTATTAAAAAAGGTACATGACAATGCCAGTTATCAAATGTGCTCAACATGAGCGTACAAAACAGTACTGTACATCTTATGGTGCAAAAATTTCTATGTTTTTACAAGTACATTGCATTTCTCAGCATATTGATCCCGATGCACATGTTATAGAAAACACCAAAGAAACACAAAAGTATTAATAGCTATTTCTCAAAACTTTTAGTGATATTGGTACATGCTACTTACAGTAAGGGCAGAAGAACACCAAGCATCCCACACTTTATTATACTTTGTTGGACAACACCTGTGTTCAAAAATTCGTTTTTTATAGGGTAATACCTGATTTACTAACAAAAGCCATTTATGTATGGATGAAGGTGTGGGCTGGATACAGTACATTTAACGCAGTACAGTTCAGTGCATTACTGCAAGTTTAACACTGTATATTTCAGTGTGTTATCTTCTGTTTAACGCAGTACAGTTTAATGCATTACTGCAAGTTTAATGCTGTTTATTTCAGTGCGTTACATGCCGTTTAACGCAGTACATTTCTGTGCGTTAGTGCTCGCTTATCGCAGTATATTTCAGTTCGTTATCTTCCGTTTAACGCTGTAAAGTTCAGTGCGTTACTGCAAGTTTAAACGCCATATATTGCAGTGCATTAAGTGCCGTTTAACGCAGTACATTTCTGTGCGTTACTGCACGCTTAACGGAGTATATTTCAGTGAGTTACCGCAAGTTTAACTCTGTACAGTCCAGTGCGTTACTGTAAGTTCGACAACGTATATTTTAGTGCTACAGCTTTACGGGCCATAAATAATGTCTCCAGTAGGGATGAGCTTCGAGTTCGAGTCAAACTCATGTTCGACTCGAACATCGGCTGTTCGCAAGTTCGCCGAACATCGAACAATTTGAGGTGTTCGTGGCAAATTCGAATGCCGCGGAACACCCTTTAAAAGTCTATGGGAGAAATTAAAAGTGCTAATTTTAAAGGCTTATATGCAAGTTATTGTCATAAAAAGTGTTTGGGGACCTGGGTCCTGCCCCAGGGGACATGGATCAATGCAAAAAAAAGTTTTTAAAACGGCCGTTTTTTCGGGAGTAGTGATTTTAATAATGCTTAAAGGGAAACAATAAAAGTGTAATATCTCTTTAAATTTCGCAGCTGGGGGGTGTCTATAGTATGCCTGTAAAGGGGCGCATGTTTCCCGTGTTTAGAACAGTCTGACAGCAAAATGAAATTTCAAAGGAAAAAAGTCATTTAAAACTACTCGCGGCTATTAATTACATTGCCGGTCCGACAATACACATAGAAGTTCATTGATAAAAAAACGGCATGGGAATTCCCCACAGGGGAACCCCGAACCAAAATTAAAAAAAAAAAAAAAAAGACGTGGGGGTCCCCCTAAATTCCATACCAGGCCCTTCAGGTCTGGTAAGGATATTAAGGGGAACCCGGTGCCAAAATGTAAAAAAAAAAAAAACGGCGTGGGGTCCCCCCAAAAATCCATACCAGACCCTTATCCGAGCATGCAACCTGGCAAGCCGCAGGAAAAGAGGGGGGGACGAGAGAGCCCCCTCCTGAACCGTACCAGGCCACATGCCCTCAACATTGGGAGGGTGCTTTGGGGTAGCCCCCCAAAACACCTTGTCCCCATGTTGATGAGGACAAGGGCCTCATCCCCACAACCCTGGCCGGTGGTTGTGGGGATCTGCGGGCAGGGGGCTTATCAGAATCTGGAAGCCCCCTTTAACAAGGGGACCCCCAGATCCCGGCCCTCCCCCCTGTGTGAAATGGTAAGGGGGTACAAAAGTTCTCCCTACCATTTCACTAAAAAAGCGTCAAAAATGTTAAAAATGACAAGAGACAGTTTTTGACAATTCCTTTATTTAAAAGCTTCTTCTTTCTTCTTTCTTCTATCTTCCTTCATCTTCTTCTTCTGGTTCTTCTGGTTCTTCCTCCGGTGTTCTCAAACAGCATCTCCTCCACAGCGTCTTCTATCTTCTTCTCCTCGGGCCGCTCCGCACCCATGGCATGGTTGGAGGCTCCCGCTCTTCTCTTCATCTCTTCAAGAAGTCATACTTTTACCATACTGCCAATTAGCTAATTTTTACGGTGATATTTATTTATTAGTATGTGGCTATTGATGACTATGTTCTCACGTTTTTAACTTATTTGTCTTATTATTATCTTACATTTTTTTGGTTACTGTCACTTATCACTTAAGCTGATTTTACACTCTGTTGATGCATAATTTGATCAAAGCCATTTATATACATACCCTATGCTTTAGTTTGTACACCTAGGATTAGTGCAGCACCACCCATCTATACCTATGTGAGAGGTCTCATTTCCTTCCAATGCCATTATTCCCTACAATAGAGTAAAAAAAGAAAACATCAAATCAGTCATACAGAAGAGTCATACACTAGAGTTACAGACAGTTACATAGGAATGTTATATGTTCTACACAAGTTCAATATACTACTGGCCCGTATTCCAGTGGTTCCAAACCTGGGGTACATGTACCCTATGCAGAGGTACTACAGGGGGTATTTGACAGAAAGTGGAGGGGAAAAATTATCAACGAGTAGACTTACTGAAATGTTACAGTAAAACCCACAGTATTAGATAGATTTACATGGGAGGCACTACTGTAATTGCAGCTCTTTGACCCTTTTTCTTACTGTATTATATGTTATATTCTTCAAAATAAGAAAATAAGGATTATAATGATAATTGCATCATACAGTAAGCTGCAGTTTTTAGCCAAAATGTTTATAAATCAGATACGTAAATCAAATACTTTCATACCTGGATTACCTGGATTCAGAAATCAGGTAAAGTGGGTACTGAAACCAATACATTTTGGGAACCACTGCTTACGGTAATTGTAAAATGGTTATCTTGATGGACAACCAGTGACTGACTTACATGTACATACTGGTACCGCAGCTCTTTCACTCTGTCAGAGTTCCTCTCAGATGGTACCCTGTAAATTTGCTTCATTGTCATCTGATGCTTCTTCAATATGCGGGCTATTGTGGAGATGCTTATAGAGTGACATTTTGGAATATGGCTTTGTCTTGTAGGATTGCAGTGCCGATCTGTCTCAATGTGATGGCATTATTTGCAAACACCATGTTACAGATCTCTTGTTCTTGTTGTTCATGGAGAAGTTTTCCTCGGCCACCCGTGCCAGGTTGTCATCCAATCCTAGACATAGAATTCAAAGGACAACACTCCATTTGTAATTTATACCTTATGTATTCCGTACAGAATGGGTTACCAATGTAATCGTATTGTTGTTTTACTTACAGTAACTTTACCACAATTCCAATGCATCACTGCACAGTGACTGGAATACTACTGTAAACTGTATCATCAATATTGTAGAAAATAAACTATTCCATACTATTCCTTATTGTATTGTCTGCAATATTTTTCTTGTCATTGTTAATATCATACGTAACAGCCCACTGAGGTAAGATACTGTAATACTGTAGGCCTATCAAACACACACACACTAAAAGAATACGTAAATGAGTAAATAAACATATTTGTTGCTCTATGCACAGTGTCCTGTCCTATACATTATACAATTCCATCATTGACTGACTACATACCTGTTTTCCCTGCGAAAGATTTGTATGATAGAGGAGACTGTAGAGCGAGGTACACTAGGCTGCACTCGGCGACCTTCCTCCGCCATTGTGAGGCCATGGTTGATGACATGATCTATAATTGTGGCCCGAATTTCAATCAAGGACAGTATGGTGTCTTCGTGCTCCTCTGCCTCTTCCCCCTATTCCAACACCACTCACCCTTACTCCTCCTCCTCTTCTTCTTCCTCTTCCTCGAGCAGGCAGTTGCCCTTGTTCATTTACTTGGCCAGGTGCCTCCATGTTCAGAAATTGTACTGGTCCTGCATGGTCAAGCTCTATATATACATGTTTGGCAGCATTCACAATCATGGACAGCACCTGTCAGGTAACTAAACATACAGTTTGATTGGTCATCTGAGACCAACTCTGACTCCTCCTTTGTTAGTCAAGTTCTAGTTGCACCTGACTGTCAATTGCTGTAATCATTTTATCAAATGTTCCAAGAGATTCATATATGGTATTCATGGTATTATGTTCCTGAATAATTTTGACAATTGAACAGACTATTGTGCATGTGATGACTTAAACAATGAAAGGACGCTGACACGTTTTGGAGAGAACAACCATTAGAGCCCTTTCACACTGGGGCGGTTTGCAGGCGCTATTGCGCTAATAATAGCGCCTGCAAACCGACCCGAAAGTGCCGCTGCTTTCATTCCAGTGTGAAAGCCCCGAGGGCTTTCACACTGGAGCGATGCGCTGGCAGGACGGTAAAAAAAGTCCTGCCAACAGCATCTTCGGAGCGGTGAAGGAGCGGAGTGTATACCGCTCCTTCACCGCTCCCGCCCATTGAAATCAATGGGACGGCACGGCTTTACCGCTGGCAAAGCGCCTCTGCAGAGGCGCTTTGCGGTGGTATTTAACCCTTTCTCGGCCGCTAGCGGAGGGTAAAACCGCCCCGCTAGCAGCCGCATACCGACGGTAAAACGCCGCTAATAATAGCTGCGTTTTACCGCCGACGCCGCCCCCGCCCCAGTGTGAAAGCACTCTAAGACTGAGAATTGACAATCAGTTTAGATCAACAAGATCTATTCACTTGGAAATTGTGCTAAATGTAGGCTACTTGTACTTAAAACGGTTGTATATACCCGCTGTTTTATTTATTTTTTTCTACACCTGCAAGGGAAAAGGCATAATGAGCTAGTATGCACCGCATTCTAGCTCATTATGAGATACTTACCTTAGAACGAGGCGCCGGCATCTCACCCGGTCCACGCCGAGGGAGCTGACATTTCCCCTCGGCGTGTCTTCCCGGGTATCATGGCTCCGGCGCTGTGAGTGGCCGGAGCCGCGATGTCGTCACTCCCGCGCACGCACGCAGGAGACTTCTGTCCGGCAAGCTCCGGAGCTTGCCGGGCTGTCTGCCGAGAATCCCCTGTGGGCATGCGCCGCTGCAGTCAGCGGCTCATTGCGAGGGGAATATCTCCTAAATCGTACAGGTTTAGGAGATATTTTTTTTACCTACAGGTAAGCCTTATTATAGGCTTACCTGTAGGTAAAAGTAAAAAAAAAAAAAAAAGGTATACAACCGCTTTAATCATTTGAAAGATGTACTGAGACATTTGCAATTTGATGAAATGAATGAGAAATTCATTTCAGTTGTGAACAATTGCCAAGTGGTTTGGGGATCTGTCCATGTTGTTTCGAGAATGTCATTTCTGTTTCAAGAAATTAGCCAAAACAATGGAGAAAAACTGTAATATGTCTTGGCCATTGCTCCTCGTCGAGGACCCCCAGCAGACACACCAGTGGGGTACATGGAACAGGAATTAAAAAGACCACAGACAATATCTCCGTCACCTGTTGCCAGTATCTCACTATAGCTGGACAGAGCCACATAACATGTGCGAAATCCGCACGCGGGCAGGTGCACCTAGTGCAGGCAGAGGTAGGTATATAGTGCATTGCGTGCAGTCTGACCTGTATCAAGTATGTTTGATGTAGCATATAAAGGTGGATTAATTTATTGTTGACTGCCGGAGATACAGATAAATGGGCACTGGGAACTTTAGGGAACGAATTATATGCACCTTCATTTGCACTTTAATTGGATAGAGATTTTGATTGTATGGTGTATGGGTGATTATTCTTCTCTCTGCGCTTTATTTGCACAGTCTTGCACTAAATCACACTTTATTATTCAAATTCCATATTTGCACTTTAGTGAGACTGCATATTGAGAGTGGATATTGATATTGGATTGGTCCATTTAGCATGTTTTGATGTTTATAAATGAAGTGAAATTAGATCATTTATTATTTTCTTTTTCTTTTTTTTTTTTATTTAGCGCCACACTTTTTTTTGTTTGTATTTGGTAGAATAAATTTACGCTTTGGCTGCTTTACCTGGTGAGCATAACATTGCCTATGCGTAGAATTCTTTGATTTTATAACCATGAATAATGGGCCTAAAACGATTGCTCTTGTTCATGTGCACAGTGATATGTAACATGCGTAGTGCAGTCAGCTTTTTCAGATGTAGACCCCCCTCCCTTCCACACATGTGTTTACTTTCCTCATAAATGTGGGGGGTAGCTCTCAATTTTTTTTTTTGTTCAATAAGTTTTTATTGAAAATTATTTAAACAATGTACAGTATTGGTATACAAATACAGTGGTAAGGTACATGGACCCCCATAGACAAATAAACCACTATCAAGAAAGTGTTGTCTGATTTATAACATAACCCACAACAGAGGGCCGATCATTACTTCTAACTTCTGCGTAGTCTTCAAATTAGGGATATCATCCTTCCTAATATTTAGAGCTAGGTATCCATGGTACCTATTCCAACTTAACATATTTCTCTTACCACCAACTGCACTCAAAATTTAGTTGACAGTAAAACGGAAAATGGAGAAAAGAGAGAGTAGAAAAAAAAAAGAAGAGTATAGGGGTGGAGAGAGGAAAGGGAAGACAAAAAGGGGGAAAGTTTCCAGTCTTAGCAGAATTCCTTCAGACAATGCAGGTAAATTCAACTACATACTCTATTGAGACATTATTTCTGCATACTCTACTGAGAACTTAAATGCGAACCAACAGGACCATATCTTAGCACGCTCACATTACGCAATAAATCTGATCTGGCTACTGCTTTCCATGTGATAAATATGATCAACCTCATTTAGCCATTGACGCATCGTGGGGATAATTTGTAGTTTCCAATATTTTGGTATAAGCATTTTGGCCGCGTTTAAAAGATGGGGTGTAATAGATTTTTTATATGCTCCTGTTGGTTCATTTGTGCAATGAAATAGTATTACCCATGGGTCATTGACAACTTCACACCCCTGTATTTTTTTTATCCAGAATAAAATGTTGGACCAATATGGTTTGATTAGGGGACATCCCCACCAGATATGGGCATGAGTCCCTTTTTCCCCACAACCTCTCCAACAGAGATCTGATTTGGCTGGGAACATTCCGTGGAGCACTACCGGAGAGTAGTGCTATCTTGTCAAGAGTTTATAATTTGCTTCCGCTGCTCTTGAAGATATTGAGGAAGTATATGAAAGCTGTAGGATAGTGGTGCGTTGAATGTCTGTTATTGGGCTGTGGAGATCTTGTTCCCATTTGTGGAGAAATGGCAGTTGTGTCGACGGAGATAGGGACAGTATAGCTTTATAAAAGAGTGAGATAGCTTTTTCTGGTGATTGTTCCCCTGCTAATAAACACTCAATTGGGTTCAACTCTGTTTCAGATCGTAAAGGCAGCGGGAGGGATTTGACAAATAGTGAAAGTTGATGATACTTCCAGTAGTCCATGAATGAAATTGGAGTTGTTGGTATCAGACTGTCAATGGGGAGGATTCCTGTATCTGTGGTTACTTGGTGTAATAAAAGCGGAGATTCCGATATCCAGTTGCTAAACCTTGAATCCATATTTCCGGGGGGGAAATAATCGTGACCAGAGAGTGGCATTAATGGAGAGTTGTAACACCATTTTTGTGATTTGCACATCGAGTCCCAAGCTGCTAGGGTTGATTTCGTGAGTGGGGAGGTTGTATATGCAAGCTTACGAAATTTGTTTGGTATCCAGATTAAAGAAAACGGCATCGTACCACATAATTCCATTTCTAATTGTACCCAAATTTTTGAGTTCCTATGGTATTTCCAATCTAATATCCGGTTTAATAGAATTGCGAGATAGTAACTCTTAAAGTCCGGGATCGCCAAACCTCCCTCACGCTTATGTTTATTGAGAAATTTATAAGCGAGTCTGGGACGTCTGCGATTCCAAACATACTTACAGACCATAGATTGTACTAGTTTAAAAAACCCAGGTGGAATCTTATACGGTAACATCTGAAACATGAAGAGCAATCTGGGCAACACATTCATCTTCACTATGCTAATTCGACCTAACCATGTATGAGCTAATTGGGTCCACCTCTGTAAGTCTGATTTAATAGAATTCAATAGGGGTATATAATTTCTACGGAATAGCGAGGAGGGATTAGCTGTCAATTGTATTCCTAAATATTTTAGTGAGTGGGGCTGCCAACTAAAAGGGAATGATTGTTTCAGTGTTGTAGTCGTATTATGAGGGATCGACACATTTAAGATCTCTGATTTGGATGTGTTAATTTTAAAGTTAGCAAGGGTTCCAAATTTGTGAAAAGCTTCCATAAGATTTGGGAGAGTAATAAGGGGCTGTTGAACGTAAAATAAAATATCGTCTGCATATGCTGCATATTTATGCTCCGTTGATCCTATGTTGATACCAGGAATATTGGGGTCATTACGAATCGTAGCTAAAAACGGTTCTAGGGAAAGTGCGAATAGTATCGGTGAGAGGGGACAGCCCTGACGGGTGCCATTGTGTAGGAGAAAGGATTCACTCAATGTACCATTGATTCGTAGTTGCGCAGAGGGGGATTGGTATAACGCCGAAATTCTGGCCAGCATGTGTGGTCCCAATCCCAGGTGCGATAATGTAGACATCAGGAACTCCCAGTCCACCCTATCAAACGCTTTTTCAGCATCAGTTGACAAGAGGAGGGTGGGCTGGGAGCACCGTCGCACATATGAAATCAGGGAAAGTGTTCTAAGGGAGTTATCCCTAGCCTCCCTCCCGGGGATAAATCCCGTTTGATCCCTCGATACCCATTGAGGGAGTAGGGGCAACAGACGAAGTGCAATTGCTTTTGCATATATTTTAGCATCTAAGTTCAGCAGGGAAATTGGCCTGTAACTGCCACAAAGGCTCGGGTCTTTCCCTGGTTTGGGGAGAACTGTGATGTGGGCATGGAGAGTCTCCGGACGGAGTGCCCCCCCTGAGGAAATCGAGTCAGCATATGTCGTCAGATGTGGGAGCAAAGTCCCTGAAAATGCACAGTAGTATGCTACCGTGAAGCCATCTGGGCCCGGGGCTTTACCATTAGCCATAGATTTCAATGCTTTCCCAAGTTCCGCAGAGGAAAACCCCTCCTCCAAAGCCTCGAGTGCCTGAGTAGGAAGACTAGGTAATTTGGCCTGCGTGAGATATTGTTTGATAAGTGTGTCTCTAGATGTACCTTCAGTTATGCCTTTACCAACATTATAAAGTTTTTGATAAAAGGAGCAAAATTCTTTCGCAATATCGCTCGTTTTGTGTAGCAAAACATGTGCTGACGTTTTTATTTTAGATATATAGGAGGCTGATTTTTTTTGTTGAATCGAGCGGGCTAGTAAGCGACTAGGTTTGTTACCCCATTCGTAGAAATGCTGTGATATTATACGCATTCTGGCTGTATTTTCTGTGTGAAATAGCGCTTTTAGTTCCTCTCTTTTCTGGGTGAGGGAGTGTAAGATTTGTGGGGAATTAGAAAGTTTATGGTGTTTCTCGAGGGAACTTATGTCTTTAATAAGTTGAGATTGCGCATGTGTCCTTTCTTTTTTTTTTTCTGGAGCCTAATTCAATTAATTTTCCCCTAATGTAGGCCTTATGGGCCTCCCAAAGAACTCCCGGGGAGATCTCTGGGGATGTGTTCTCTCGGAAATATTCAGATATGCCTCTCTCCACCTCTGCTCTATCCACTTCTTCAGAGATGAGTGAATCATTCAATCTCCAATTTGTGGTTTTATTTGGTAGGGACCTAATCTGTAGTTGAATATTAATTGGTGCATGGTCAGAGATCGTTGTAGTTTCAATACGAGAATTAGTGACTGACTCTAGATGATGATGGTTTATAAGAAAATAGTCTATTCTTGAATGAGAGTTGTGTATGTGCGAGTAGTGCGTATAATCTTTTTCTTGCGGGTGCATTATCCTCCACACATCTATAAGTTGTGATTCGTGTAGTTGTTTTCGTAAAAATGTAAGGCGTTTATGAGAAATACAAGATCTACCTTGGGAGGTATCTAGAAATGGTTTCAAGGGAGCATTAAAATCTCCGGCTAGTATAATGCATCAGTGTGAAAAATCTCTTAGTTTCGTTAGAGTGGAAGCCAAGAAGCTGGCTTGTCCCTGATTTGGGGCATAAACTGTGGCTAAAGTACATGGCAAGTTACCCAGACTGCCCCTCAAGAACAGATATCTGCCTAGTGGATCTGCAAGAGTATCTTCAAGAGTAAAAGAGGATCCCATCCGGAACCCAATGGCCACTCCTTTTGCTTTCGTGACATCAGAGAGGCTATAATGCCATGTTGGATAATGGTGGGCGTATAGCTTCACCGAGGTTGTGTGCGTGAGATGGGTTTCCTGGAGAAATATAATGTCTCCATGTAAGCGATCCAGTTCTCTATATAATGAGTGCCTTTTGCCAGGGGCATGTAGCCCGCGTACATTAAGGGAGATTAATTTAATCGTGGCCATTGGATTCTTGTAGGACCCTTCATTTCTATATTTATTCTGCCAGACTGGTAAAGAAGAGAGGGATAACAGCAGGAAGGGGAGAGAAAAAGGAAAAGGAAACCAAGAAGAAAAGTACAAGAGGAACATCTATGTACACATTTCTTTTGTGCACGCAAAGCCTTGCGGTACAACAGACGGAAAGACGAGAAGCCCGGCAACCCAGAGCATCCACCCCTTAGAGGAGGAGACGCCGTGGAGCACCGGGATCCCCGCCCTCCCGCAATGGGAGGCGAAGCCAACGTAGGACCCAGACCCCGCATGTCAAAAATCGACAAACGTCATCTGCGTGGTCCGGCGCCGACACATGAAATAGCAAATAAATTTAACAATGTGAACCATAACTTTGCTGTAAACTGGAACTAAACCCCAATCTGGGTGAGATTGAGCAGTTTGCCTGATATCTCTTTCATATGTAACCAGCCTATGAAAGGTGAAAATCAAACATAACAATCCTCGGATAAGCCCAGAATAAAAAAAAAAAAAAAAAAAGGGAAAAAAAAAACCCCAAAAAAGAAAAAAAAGGTAGAAACACAATTATTGGGTATCCGGTTATTGGAACTCAAGCAAGTTTGTCAACTATACCGGTCTGTAGGCTGAGTGTTGAATCTCATAAAAGCGTGTTCAGCCCAGTGGAGGCGAGGCACCCGATGAGGTAGATCGTCTGTTTCTGGAGACCTTCTGCCACTTCACTTCCGAAGATGCAGGTAATGCGGGAATGACATCTTGCCATCCGGGGAGTTCTGGAGGTTCTATGTTGAGATCCATGCAAAATGCATCCAAATCTTCAGGGAATCGGAGGATAGCAGTTTTACCATCCCTGTGAGCTATAAGCGTGGCCGGAAATCCCCAACGGTAGTTAATTGAAGCTACCCTCAATTTTTCTGTGAGGGGTTTGAGTGCTCTACGTCTTTCCAATGTTTCTCTGGCGAGATCCGGGAAAAAGGACAGGGTAACACCATCGAATTCCAGTGTAGCTGCTTCTCTTGCTTTGCGCATTATGAGTTCCTTTTCCTCATAATAGTGCACTCTGCAGATGATATCTCTAGGGGTATCAGAAGCCAGATTACGAGGCCGGAGTGCTCTGTGACCCTGTCTAGCTTCAAGGGGTGATCTGCAGGGTTTCCCAGGAGGCTGTTAAAGATACCTCTAACTGAGGCTGTTAAGTCATCATCTCTTGTTGCCTCCGGCAACCCCCTGATGCGGATATTGTTTCTCCTGTTCCGATTCTCTTGATCCTCGATCTTGTATAAAGCCATTCTGTGTGCCAGGTTAAGATTGCGGGTGGATGTTTGTAAGTCCCTAATGGCTGCTGCGTGTCTATCGAGGCGCTGTTCAGTCTCCTCTACACGCTTCAAAACTTGAGCTAGGTCGGCTCTCACCCCTGATAGCTCTTTTTTAATCACCCTCTCCAGTCCGTGCAGCATAGATGCTAGGTCAGACTTCGTGGGGAGACCGCTCATTAATTCCGCTACTCCCGTGTGTCTGATCGGGCTTCCCTCCTCATCAGAGCCTCCTGAGGATACTGGAGAGCGGCGCTTGGATTCCGGCCTGTGGCGGGAGGCGGAGCTTACCCCCAATCCATGTGGCGAGCGGCCTAGGCCATCTGCTTCCGCGGGATCCTCTGATTCCGTAGCGAGGAATCATTTAATTGTGTTTTTGGGGGTCCCCTTTTTGGGCTGAGCTTTGCCCGTTCTCCTCCCCATACTTGCCATCCGTTTGTGAGTGTTCGATAATGCTGTTAAAGGCTGATATAAAGGGTGTCGGCACCGGAGCTCACATGAGAAGCGTCCTCACCGTCTCATGTCCAAGCCACGCCCCCCTCTCAATTTTTTTTAAATTAAACTTTATATTTTATTACATGAGCAACCAAAAGTCCGCTATGTGATATGATTTGTTGTGACAGGTTCTCTCTACACTTATCAGCATTCCACTTGTTAGCATATGAACACTGTAGCTAAACAAATTGCTGCCCTTCCCTCTCCCAGTCTCAGCTCTGCTGTACAGGGCCTGCAAGAAGTTGATACTAAGTCAAATTCTGATACTTGTATGTCAAAAATGACATTTAATGTTGTATTCATGAATAAAAAGCTACATTCATTTGTTCTTTTTTTTTTAATTTTTATGTTTTGCTAAATTATGTGTGCTAATCACTTTTCCTGACATATACTTGGGCACTAAAAGGGGCAATATTTTAAGGGGTGTATTTATAAAAAATTTACATAGCAATTTGCCCAGTGAAAGTGCATGTAAATTTGTTCTGTGCGAATTGGGCGCAAAAGAAAGTTATTTCCTGTGCTGTTCAAATACTTTTCATTAATTTTAATGGACAATTCTGCATTTGGCCACTAGATGGTGATAAATATCAAATGAAAACTTCTATAAGGCATAGCGCCATCTAGCGTGGTATTTTCCATTTTAAATCAATGAAAAACATTTGAAATAGCACAGGAAATAGCTAATAACTATTCATTTTTTTGCTCCATTTGCACAGAATGAATGTACATACACTTTCGCTGGGCAAATTGCTATGCATTTTTAATTACCTCTACAGGTCATCAGTTAATAACAGTGAATAATGGAGCTGTGCTGGAACCTATATAGAGCGTTGTTCGACCATTTCATTTCAATGGTCAACCATTTTTGGTAAGTGGCTGGTGTTTGGTTGCCCGTCTTATACAGCGACGCACTGCTTTTTGATACTTTATGGCAGGGATATGCAATTAGCGGACCTCCAGCTGTTGTAAAACTACAAGTCCCATCATGCCTCTGCCTTTGGATGTCATGCTTGTGGCTGTCAGAGTCTTGCTATGCCTCATGGGACTTGTAGTTCTGCAACAGCTGGAGGGCCGCTAATTGCATATCCCTGCTTTATGGACATTTCTTGATGTTATGAATTTCTTCCCATATGAACTTTTGGAGATACGTTTTATGCACCTTAATTTGCACTTTGATGTTTGCACTATATACTGCACTGCAGTTCAATAGAGATTTTGATTTTATGGTGTATGGGCGATCATACTTCTCAGGGCTTAATTTGCATAGTTTTGCACTACATCACACTTTATTTCTCATATCCTATATTTGCACTTTAGTGAGAATTGATTGCATATTTGAGTGTGTGCTAATCACATTTCCTGACATATAATTGGGCACTAACGGGGGGGGCATTCATTTAAGGGGGTGTATTCATATAAAAATTTGCATAGCAATTGGACCAGTGAAAGTGAATGTAAATTTTGTTCTGTTCAAATATTTTTTCATCGATTTTTTTTTAAATGGACAATTCTGCATTTGGCCACTAGATGGTGCTAAATATCATATGAAAACTCCTACAAGATATAGCGCCATCTAGTGTGCACATGTGGTATTTTCCATTTTAAATCAATGAAAAACATTCAAAATAGCACAGGAAATAGCTAATAACATTCATTTTTCATTATTTGCACAGAATGAATGTACATGCGCTTTCACTGGGCAAATTGCTAAGCATTTTATAAATAAATACTACCCTTAAGTGTATACAAACTACAATCATTAAAATATAAACTAGTCAGCAAGTAAAAATATCAAAGTCACATCAGACATGACATTTAGCCATATGTACATCTCACAGTATGCACTTACTGAAAATAAATTATAGCTTCCCTTTAAACCTGCAGCACTGGAACACAGAAATCATTGAGAAGACAGCTGATTCCTCCATTGAACTAGGTGATAAGATGACAACTGATCCTGTACAATAGATGCTTCTGTGTGAACGGCGCCAACTTTTCTGGGTTACCACCCCCTGGAGTGTAAATCAAGTCTGACAGCTGCCCCCCCAGTCATAGGACGGTCTGATTAATATCACACCTTCCCAGCACCCCCTCCACGCTCCAACATGGATATAGAAGCATAGGAGGGCTAAATTTGTGCCTCCAAATTCTTAAGTATCAAGTTTGGATCAGCTCTTGGCACTACCCTCTTTCCTGCAGTGACCAGCTCGGGGACAAGTCCTATGGTCTGTATGTCTGCCTCTGGAAATTCATTTTAATCTGAAGCATAGAACATAGAGGGGATAAGTGGGTCCAAGTCTGCCTCCTGTAGCTGTACATTTGTGCCAGATGAAGTCTTTTGCTTTATAAGTGGTTGATCTAGTCTGTGCTTAAAGGGGTTTACCTTCTGTGCCCACCGCTGACAACTGTCTGCGATTTCCCAGAGCAAACTCAGGTGAAGTTCTTTTAATGACAGCTAAAAGCTCAATAGAATTCCTCATTTCTTGCATGTGAAATTACATTTTTAAATTTGTTACATATTTAGTCATGTTGAAAAAAAAATGCTTGCCCATCCAATTTTCTTTTTTTATTATGTGGGGTTTTTATAATATATTAAAAACGGCAAACAAATGCATTATATGTATGCCAGGTAAGGAAATGATGGGGAATGTAGTAGCCATGGTTCTTTTCTGTGATTGGCTATGAAAGGGTTACTGCTGGTTCTCACCCCTGTAATTTATTTAAAGCTGAATTGTGGCCGGACATAAAAAGATACAAATAATACAGCAAAAAAGATATGGGAGGGCGCAACCACCTTGTGCATTACCATAGATAATTTTAAATTTTTCCACATCGACAAATGGATACTTACATGCAACACAGATCTGCTCCAGCTGGAACTCAACACACTTTGTCCTAGGAACAAATGGTTGGACAGCTGAGGCGTTTCGGGGGTCATGTCCCTTCCTCAGAGCTCTGGAATGTTTACCCCCCTTCATGACCAGGCAATTTTTTTGCGATATGGCAATTAGTTACTTTAACTGACAATTGTGTGGTTGTGCGACGCTGTACCCAAATAAAATGTATGTCCTTTTTTTTCCAACAAATAGAGCTTTCTTGTGGTGGTATTTGATCACCTCTGTATTGTTTATTTTCTTCATCAATTTAGGTCAATATATATTCTGCTACATATTTTTGGTAAAAAAATCCCAATAAGCGTATATTGATTGATTTGCGTTATAGTAAATGTTAGGCTGCTTTCACACTGGGGCTGTGGGGGCGTCGGCGATAAAACAGCACTATTTTTAGCGCTGCTTTACCGTCGTTTTTGCGGCGGTATTCGGCCGCTAGCGGTGTGGTTTTAACCCTCGCTGGTGGCCGAAAAAGGGTTAAAACCGCTCGCATAGCGCGGCTATAGCCGCGGTATTGCCGCGCTGCCCCATTGATTTCAATGGGCAGGAGCGGTTTAGGAGCGGTGAATACACCGCTCCTTCCCCGCTCCAAAGATATGGCTTGCAGGAGTTTTTTTCTTCTCCTGCCAGCGCACCGCTTTAGTGTGAAAGCCCTCGGGCTTTCACACTGAACAAACAGTAGCGGCTGTTTTGGGTCGGTTTGCAGGCGGTATTTTTAGCGCAATAATGCCTGCAAACCACCCCAGTGTGAAAGGGCTCTTATAGTATCTACAACAATGGGATTTATTTTTATTTTTTTATTAGTAATGGTGGAAATCAGCGACTTATAGCAGGACTGCGATATTGCGACAGACAATTTGGACACTAACTGACACTTTTTGGGGACCAGTGACATTATTACAGTGATCAGTGCTAAAAAAATACGCACTGTCACTGTACTAATAACACTGGGAAGGGGTTAACATCAGGAGCGATCAAAGGGTTAACTGTGTGCCTGGCTAGTGATTTTGTGTTTGGTGGGGGAGGTGCTTTTACTAGGGGAAGGAATTGACCCATGTCCCTGCTTTCCAGGAACACAGGATCCATGCCTTCCCTACTGACAGAATGGGAATCTGCCTTGTTTCCATAGGGAGATCACGGTTCTGCCTGTGTACTGAACAATCGGCTGGTGTCAGCGGGCATCAAGTCCACTGTACCCGCCGCTGGGCTTCCGCTGTGTGTGATCACAGCAGGAGCGAGCCCCCGGAGGCGTGCATGCGTGTGCTCTACCTGGAAGAGCCAGAGACTGCTATGGGGCATACCTGAAGAGGATAAATGCAAGCAGTGTAAGGAGCTGAGTATGGCCTTTACAACAGAGCTCAGACTAGGAGCGGAATAAGCAGTGACATCACAATCTGCACCTCGTTCAATCAGAGAACGTTTTGTGTTCATCGAGAAAAATGCAAGGTGTTCTCTGAAAGCTGCCATGCCAAGAGAGGGTCCCCCCCTGTGTTCACTTTGTAGCAGAGCAGCAGCTTGGCACGGGGATCCGGAAGACAGGACAGGGATCATTATAGTAGCAGTGGCTATTACAGTGGTTCGCTATTTTCACAGGGATCAGTCAGGTATGGAATATGCATACTTGTTTGTAACTAAGCAAAAAAAAAAACCCCAAAAATACAATTCAATTTAATGAAGTGACTCTTTAGCATAATCTAGAATTTTAGTTGAGTTTTTAGATTTATTTTGGATTAACTTTGGATTTTCTTTGATTCTTGTATCAGAAAAAAATGTTGGCTTGAATAAATGGTGTGAAAAGTCTGAGGAAACATAAGATGACAGATTGATTCCATCTTAAAAGAAAGCACTTGGTTGGTATGAGGGGCCCAGAGTTTACGTGCTCCTTGGCGGGTCATGTGCAGGCAGTATACATATCAGATGGTATTTCTGCAGGACGGTGACTTCAAGGAAGCAGGTGGTTCAGTTTACGCATTCACTAGTACTCTGTGCGGAGCTCGGTGTCATTACTAGAAAGCTCGAGAGAACGTGGACACTTTATGTGAAAGTTGTCCAGCCATCTGTTTCCTACAACAGCAATTAAAGCCTGCAGAGGAACCCCGTATAGAGGAACACCGTATAGAGGAACCCCGTACAGAGGAACCCCTTATTTCCCCTAATCATTGGACTCCACATACTGTATATGTTTTATGCTGGGAGTTTAGATCATTTAGAATCAGGCTCCATACACTTAAAGTGAAACTTTAGTCCGAAAATGAAGTCCTGCTAGATCACCTCAGGCTGGCCCTTTTGCAGGGATAGATATATCTAAAAATAAAAGTGCCTATACTGTGATATGGGAAAAATCCCCCCAGGGGGGAGAAAAGCAGCAATACAAACAGATTTGATTATATAAAAATATTTTATTTAGAAACGTATGAAGGTCAATGGCATGTTGCCGTTAGAAAGATATAGACTCTGGTTAGGGGATAACAAAAACATTCCACATTGCAGAAATGCAAACACAAAAACAAAATTACAGCATCACATATCATGTCATGGTCTGTAGTGATGATGCCCCGATGCGTTTCGACCATTATGGTCTTCTTCAGGGGGTTGGTTTGCTGTTTAAGAGAGATATTTTTTATCTCAAAAAATGTCAAATATCAGAAAGGATATTACGACGTACATTCAATTACATATATGCAAGGTATAATTACCACTGAAAGGTGAAAAGAGATCTCCTGACCAGAATTTTAAAGTAGTTGGATGATCCCTGTGGGTCTATAGTCCTCCGCATCTCGAGGGTGGAATAGGCCCGACCCGATACAGCCTACAAGCAGTCAAACTAGGGACGCCCCAGGAGGAAAAGGGAGGCCACCACCTGCAGCAAATTCCCAATTATATAATTGTGTAAAGAAGGGGTTATACAGGGTCCTAACATATTACAAGATATCGAAATGAATTCCTAATGTTTATTATTAATGTAAATGTCTCCTTTATGAAGATGAGACCCATGTCTTTCCCATGCCAAGTACCTATACTGTATAAAATTCAGAAATACACTGTCTCACCCTGCTCTGCACATGCTCAGTTGCTTTCTACTTTTAGGTGTGAATTTGTCGAGGCCAAAAGCCTAAAGATTTAATGCTGCTCAGGACTCTGAGCTTCAACAAAATGGCAGACTCCATCAAGAGGTTGCCATATTGTTGTTGGAGGCAAGTTACAGCACCCACTAATCTTAAAGTGATACTAAAGTCTTGGTTTTTTTTTTTAGTTAAAAATAATTTAGTTAAAAATAACAAACATGTTATACTTACCTGCTCAGTGTAGTGGTTTTGCACAGAGCAGCCCCAATCCTCCTCTTCTCAGGTCCCATTTCGGTGCTACTGGCCACTCCATCCTGTTGTGTGCCCCCACAGCAAGAAGCTTGCTATGGGGGCACTCGAGCTGAGCCACATTCAGACACGGAGCCGCGGTAGGGTTGCCACCTGCCCGGGATTCACCTGGACAGTCTGGGCTTTGAATCAAGTGTCCGGGTTTCAGTCCACCTCAAACCCGGACACATTGTTCAGACAGGAATGCAGCTCGGAATAGGGCTTGCTAGGAGGGTGAGGGGGTACTATGTGCACCAAATTGCTATTCTCTTTGGGGTGCCCAAAGGTGTCTCAGGTCGGTTACAATCCTATAGTGGAGGGCTCTCTAAACTGCAGATTGAGGGTCCGATGTGGCCCTTTGCTAGCCTTTATCCGGCCCTTATGACACTATTGCTCCCAATGATATGAGGCACTATTCCCCCCCACTGAAACCAACAATGGGGCACTACTTCTTCCACTAATACAAATGATGGGGCACTATTCCTCCTCCTACTGACCACCAACACCGAGGCCATGTTTTTTTCACTGATGCTCGGCCCCGGAGCATTTTCTACCCTCAATGGCCAGAATCCGGCCCCCCTAAAGTCTGAAGGACAGTAAACTGGCCCTTTGCTTAAAGTTTGGAGACCCCTGCTATAGTGTATACTAAACCAAAAAAGATTTACTGTGCGCCACTAAAGTGTTCGGATTTGGCTTGAAGAAAAAGTGTCAACCCCAAGCCACGGCCTGTCCCTGCCCCCTTTCTCTCATTGGCTGACTGACTTTGACAGCAGTGGGAGCCAAGGGTGCCGCACTGCTGTCTCAGCCAATGAGCAGGGGAGTCCTGGGCATCGCTGGATTTAGATGGACCTTAGGTAAGTATTGGGGGTTGAGGGGGGCTGATGCACACAGAAGGCTTTTTATCTTAATGCATAGAATGCATTTGAACATAGCGTAAAATACGATGTTTTTCAATTTTTACCCACTAATATTGGTAGCATAAATTATTGTGGAACATATGTTCCTTCCTAAAATGTTGTCTACAAGACAGGAAGTGAGGGGAACCCAACAGGGGTTCTAACCCCTTCCTACCTCATCTAAAACTAAGAAAAAGTATTGGCTGGATATACACTTCAAGTGGATCACTATCACACTTGACAGTGGATGGGCTTGGTGATAGGTCGTTTAGAAGTTCTGCATAGTTGGATGAAGGTGGAGGTTGTGCCATAGCCAAAAGTTATATTTCGGGGCTCTTGGTAGATGAGATAGATCCCCTTCCTTCTGAAATTAATTGATCCTTACTCAAGTGACCTATCACTCTGCCAGAACACTTATAGGAGAGAAGCTACTGGATTACAACACTGACTATCTCTTTATTGCCGCCCTCTAATTGCAGTCTCATCGTAAGTTCTCGGCCCCTCGTCATGGCCACCTGGGGTTTCTTCCCCACAAGCGTAGCAAGCGCCACCGTGGTAAAGTGAAGACCTGGCCCAAGGATGACCCGACTAAACCAGTTCACCTGACAGCTTTCCTGGGATACAAGGCCGGAATGACCCATACTCTGCGTGAGGTCCACAGGACGGGACTGAGTGAGTGAAAGTAAAAAACAAAAAAAATCCAAATGTGTAATGCCCTGTACACACGATCGGACATTGATCGGACATTCCGACAACAAAATCCATGGATTTTTTCTGACGGATGTTGGCTCAAACTTGTCTTGCATACACACAGTCGCACAAAGTTGTCGGAAAATCCGATCGTTCTGAACGCGGTGACGTAAAACACGTACGTCGGGACTATAAACGGGGCAGTAGCCAATAACTTTCATCTCTTAATTTATTCTGAGCATGCGTGGCACTTTGTGTCGGATTTGTGTACACACGATCGGAATTTCTGACAATGGATTTTGTTGCCGGAAAATTTTATAGCCTGCTCTCAAACTTTGTGTGTCAGAAATTCCAATGGAAAATGTGTGATGGAGCCTATACACCAGTGGTTCTCAACTCCAGTCCTCAGGACCCACCAACAGGCCAGGTTTGCAAGATAGCTGAAATACATCACAGGTGATATCACTTGCTGCTCAGTGATTGCAGTATTCTAGTCTGCAACTCCCCAAGGTAATACTTAAAATCTGGCCTGTTGGTGGGTCCCGAGGACTGGAGTTGAGAACCACTGCTATACACGGTCGGAATTTCCGAAAACAAGGTCCTATCACACATTTTCCATCGGAAAATCCGACCGTGTGTATAAGACATAAGACATCACTTTGCTGGTCATGTGATTCAAAGGCGGTTTTTTTAAAAGCAAAAAGCTGTGGCTGTAAAAGTATGATCCAAACTTTGTATGTTTTTTAAAGGGCACCTCATTTTATTTTGTCTTGGACAAAGTGGGTAGTAGTTGGGGCCTCTATTAGGTCTTTATGACTGTTTTTGTTCCTATTGGGGAGGTTTTCCTTCACTTCCTTCCACAACAAGTATTGACGGGAAATCTTATTACCCATTCCATGTTTGGTGTCACTGAGAGAGAAAGTGGGAGAAAATCTCCCCATTGGTTCACAGAGTAACCCACAAAGTATCCAGATTATTCTTATGCAAGCAAAGTAGCATACTCAACTCTTAGATGGCCCGTACTTCCCACCTTCCCTTTGTTCAGCTTCCTTCGTCACCTCCAGGAGTGTTGGTTGTCTATGTCCCTCCCTGCCAACTGTGGTTCTTTGCTATAACTCCTATGTCACTACTGGACTTAGAAGTGATATAGGAGTCAGAGGAAAAAAACATTGCATATGGATGGCGGAAACAGGTATCCTCCAATCCGAAACATTGAATGGCAAAGACACCAATGAAATAGAGGGAAAGTAGGAGACAAGGGCTTCTGGAAAGGTGAGTCACTTCTCTTGCAGGAAAGATAATCTGGATATAATCTCTAAACCGGCAGAATCGCTTTAGACTTTGGCTCTTAAAAAAAAAAAAAAAAGGAAATTTTATAATATATATATATATATATATATATATATATATATATATATATATATATATATATATATATATATATATATATATATATATATATATATATTACACAGTGGGGACAAAAAGTCAGACCCCCTTAAATTTTTCACTCTGTTATATTGCAGCCATTTGCTAAAATCAAATTCATTTTTTCCTCATTAATGTACACACAGCACCCCATATTGACAGAGAAACACAGAATTGTTGACATTTTTGCAGATTTATTAAAAAAGAAAAACTGAAATATGACATGGTCCTAAGTATTCAGACCCTTTGCTCAGTATTTAGTAGAAGCGCCCTTTTGATCTAATACAGCCATGAGTCTTTTTGGGAAAGATGCAACAAGTTTTTCACACCTGGATTTGGGGATCCTCTGCCATTCCTCTTTGCAGATCCTCTCCAGTTCTGTCAGGTTGGATAGTAAACGTTGGTGGACGGCCATTTTTAGGTCTCTCCAGAGATGCTCAATTGGGTTTAAGTCAGGGCTCTGGCTGGGCCATTCAAGAACAGTCACGAAGTTGTTGTGAAGCCACTCCTTCGTTATTTTAGCTGTGTGCTTAGGGTCATTGTCTTGTTGGAAGGTAAACCTTCGGCCCAGTCTGGGGTCCTGAGCACTCTGGAGAAGGTTTTCGTCCAGGATATCCCTGTACTTGGCCACATTCATCTTTCCCTCAATTGCAACCAGTCGTCCTGTCCCTGCAGCTGAAAAACACCCCCACAGCATGATGCTGCCACCACCATGCTTCACTGTTGGGACTGTATTGGACAGGTGATGAGCAGTGCCTGGTTTTCTCCACACATACCTCTTAGAATTAAGGCCAAAAATTCTATCTTGGTCTCATCAGACCAAAGAATCTTATTCCCCACCATCTTGGAGTCCTTCAGGTGTTTTTTAGCAAACTCCATGCGGGCTTTCATGTGTCTTGCACTGAGGAGAGTCTTCCGTCGGGCCACTCTGCCATAAAGCCCCGCTTGGTGGAGGGCTGCAGTGATGGTTGACTTTCTACAACTTTCTCCCATCTCCCGACTGCATCTCTGGAGCTCAGCCACAGTGATCTTTGGGTTCTTCTTTACCTCTCTGACCAAGGCTCTTCTCCCCCGATAGCTCAGTTTGGCCGGACAGCCAGCTCTAGGAAGGGTTCTGGTCGTCCCAAACGTCTTCCATTTAAGGATTATGGAGGCCACTGTGCTCTTATGAACCTTAAGTGCAGCAGAAATTTTTTTAATAACCTTGGCCAGATCTGTGCCTTGCCACAATTCTTTCTCTGAGCTCTTCAGGCAGTTCCTTTGACCTCATGATTCTCATTTGCTCTGACATGCACTGTGAGCTGTAAGGTCTTATATAGACTTATATAGAGGTGTGTGGCTTTCCTAATCAAGTCCAATCAGTATAATCAAACACAGCTGGACTCAAATGAAGGTGTAGAACCATCTCAAGGATGATCAGAAGAAATGAACAGCACCTGAGTTAAATATATAAGTGTCACAGCAAAGGGTCTGAATACTTAGTACCATGTGATATTTCAGTTTTTCTTTTTTAATAAATCTGCAAAAATTTCAACAATTCTGTGTTTTTCTGTCAATATGGGGTGCTGTGTGTACATTAATGAGGAAAAAAAATGAACTTAAATGATTTTAGCAAATGGCTGCAATATAACAAAGAGTGAAAAATTTAAGGGGGTCTGAACACTTTCCGTCCCCACTGTAATATATATATATATATATATATATATATATATACACTATATTGTAAAAAGTATTGGGACGCCTGCCTTTACACACGCATGAACTTTAATGGCATCCCAGTCTTAGTCTGTAGGGTTCAATATTGAGTTGGCCCTCCCTTTCCAGCTATAACAGCTTCAACTCTTCTGGGAAGGCTGTCCACAAAGATTAGGAGTGTGTCTATGGGAAGGTTTGGCCATTCTTCCAGAAGCGCATTTTGTGAGGTCAGGTACTGATGTTGGATGAGTGCCCCGAGGGAGAGCAGCTCTTCAATGGGGCACTCGAGAAGAGGAGGAGCCAGGAGCACCGCTGAAGGACCCCAGAAGAGGAGGATTTAAATAAAAACAAAAAACAAAGCTTTACATATCCTTTAAAGTTCATGTGCATGTAAAGGCAGCTGCCCCAATACTTTTGATAATATAGTGTATATACAGTGCCTTGAAAAAGTATTCACACCCCTTAAAATTTTCCACATTTTGTCATGTAACAACCAAAAACGTAAATGTATTTAATTGGGATTTTATGTGATAGACCAACACAAAGTGGCACATAATTGTGAAGTGGAAGGAAAATGATAAATGGTTTTCAAAATGTTTTACAAATAAATATCTGAAAAGTGTGGCATGCATTTGTATTCAGCCCCCTTTACTCTGATACCCCTAACTAAAATCTAGTGGAACCAATTGCCTTCAGAAGTCACCTAATTAGTAAATAGAGTCCACCTGTGTGTAGTTTAAACTCAATATAAATACAGCTCTTCTGCAAAGCCCTCAGAGGTTTGTTAGAGAATCTTAGTGAACAAACAGCATCATGAAGGCCAAGGAACACACCAGACAGGTCAGGGATGAAGTTGTGGAGAAGTTTAAACAGGGTTTGGTTATAAAAATATCCCAAGCTTTGAACATCTCACAGAGTACTGTTCAATCCATCATCTGAAAATGGAAAGAGTATGGCACAAGTGCAAACCTACCAAGACATGGCAGTCCACCTAAACTGACAGGCCGGGCAAGGAGAACATTAATCAGAAAAGCAGCCAAGAGGCCCAGGGTAACTCTGGAGGAGCTGCAGAGATCCACAGCTCAGGTGGAAAAATCTGTCCACAGGACAACTATTAGTCGTGCCCTCCACAAATCTGGCCTTTATGGAAGAGTGGCAAGAAGAAAACCATTGTTGAAAGAAAGTCATAAGAAGTCCAGTTTGCAGTTTGCAAGCAGCCATGTGGGGGAAACAGCAAACATGTGGAATAAGGTGTTCTGGTCAGATGAGACTAAAATTGAACTTTTTTGCCTAAAAGCAAAACGCTATGTGTGGAGGAAAACTAACACTGCACATCACCCTGAACACACCATCCCCACCGTGAAACATGGTGGTGGCAGCATCATGTTGTGGGGATTCTTTTCTTCAACGGGGGACAGGAAAGCTGGTCAAAGTTGATTCAAAGATGCGTGGAGCCAAATACAGGGCAATCTTAGAAAAAAAACTCCTAGAGTCTGCAAAAGACTTGAGACTGGGGTGGAGGTTCACCTTCCAGCAGAACAATGACCCTAAACATACAGCCAGAGCTACAATAGAATGGTTTAGATAAAAGCATATTCATGTGTTAGAATGGCCAAGTCAAAGTCCAGACCTAGATCCAAGTGAGAATCTGTGGCAAGCCTTGAAAATTGCTGTTCACAGACGCTCTCCATCCAATCAGACAGAGCTTGAGCTATTTCGCAAGGAAGAATGGGCAAAAATGTCACTCTCTAGATGTACTAAGCTGGTAGAGACATCCCCAAAAAGACTTCCAGCTGTAATTGCAGCAAAAGGTTCTACAAAGTATTGACTCAGGGGGGCTGAATACAAATGCACGCCACACTTTTCACATATTTATTTGTTATACCATTTTGAAAACCATTTATCATTTTCCTTCCACTTCACAATTATGTGCCACTTTGTGTTGGTCTATCACATAAAATCCCAATAAAATACATTTATGTTTTTGGTTGTAACATGACAAAATGTGGAAAATTTCAAGGGGTATGAATACTTTTTCGAGGTATATACAGTATATAGAGCACTGTGTAATTTGTCGATGCTATGTAAATATTTTAAATTTGATTAAATAATGCATGTCACTGACTGTTATGTTTTTTTAACATTTATTGATAGGCTTATTGACTCTAAGCTAATCATATTCAACTTGTGTATGTAGCTGGAATTTGGTGGGGATGGGGGTGGCATTTAGACAACTCTCAGGTGTCAGGTTGTGTTTAGATATGGAGAATGATAAATAATTTCCTACTTTTGGATCCATCAGAAAGACTGTTTGAAAGAATATTCAATTCAAAAAGCCCCTTTTTATATTTGAATCAGAGATTTCCAAGCGGGAAGAAGTGGAAGCGGTAACCATCATTGAGACGCCCCCACTGGTTGTGGTTGGCATTGTGGGATACGTGGAGACCCCTCAAGGCTTGCGAAGTCTGAAGACCATATTTGCCGAGCACATCAGTGATGAATGCAAAAGACGCTTCTATAGGAACTGGTGAGACCTTTATGGGTAGAATATGTTCTATTTTATTATTTTACCTTTAAGCAAGTACTGTGATTCACTCACACACTACCACACTGCACAGCAACCACAATTAAGGGGGAATGGAGTGCCACCTTATGGGGTGTATTTATAAAAGAACAGCTGTCACAAAAAAATCCTCATAATATATGATATTAGCTTCATCTAGTGGACAAAATGCGATAATTTCCTGATTGAGGTGTTTCAGGAAAATATTAATTATTAATATTAAAATATTAATATTAATAATATGAAGTGCATAAATTCAATCAAGTAAGAAATTCATATATATCAAAAACTGTAAATAAGAATGTGTTAAAACACATTCCTAAATAATTCAGTAAAGTCCATCAGAAGAAAAGTGCTCTTATGCAAAAAGTTAATTTATACTTGTGTATCAACAAAAAACGGAAAATTGTATACTCACCTTTCCGTAATTTTCCTTTCCTGGTGCATCTTCATGGCAGCATACAGATGGGTTGTGACTCCGCCCCCACAACCTGATAGGACTGGTTAACTATAAATCAAAGACAGACTCAGCTCACAGCATTCTCTGTAACTCTCATAATTTGGGTGGGTATCTGTATGCCGCCATGAAGATACACCAGGAAAGGAAAATTACGGAAAGGTGAGTATACAATTTTCCGTTTTCCTGGTGCATCATGGCAGCATACATATGGGGACTAACTCGCCATATGGGAGGGTGCAAGAAAAATTTTGTAATCATCAGTAGCGCAAGTATGCACCATGAATTTTTCCAAATTTTACTGTCGCAAGCCGGGTTCACCTATAAAAGTGTAATGAAGGTGTCCTGGGAGGACCATATTGCTGACTTGCAAATAACCTCAGGAGACACTCAGCGCTGAGCTGTCCACAGAGCTGGCACTGCCCTAGTTAAATGTGCTCTTAAGACCTCCAAAACAGGAAGGCCTTGAAGAGTAGGCTCTTTTAATTGTTTGAACAATCTAGGAGGTGACTGAACGTGTTGATGCTGACTGACCCTTCCTTAAGCCATGCTGGAACCAAGTACATATTTCATCTTTCCTGAATGAAAGGGTAACTGCCAAGCTGGTCACCAGCGTTAGCTCAACCTACAGGGGATATGGTTCCCACTCAACCAAGAAAGATGGGAAATTGACTTCCTGGTTAAATTGGAAGGAGAAAGACACCCCATGGATAAAAGCAGTCTGGGTTTTATGACTATTCTGTTCTGTCCGGGTATAATGTTAAGTGAGGCTCCTTAAGTGCAAAGCCTGTAGTTTTGACATCCTTCTTCACAGAGGTTGTAGCAACCAGAAATACGGCCTTTAGGGTTTGCAGAGTGTAGTCAATTCTGTAGGATAGAAATGATTTTTTGATAGAAATGGGGACCATAAGCAAGTTCCACATAGGGAACAATGGTTTCCTGGTAGGCCCTCTAACTTCATGCAAGCCTTTTAAGAATAGCATCATCTAGGGTTAAGGACTCCTTAAACCCCTGCAAGTGCAGACAAAGGTGAACTTCTAACTTTAAACATATTTGAACCTAGGCCCCTGTTCAGCCCCAGTTGTAAGAACTGTGGAACCTTGGCTGGTTTAGGTGATAAAGGACTCCAGGCTTTTGCTGTGTGAGATCTGCATAATTTTGCCATATTCTTAGGTAAATCTTCATGAAGACCTCTCTGGTTTGACACAAGGTAGGTGCTACCTGCACTGAGCATACTTGACTTGGTAGCCAATGCCTCTCAACTTCCATGCCATCAAAAGTAGTCTCTTGGAGCTGGATGGCAAAACGGTCCATGAGACAGCGAATCTGTCATCACTGGAAGGGGCAGTGGTGATTCAATGCTTAAGAGTAGGAGAGAGAGAGACAGAGAGACAGAGAGACAGAGACACAGAGACACAGAGAGACACAGAGAGACACAGAGAGACACAGAGAGACACAGAGAGACACAGAGAGACACAGAGAGACACAGAGAGACACAGAGACACAGAGAGACACAGAGAGACACAGAGAGAGAGACAGAGAGAGAGACAGAGAGAGAGACAGAGAGAGAGACAGAGAGAGAGACAGAGAGAGAGACAGAGACAGAGAGAGAGACACTAGAACCTCCTAAGCCAAAATGGTACATTTGCAATTATTGATACAGGAAGCTCCACCGACAGCCTAAGAATTCTACCCTTCCACTGCTGCCTAGGCACAGTACAAATCTTGCTGAAAGGAGTGAATGACAGAAGTGCTTTGAACACTAGTCGGTTCAAGAAATTCAATACTATTCCTCATAAGCTTAACATCCCATGACCTTAAGCATCCTAATCTTTGAAACGAGTCCCCCAACCTTTCTAGCTGGGGTCTGATGTGATAATGTTCCATCTGAAAATAATTGGTCAGTTACGAAGAGCCAAGGATATTCCGGCACTGTTCTGCTGGAAGAGACTTCACTCCCAAAGTACCTTTGGCTTTCTCTATCAGAGAATGGAAATTCCCTTGAGGATGAATTGGGACAAGTAGGTGTCTGATAAACCTACAGGAGAATCCAGTCTCCCAGATTTATGATTATAATAATTGATTGGAGGTTTTCCATCAACTTCCTGTGCTGCTTGTCAATTATTTTTTTTTTAAACTTTAGCACTGGGCACAGATTACCTGGTTTTCATGTTTTATTTTTGCTAGGAACAGAGGTGAACCGAATCCCCATCTCCCATGGGTAACTGGAACCTTCACGATTGCTTTTTTTTTTTTTTTTCTATCCAGCTACAAAAACGGGAACAGAATTTTTTACTTTCCCATCAACTCTGGTAGCCTGGCTGACTGGAAGAGATTGAAAGGTGGACTTCCCACCTGTCAATGTTATATGATCGGTATGCTCACTGAATTATGCCCCTGCATGGGTGAGTTTGTCATGTTATACTTTTTCAATAAAAAATTATTGTACCAGAGAAGCGGACCTCCCTTAAACTTCCGCCAATGTCACGCCAATATAGCTGATATGGCCCACTGATCCTGAAGGTTTTCCCTCCAGGTGTGTGCATAAAGCTTTGCACAGGCACCCCCTGGATTAGTGCACCCTTAAAAAGGGACTTCCACTGTTCTCCTAAGACAGGAGCCTTAGAGCTTTAAGGCTTCAATAATGAAGATTGGGTACTTCTCCGGTTCGTTTACTAATCTTTTTCCTGGTCTGTAGGATCTTGCCTCCTGGTGTCTACTTGGGAGTCGCCACCTGTATACTGGACCTTTGAAATGTTCTGTTTTTTTGTCAGATGATATTCACCCTGACCTGCTAATGGTCACCCTTGAGGGGACTGTATCCTGTCTACTCCCAAATAGATTGGATCTGTGTTCTGGTGTCTTGCACCATATTTTATATTTATTTTTTGGCGGGATCCGCCAACCATGGCTTCAGCCATAATGCACTCCTTGCCGTGACCGCGGGGAACACCGCTCTTGAAAAACATCAATTAATGTCTGACACATCCACCACAGGAGTATGCCACCAATTTCAGCTCTTACAAAGCTGTTACCACCTTGTCTCTTCACTTCTTCAAGACGGGCTTATTTAAAGGGTTACACTACTTTTTTTTTTTTTTGGCTGCAGTTTTCTGTAAATTGCAATTAAACATGACCATCTGGAGGTGGTTTACACACAGAATGTGTACATAACTACCCCCTAAACATAATTTCCCAGAAGTCTGCACCAAAATAAGTCAGATTCCTTGGCATCCACCACAATAAAAATTTCATTTTTGATAAGATACTCCCAAAAAGGGAATCATGTCTAAAGGAATGCAGACCCTGCCACTTTCCACAGAGTCCTACAGGTACAGCAGCTGGTTGACAATTATGAAACCACTCCCATTAAGACTCATTCAGTGCATGAGCTGGTTATTGCTGGTGTGCCAGCACCTGCAGATGCTACAGTATGAAGTAGCACTTCAGATCTAGATCTAATTTTCAGACTAGAGCCTCCATGAATGTGCCATGTCTTGCCAGCTACATTCATGATGCATCCATCATCGGAGAAGACTGCAGCAGGTTGACCTTTAGCTTTTTCAGGGTATACAGTTTTGACAGCCTGTCTATAACGGCATTTTTCTCTGACCCCTTCAATTCTTCCTAGATTAACTCTTCCAGTTGTTCAGTGAAGGAAATTAGTACTTTCTAACCTTGTGGAGAGTTTCCTCTACTTCAACCTAGGCAATTGGGTCCTTAGCTGTCCTTGCAAAAAAAAAGTCTCTATTGGGAAATCTTCAAAGCTTGTGCAAGCTTTCCTATTTGGACACCACCTACTGGTTCTGGTTGGAAGTGCTAGGCAATTTATGCACTGTAGCTTGTCAAGCAATGACTTTCCACCACGAATGCAGCAACCATTAGGGCTGGTAATCTGTGGTGTTTGTAAACAGGGAGCAAACAAAATGAGAGGTGAGAAGATGACATTGATCAATGTTGCCTGTAGGTCTGTGCTTTGAACGGTGGCTGTTCTGGCTTTTAGCAGTGTCTCTTCATCTTGAGGTCCTTGCAGGGCTGTATAGAATTCTTGCTCCAGGCAGATTTGACATACTAGCTTGGCAGGCAAATGACCTTCCACCACAAATGCAGCGACTATTAGGGCTGGTAACTTGTGAGGTTTGTAAACGGGGAGCAGTGATAATGAGGGATGAGTTGATGAGTTTAATCAACATTGCCTCGATGTCGGTTCTTAGATGGTGACTTTGTCTTGACCGTCAGAAGGCTCCCTCCATCTTGAAGTCCTTTTAGGACTATAGATGTTGGCTCTCTTTTTCTCAATCTTCACTACTTACCTAATCCCTATACTTTAAAAGCAATGGGTGGTCTGGCTGGACAGCATTTCCCATAGAAACAGAGCAAAGCAGCAGACAAATGAAAAACATCATAAGCTAAGTCTCCACTATTGCGACCTGAAAGTCGCAAGATTTAGCTGCAATTTGATGCGACTTGAAGTAATGCCTGTGTATTCCTAAGGTCTATGAATACAGATATGAACGGTACTCATTGGAAATCATGGGGTAAGGCTTGTCATGCGACTTTGCAGTGACAAGTCGCACTAGTGGAAACTGAGCCCAACACAGTGATCCCAGAGAAAGCATAGAAAAGGGGATAGGAAGAGCCCAGGTGAAGGCTATAAATAGCATAATGATCCTAGAGCAACACTGAGAAGGAGATAGGAAAAACACAGGTGAATGCCATAAAAAGGGAAAACATACCTGCAAACAATGACCACATAAGCATCCAGCATACATGAGTAGAGAGCTCCACCATTTGTTGCCCAAAAATGCCATAAAACTATTTAGAACTCACATTTGCCATTAGCGATGATATCAGTGCCTGAGCATGATCAGATCACCATCCTGGAAAAGCTCTAACCAGGAAACACAGAGGCCGCATCACTTCCTGCCTCTCATGCTCAGAGTGTACTTGCACTGCTGCAGCCATCTTGGAAATGGCAAACGCCCATAACACAGAGAAAAGAAGTAAAAAGCATATAGAAAGCAAAAGGAAACGCTGTCACTTACGTCAAAGCTTGTTTAAAGCTTTCTTTGAGAAGCCTGCACCACCAGAATGGGGCTCCAACCATCTAGCTCATTTAGAGGCTGTACAGGAAGGACTTCCACCCAGGAGAGGCTGAACCTGGCTGGGGCGACAAGCGGTAAGGGATACCTCGCGACTCCAGTCTTGATCAGGTGAGGAAAAAAAGGAGAATGCTGTGAGCCGAGTCTGTCTTTGATTTATAGTTAACCAGTCCTATCAGGTTGTGGGGGCGGAGTCACAACCCATCTGTATGCTGCCATGATGATGCACCAGGAAATCAATATTTCAGTGTGGATAGCAAAATCTTCACACCCAAAAGTGCACACCCAACATGTATCAATGGAAAAAAAGTTTTTAAAACTATAGTTTCTTCAGGAACAGTGATTTTAATAATGCTTAAAGTGAAACAATAAATAATCTTTTAAATATTGTGCCTGAGGGGTCCCCTTAGTCTGCATGTAAAGTGGCGCATCTATACGATGTGTAGAACAGTGCCACAGCAATAATGACATTTCTAAAGGAAAAAATGTAATTTAACCACTTAAGCCTGGTTAAAGGCCGATATGTATTCTTCTACATATTTTTGGTATATAAAATCGCAATAAGCTTTTGATTGGTTTGTGCAAAAGTTATAGCGTCTACAAAATAGGGGATAGTTTTATGGCATTCTTATTAATAATTTTTTATTTTACTAGTAATGGCGGCGACCAGCGATTTTTATCGTGACTGCGACATTATGGCGGACAGATCGGACACTTTTGGTGCTATTTTTGGACCATTCACATTTATACAGCGATCAATGCGATTAAAAATGCATTGATTACTGTGTAAATGTGACTGGCAGTGAAGGGGTTAACCAGGAGGGAGCGCTGCAGGGGTTAAGTGTGTCCTAGGGAGTGATTCTAACTGTGGGGGGGATGGGCTATGTGTGACACGACACTGATCACCGCTCCCGATCACAGGGAGCTGTGATCGGTGTCAGTGTCACTAGGCAGAACTGGGAAATGCTTGTTTGCATTAGCATTTCCCCACTCTTCCTCTTCGTGAGACGATCGCGGGTATCCCCGCGGACATCGAGTCTGCGAGACCCGCAATCACACTCATGGAGCTCATGGCAGGGTCGCGTGTGTGCCGCCGCTGGAGCGAGATCGCACAACGGCAAATTTAAAGGGACATACCTGTACGCCCATTTGCCTGTCCGTGCCATTCTGCCGACGTAAATGTTTGTGCGGCGGTCGGCAAGTGGTTAAACCTGCTCGCGGCAATATAGATGAAAAATCAATTTAAAAAATGGCGTGGGTTCCCTCCCAGTCTATACCAGGCGTGGCCGGCAGCCACGATATCTGCCGGCCACCCGTGATCGCTCCTCAGAGAGCCAGAACGGGGATCTGTCAATGTAAACAGACAGATCCCCGTTCTGACAGGGGAGTAGAGAGATCTGCTGTTCCCAGTGACCAGGAACAGCGATCTCTCTCCTCCTCTAGTCGGTACACTGCCCCCACAGTTAGAAACACCTCCCTTGGGAACACTTAACCCCTTGATCGCCCCCTAGTGTTAAACCCTTCCCTGCCAGTGACATTTATACAGTAATCAGTGGCTATTTTTGGCTCTTATCACTGTATAAATGTCACTGGTACCAAGAAAGTTTTAAAAAGTGTCCGATCTGTCCGCCACAGTCCTGCTAAAAAATCGCAGATCACCACCATTACTAGTGAAAAAAAAATAATAGTAATAAAAATGCCATAAATCTATCCCCTCTTTTGTAGACGCTATAACTTTTGCGCAAACCAATAATAAGAGACAAATGAATAGCCGATTAAATGATAAAATAACAGAACCAGCTTTTGCTGCAGTATTCACTTTTGTTCTGGAGATTTTCCCTGCAGTACATATTTGTGATGTTAGATGTTCTCAGATTGATGACCAGCATCATTCAACCCACTTGTCCTGGACCTGCCACCAGCCTGTTACTGAACAGTGAAAGTCAGAGATATAGATGCCTCTTTTTCTGATGTAGATATGCTCCAGAAGTCATTAAGCTGAAAAATCTGATTTGTAGTTCAAATGTCCACATTCAGCCGTCTTTCTCCTGCAGGTATAAGAGTAAAAAGAAGGCCTTTACCAAGTACTGCAAGAAATGGCAGGACGCGGAGGGCAAAAAGCAGCTGGATAAAGACTTTGCAGCCATGAAGAAATATTGCAAGGTTATCCGAGTCATCGTTCACACCCAGGTGAGGGGACACTAAAGACGCAAGATTGGGGTCTCCGTAAAACAGTACAGAACACAGCCATGTGTACTTATCCTCATAAACAGCATCTATTTTACTAAAGTCCAGGGTAGCTTTGGTAACGCAGGCAAACAGCTGGAGGGATCCCAGACCCTAGGACACAGGAGGGGGGGGGGGACCTCAATGGAACTTTAATACTTGGAAAGCAATCGGACACACATTAGCTGTTTCTTTTTTAGAAGCTGCATGCTATTAGCCTTGGCCTGGCTGCCTGCACCCTGGTTCTGAAAGTAGAGAGCCTCCCACCTGGATGCCTGCACCCTAGTTCTGAAAGTAGAGAGCCTCTCACCTGGCTGTCTTCACCCTGGTTCTGAAAGTAGAGAGCCTCTCATCTGGCTGCCTGCACCCTGGTTCTGAAAGTAGAGAGCCTCTCACCTGGCTGCCTGTACCCTGGTTCTGAAAGTAGAGAGCCTCTCACCTGGCTGCCTGCAACCTGGTTCTGAAAGTAGAGAGCCTCTCACCTGGCTGCCTGCACCCTAGTTCTGAAAGTAGAGAGCCTCACACCTGGCTGCCTTCACCCTGGTTCTGAAAGTAGAGAGCCTCTCACCTGGCTGCCTGCACCATGGTTCTGAAAGTAGAGAGCCTCTCACCTGGCTGCCTGCACCCTAGTTCTGAAAGTAGAGAGCCTCACACCTGGCTGCCTGCACCCTGGTTCTGAAAGTAGAGAGCCTCTCACCTGGCTGCCTGCACCATGGTTCTGAAAGTAGAGAGCCTCTCACCTGGCTGCCTGCACCCTGGTTCTAAAAGTAGAGAGCCTTTCACCTGGCTGCCTGCACCATGGTTCTGAAAGTAGAGAGCCTCTCACCTGGGTGCCTGCACCCTAGTTCTGAAAGTAGAGAGCCTCTCACCTGGCTGTCTTCACCCTGGTTCTGAAAGTAGAGAGCCTCTCACCTGGATGCCTGCACCCTAGTTCTGAAAGTAGAGATCCTCTCACCTGGCTGTCTTCACCCTGGTTCTGAAAGTAGAGAGCATCTCACCTGGCTGCCTGCACCCTGGTTCTGAAAGTAGAGAGCCTCTCACCTGGCTGCCTGCACCCTGGTTCTGAAAGTATAGAGCCTCTCACCTGGCTGCCTGCACCCTGGTTCTGAAAGTAGAGAGCCTCTCACCTGGCTGCCTGCACCCTGGTTCTGAAAGTAGAGAGCCTCTCACCTGGCTGCCTGCACCCTGGTTCTGAAAGTAGAGAGCCTCTCACCTGGCTGCCTGCACCCTGGTTCTGAAAGTAGAGAGCCTCTCACCTGGCTGCCCAGCTATTAAAGCGTCCCTTTAGAATACACACAGGGGACACAACCTAGTGGTCCAGCCATGGTCATCTTGTTATGTTCACTTTGTGGCTTGTAACCTGGCATTCTGTGAACACCAGTACCGAAACCTGTTACAGTTTAGCCCAGGCATCCCAGACTCAGCTCATTGTAGGCTGATTGTTGTAGCATAGTACAGAATAATAAAAGAGCTAGAAGCTCTAGAAGCCCATGTGAGGGTTTTTTGGATCTGAATGCAATGGGTTCTGTAAACTTGGGTGATAAACTGTCTGGATTGTATGACTTTAGCACAGCTGCAGAAGCTGTTCACTGATTGGTTTGAAGTGTTGCCAGAAAATGCTCTGTAATTCTGCCAAGTCTGTGATGTCTCTGTTCCTTCCATGCAGATGAAGCTCCTTCCATTGAGACAAAAAAAGGCCCATTTGATGGAGATCCAGCTTAATGGAGGCACTGTGGCGGAGAAGGTGGACTGGGCACATGAAAAGCTGGAGAAGCAGGTCCCAGTGAACACCGTCTTTGCTCAGGATGAAATGATTGATGTTATTGGAGTCACCAAGGGAAAAGGAATGAAAGGTGATAGTGTTGTAAACAGTGCAATGCCAGACTTAGCATTTGCCTTGAGCTGCTTTGTTAAGGGGTACTTACTATATAGTTGCTTTAAAATGATTGCTTTGTTTGGAAATAAATGGTTTTGAGTGAAACCTGATAGAGGGGAGGTGATGGGCAGAAGGCATCTGATTTAGCCCTGTTCACACTAAATCCGACTTTGAAATTGTGCGACTTCACATGAAGGCTGGTGCAACTTGACTGACATCTGTGCGACTTCATGCATAGATGTCTATGCAAGTCGCACCTGAAATCAACAGAAATAGTGCGGGAACCTTTTTTGGTGCGGCACTGCAAAGTTGGACCAACTTGAACAGTTCTATTGCCTACAATAGGGTGCGACTTGTCATGCGATTTAGACCTGTCAAATTGCATGACAAGTCACACCGGTGTGATTGGGGGATTAGAGGATTTGAGGAGTCTAATTTGGGCCTAATTGGTAACATTCTTTCAGAGAACAGGCGGTAAAGTGTTTCTATACTCATCTTGTGACAGGTGTTACATCACGCTGGCGCACTAAGAAGTTGCCCCGTAAAACTCACAAGGGGCTTCGCAAGGTGGCATGTATTGGAGCCTGGCATCCGGCTAGAGTGGCATATACTATTGCCCGGGCTGGGCAAAAGGGCTATAATCACCGTACAGAGATCAACAAGAAGGTAACAGATCTCTGCTTCTTCCCTCTCTATTCCTTCCCCTCTATCTACTCCCTTTGTCATCTATCTATCTATCTATCTATCTATCTATCTATCTATCTCTATCATTTTATTTTTTTTTCCATTGCTCTCCCTCTGCTATCCCTGTCTTCCTCCCTCTCCTTTTTTT
Source organism: Lithobates septentrionalis (assembly GCA_037952835.1). Taxonomy (NCBI): domain Eukaryota; kingdom Metazoa; phylum Chordata; class Amphibia; order Anura; family Ranidae; genus Lithobates; species Lithobates septentrionalis. Next base: position 197,476 of record JBBDGP010003154.1, on the reverse strand, counting down.
CTTCCCTGTGCTTTCTTTAATTTTTTTTCCCTTTGCCTCGCATCTCCTTCCCTCTCATCCCCTCTCTTTTAACCTCCTCTCTTTTTATCTCCTCTCTTCTCTTATTCTCTCATTTTCTCTGCTTTACTTACCATCTTTTCTCTTCTTCTCTCATTTCTCATTTCCTCTCTCTCGCTCTTTTCTTCTCACCTTTTCTCTCCTCATCTTTTCTTTTCTCCCTTCCTCCGAGTATCTCATCTTCCCTGTTTTATTCTCTCCTCTCCCCTCTTGTGTTCTCTTTTGTCATTCTCATTCCGTTCTCCTTTCCAGTACTTTTTACTCCCTTTGCCTTTACTCTGTTCTTCTCTCATCTCCTCTCCCCTCCTTTTTTTCTTCTCTCATCTCTCTCCTCTTAGCATTTTTTCTTTTCTTCTTCCTTCTCCTCTTCTCTCCACACTTTTTTTTACTTTCCCCATTCTCCTCTCCACACTATACTTTTCTTCTCTCACCTCTTTTCTCATTTCCTTCCACTTCCTTTTCCCTCATCTCCTATCCTCTCCTCTTGTTTCTCTTTTTCTCTTCTCTTTTCTCTCCTCTGCTCACCTCTCTTATGCTCTCCTCCTTTATCCTCTTCTCTTCACACTTTTCTTCTCACCTATCCTGTTAACTTTACACACTTTTGTTCTTTCTTCCCCTTTCTTTTGCTGTCTGCTTTTTTTATTTCTCACCTCTATTTTCTTCTCCCCTCTCCTTCTCTTTTCTCCATGCCCCCCATCTTCCTTTCTCCCTTTTCTCTCTTCCTCTCCACTTTTCTCATCTTCTCTGTTTTATTCTTTCTCCTGTATCCTCTTCTTTCTTCTCCCCCATCCCCTTTCTTTTCTCACTTCCACTACTTTCTATTCTCCTTCCCATTACTCTGTTCTTCTCTCATGTCCTCTCATCTCCTCTCCTCTTTTCTTCTCTCATCTCTCCTCGCCACAATTCTCCTTCTCCACTTTCCTTTTTTATCCTTTTTTCATAAATTGCTTGCACCTATACTGTCTGTTGCTGCCGATGCATTTGTTCTCGACCATGACGTCATGTTACTGGGTTTAGTTGCATATCACTAAATAAAGTATTTGTAAAAAAAAGGTCATAAATCAGCTAAATCATCTCACTGATAAGTAGAATGGCTAGAATCTACATTATTTAATGTATCAGTATAATGGCAAGTAGAAATAAAAAAACTGTCAGAAAAGATTACCTAGCATCATTTCCAAATGATCTTTTTATATAAAATGACATTACATAGGGCGGCATCCTTATGTAGGCATTATAATGGCATCAACAGTTGATAAGGAGGATGTCAGATGCCTGCATATCATCCTTGTTTGACCCTCCCTCGCCTCTCTCCATCAGCTTTGGGCCCCTTTCACACATGCTTTCAGTTTGTTTTTCATCAGTTATTTATCAGTTTTTACATCAGTTCTTTACATCCATTTAACCAAATTTTTGGTTTACATTAGAGCTGCACGATTCAGGATAAAATGACAATCACAATTTTTTTTTTTCATCTTTCACATTATACAAAAAAATTAGGCTAACTTTACTGTTTCATTTTTTTTTAATTAATGGAAGTGTATTTTTTCCTCAAAAAAATGTTTTTGAAAGGCCACTGTGCAAATACCGTGTGCCATAAAATATTGAAACAATTATTCTCTAGGGTCTCTGCAAAAAAAAATAGGGATTTCATCCATGCAAAAAAAAAGGATGTTGATGGAAGTGGATGAAAACGGTTGAAAGGGGCTTTGGGGTCTCATTAGCTAAGTGATGGAGAAAAACTGAGGGAGAACAGAAACATTGGAATACTAGTCGGCACTTGTGTGCAAAAGTGTATTTGCTTTGGAAGAATAAATTAGATGTGCAATTTGTTTAGTTACAAATTCGTTTATTAACAAATTTTGACAAATTCGTTAATTTCCGAATTTCCAAATTTTTCAATTTCCGAAATTTCGAATTTCCAAATTTCCGAATTTTGAATTTCGAATTTTGGTATTTTCAAATTTCCGAATTTTTGAAAATTTTAAATTTCCGAATTTTGGAAATTCGGAAATTCGAAAATTGGAAATTCGGAAATTCAAAAATTCGAAAATTCAAAAAGTTGAAAATCCAAAAATAAGAATGAAAATCTGAACGTTCAAAAGAATGAAAATCTGAAAATTCAAAAACACAAAAATCTGAAATAATAACTAACTGATAATAAATATTAAATTATAGGTATTGGAATTTCCTTTCAAATTTGGCTGTTAGTAAACGTATTTGAACGAATTATCTGAAATAACGAATGCCGTATCTAAACGAATGGAACATAACGGTCTAATAATAATAAATAACAATAATAATAATAATAAAACCTTTTTATTATTATTATTTATTATTAATTTGCTCTATTCCATTTGTTTAGATGCAGCATTCGTTATTTTGGATAATTCGTAACTTCAGATAAACTTGTATTCGTTATGTTCACAAACAGCCAAATTTGAAAGGAAATTCCAATACCTATAATTTAATAGTTGGTTGTTATTTAGTTAGTTATTGTTTTGAATTTTACTGATTTTCTTTTTTTCAGATTTTCGAATTTTCGGATTTTTGAATTTCTGAATTTTTGAATTCTGAAAATCCGAACAATCGGAATTCGGAAATTCGGAAATTTGAAGATTCAGAAATTCGGAAATGTAAAAATTTGAAAATTCGGAAATTTGAAAATTTGGAAAATTCGGAAATTTGAAAATTTGAAAATTCGGAAAATTCGGAAATTCGGAAAATTCGGAAAATTCAGAAATTTGAAAATTCGGAAATTGGAAAATTCGGAAATTGGAAAATTCGGAAATTCAGAAATTGGAAATTCGAATTTTTGAATTTCCGAAAAAAGTAAAAAGACAAATGAAATGAAAACAAACACATTTTTTGTCAGTGCACTAGTCTAGAATAAATTACCTCTAACATCGGATGTCATATGTGTATTGATGTTCCTGCATTATGTAAAACTATTAGAATACTTTTTACAATTTAGAATGGGGCACCTCAAGACTGTCCATCATTTTGGAGGGTGCCTCGAGATTGTCCATAAATTTAAAGGGTGCCTTGACTAAAAATATTTGAGAAGCACCGATATTCAGTATCACATTGCAATAATGCATGCCAAGTACCTCACGCAGTCACTAGAGGTCAGTCTCAGCTCTCTGGAGACCAGCGCAGACAACAACAAGCTGTGCCCCATCCATTGTAACAATACTTGCTGTTCCCCCCATAGATTTATCGCATTGGCCAGGGAATACATCTGCAGGATGGAAAACTCGTGAAGAACAATGCAGCAACGCAGTATGACATCACAGACAAGTCCATTACACCATTGGTATGAACTGTACACCCCAGCCAAGTGGTCGGTCTCATGACAAGCCTGGATTCATCTGCTCTTTTTAGCTTTATTTGCACTTATTTATTTAAATGTTGCTTTAACCAATTCCCCTCCGGAAGGTTTACCCCCTTCATGACCAGACCATTTTTTGCGATACGGCGCTACATTATTTTAACTGACAATTGCACAGCCGTGCGACGTTGTACCCAAATACAATTTATGTATATTTTTTCCCAGAAATAGAGCTTTCTTTTGGTGGTATTTGATCACCTGTGCAGTTTTTATTTTTTGCTCTAAAAACAAAAAAAGATCGCCAATTTTGAAAAACAAAAAAACAATATTTTTTTTTACTTTCTGCTATAATACATATCCAATAAAAAAAACTGCAAAAAAACGAATTTCTTCATTAGTTTAGGCCAATATGTATTCTGCTACATAGTTTTCAGAAATAAAATCCCAATAAGTGTAAATACCGATTGGTTTGTGCAAAAGTTATAGCGTTTACAAACTATGGGTATAATTTTATTTTATTTTAATTTTTTTACTAGTAATGACGGCGATCAGCGACTTATGGCGGGACTGCGATATTGCAGCGGACAATTCAGACACTAATGAGACTTTTTGGGGACCAGTGACACTAATACAGTGATCAGTGCTAAAAAATATGCACTGTCACTGTACGAATGACACTGGCTGGGAAGGGGTTAACCTCAGGGGCAATCAAAGGGTTAAATGTGTTCCTAGGGAGTGCTTATGTACTGTGTGGGAGGTGCTTTTACTAAGGGAAGGTATAGATCCGTGTCCCTGCTTTGCAGGAACACAGGATCCATGCCTTCCCTACTGACAGAACGGCGATCTGCCTTGTTTACATGTGTACTGAACAATCGGTGGGTGCCGGCGGACATCGCGTGCATGCACCCCAGACCCGAAAGTTTCAGATCACGTACTTGGTATGTGATCGGGCGCGGCTTTGCCACTTTGCCACAGTATATCTAAGTTATGCAGTCGGTAAGTGGTTAAATATGTAGAATGTTCACCTGTGTCAGTTTAGCCAGGAGAATCCCAATTCTCCATAGGGGTGTGGTCTAGCCCAAGTGGGTGTGGTTTCATAGAAACATGGGTGTGGTTTGAGAATCACATTTGGAAAAGGGTTTGATGATTGGGGGAGGAGCTTTTGGCTGGGAAGTTTCACCCTCTAAAAAATTATCCTTTTTGAAGAAGTGGAAAGGATTTGTTGACCTAAAGCAGTTGTCTCCAAACTTCGGCTGGGGGCCGGATGCTGCCCTTTGCTGGTCTTTATTTGTCCCTTAGGGCACTATTCCTCACACTGAAACAAGACAATATTGTGCCAACTGAAACCAACAATGGGGCACTATTCCTCCCAATGATACCAGTGATAGGGCACTATTCCACTCCCTAAGAGCCAGTTCACACCACAAAAACGCACCCCAGATCCGTGCGCGTTTTTAGTGCGTTTTTGATGCATTCCGGTGCATTTTTGATGCATTTCCGGATGCATTCCTGGTGCTTTTTTTTTCTTCTTTTTTTTTTCAAAGAAATTACATTAATTACTTGCCGACCAGCCGCCGCAGTTGTACTGCGGCAGAATGGCACGGCTGGGCGAAATGACGTTACCTTACGTCGCTTCGCGAGTGCCCAGCAGTCGCGATGACCGATGGGCTCCCGCGGTCACTCGTGACACACTGAGAACCGGGATCTGTGTGTGTAAATACAGAGATCCTGGTCTCTGAGGGGAGAAGAGGCTGATCGTGCGTTCATACAAAGTATGAACAGCGATCTGTCATATCCTTTAACAAGTCCCACCCCCCCTTCAGTTAGAACACGTAGCAGGGAACACAGTTAATCCCTTCACTGCCAGTGACATTTTTACAGTAATCAATGCATTTTTATGGTATTGATCGCTGTATAAATGCCAATGGTCCCAAATATGTGTCAAAATTGTCAGATTTGTCCGCCATAATGTCGAAGTCCCGATAAAAATCTCAGATCGCTGCCATTACTAGTATAAAAAAATTAATAATAAAAATGCCATAAAACTATCCCCTATTTTGTAGACGTATAACTTTTGCACAAACCAATCAATAAATGCATATTGCGATTTTGTTTACCAAAAATATGTAAAAGAATACATATCGGCCTAAACTGAGGAAAAAAAAAATTATATATTTTTGGAGGATATTTATTATAGTAGAAAGTAAAAAATATTCAGTTTTTTTAAAATCGTTGCTCTTTTTTTGTTTTTATTTGTTTTTGTTTTTGATTTGTTTTTTGTCTTTTGTTTGCAAAAAATAAAAACCGCAGAGGTGATCAAATGCCACCAAAAGAAAGCTCTATTAGTGGGGAAAAAAGGATGTCAATTTTGTTTGGGTGCAACGTCGCACGACCGCGCAATTGTCAGTTAAAGCGGCGCAGTGCCGAATAGCAAAAAGTGCTCTGGTCAGGAAGGGGGTAAAATCTTCCGGGGCTGAAGCGGTTAAAGAACAAAAATAATTTCTTTTTAAAGTGTATCTTTTTTCGTTTGGATATAGAGGGGAAGGGTTAGACCCTCGATCAAATTGTTATTGCTGTCTGTGTCCCCATTGTGGAGATTTTCCCTAGAACAAAAGGTAAATCATCCAATGGGAACACCGGTTCCAGGGACAACTGTCTAAAAGGCAAACTCCGCCCACTTTGGGAGATTTCCACATACTTTCTATTGTGTTTCTGGGACAGAAAATAAAGGTAAATTTCAATAATGGTACACAGGCGGCAAAAACTAACTGGACAGGGGTTTTAACCTTTCTCCAATTTAATCAAAACAAACAAAAAAAATTTTGCTTGTGCATGCACTTTAAAGATACCCATGTGAATATAAAATTTTTCCATTAGTATTGGTTTTAAAAAAATATTAAAATTAAATATGTACCAATTAAACCTTGTTGGACCATAATGGCAATTTTTTATTTTTTTGTGCATGTTTCTTTCTCATATTTTCAAATGCTATCACAATATCACAAGAAATACAACATAGCAAATTTTTGACAATACCGTGATGGCATTTTGTAAATGTTATAAGTAAGAAATATGAACAGAGATACAAAAACACTGATGTAAGGGCTGGAAAAGACATATTTTGCAAAGATTTTGGGCATTTTTGTTCTATTCTTGGTTCTTGCTATAACAAGAACAGGGCCAGTGACTCACTAAATGATAAAGCCAGGGTGAGGATGGTGGCCCTGAAATTCACACCTTTGTAAATATATCAGCAATGGCAGCTCTCATATTCCTGCCCAACAAGTTCCTTTTAAAACCGGTTTAAAAAAAACATATGAACAATCCACTTGAGTGTATTTAGCAATTGGCTTGTCCATTTAATGGCCTTTAAAATGGTATTTGCTCAGTAAAGGTTGTCCAAAAAGTGCTTTGTGGTTTTTAAGTTGCATTATCACACTTTCAGAGTCAACCGATAGGATAACATGGTTGACTACACTTTATGTGGGTCATATAGGCACTTCTAACATGTCTCACTTTTTTCCCCAGGGAGGTTTCCCACATTACGGCCAAGTCAATAATGACTTTTTAATGCTTAAAGGATGTGTGGTGGGGAGCAAGAAGAGAGTGCTCACTCTTAGAAAGGTGAGTTGATCTGTGATTGTGCATTGTATACTAAATACATACCACACACATATATATACCACACACACACACACATATATATATATATATATATATATATATATATATATATATATATATATATATATATATATATATATATATACTCACTATATATATATATATATATATATATATATATATATATATATATATATATATATATATATATATATATATACACTGTAAATAAAAAAATAAATGATGTATGTACGAAAAAGATAGCCGATACATGGGCGAAGGCATGTAGCCTCCTCTTCATTTTATTACGTTCAGGTGTTTCTAGTGAAGGACATTGTTAATTCTACAGTATGTAAGGAAACGTTAGACAATTGTACATCTTCAGCCTTCTGGCAACAGTTTGGGGAAGGCCCATTTCTGTTCCAACATGACTGTGCCCCTATGTCTAAAGCCAGCTCTAAAAATACATGGTTTAATGAAATAGAGTTGAAGGAACTTGAGTGGCCTGCACAAAGCCCTGACTTCAACCCTACTGAACCCTTGGGATGAATTGGAACGTCAATTGCGAGCCAAGTCTTCCCATCCAACATCATTACCTGACCTCACAAATGCTTTTTTGGCTGAATGGACACAAATTCCCACAAACACACTCCAAAATCCAGTATAAAGCCTTCCCAGAAGAGTGTAAACTCTTCTAGATGAAGAGAGGAAGCCAAATGGTCTTGGTTTTGGAATGGGAAGTCCAACATACTCAAATAGTTGGGATGGACAGGTACCCATACATTTTTAACCATATGGTAAATACCTACTCATGTGCATGTGTACTGATGTTTCCCAAAACTTATTTCAGCTTAGTTGCAGGTACTATACATGGAGGTAGTCATAGTTTCCCATTGCAATTGTTAGCTCTGCCTCCCGATGGTGCCTGGCTGATTTTATGTATGCATTGAATGTTTATTTTTGGGAATAAAGAGGTACTTTTTGCCTAAAATAATAATTTGGTTTGGTAATGTTGGCATGTGTCCTTATCATTGGAATTTGAATGAATTTAGGGAAAGCTAAAGGAAATAACTTTTTGTTCAACAATTAGGAATCCATAGAAGCCTTCTCATGTCTATAACTCTCTCTCTTTCTCTGCGATAGTCTCTATTGGTTCATACCAGCCGTCGTGACCTGGAGCCTATTGAGCTGAAATTCATTGATACTACATCGAAGTTTGGCCATGGATGCTTCCAGACAGACCAGGAGAAGAGAGCTTTCATGGTATGTTTAGTGCTGTTGTAACAGATATACAAACACCAGTCCTAAATGTCCCTGGGGTCTATGAATTTTTCCAAATACTAAGATCTATTTTAGATCCCTGAGCACAGATGTGGTGCCTTCATTTTCATGCTACAGGCGCAGTTAGCAGGTCTATGTGTAGTGCTGGGCTTCCTTTTAGAAAGCCTAGCTTGCTCTTAAAAGTGTTTTAAAGGCCCCCTGTCATAAATGTTTATTTGTAAAATATTGATGATAAACATCTAACTATAAGGCCAGGTTCACACTAGTGCGGGTTGGGAATTGACACAAAATCACATGCTTTCCCGACCCACACAGAAACACACTAATCTTTAGCAGACGCACAGGGGTGCCATTAATTCTTGGCACCCCCATGCATTGGTGCACGTTTTCGAGTGCACCAAACTGCATGACGCCTCAGCACCATGTGGATCCATGTGGCGCAATAAAAAAAAAAAAAGGATCAGTGACTTCCCTGCATTTCTGGTAGGGCAGCCCATTGAAATTAATTAGCTACCCTACAGGCTATGTGTACATGCAAACTAGCACACATAGGTCTGAACTAGGCCTAACAGTTTATTTGACAAAGGAGCGCCGCCGTCACACCACTCACGGCGAGCTAGCTCAGGAAACGCGTCGCATACAGAGTGACGTCATCATCCCTCGCCTGATCGGACGCCATCCAAGCCTCTCTCTGGAGCCTGTCTTCGCTGCTCGGCCGGAAAACATCCAGCGTCCATAGACTGTCCAGAGTCTCTACCATCCATCAGCCGAGATTAGATGACCCCACGGATCCCCTTGATTGCCTTGGGACATTCTTTTGCCTACTTTTTTCTTCCAAAATGTGAGTGCAATACCAGCTGTTGCTGTATTTTTTAATAAATTGTTTTAAACGTCTGCACCCAGAGGCGCCTCTTTCTTCTTTTTTTACTCTGCCAGGAAGTTGTCAACGGGAAGAAGGTTTACCTTCCAACATGACAATGACCCAAAGCAAACAGCAACAATGAGCACACAGTGGTTGAAGGAGAAAAGGGAGCATGTCCTTGCATGGCCTAGTCAGAGCCCAGACTTAAACCCCATTGAAAATCTGTGGAATGGCTTGAAGACTGCAGTCCACAAACAGTCACCATCAAATGAAAGAGTGGGCAAATATTGCAAAATCTAGATGTGCAAAGTTAGTAGAGACATATTCCAACAGACTAAAGGCTGGAATTAAAGCAAAAGGTGGTTCAACAAAATATTGACACAAGGGGGGGGGATTTTGTTTCCAACTCCGTGATTCTGTGAATTTTTTTTTTTTTTTACATGTTGGTGTTATATCTTTTACTTGGATGTTATAAGTTGCACTGAGTAAATACAGTTGGATAAAACAAAAAAAGTGTCTGTCTATTTCAGGCTGCAAAGCAACAAAGTGAAGGGAAATGGTACACAGCAAAAAATAACCTGCCCATACTCTATCCAAAGCTAAAAAGTTTTTGACGGCCCGGTCCCCCGGAAGTTCGGCCCCCTCCTCCTTCCTCCGCCGACGGACCAATTAGAAAGCGCAGCGCGCATGCGCAGTGGGGAACCGGCTGTGCAGATGAAAGGCTACACTGCCAGGTTTCCTTACCAGGAATGGCAGCGGCTGCACCCGACAGCCGATCCGAAGAGCGGCTGGGGTGCTGACATTGCGGGCTCCCTGGACAGTTAAGTGTCCGTATATTAAAAGTCAGTAGCTGCAGTAATTGTAGCTGCTGACTTTTAATTTTTCGATGGGGGGCTGGACCTCCTTTTAAGGATATTTATACATTTTGAGGATAACGTGTATTGCTACACAAATTTTAGAGGATTTGGTTTTTTAAAAATGCCCATTCCTGACTGTCCTCCATTACGGCACACCCATCACTTAATAAAAACCTTATTCATCAAGGATTCAAGTGTTGAATTTGCTTTATTTACCAAAAAGGGGTTTTCTTTAAAATGCCCTAAACTGTTTTTATCTACACTTTCTCACAATTTGTCTACTCCTATAACATATTTAGGTGTGTTCATGTCCTTGATTTTACACAACGCTTTTGGACTTCAGCCCTAATGTACGACACACAGCGCCCAATGCAGACACCTCCCTCTAATATGGGACTAGTGGATAACAAGGACATCCCCTGATATAGTAAATCTGGATTGTTCTAGGGGTTACTGTTCCATAAGGTTTTTGGAGAAACATATAATATATTCCTCCTTTCTTACAGGGACCTCAGAAGAAACATCTCATAAAAGGCACATCGGAGGTTACTGAAGATCTTTAAATATTATGTCTAGTCATGGGTTTATGATTTAAGACAATAAAATGAAAAATGCTCATTAGAATTATGTCTTTATTGTAATATTATTTTGCCTGATTTTATTAACCTATAGGACAAATGTTTTACCATTGTGAAGTGCAATGATTGAACTATGCTCTTTTATATGAGAGATTGTTCATTAGCAGTATCATTTTCTGTAAATGGCTTTACTGGTGGATAGTTATAAGTGGCAGGCTTGGTGCCCTAGTGCCCATACTCACTATAACCATGGGTCACCCATCACTGTCACACGTGTATTTTCATCTATAAAACAAGATTATGGTCTCTAACTGCTATCCACTCAAAGTAACGGTATAGCCATTTTTTTTAGTTTTGGATATAAAAGGTAAGGGTTATAATGTGTCAAGTTATTATTGCTACATCATACAGGAGATTCTCCATGGCTTGAATTTGTCCAGCTCTTTCCTGGCTTTGCACAGCCCATGTACATGTCTCTCCAGGCCAATCTAGCTGTCCCTAAAGTACCTTTTCTTGGTGGCCTCCAGTAGTCCTGTGACGTGTTGCTCTCCCCATAGGAATGAATTGGGCCATGGATGGAGAAAGGATGCTTTTGAAAGAATGGCTCTGCAGCTCTGGAGGATTGTTTAAGAAGGGACAGAGGTAAGTACGTTTGGATCAGGTGAGCTGCACTTAGGACGGGGGGGAGGGGTTATGACTTAAAAGACAACTCGGACAAATTGTATCAAAAGTACCTTTTGACATTACCCACAGTACTAGAGAAGACCCTTCCTCCCATGCTCACGTTGCCACAATGTAACAGAAATATCCAGCTACTAGGGATGAGCTTCGTGTTCGAGTCGAACCCATGTTTGACTCGAACATCGGCTTTTCGGTCGTTCGCCGGATTGCGAACGATATGGGCCGTTCGCGCCAAATTCGTGTGGCGCGTCACGGGCCATAATTCACTGCGGCATCGCAGTGCATTGCTTGCTGATGATTGGCCAAGCATGCACTATGACCCGCATGCTTGGCCAATCACAGCGCCGCCTGAACAGAGAGCCGTAATTGGCCAAAGCCAAGGAGGCTTTGGCCAATTATGGCTCAGGGGATTTAGTACACGCCCCACATTATATAAGGCCGCATGCACGGCGGCCCTGTGTAGTGTGTTCCGGTGTGCTGAGAGAGAGAGAGAGACAGTGTCATTTCATTTGAGTTAGCTAGATTAGGCAGGACAGTCAGTCAGTTAGCTGCACTTAAAGTGTATTGTGTATATATATGCATCCCAGGTGTTGCATATATATATATACACTGTATTCAGTTTAGCTAGATCCGTTCCTGTTATCTTCTAGACTATTTACATTTAGTGCAGTGCGTCCTGCTCACAGTGTTCAGCTAGATCCGTTCCTGTTATCTTCCTACTGACAGGCAGGCTTGTCTGGTTACAGTATATAAAGCTACCTGAAGAAAATTACTGGTGTTCTTTTGATCCTATTAGTACCACAGTCAGGCAGCTAGACTATTTACATTTAGTGCAGTGCGTCCTGCTCACAGTGTTCAGCTAGATCCGTTCCTGTTATCTTCCTACTGACAGGCAGGCTTGTCTTGTTACAGTATATAAAGCTACCTGAAGAAAATTACTGGTGTTCTTTTGATCCTATTAGTACCACAGTCAGGCAGCTAGACTATTTACAGTTAGTGCAGTGCGTCCTGCTCACAGTGTTCTGCTAAACCTACAAGTTAGTGGGGTGCGTACTGCTCACAGTGTTCATCTAAACCTACAAGCTAGTGGGGTGCGTCCTGCTCACAGTGTTCAGCTAGATCCGTTTCTGTTATCTTCTTACTGACAGGCAGGCTTGTCTTGTTACAGTAAATACAGCTACCTGAAGAAAATTGCTGGTGTTCTTTTGATCCCATTAGTACCACAGTCAGGCAGCTAGACTATTTACAGTTAGTGCAGTGCGTCCTGCTCACAGTGTTCAGCTAAACCTACAAGTTAGTGGGGTGCGTCCACCTCACAGTGTTCAGCTAAAGCTACCTGGAGAAGGTTGGTGGTGTTCTCATACTACAGGCAGGCAGTTGATTTTGCTAGCTGCAGTATCAGTACATATATATATATATATATATATATATATATATATATATATATCCCAGCTTAGTGCAGCTACAGGCCATTAGTATGTCTGGAAGGCCAAGAAGGAGAGGCAGACAGTCACAAGCCAATAAGAGAGGGCAAGCAGGCTCTGTGTCTAGTGCTAGTCGTGGAGACGGTGCATCCTCATCAGCACGTGGCCATGGGACACGCTTGGCCTTTTTTTCGGCAGCTGGCCATGTTGAGCCGCAACATGCGGAAGACTTGGTCGAGTGGATGACCAAGCCGTCCTCATCCTCCTCATCCTCTCTCACCCATGCCCAGGGTACTTTGTCTGGCAAAGCAGCGGCCTCTTCCCTCGGCTCAATGTCATCAGTGACTCCTTCCTTCCTTAGCCCCACCGAGTCCCTCGAACTGTTTGACCACAGTGTTGGGTACATGCTCCAGGAGGATGCCCAGCGTTTGGAAGGCTCTGATGATGATACTGAGCTCGATGAAGGCAGTAACATGAGCACGGACAGAGGGGGTGCCCAAGAAGGACAGCAATCTGGCAGTCATGCTCCCACTGCTGCAGCATACTGCCAGGTTTGCTCCAGTGATGAGGAGGGAGGGGATGATGAGGTCACTGACTCAACGTGGGTGCCTGATAGGAGAGAGGAGGAGGAGGAGGAGGAGGAGGCGGCACATCACCCACGAGGCAGGATGCCCTCCAGGGGCCAGCCTAAGGGCAGCACATTGCGTTATTCAAAAAGTTCTTTGGTGTGGGCCTTTTTTGAGACGAGTGCATCAGATCGCACCGCTGCTATTTGCAACATATGTCTCAAGCGTATCTCACGTGGCCAAAACATCTCCCGCTTGGGTACCACATGCTTGACCAGACATATGTTGACCTGCCATGCAGTTCGTTGGCAAGCGTATCTAAAAGACCCACACCAAAGAACAAAGAGGTCCTCTCCTTGCTCCTCATCAGCTGAGATTTCCAACCCCACTAGACCTTCAGTCCTCTCTGAGACCTGCACTGAGAGGAATGAAGGTGTATAATTAGGTGTGTCACAGCCAAGTACTTGTGGGCAATCTGCTTTTGGTACACCGACGTCAGATTGTACCAGGCAAATTTCCCTTTGCCCAGCGGTTGAATGCTAGCTTGGCAAAATTGCTAGCACTTCAACTGCTGCCTTTTCAGTTGGTAGACTCTGCCCCCTTCCGTGAGTTTGTGGAATGTGCGGTTCCTCAGTGGCAGGTACCCAAACGCCACTTTTTCTCACGGAAGGCGATTCCGGCTCTCTACCGGCATGTGGAAGGCAATGTCCATGCCTCGCTGGACAGAGCGGTCAGCGGTAAGGTGCATATTACCGCTGACTAATGGTCCAGCAGGCATGGACAGGGACGTTACCTAAGTTTCACGGCGCATCGGGTGACTCTGCTGGCAGCTGGGAAGGATGCAGGACAAGGTGCAGTAGTGTTGGAGGTTGTTCCGCCACCACGCCTCCAAAATGCTAATGATTGTGACACACCTCTCTCCTCCACCCCCTCCTCTTCTTCTTCCTCCATGGCCTCTTCCTCGGAAACAGCGGTGCTCCGTAGTCGTTCAAGGGGCTACGCAAGTACGCAGGCCAAAAGATGCCATGCGGTGCTTGAGCTGGTGTGCTTGGGGGACAGGAGCCACACTGGGGCAGAGGTTCTGTCAGCTCTGCAGGGGCAGGTTCAGAGGTGGTTGACGCCACGCCAACTTAAGGCAGGAATGGTGGTTTGCGACAATGGCACCAACCTCCTCTCTGCCCTCCGACAGGGACAAATGTCCCATGTGCCCTGTTTGGCTCACGTCCTTAACTTGGTGGTGCAGCGGTTCTTGGGCAGGTACCCGGGCTTACAGGATGTCCTGAGGCAGGCCAGGAAAGTCTGTGTGCATTTCCTCCGGTCATATAATGCCAGTGCTCGGCTGACGGACCTCCAAAAGGAGTTTAACCTGCCCAAGAACCGCCTAATCTGTGACATGCCCACCAGGTGGAACTCAACGTTGGCCATGCTGCAGCGGCTGCACACGCAGCAGAGGGCCATCAATGAGTACCTGTGCGACTATGGCACCAGGACAGGGTCAGGGGAGCTTGGTTTTTTTTCCCCACGCCAGTGGGCCATGATCAGGGATGCATGCACTGTCCTGTCACCATTTGAGGAGGCCACGAGGATGGTGAGCAGTGACAGTGCATGCATCAGTGACACTGTCCCCTTGTCCACCTGTTGGAGCACACGCTGCGTGGAATAATGGACAGGGCACTTGAGGCAGAACAGAGGCAGGAAGAGGAGGACTTCCTTAGCTCTCAAGGCCCCCTTTATCCAGACAGTGTTCCTGCGTGCCCGCCGATCACACAGGAAGAGGACGAGGAGGAGGAGGAGGAGGAAGATTGTGTCAGTATGGAGGTGGAGCCTGGCACTCAGCATCAGCAGCAGTCTTTAAGGGATCAGTCCCAAGAAACACATGGACTTGTACGTGGCTGGGAGGAGGTGGCTGCGGACCATGTCGTCCTTAGTGACCCAGAGGACTCCGGACCGAATGCATCAGCAAACCTACGCTGCATGGCCTCCCTGATCCTGCAAAGCCTGCGTAAGGATCCTCGTATTCGTGGTATCAAGGAGAAGGACCAATACTGGCTGGCAACCCTCCTTGATCCACGTTACAAGGGTAAGGTTGCGGACCTTATCTTGCCATCGCAGAGGGAGCAGAGGATGAAACATCTTCGGGAGGCCTTGCAGAAAGGTCTGTGCAACGCGTTCCCAGAGACTGGGAGGTTACAAACTCCTGTTTCTGGACAACGTGTTGCTGAGGCTTCGGTCAGTCAAAGAAGGAGCGGTGGAGAAAGTGGCCGTCTGACCGATGCGTTCAGACAATTTTTTGGTCCGCAGCCCCAAGGTATGATCGGTTCCAGCAACCATCGCCAGCGTCTGTTTTACATGGTGCAGGAATACCTAGGGGCAAGATCAGACTTGGACACCTTTCCCACTGAAAATCCTCTGGGCTACTGGGTCTTGAGGATGGATCACTGGCCAGAGCTTGCACAGTATGCAATTGAGCTACTGGCCTGTCCTGCATCCAGCGTTCTTTCGGAACGCACATTCAGTGCTGCTGGAGGCGTGGTAACCGATCACAGGGTGCATCTGTCCACCGACTCGGTCGATCGACTGACCTTCATAAAAATGAATCAGTCTTGGATCACCACCAGCTACCAAGCACCTGATGCTGATGTAACCGAATAATTTTTTTTGAAATCTCAGATCCCTTCAAAGACTGCCTATGCTGATGCTGAGTGACTATCCCTGAGTAATTATCCTCTTCCTCCTCAATCATCACACTGATAGCTTGTAAGAACATTTTTGGTTCTGGGCGCCACCACCAGTGCCTAAGACACAATTTTTCAGCCCCTGTTTGGCAGGGGCATGTAATTACAATTTTTGATGTAATACTTTGCAGCAGGGCTCGTTCCTGCATTCCAACTAGAGTGTCTGTGAGGGGTTGCAGTGTTGTGGCACCAGCACCAGTGCCTAAGGCCCATTTTTTCTGCCCCTGTTTAACAGGGGCGTGTAATTACAATTTTTGATGCAGTACTTTGCAGCAGGGCTCGTTCCTGCGTTCCAACTAGAGTGTCTGTGAGGGGTTGCAGTGTTGTGGCACCAGCACCAGTGCCTAAGGCCCAATTTTTCTGCCCCTGTCTAACAGGGGCGTGTAATTACAATTTTTGATGCAATACTTTGCAGCAGGGCTCGTTCCAGCGTTCCAACTAGAGTGTCTGTGAGGGGTTGCAGTGTTGTGGCACCAGCACCAGTGCCTAAGGCCCAATTTTTCTGCCCCTGTCTAACAGGGGCGTGTAATTACAATTTTTGATGCAATACTTTGCAGCAGGGCTCGTTCCTGCGTTCCAACTAGAGTGTCTGTGAGGGGTTGCAGTGTTGTGGCACCAGCACCAGTGCCTAAGGCCTAATTTTTCAGCTCCTGTTTAACAGGGGCATGTAATTACAATTCTTGATCTAATATTTCACAGCAGGGCCCTGTGAGGGCTTACAGTGTTGTGGCCACAGCAACACCTAAGGCCCAAATTTCTGCTGAGTATATAGGGCAGGACCCTACTTTCAAACATCTAACTTACAAACGACTTCTACTTGCAAACGGAAGGAGACAACAGGAAGTGAGATGAAATCTACCCCTAGGAAGGGAAATTCTCTCCTGTAAGAGTTAATATGGGAAAAACATTTCTCCTTTCCACTGATGCTTTCCAATCCTTGTTCCACAAAAAAACCCAAATTTTCAAAAAACATTTTTCACTGGGACAAAAAAGTGAGGTGAAATCTTCTGAAGAGGAGGAAAGACAGCAAAACAAATGTCACAGGGGTGATAACCCTTCCCTAGGTTTTCGAAAAAGCTTAAAAAAGATTTTTTGGCTGGAGCTAAACACGTTTAAAATGTACCCGTTCAAAATTACAAACAGATTCTACTTAACAACAAACCTACAGTCCCTGTCTTGTTTGCACCGCCTGTATACTGATGTTCAGAGTATATAGGGCCTGGTGGCCCCACACCTTTCCTTATTTTAATTTGGGTGCGGGGTTCCCCTTAATATCCATACAAGACCCAAAGGGCCTGGTAATGGACTGGGGGGTACCCATGCCGTTTGTCTCACTGATTTTCATCCATATTGCCAGGACCCGACATTACATTAAACCCGCAAGCAGTTTTAAATGAGATTTTTTCCTTTAAAAATGACATTTGGTGCAGGGGCTGTTCTAAACACGGGAAACACGCGTCACTTTACAGGCATACTATAGACACCCCCCAGGTACGATATTTAACTGCTTCAGATCCGGGCCATTGCCAAATGACGGCAACAGCGCGGATCTAAATTGCCGGGACTACGTCCATTGACGTCGTCCCGTGCACGAGCGGCCTGCGCGCCCCCTGCAGGGCGCGCGCGGCGCGCTCGGTGATCAGCGAGTCTATGAGACTCGCCTGATCACAGATCAGAGTAAGGGGTTGGTCCCAACCCCTTACCACATGATCAGCTGTCAGCCAATGACAGCTGATCATGTGATGTAAACAGAGCCGGTAATCGGCTATTTTTCCTCCTCGCGCTGACAGCGTGAGGAGGAAAAAAAAACCCGATCACCGGCGGCCGTGATCGGGACATCAGTCCCGATCACGGCGATCATCTGTCACAAAGCAATAGGCAGCAGTGCTGCCTACCAGTGCCCACCAGATTAACCCATCAGTGCCCACAGTGCCATCAATCAGCGCCACCCATCAGTGCCACCCATCAGTGCCCACAGTGCCATCCATCAGTGCCCACAGTGCCACCCATCAGTGCCACCCATCAGCACCCACATCAGTGCCACCCATCAGCACCCACATCAGTGCAACCTATCAGTGCCCATCAGTGTCACCTACCAGTGCCCATAAATGCCCATCAGTGCCGCCCATCACTGCCCATCAGTGCCACCCATCAGTGCCCCCCATCAGTGCCCCCCATCAGTGCCCCCCCATCAGTGCCCCCCCATCAGTGCCAGCTATCTGTGCCACCTATCTGTGCCACCTATCCGTGCCACCTATCCGTGCCACCTATCCGTGCCGCCCATCCGTGCCGCCCATCCGTGGCCATCAGTGCCGCCTTATCTGTGCCCATCAGTACCGCCTTATCTGTCCCCATCAGTGCCGCCTTAACTGTGCCTATCAGTGCCGCCTTAACTGTGCCTATCAGTGCCGCCTTATCTGTGCCTATCTGTGCCGCCTTATCTGTGCCTATCTGTGCCCATCAGTGCAGCCTATCAGTGCCCACCAGTGCCGCCTCATCAGCGCATATCAATGAAGGAGAAAAATTACCTGTTTGCAAAATTTTATAACAAACTATTAAACATGATTTTTTTTTTTTCCAAAATTTTCCATCTTTTTTTGTTTGTTTAGCAAAAAATAAAAACCCCAGCTGTGATTAAATACCACCAAAAGAAAGCTCTATTTGTGGGAAAAAAATGATAAAAATTTCATTTGGGTACAGTGTTGTATGACCGCGCAATTGTCATTCAAAGTGCGACAGCGCTGGAAGCTCAAAATTGGTCTGGGCAGGAGGGGGGTTTAAGTGCCCAGTAAGCAAGTGGTTAAAGGAATATTTCACTTTTTTTTCTTTTACTTTAAGCATCATTAAAATCACTGCTCCCGAAAAAACGGCCGTTTTTAAAAGTTTTTTTTGCATTGATACATGTCCCCTGGGGTAGGACCCGGGTCCCCAAACCCTTTTTAGGACAATACCATGCAAATTAGCCTTTAAAATGAGCACTTTTGATTTCGAACGTTCGAGTCCCATAGACGTCAATGGGGTTCTATTGTTCGTGCGAACTTTCGGTCCGTTCGCAGGTTCTGGTGCGAACCGAACCGGGGGGTGTTCGGCTCATCCCTACCAGCTACCCACAACATTTATAGCAGGTGTAATGTAAATTCTCATGGATTCCCAGTGCACATCATATTCATTCTTGTGCATACCTTAGAAAGTCTGTAGTCTTCTGACTGCCGATTTGCCTTCTTTAAAATGGCCGTGGGACACGTTTGCAGACAATTTCAGCAGCAGATCCACAGTTTTGGTGCAAACATTGGGGGTGCAATTTTTTTAACATTGGAGTGCAATTTCTTGAGGTAATTGAGACAATTTTCAATATATATGCCCTGCTAAACTACATGTTCTTTTGTTAAACTTTGGTTCTACTTTAAAGCTCATCTCCAGATAATTCCAAAGAAAAGCCCTTCCCACTCAACCCCGACCTAATCTATATTTGAAAACCAAAAATACTTAAAGCCTCAATTACTTGCCTAAAGGTCCAGTCATTTGACACTGGGTCATATGTCTTCTTTCTTCTTCTCCATAGCGTAGAAGGGTCTGGTCTGCAATGTCCACTGCGCTTCCTGGTGACGTGGGCACTACTCTTTGGCTTCAGTAGGGCTATAAGTGGGCAGCCAGACCATTAAAGAAAATAGAGGGCAGCTTCAGACCACTGGTCGACTCAAAGATCACGTGACGTTGGATTCAGGTAGGTTTTTATGCAGTTTTGAGGTCTGAGAGGAAGGAAATAGCTGACCCAGACTAGAGCAGGGGTAGGCAACCTCGGCCCTCCAACTGTGATGAAACTACAAGTCCCATAAGACATTGAAAGACCCTGAAAATCACAGGCATGACTCCTAGAGGCAGAGGCATGATGGGATTTGTAGTTTCACCACAGCTGGAGTGCCGAGGTTGCCTATCCCTGGACTAGAGTATAGGGGCCAAAAACATGAAGACAGCGAAAGAACAGCAGGGTTGGGCTTCATCTTTCAGGAGCAGATCTAGTGAAGAGCAGCATTGACTTAAGGCCCAACTCCAGACAAAAAAAAAAACTCCCTTTCCTCATAGACTTTTACAAGAATACCTTCTTTAATTCAAACAATTATGTCATGGGGTGGGAGGCCTGCGGACACTAAAGAACAGAGGGAAGTGTAGGGAAGGAAGTCTTGGACATATTACACTCCCCCAAGGAGACAGAAAGATGTTTCCTGGAGTCCTTCAAACAGGCATGAGGTTAAAATCATAATGATAAGAACATAGTGTGCATCATTCATCAATATATTCCCAGCTGTGCTTTGTATTGTTGGATTTGACTCTTTGAGATCATGTTGGATTCGGTATACAAGTCTAATCAATGGGTATGTCTGCTTCTAAACTCTACTATGCTTATATATATATTGCTTTCTATCCATCTTAAAGGAAGCCCCATTGAGAAAAAAACATAAGCTGTCTTTGCTTGCCCCCCTCTTCTGAAAATGCTAGATGACTGGCTGATGCAGTGGCTCCAATCCTGAGCCAGAACAAGTACATGTTTTTAATAATGCTGGCTTCACTGCCTGCATATTTGTTTCACGCCAGTGATCCAGAAAATATCAAAGCCATTTGTATTGGCATAACAGACAGAGAATTTGCATTTTCAGAAGTGGCTTAGTAATGGAAACCTACTGTACATACTTTTTTTTTTCTGCCCAGGCTTTCTTTACTCTTTGTCATAACCTTCTCTTTTGCTAGTTTGTGTTCTTTTATTGCAACCAAAGTATTTGAGTTTTACATTTAGAGGGCCTATTTATAAAGTATTGAATAGGACCTTCACCAAACATTCACTACAGGTGAATCAATCACTGTAATTTAGGGATCCACTTGCAGAACATTTGACAAATGTGACATGAACTGCTTTATAAATATACTCCTTAAAGTCAGTCCAATGAACAATGAGACTCAGTTTTCATAATTAGGGAATTTGAAAAGCTATAATATTCGAGCGATCAGTTAAATAGAGTGCCACGCTGTGTTCAAGCGATCAGCCTTCTATTATAAGTCCCAGTAATGGAACCATGTTATATGAACAAGAAAGTAAATTGTCTAATACAGAAACCAGTTGCATTCCAGCTGTCAATTATTCCATGTAGCAAAGCTAACACCTAATTGGTTGATTTACCACCATTTACTTTACTTTTGCTTTAGTGTTAAATCGCTGTAACCTCAGAAATACTGAAGCAGGGAGAACTGGTAACCTTTGACCTGGGGGGCCAAACCCAACAGCTAGCCCCTTTAATGGTAGGGACATATTTCTGGGCTAATTAAAGCATAATAAAAATGAGGCGACTCATTGGTCAGTGGGTATGGTGAAAGCTGGGTGTTCCTAAATAACATGGTTAATTGGGACACATCTTTTCACATTTTCCAGAATTGGCTTACTTTGCGACTCTTCGTGTTCGTGTCACATGACATCTCAGATTTTCAGGGGAAGTTGGTGCTGGAAGACTTCCCTCTGCCACATGCTGTGATCCCAGATCTGAACATACAGCAGGTATCTACAGTATATAATGCCCACCACCATGTGTCACTGGCTGCGGGTCCAAATCCATTCTGAGTGCTGAAGTTTTGCTTAGAGCCACCAACTCAACAAATCTTTTTAGTACTTATCCGGGAGGCAAATGCCTCTAGTCCAGTCTTTCCATTTATTAAAGTATTCTACATAAGGAGGTACCTATTATAACACTAGTATACATAATGTATCATTGTGCTGGAAACACTATCTCAGGCAATTTTTCCCATCGTAATGAATCTGACTCCCTCTTTCCTTTTCTTCAGATGTAGTAAGAGTGTGAGAGAAAGGACTCAGTGAGTTCCTACAGGTTACAAAGTGCTTGAGGCAGCCTTATCCTTAGAACAAACGTTATACAGACAAAGTCTGCATGATAGTACAAAGTATAAAGGCAATATGAAGTACCCTTACCTTAGTGATCTAACTACAGTAAACTAAGATCTGATCAGTTGCTGTGACCTTTAACCTCTTTATTGAATGAGCACAACAGTACGTAGAGTGGTCCTGTGCATCAACTGACATTGACCAATCAGATGGTAGCTTTCCTTAGGTTTGCCATTTTATTCTACTGTAAGCTAAATGATGATTGGCTGCCATAATCTCTGTTCTTTACACATAAATGTCTACCTGTATGATGTAAAAAAAAAAAACTGAACTTCTGTTTATAAGAGGAGAGACACATAGGGGAAGATTTACTAACGCTGGAGCACACATAATCTGGTGCAGCTGTGCATAGTAACCAATCAGCTTCTAACTTAAGCTTAATCAATTAAGCTTTGACAATAAAACCTGGAAGCTGTTTTCTATGCAGAGCTGCACCAGATTTTGTATGTACCAATTTTAGCAAATTGCCATAATGCCGTTTTTATACTTACCGTATCCCTCAGCTTCCATGGTGGAAATACCAACAGAGACCCATTTGTCTGTTATTTAATAACACTAGACCTCATCTAAGATCTAGAGGAAAAGGTGTTTAGACTGGGACTCTCCTAGTGGCTGATGAAATACTTAATTCTTGCTCTAATCTAGAAATGGGAATCTGATTGATATGGGTAACACATCTACCTACCTCCCCATGTTCTACATATTTTTACATAATTATGCCACAGAGAAAACCATAGCAGATATGTCCCTGGTTCTCAGTGGCATGTTGTTGCAGCCTGCTCTGGAATAAGGTCCTTCTATAATGGTTTGTAATCATTTTTGTGGTCTGAAAGGAACTTTCTTCATCAATGGATCCACGATTTAGTGCAGTAGGTGTCATTTGTCCTTCTAAATTACTCTTAGACGGTCCAGAGTTCTCTGTGCATCCCAATCTTGTGCGTTTGCTTAACCGGAAGGCTCCTGTTACAAGTTCATAGGAGTCCTGGCTTGGAGGGGTCAATTTGTGTTGACCTGGTATTATCCACTGCGGACTGCATTATGGGAAAGTACAAGTCATCCATGTTTGGCATCACTAAGATTTTCTGCCATTGGGGAAAAAAAGGACACAGCTTAAAAGCCAAGTATTCCAAAAATACAATACAATACATGAAAAATTGGAATAGATCATACTATCAATAATGGTTCAAAATTGCCCAAAGAATTGCTGAACATTGAAATTTTCACTGTATGAATGATTGATTATGACCATGTGAGCCTGTTCTTTCACTAGATGCAAACATACTAGAACATTTTTATTAGTCAGACAAAATTCACTGAAATACAGAAAAAGTTGCTATCTTTGCAAGCTAGAAAAAATTACTTCTTGCCTTAATAAAGTGTAATTTTCACAAAAAAAAATATAGATGTCTTAGCATCAGACATATTTTTTTGTTAAAGTCCAATTGAAGTGAACTTATACTTTAAATTGGTTAAATTGGTTAAATATATTCAGTTGCATCAAAGCAAAGTCTTAAGCCTCGTACACACGGTACAAAAATCAGAAGGGGAATCATCGTTTGACAGGCTGTTGTCCGAAGTTCTTACCGTTGGTACGCTCCTTTCAACAATTGTTTTCCAATGACTGGCTAGTAAATTTTTGTCAAACGACAGCTCCACGACATATTTTCGGATGGTCAGTACACAAATCCGTCACACAAAAGTCAAAAGTACAAACACGCATGCTCGGAATCAATGCTCACCAAACACGAGATTAGCAGAAGGTGCCCAAAGGGTGGCGCTCATGAGCTGAAATTCTTCGTAGTACGTCACTACGTTTGTGTTTGTGGCACGACAATTTGCGTAACATTAGTATGCAAGACAAGATCCTGTCACACGCCCTTTTGACAAAAATCAGACGCTCTGTTGTCCAACAATCGTACCGTGTGTACCAGGCTTTACAGTTGGTTTCCTTTAGAAAGTAGCCACAGCCTGCAGAGATCTAACACGCCCTTGCTGAGCCAGAATTAGAACTCTCAAGTCAGCAAAGCTCTTGCTCTCTACTGATTGTAGAGCTCTAGCCCTGACTCAACAAGTGGCATGTCTGATCTTTGCAGGGAGACCACTGCTTCCACACAGAGAGTCTTTTTTTTACAGATGGCTGGCAGGGGACAGACTTTTCGACTCAGGCTCTCGCTACTCTCTAAAGAGAACCAACTGTAAGACTTTGGGCAGCTTTTGTTTTGATGCATCTGGAATGTAATTAGCTCACCAAAACTGGCTATACACTGTTATGCCCCGTACACACGGTCGGATTTTCCGATGGACAATGTCCGATCGGAGCGTGTTGTTGGAAATTCAGACCGTGTGTGGGCGCCATCGGACATTTTCCATCGGATTTTCCGACACACAAAGTTGGACAGCAGGAGATAAAATTTTCCGACAACAAAATCCGCTGTCGGAAATTCCGATCGTGTGTACACAAATCCGACGGACAAAGTGCCACGCATGCTCAGAATCAATTAACAGATGAAAGCTATTGGCCACTGCCCCGTTTATAGTCCCAACGTACATGTTTTACGTCACCGCGTTCAGAATGATCGGATTTTCCGACAACTTTGTGTGACTGTGTGTATGCAAGACAAGTTTGAGCCAACATCCGTCGGAAAAAATCCTAGGATTTTGTTGTCGGAATGTCCGAACAAAGTCCGACCGTGTGTACGGGGCATTACTGTTCAGCCAACATGTCCCTTTGGCAGAAGTCGGTTAAACAATCAACTTCTTTCGAGCTGGGAGCCCACACGCTGATCAAAATTTGGCCAGTCATTGCTGGCCAATTTTAGACTGACAGTTAATACATAAATAAAGGCAAAACTTTTTTTATAGTGTAAAATAGAGGGGGGGTGGATTAGAACACCTGCCAGTTTTTAATGCTGTCTGTCCCCTTGGAAATTCACCCTCTCTATTTGTCCTGTTAACCATTATCATTGAAAGTGAAAGTAAAAGAAAATCCCAAATTTTGGGTTATCCCCAGAAAAGTAACAGATGGGAAATCTCCCAATGGAGACACTATCTGGGGATCCCCAAGAGATTCCCTTACTTTGCTGGATTTCCTTTCACTTCCTATTTAGATATGGGGGACAGGAAGTGAAGGTAAATCTCCCCAATGGGACAAAGATGGCAAATATAAACCTTACAGGGGTTATAACCTTCCCTTTCTCTATCCAAAATGAAAAAAATAAGTTTTGCCTATAAAGTAGTTCTACTTTAAGTTGGTCTTTAAATGCCCAAGCAGATCTCCAGCCAAAAGCTTCTTTTATTATTTTACTGTACTTTATACAAAGGTGCCTCTACTTTCATGCACTGTTAATTACAGAATTGCTCATGGCACCATACAGGCTTTCACCATGAAGTAAGTGTACATGAAATTTTGGTAGACGTGTTATAATACAAGTCAGGTACCTGGAACTCATCTTGTAGTTTCTTCTCTATCCATTCAGTGACATGTATAAATGTGACTTCTCGTTCTCCAAGCTTTGGGACAACTTTCATCTCCACTTGTGGCGGTGATCGGAAGCTGTACCTACAATATATGCTGATAATTTAAAATTTCGAATATGAACTCTTGTCAATACAGCAGGAAAACGTAGAAAGTCAAGTCTAAACTATTGGAAAAATCTTAAGTATGGAAGATAGCTACCCGGTAATTAACAGACAAATCTGTATCCAGCATAATGCAGAATGCTCATCTCTGGAACTTTAACTTTGATAATGTTAAAAACTCGTCACAACTGATCAATAGCAAAGTTACACATTAAGCTCTTACCATATGCGGTCAGTGGGGGGAGGGGGGATATTGATGGCCAAGGTTCCTTCCAGCTCCTGGACCTCCACAGTCAGCAGCAGAGGGGTATTGGACATTTCCTCCATCTTCCTTTTAATGTACTCATTTTCTGTTGCCCTTTGGAAGTATCGTGACTTAGCGATCTTATCTACAAAGCGAAGAATCTTCCGGCTGGTACTGTTCCCACCTGGGAAACTGCAAAAGGAGAGTCAGCTATAAAGAGAACCCAGTTTAAAACGTGAAATCAAACTTCTGCACTTGGTCGCCATGCTAGATAGGTTCGTGTAGCTGACAATATCCTCTTTAGTGGGGATATTTTCTGAAGGACCCTAAGTCTGAGCTTGGGAAAAAGTAGGCTATGTTCTCTGGTTAAAGCAGCACCATCTCTGTGATCCTACATTCATCATACCATAAGAGAAAGGAGCCACAGCAAAGAGTCATGTGACATGATGATGCAGTCCCACCTGGAAGCATTGTGATTACCTTGCAGTGGAAGTTATAAAGCTCAGATGAAGGAAAATTGACAGGACCAATGAGTTTAACAGTCTTTATTCATAGACAACATTCTCCATCCACTACTTTTTTTTATCCCATGTCTGGAACTGCAGTTTTCTTCCTATGAAATGTTAAAATCTATCACTTTGTAGATAATGTGACCACTGGTTCATAAATCTTCTTAGGCTCCCTTACTTTTTGGAGTCCAGTTGCTGTTCCTTCCTGTTTGATGTAGTGATCAGATCTTGCTTCTGTAAAATATATCTTCCGACATTTCAAAAGCTAGCGCAAAGGCCACATGTAGCAAGTAAATTAATAAACCTCCCAGCTGCAGCTAGAGAGAGCTCTAATGATTTGTAGTATGCCTTCAGGAGACCGAAAACCAACAAGTTCACAATAAACTTAGAAAGCAAGTGAGCAACAGTGTTTTGTACAGCCTCCCTGGAGTCTGTCACTTTACTGTGATAGCCGCTTCCCTTCTTTGTGACCTGTGACACTGTGATCGCACCAATCCCGGACGAGCCCCCAAATGTTACAGGATTATCAGTGATCTGAGTGCAAGGTATGACAGAGATGCAGCTTGCAGTATCTGTATTAAAGAGGAGACACAAAACACTGTTGCTCACTTGCTTTCCAAGTTTAATGTGAACTTGTTGGTTTTCAGTCTCCTGAAGTCGCACTACAAATCATTAGCGCTCCCTCTAGCTGCAGTCTAGAATTAGCATTACTGGGAGGTTTATTCATTTACTTGCTACTTACTCAACCTCATTTTACCCAAACCTTGGCCTATCCTGAATATAATTTGCACAACCATAACCATTTCACTAAGCCAAATCTCTTTACATGTCATAGTTAGTACTGATTATTCTGGTGGCATGTATGAAAAATGAATTATCTGGACAATAGGACCAACTTAACTGAAATAAGAACTATTTCCCCCCATAAAGAAAGGCCATATTGTGATTTACTGTACCTGTCAGTATTGTTTGGAGTTGCTCTGTCTCCCAGAGTTCCCTGTGTTTCTGCTGCTGGGATCTCTTCATCTTCTGATGAGCCAGCGCTTGAGGACTCTTCATCACTATCGGTGAAAATCCTGGCTCTTGGCATCATTGCTCTAACAATAAAAATACATTTTTTAAACTGATTAAACTTTATTTCATATTTCTGCCTCTGTTAACTGCTGATCACATGACCCAAATCCTGCATCAGAGCTCATATGGTTTCTGTTGAAGAGGCTTATGGGACTATAGTTCAGACAGAGCCATTCAATCCTCTGATCTTATGATTAGCGCCCTGGGTCCTGGTCACATGACCAGGATGGGAGGGAGATCAGAGTACCCTTTTCAGCTGTGTTCATTTTACCTTCTATATATGTAACAACATAACGACCTTCCATACCTCACAACTTTTTGAGATGGCAACGAGGGACACCTATAAGCAAAAGTATGTAGACAAAGGACGACCCCCCGCCATGCCCCCCTTAAATGAAAAATTATACAAAAAAAAAGATTACTTAAACCCACAAGTATTTTTTTTTTACCACTACTATTCCTTTATACTGGCTTGTGAAATTTACAAAAGCAGTAATTTAAAAATTGGATGAGAGGTTTAGCACTGTGAAACACTTTTTGAAAGATAAAAAGTGCATTTTATATACGATTATATAGATAAGACCAAAATGAGGGACAAATAACGAGGAAAGAGGGACAGAGGGACTTTGTTCCAAATCAGGGAAAGTCCCTTGAAATCAGGGACAGTTGGAGGCTATGCCTTCTACAGTCCATAACAGGCTTCCTCAATCCAGGTTCTGTGGAACCCTAGGGTTCCTCCAAAGGGTACTAGGGGTTCTGTGAGAAATGAGCAATATCTGCTTCTCAGATAAGTACCCACTGACACCAATAATTTTTTTAGCTATCTGTAAGAGGGCCACTCTTCCCATTGATCACCAATTTAAGGAGAATTCTTCCCATTGACCACAAATGTAAAGGGACATTCTTTCCACTGACTACCAATGTAAGGAGCATTCTTTCCACTGTCCACCAATGCAAGGAGCATTCCTCCCATTGACCACCAATGTAGGAAGCATTCTTCTCACTGACCTCCAATGTAATGAGCATTCTACCCAATGACTACAAATGTAATGGGCATTCCTCCCACTGACCACCAATGTAATGAGCATTCTACCCAATGACTACAAATGTAATGGGCATTCCTCCCACTGACCACCAATGTAAGGAGCATTCTTCTCACTGACCACCACACTAATGTGGCATGAGCTGTTAATATAATATTTACTGGCAGAGGTTTCCTGAGTCCTGAAAGTTAAGGGTTCCTCTGTGTTAAAAAAAAAAGGTTTAGAAAGGGTGATTTATAAACTTCACTCAAGCCTCCAGAATGTTTATGAGTGCAATGATACCTCCATTGCGGTCTACCACACCAAATGTGCCATTGTCACAGTCCGATAGGTGGAATATAACCAGACAGACCACCAACTGCTACACTGCTGTAGCTTGTTAATGCAGATCACAGGCTTGTTCTGTAGTATGATTCCAAATGGGGCTCTTGCAAACTAGTAACATTTAAAAAAAATATATATATATATTAATCTATATATACATTTTACTAATAAACATCTGTTTGCTAGGTACCATCTTCTTAGCAAGCTTTTTTCCATTTTATTTTTACCATGGTTATGTAAACCCTTGCAATACATCTTGCAATATTAGGCAGCCCGATGTGACAGGTACGTCCTCCACCCCTCTCGCTCTGCGCCGTGGGATGTACGCCTCCAACCAGCACTAATTATCCCTTTGCAGATGATGCAGGCATTGTTTTAGCCTTTGCATTGTTTCTTGTCAGGTTGCTGCCTGCCTGTTCACAGCCTCTGCACTATTTCTATGTCAGCTCAGCCGTTTAATAGAAAAACAGAGCAAACAGAGCAGCCGACTTTACTGTCCTCTGCAACAGCAAAGATCCACTCGATCATTCCTAAATTTTGCACAAAATAGTTAAAGTACTGTAGATCTAAACCAAATCAGTAAAATCTTATAAAAGCTTGAAAATGTTAATGTAATAGTAAAAGTAATTTTCAATCTATGTATATAAACCTGCAACTTTTAGGCTGGCCATAAATTATGCAATTTTTCTTGTACCATTTTCCTTTAGATTTACCAAAACCATATAATATGAGGTCAAACCTAAATACTTTCAGATTGTATGCAATCAGGCAAGCCCTTGCGCCATATAGTTGAAGGTAAATCTTAGACCCCTTTCACACAGAGGCACTTTCACGCTAAAAAAAGCACCTGAAAAGCTCATGAAAACCTATTTTCTTAAAATTAATTTATGCTTTCACAATGAGGCAGTGCAGTGGCAGGGTGGTAAAAAAAAACCCCTCTCCATCCAAATGAATGGAAATCGCTTCAAAAGCGCCGAAAAGCTCTTCAAAACGCCTGAAAAGTTCTTCAAAAGTGCTCAGTGTTTTACTGGCAGTTTACAAGTGCCTCAGTGTGAAAGGGGCCTAAAGGAAATAGAACAAGAACATTGTATAATATATGGCAACTTTAAATAATCTTTAAATAATCTATTCTAATTCTATTCTATCTAATAATTCTAAAG
The DNA here is from genome assembly GCA_037952835.1 of Lithobates septentrionalis. Lineage (NCBI taxonomy): Eukaryota > Metazoa > Chordata > Amphibia > Anura > Ranidae > Lithobates > Lithobates septentrionalis. The sequence continues at coordinate 167,600 of JBBDGP010003154.1, read as the reverse complement.
ATCTGGCGGTTTTGCCATGAAGTCCTTGTTCAGATCTATCCTGTCTTAGGGGGGCAACTGCCTCCCAACTGTTATCTTGCATTGTCATTCTTTCACATGTAATCCTGTTTGAAAATATAAACAGCAACACACATCACCCAGACATTGTTCACTATTGGGTCTAGAGAAGTGGTCTCCAAACTATGGCCCGGGGGCCAGATGCGGCCCTTTGCCTGTCTTTATCCAGCCCTTGGGGCACTATTCCTTCCACTGACACCAACGATGGGGAATTGTTATTCCGACTGATACCAACAATGGGGCACTATTTCTCCCACTGACACCAATAGATGAGGCACTATTTCTCTCCTAATACCAAAGATGGGGCATTGATTGCTCCCACTGATGTCAGGACATTTTTACTTCCACTGGCTACACTCTGGCCCCCATAAAGGACAGTAAACTTAGCCCTTTGTTTGTAACGTTTGGAGATCCCTGGTCTAGAGCAACAATGTTCAGATAACATTGGAATGAGTGCAAATATTACCCAAATAGCAGGCAATTGAGCTGCATGGTTGAAAATGACTTGCTAAGCTATTGCTAGACTTGCCTGGCTTCACAAGTCTGTTGCACAATTGCAGCAAGTCTGCATTGCATGACTCCAAATCAACTTTATTTGTAAACATTCTGCATGTCTGCTGCAAGTTCTGGTTCAGTTATGTTGTGCAATAGTCATCCCACCACAGGGGGTCGCTGTGGCTGAATTTTCATATTTTCTCCCTGCTGTAGACTTGCAGAGCTCTTGTTGTAGACTCACCACTGCAACTTTGCTCTTGCTAGAGACTGGCCACGCAAATTTGCTATAAATTGTGTCAACTAGAACTTGTGCTTTAAGTGCTCTGCAAATGTACAACTTGGCAGTGAAAATGTGCAGCAAGTTAACAAGACTTACAATTCAACGCTGCCAGAGATTTGTGGCAAGTTATCCGTGCTATCTGGGTAAGATCTGCTTAAAAAAAATATATCTTTAAACCCATTAAAATCAAAATATAATCATGTGGTTTGATTTTGTACATGATAGTGTTACTTTAACTGTGCTTGGATCTCCACATCTGTGCTTGTCACATGTTGTAATTAAAATGATACAGAGCAGAAGGTCTAATTAAGCCGTCCAGCACCATCTAATTAATTCCAGAAAATTAAATCTTCTACAATCCAGTGTTTAATGTGTCTGCAAGATCTAAAGACGCACTGCCAGGTCTTATTAAATTGTGCTCTAAAGGAATGCATGTTGACAATAAATAGAATAGAGAGAGAGAAAGAAAGAGAGAGGGATAGAGAGAGGGAGAGAGAGAGAGAGAGAGAGAGAGGGAGAGAGGGAGAGAGGGAGAGAGAGAGAGGGAGAGGGAGAGAGAAAGAGAGAGAGAGACAGAGAGAGAGAGAGAGAGAGAGAGAGAGAGAGAGAGAGGGAGGGAGGGGGAGGGAGAGAGAGAGAGAGACAGAGAGGGAGAGAGAGAGAGAGAGAGAGGGGGAGGGAGAGAGAGAGAGAGAGAGAAATAGAAAGAGAGAGAGAGAGAAAGATAGAGAAAGAGAGAGAGATAGAAAGAGAGAGAGATAAAAAGAGAGAAAGAGGGAGAGGGGGAGCGTAAAGATTCAATTTTATGAGTGGAAGGCCAAGCCTTGCATTCCTGACACCTTAGGTCCATGTGAGCTAAAATACCCTTTCAAAGCAACATTTTTATCCCCAATCATGTTTTATTATTACTGTTGTGAAAACTCAACCCAGAACGTACTATTACAAACCTTAGGTGAAGTCACATAAAGCCTGCCTAATTTCCTGGCATCCAGAATCATCTAGCTCTTTCTTTCCCAGCCTGACTGTCGCTGGCGCGCCCCTTTCATTCTTTGGATTTAAAAAAGAATTCTAGGTTTCCTAACACTTCAAATAATTGGTTTGGACCACCCTGGACCTGGCTGCTTCTTAGGCTTGTGCTAAGTACAATATTGTATTCTGGCTGCAGTACCAGTGACTTCCCTGTGATGTCATCTGCCTGCCTTTCCACTTCAGCCAATCAGAGGAAGCCTTGTATTTATTTAGAAAATACAAGGCTTTTCCTGAATGGAGGAGATGCAGTGCGACTGACTCTCTCTATGTCCATCAGTAGAAGGAAAGTCTCTGGTACTGCTACTGGAAAACAGCTGCTTAATGTATGTAGCACAAGCTACTAAATTATCCTGAATAGCAAGTAATTGAGCTGCAAGCTTGAAAATGACTTGCTAAGCTATTACTAGACTTGCCAGGTTTCACAAGTTGGGTGCACAATTGCAGCAAGTCTGCATTGCATAACTCCAGACGAACTTTCTTTGCAAACATTCTGCAAGCCTGCTGCAAGTTCTGGTTCAGTTACATTGTGCAATAGTCATCCCACCACAGGGGGCACTGTGGCTGAGCTCTTGCTGTAGACTCACCACTGCAACTTTGCTCTTGCTAGAGACTTACCACGCAAATTTGCTACAAATTTGAAAAGTGTCAACTAGAACTTGTGCTTCAAGTGCTCTGCAAGTGTACAACTTGCCAGTGAAAATGTGCAGCAAGTTAACAGACTTACAATTCAACACAACCACAAATTTGTGGCAAGTTATCCTTGCTATCTGGGATATCATATCAAAAAACTTTATATTCCAAGCGCTAAAGCCATACAGTACCTTGAAAAAGTATTCGTACCTCTTGAAATTTTCCACATTTTGTCATGTTACAACCAAAAAAGTAAATGTATTTTATTGGGATTTTATGTGATAGATCAACACAAAGTGGCACATAATTGTGAAGTGGAAGGAAAATGATAAATGGTTTTCTACATTTTTTACAAATAAATATCTTAAAAGTGTGGCGTGCATTTGTATTCAGCCCCCTTTACTCTGATACCCCTAACTAAAATCTAGTGGAACCAATTGCGTTCAGAAGTCACCTAATTAGTAAATAGAGTCCACCTGTGTGTAATTTAATCTCAGTATAAATACAGCTGTTCTGTGAAGCCCTCAGAGGTTTGTTAGAGAACCTTAGTGAACAAACAGCATCATGAAGGCCAAGGAACACACCAGACAGGTCAGGGATAAAGTTGTGGAGAAGTAGGGTTAGGTCATAAAAAAATATTCCAAGCTTTGAACATCTCACTGAGCACTGTTCAATCCATCATCAGAAAATATAAAGAGTATGGCACAACTGCAAACCTACCAAGACATGGCCGTCCACCTAAACTGACAGGCCAGAGAAGGAGAGCATTAATCAGAGAAGCAGCCAAGAGGCCCATGGTAACTCTGGAGGAGCTTCAGAGATCCACAGCTCAGGTGGCAGAATCTGTCCACAGGACAACTATTAGTTGTGCACTCCACAAATCTGGCCTTTATGGAAGAGTGGCAAGAAGAAAGCCATTGTTGAAAGAAAGCCATAAAAGGCCCTGTTTGCAGTTTGCAAGAAGCCATGTGGGGGACACAGCAAACATGTGGAAGAAGGTGCTCTGCTCAGATGAGACCAAAATTTTACTTTTTGGCCTAAAAACAAAACACTATGTGTGGGGGAAAACTAACACTGCACAACATACTGAACACACCATTCCCACTGTGAAACATGGTGGTGGCAGCATCATTTTGTGTAGATGCCTTTCTTGAGCAGGGACAGGGAAGCTGGTCAGAGTTGATGTGAAGATGGATGGAGCCAAATACAGGACAATCTTAGAAGAATCCTGTTAGAGTCTGCAAAAGACTTGAGACTGGGGCGGAGGTTAACCTTCAAGCAGGACAATGACCCTAAACATACAGCCAAAAGGTTTAGATAAAAGCATATTCATGTGTTAGAATGGCCCAGTCAAAGTCCAGACCTAAATTAAATTGAGAATCTGTGGCAAGACTTGAAAATTGCTCCTCATAGACGCTCTCTATCCAATCTGACAGAGCTTGAGCTATTTTGCACAGAAGAATGGGTAAAAATGTCACTCTCTAGATGTGCAAAGCTGGTAGAGACATCCAAAAAGACTTGCAGCTGTAATTGCAGCAAAAGGTGGTTCTACAAAGTATTGACTCAGGGGGGCTGAATACAAATGCACGCCACACTTTCCACATATTTATTTGTAAAAAATTTTAAAGACCATTTATCATTTTCCTTCCACTTCCCAATTATGTGCCACTTTGTGTTGGTCTATCACATAAAATCCCAATAAAATACATTTACGTTTTTAATTGTAACATGACAAAATGTGGAAAATTTCAAGGGGTATGAATACTTCTTCAAGGCACTGTACTTCCATCTGGCTCCGTGGGTGAAAGAACTATAGATAGCCCCAGGCAGCTGTGGAAGCACTAGGAGTAGTAGCCAACCAGATCAATGAACACATACACAGCGCTCAGGACCTCTAATTAAAATTGTGGTAAAAACCATGGAGCGTTGTGTATGTGTTCTTTGATCTGGTTGGCTACTTTATATTATAGACTGAGCAGCAGCCAGTCCTTTCTGGCTACAAATAAGATGATTAGTCCAAGGTGGCCCAATCCACCAATCTGGTATGCAAATAATTTGATTGGTTCAAGGTGGCCCAATCCACCAATCTGGTATGCAAATAATTTGATTGGTCCAAGGTGGCCCAATCCACCAATCTGAATGCAAATAATTTGATTGGTCCAAGGTGGCTCAAACAAATTTTTTAAAGTGTCAGAAAACCTGGAATTCTCTTTCCAGTTCTTTCAGCCATGAAGCTCAGCTTCACATGTGAGTGTTACCTAGGGCAGTTTGCATGTCCTCCAGACTGACATCCACCCATCACAGCTTTTGATATTTGCATAACTCCTCCCAAGAGCCAGCCCGGTGCTTGCATCAGGGCAGAGGGATCTTGAGAGGAGCATTGAGGCAGGGGGCTGTTCTGTTTTCAGGAAACTATGTACAGCACCCTGCTGGCTCCTCCCACTAGCCATGGTCTGCCTGCGTTGTATAGAGAAGCGCAGAGACCAAGAGAAAATTGGGTCATTTGGTTTAAAATATTGTACGTATTGGAAATGCAGAGGTTTTATTTAAAAATGTCATTGACATGTTGATAAAGAGGGGGGAAGGTATAGTTTATTAAAAACGATGATTTACCGCTCTCTACGACTCCTGGGCAGTCCACCTTCCTCCACGACTGAGTCTTTCCCCAGCTTGGATAAATTCATCTTTGTTTCTAATGTCACTTGTAAGGATCCTCTGTAGGAAACTTCCATATCCATCCACAAACCTGAGGACACATTGACATAGAGAGGGCGGGTACAGTAATGAATAGCAATGAGAGGTTTGAAAGCTAAGAGACTCAGCAAATCTGCATAGAGCGACTTTTCTTCCATTCTCCTGAATATATGTATGAGATTTGTCCAGTCTGCTGAGAATCATACAGTTTATGAATTACAAATGGCTACATTCTGAAATTGTGTGATTCTTCGTTATCAGAAGTGTGAAGGGTGCCTTAGCTCCCATCACAGGACCAGGTGAGTATAAAGAAGGGATTAAATAGGGGATCGCTTTGGATATTTAAGGAAAAAATAACATGTTTACCATGTATAAAATATGTGTTAACGATTAGCTGAACTGAATTTATTCTGTCTCAAGAAGAGGAGATTAAGGGGGGGATATGATCAACATGTACAAATACATAAGGGGTTCATATAGTGAACTTGGTGTTGAGTTATTCACTTTCAGGTCATTACAGAGAACAAGGGTGCACTCTTTACGTCTGGAGGAAAAGCAAATATGGAAAGGCTTCTCCACAGTAAGAACTGTGAAAATGTGGAATAGACTTCCTCAAGAGTTGGTTCTGTGCAGGTCAGTAGGTTGGTTAAAAAAAAAAAACTGGATTCTTTCCTAAATGTACATACTATAACTGGATACTAACATTTATAGGTAAAGTTGATCCAGGGAATATCCGATTGCCTCTCAGGGGATCAGGAAGGAATTCTTTTACCACACTGGAGCAAATTGGATCATGCTTTATTGTTTTTTTTTTATGCCTTATTTTGGATCTACAGTTTTTTTCCATGTTGGTTGAATCGGATAGACTTGGGTCTTTTTTCAACCAGATGTAACTATGTACAGTATATTATAGTATATACATACTATATATGTATTATACTGTATGTATATAATGTATATGTGATTTCAGCTTTCATTAAAATAATACCCGATGATCATGACCCTTGTTCATATTGGGATAATGCTCAGATACCCCTCAAAACCATCAGATACATGCAAAAGGCTGCTGATTCTGTATATTATTAGTTACATAAAGAGTGTTTTATACATATGTAAAATCCACACTTCACTACAAAGCAGTAAAGGCTTCTGTTAATATTTACAATCCACAAAAAAGCAGAAAAGAACATACTTTTTATGATTGTCTAACACTCTTTATGTAACTAATGATTGTTATATTTACTTTCTAGAAGTCTCAAAACCCACTACTACCCCTGAGGAAGGACTATAAGTTTGAAACATGTCGGGTTTCATCATATCAATTCACAAGGGCTGAGCCTAATCCACAGAATTGGCAGCCTTTTGCATGTATCTGATGGTTTTGAGGGGTATCTGAGCATTATCCTAATATGATGTTTAACACTCTTTATGTAACTAATGATTGTCATATTTACGTTCTGGAAGTCTGAAAACCCACTACAACCCCTGAGGAAGGACTATATGTTCGAAACACGTCGGGTTTCATCATATCAATTCACAAGGGCTGAACATGGCCCACAGAATCAGAAGCCGTTTTAAAGGATATCTGAGCATTATCCTAATATGATGTTTACTTATGTATCATGTTTTTATGCAATGTCACTTTATAGGACTTGATGTCTATCTACTGTTTCCAAATAAAATGTATTTTTAAGGACCCAGTTTCACATGTAGTTCTGCCTCCACAGTCCATGAGGGGTTTTTGGTGCACAGTGTTTTTGGTATAGCTGCTGGAAGGAGGCATTAGCAGGATGGATTAGGTCAGTTCCAATTGATGTAGGCATTGCCAGTTTGCCACCTAAAGCTAAATCTCCCAAGAGTCCTTTTCCTACACAATGTGGGAGCATGCCCTTGGAAGTACCAAGGACGTAGCATCAATTTTTCTGGAAAAGAAATCAATGCGTGCATATGAAGAGCAGAGACGCTGTGTTGTCAGCTCAAACAGGATGTCAGGAGTTTACTGGATTATTGGGAGAATCATCAGGTATTTTCCTGTGCTTGCAGTATGTTTGAAGGGATAAAACATGGGGAAATGGGCATGTCCTACAGAGATGTACTTGCTTTCTTTTTTATTTTGCCCAGAGATACACTGTTGGTTTCTCCAATTTTTACTTTTGAAGGGTGGATATCTTACAGCATGCTTGCTAAGAGTTAAGAGAGATGGGGTTCAATCTGCGGATTAAGGCCTTGAATGTAATTTGTAGTTTAGCCTGCAAAATAACATATTTCCTGGTAATGGTTTTGTTGCTGTTCACATGGAGCACATGGCGCTGCCCGCTGCCAGCAACAGCAGCTGCTCCTGACTAAGCCCTGAGATAACACAACCGTCCTGGAATTGGTGCTATTGCCAGGTGCTGATGCCACATCTTATATAGAGGTACTTAAGTCAGCCGAGATACAGGATATCACCCTGGAGCAAGAAAGATTTTGTGCTGGTGACATCTAGCTGTAGATTAAAGGGAACGCTTTTTGTACTGAATTTAATAAGTCGGGGGAAAAAAATGTCAGCTAAATCTGAAATTCATCACGAGAATATTTATGATTTTCAAATTCTCTTCCAATGTTTCATTCTTCCTAAGACAAACAAGGTTCCTCTGGATATAGGGGAACAAGTGTCTCTCGACTCACACCCATTTCCCAAAATGCAGTGGTTGATGTCCAAATAGCAATGAGCACTGCTTTGTGAGGGAATGGAGGGTCCTTGGCATAACTCCTAACTCCATTCTGGACTGTACACAGACATTTTAAGAGCAGTGGAGGGGCCTGTTATATAGCAAACCTCTTACTTTTCCCTGCGTGAGAAAATGAGTGGCTAGCTTTAATTGCTTTGCTAAAAAAAAAACACCACTTATTTTCAAAGCTCAGCAGCTCAGAGGAGCAACCCATCCCTCCTCCTTTCCTCCTTTCTTCCCTCTGCTCCCTCCATACTCTCTACAGTTTCAGTTAGAGAGAGATTGGCTCAAAGTTAAAAACTACTGTGCTTTTAAGAGGTGGAAATTATTTATAGATTATCTGTGTCTACTGTATATTTTTACGAATTATATACGTTACACCTAGGGTTGCCACCCGTCTGGGATTCACCTGGACAGTCCGGGTTTTGAATCATGTGTCCGAGTTTCAGGTGGACTGAAACCTGGATACATTATTCAGATCAGGCTGTGGCTCCCTAAGTAACCAAAATAGACAGACAGCTGCGAGCGGCTGTCTGGGGGGCAGGTTTGGCATCACTGGAGGGGGGGGGGGGGCAGGAGGATGATTGCAGCAAGAGCAATTTGGCCACACCCACAGTTTGCTGCGGCACGCTATGCGCACCGCATTACTACTCTCCTTGGGCCACCCAGAGGTGTCCCAGGCCGCTAAAGTGTTTGGGTTTGGCTTGAAGAAAAGGTGGCAACCCTATGTACATCATGGGACTTATTCTCTGCACATTTGGACTTTTGGGTTTTTATTTTTGCACTACCAGATTTTATGTTTATTATTGTACATCAAGTTTATATATTCTGGACATTGGTGCTACATTATTGTTTTTTTATTTATAGATTATACTCTAAATTTGGAAGACATACAACGATTCATATTAATATTTATGTAAATATATGGAATAAAACATCAAAGTTGATATTACTAATAGCTTGGGTAATCTTAAAGGTTTTTTTTTTTTTATTCACTTCAATACCAGACACTTTTATCCCCCTCCTGCCCAGGCCAGTTTTCAGCGCTGTTACACTTTCAATGACAATTGCACGGTCATGCAACACTGTACCCATAAGAAATTTTTATAATTTATTTTTACACAAATAGGGATTTCTTTTGGTGGTATTTAACCACCACAGTTATTTTTTTCATTTTTTGCAAAACATATGAAAAAAAGATCAATATTTAAAAAACAAAAAACAAAAAACAAACAAACACGTTTTTCTTTTTCTAAAATTATGCACTGTACTACTCTGGGGAGGTGATCAGGATTTTTTTTACACACTGTGATTGCTTATAACTGGGAATTTTACAGTTATAAGCAACCATTTTTTTCTGAATAAAGACTACGCATTTGGTGTTTACTATTGTGATTAGCTGTGATGGGCCACAGCTAATCACATGGTACAGATGGACTGTGATTTGCCCTGTCTACACCATGTGATACCTGTGACCAACCACAGAGCTCATCACATTAGTATACATTAAAAGGCATGAATCAAAGCCTTTCATTGTGTACAACTGTTATGTGCACTGCTGTGATTGGCAACAGCGATGTGAGTAAAGAGACTTAAAGGTAAACTTTAAGAGTTTTTTTGGGGGGGTGCGGTTTACACAATTTTTTTTATGTATATATCAAATATATCAATATATATTTTAATATCTATACATTTTTCAAGTTTACATGTAAATTCTGTGTTTTACAAGTAATTTATTAATACAGGTGTAATGCTACCTACCCCCTTAGGACCTGCTGAATTTATTTGGGTCCTGCTACCACTCCCAGGGATGACCGGCCCTCTACCTGAACCTGAGTAGCCAACACACCAGTACCAGTTTAATGGGCTTTACTGAAACAGGAAAAGCCCTGGGAAGGAAGTTTGGGGCAAGGAGATTAAATATAAATGTGTGAACACATTATCAAACACTGGAATAGGCAATGTCAAATAAAAGTACAATAGTCAAAAATATCTAATGGCTTATCTATGAGTCTCAGTCCCTGAGCCATTAGCCACTGGTGGCTTAGCCACAGTCTCCTGGTGTTGGGGCTCTATAACTCTCGATGAAGAGCTTGTTGTCCAGTGAAAGCATTTGTAATCCACAGGGTGACACGGTCCGCTTTGGCAGAAAACCTCATTGCAGAGAGTGTTAGCAAACAGTAACCAATTTAGATACACAGTGGTGGCCCATAGGCCTCACACCACCCTGATGATGGTTTGGGGCTGTCACCAGCAGTAGAAGCAACCATGTGACCTGCTCCTCTTATTATTATTATTATTATTAGCCAACAGTTTACGTAGCGCTTTACAACAACTTGAGGGTAGACAGTACAAATACACTTTAATACAGTAGGAATCAGAGGGCCCTGCTCCTTAGAGCTGACAATCTAAGAGGGAAGGTCAAGAGATACAAGAGGTAATAACTGTGGGTGATGTGCTGATTGAGAGGATAAATGTACAGTTGTTAGGTGGCGGCCAGATAGGCTTCTCTGAAGAGATGAGTTTTCAGGGATTGTCTGAAAGTGGATAAAGTAGGAGAAAATCGGACGGATTGGGGTAGAGCATTCCAGAAGATGGGAGAGGCTCTTTAGAAGTCCTGAAGGTGAGCATTAGATGAGGTGACAAGGGAGTTTGAGAGCAGGAGGTCTTGGGAGGAGCGAAGAGAACGATTAGGTTGGTATTTTGTGACTAGGTTAGAGATGTAGCTGGGGGCCAGGTTGTGGATGGCTTTGTAAGTTATAGTTAGTATCTTGAATTTAATTTGGTGACTGAGTGGCAGCCAATCGAGGGATTGGCGGAGGGGTATAGCAGACACTGAGCGGTTTGTGAGGTGGATGAGCCTGGCAGCAGCATTCATGATAGACTGAAGTGGGGATAGCCTATTTAGAGGTAAGCCAATGAGGAGCGAGTTGCAGTAGTCGAGGCGGGAGATGACTAGGGAGTGGATTAGAAGCTTTGTGGTGACATTGGTTAGGAAGGGGCGTATCTTGGAGATGTTGCGGAGGTTGAGGCGGCAAATTTTGGATAGTGATAGAATGTGGGGCCGAAAGGTTAGTTCAGAGTCCAGGATTACACCTAGGACCTTGGCGTGGGGGGATGGGTTGATAGTTGAGCCGCTGATATTGACAGAGAAATCAGGGGAAGCAGCACCTGAGGGAGGAAATATCATGAGCTCAGTTTTGGATAGGTTGAGTTTGAGGAAGTGATGTGACATCCAGGCTGATATGTCTGCTAGTAAGTTGGTAATGCGTGAGGAGACAGATGGAGAGAGCTGGGGGGTGGAGAGATAGATTTGGGTGTCATCAGCGTAGAGATGATATTTAAAGCCATGGGAGGCAATCAACTGACCCAGGGAGGTGGTGTAGATTGAGAAAAGGAGGGGTCCAAGAAAAGAACTTTGGGGGACCCCAATGGAGAAAGGAAGAGGAAAGGACGAAGTAGAGTTGTAAGTGACACTGAAGGAGCGGTGGGATAGGTAGGATGAGAACCAGCGAAGAATACAGTCACGGAGACAAAAGGAGTGGAGTTTTTTGAGGAGGAGGGGGTGGTCCACTGTGTCAAAGGCAGCTGAGAGATCCAGGAGAAGTAGTACAGAATAGTGTCCATTGGTTTTAGCCGTTAGTAGGTCATTTGAGAGTTTAAGGAGAGCAGTTTCCGTGGAGTGTTGAGGGCGAAATCCGGACTAAAGGGGATCAAGAAGTTTATTCATGGTCAGATGGTCGCTTAGTCGTTTGTAGACCAGTCTTTCAAGAAGTTTGGAGGAGAAGGCGAGTAAGGAGATGGGACGTAGGTTGTTAAGATTGGTGTGGTCCAGTGAGGGCTTTTAAGTATGGGGGTGACTAGCGCATGTTTTGCATACTTATGCGCTGGAAGCTTTTTGGATACAGAGAATACTTTTATGGAGGATATCTTTATCATGGAACAGAAACAAGGAGCACAAAACTACATACACTGAGAGAGATAACACTTCCCCTAATTACATTACCATAGATAACACTACAGTGCCACCTGCTGGATAGATAGGTATAATGCATACAGTATATAATTCACAGTACTTTACATTACATGCTTTTGTCCTTCCAACACCCCTTCTCAACAGCATGCGCTTTGTCAAATTATATTCAGCTTCTTCTGGAAATAACTATGACGTTCTTTCAACAAAGGCTTGGTGAGTGCATTGGCAGTCATCTCCTCTGACAGGCAATATTGAATGTCAATAACACCTTGTTCTTGATTGTCCCTCAGTAGGTGATACTTGAGGTCGATGTGTTTGGTCCTAAGATTGACCCTTTCTGTTTGTGTAACCTTTATGCATTCCTGGTTGTCTTCAAAAATTGGAGTTGGTTTTGACATGTCTATTCCAATGTCCACAAAAAGTTGACGAATCCATATTGCTTCTTTACACTCGTGTGCTGCTGCAATGTACTCTGCTTCAGTTGAAGATAGAGCGACAGCTGCTTGTTTTCGACTAGACCAATTTATGGTTCCTTCCCTATACTGGAAGATGAATCCACTTGTGGATTTGCGGTCTGTGCAGTCCCCAACCCAATCAGCATCCACATATCCGACCAGTTTTGAATTTGATGTTGCTGGTAGCTGTAAATTCATCTGCATTGTTCCTGAGGTATTGCATCACTCTTTTTATTGCATTCCAGTCATGCTGACAGGGAGCTGAAACTTTCCTGCATAGTATGCCCACTGCTATGTCTGGTCTTGTCACAGTGGCAAGATATAGCAGCTTACCAATTGCTCTGCGATACATATCATTGTTGGGTAGCAAGTTTTCTACTTCATTGCTCTTTTGATAGCCTGGTTCCATAGGAGTTTTCACTTCCTTTGCATCTTGCATATGGAATTGTTGCAAGATTTCAGAGATTTTCTGAGATTGGTTGAGAAGAACTTCCATCTTCTTCTCTCTCTATTTGGATTCACAGATAGTAGCTAATGTTCTCTAGCTCTTTGATTTTAAAATTTTTCTTCAGCATGTGAACTGATTATAATCCCCTTCTTGTTCAAAACAGGTTATAATGTCATCAACATAGATAAGGATGTATATCCACCTGTCTCCTTGATTCCTGGAGTAGAGACAGGAGTCTGCTTTACTTCTTGAGGCTCCTTCTCTGGTAAGTACTTCGTTCACTTTCTCATTCCACATCCTTGCAGATGGCTTAAGATCGTAGATGCTCTTCTGAAGTTTACACACAAGGTTGTCTCCTTGTTCAAACCCTGGTGGTTGCTCCATGTAGAGATCTTCCTTAATTTCTCCATATAGGAAAGCAGTTTTAACGTCTAGGTGTTTGACCTGCATGCCTTTCCCGGGTGCAATGCTAAAAAGCGCTCTGATGGTGGAATGTTTTACGACGGGATCGAATGTTTCATTGTAATCTTCACCGAATTTCTGGGAGTAGCCCTTGGCAACTAGTCTGGCTTTGTATTTGTGGTTATTCCCTTCTGCGTCTGACTTTACTGAAAATCCACTTACTTCCTATAGTTTTGCGGTTAGGAGGGAGCTCTGTGAGTGTCCAGGTTTTATTTTCTTGAAGTGACTTTAATTCCTCTGCTGCCTTCCTCCAGTTATTGGTTTCACATTTTGGCAGTTTTTCTATGTCTTCCCAGGATGGTGGTTCAAGTACACTGTGTGTTTTGACAGTGCATGACAGCTTGCGGGGTGGTATGCCCTTTGTAGTCCGAGTGGATCTTCTGACTTCAGACAGTTCAGCAGGATCTGGTGGGAAACTTGATTTAGACGTTGTGAGTTCCACCTCTTGTTCTGACTCCTGTACAGGTTCACCTTGGTCGACTTTTTTTTCTGGTTTGCTTGGCATATTCACTTCACAGCTTTCAGGGATTGGTGTTTCTGGTGATGGGGTCTCATCAAAATAAACACTATGGCTTATTGTCACTTTGTCAGTCTTGGGTGTAGGATTCTGTAACCCTTATTTTTCATCGCTGTAGCCTACTCGAATCCCCTCTGTTCTCCAGCTTGGATCGCTTTTCACTTGGAATATAGGCATATGCTTTACATCCAAACACTCTGATGTGCCCTATGCTAGGCTTTGATCCATGCCACATTTAGAAAGGAGTACTTTTATTGGCTCTTGAGGGTAGTCTGTTTTGTAGGTAGTTTGCAGTCATAACTGCTTCTCCCCAGTACTTGTGAGGTAGGTTGGCATCCGACAACATGCACCTGGCCATTTCTATAAGCGTGAGATTTTTCCTTTCTGTTACACCATTTTGTTCAGGAGTGTATAGTGTGGTTGTCTGGTGTACTATGCCTTGTCTCTTCAGGTATGAGGCCACTTCTTTGTTGTGCTTTGTGCCTTTGTACATCTTAAGAGTTTTGTCATCATGGTGCGTATTTTCTTTTCTTCTGTCATATTTGTGAGGTCAGGCACTAATGTTGGGCGAGAAGGCCTGGCTCACAGTCTCCGCTCTAAATCATCCCAAAGGTGTTCTAATGGGTTGAGGTCAAGACTCTGTGCAGGCCAGTCAGGTTCCTCCACCCCAAACTCAATCATCCATGACTTTATGGACCTTGCTTTGTGTATGTTGTTGAAGTATTAATATAATGTGGAGGGTGAGCCGGGACCAAGTGATTGATGGTGTCACCAAGGAGTCCCTGTGCAAAACAATTTTTAGGGCCCCTTTATTTATCTAATGGCAGGTAAAAATGACCATTTACTGTATACAAATTGTCACCTATTAGTACTGAGCAGTGTCCAGGTCTAAATGACAGTGGAAGGGGGTCCCATCACTCACCTTACGGACATTGAGTATAAATGGGCATCTGATGCCGCGTACACACGAGCGGACTTTACGGCAGACTTTGCCCGGCGGTCGGACAATTCGATCGTGTGTGGACTCCAGCGGACTTTGTTTTCTCAAAAGTTGGACGGACTTAGATTTGAAACATGTTTTAAATTAATCCGTCGAAATCGAGTCCGGACGAAAAGTCCGCTCGTCCGTATGCTAGTTAGACGGACAAAAAGCCACGCTAGGGCAGCTATTGGCTACTGGCTATGAACTTCCTTGTTTTAGTCCGGTCATACGTCATTACGTACGAATTCGACGGACTTTGGTGGATTGTGTGTAGGCAAGTCCGTTCATTCAGAAAGTCCGTCGTAAAGTCAGTCGAAAAGTCCGCCGAGCAAAGTCTGCCGTAAAGTCTGCTCGTGTGTACGCGGCATAAGTCACAGAGGACCCTTGTGTAGGAGTACGATGGCACAAATGGCACCCCCCTAATTCCCTCCTTGTTAATTTGCATAGCCAAAGTAGAGGTTTAATTTAAAGGTATTATTACAGCAGAAGAACATAAAAAACATGGATCTCCAATAAGTTTATAAACATATGCAGTATATACATAGTGGCAGCCAAATTTGCTAATTTCATAAACGGTCACTCCTTCCTCTTTAGTAGTACTACACTTTATTAATCCTTTAATTATTCCCTGTGTAGCGCCCTGCCCTAGTCAGCTTTTTGGCTTCACTATGCTCAGTGGAGTGGTGGTCTGTTTTTTTGCTCTGGTCAGGTTTTCCTAGGGTCAGTGGTCATTTTCCTGCCTGCCTCTGAAAGAAGCTTGCAGAACATAGAATGAGAAGACCAACCACTGATTTATTAAAATTTATCATAACCCAGCCAATCCCAGGGGAGGGGGTGCCAAGAAGGTGGCTTCTCCTGGGGCTGCTGCCCCTAGGATGCAGTGTGTGCACTGAAGTTGCTGTTTGGGCTTTAGCAAGTGATGGACTGAGGGCCTAGAGAAGGTATGGTAAAAGGATTTTTGATGGAGGCCATTATCTTGGAGTTTGGCCTGGAGAAGGATCTGTGTCTCCCTCACTAAAGAGTGTCCCATGGAAGATGGGTGGCAGACAGCTGCCCTAGGACATTGTAAGGCCTGGTGTTGGATTCTCAGAGGTGCATGTCCTAGAGGGAACTGAGTGCCAGAGGTTACTGGATGGACTGGGTCTGCTCTTATAGAGATTTAGAAATACTAGCCATTCCCTATAACCTCCAGTCAAGGCTGCTTAAGGAGGACTTTGTAGGTAGTTTGTCCTCCTGTTTATTTCTGCTATCATTTTGGAGTATCCCAAACCATTAAATCCCCTTCTGTTCAAGTTTCTGCAAATAAAATCCACAAAAAGCCTCCTTCCTGGATGATCCTGGCTCGCAGGATTTTGGTTGGTACTTTCGTGGGCCTTTGGCTGGAGGAGCCATGCTGACTGCTTGCTACATTATATGTTATCCCCATTATGAGCTGTGTACATTGCATTCTGCATTATAGTCATAGGCTCATGACATTGTTTTTACACCAACTGTATTTTGTTGGCATAGAACACCCGGGAGAGGTATTTCCCTATCTTATCTTGTTTATGAATCTTTGATGTATCGCGCTTGCTGTTATACGGTTGTGTACTTTATTCTTACAAAAGACTATAAATATATTGAAAGTTAAATCCACAAAAAGACATCCCCTGGACTGAACCTGTGTTGTTGGTGTGCTTGGATCTGTGTCTGTGGCAGGCAGCCTTTGTACTAGCAAGGGAGACCTGGGCATCTTCTGAGCAGACCCTTCGGGGAACAGCGCTACACCTGCATTGCTATTCGGCAGTTGCTCTGCAGTGATGCTGCATTTACTTATGTACAGACTAGAAGAAGCATTCACACATTTATATATTAACTAAGATGTAAACTGAATGACATTTAGGCTACTACTGTGTAATATAAAGATTTACTACTCTGAAAAAAATGACTGTTTCATTTTCTTTCTGTCCATTGTTGAATGTGAGTGCCAATTATCTCCTGCACACTTTCTGCAGCCATTTCCTGTCTACAAGCACTCCATCTGACTGCATTGCATTACTCAGGGTGGGTTTCCTGATGGGGACATCAGTAGGCCATGCCTGTGTAATATGTGTTGAAACACCCACTTATAATCTCCCTTGGAAACTCATGTGATAAGGTGACATCATAGGAGCACAATTGAGAGACAGGTACAGAACATCGTCACCCCATAACAGGATGTTCCTTAACAGGCACCTTCAGGGACAGATTAAAAGGTGATCATTTAATGAAAGCTACAGAGATTAAAAATAAGTTTAGAAAGCTCTAACAGAGTAACTCACCTGATTCCTCGCTTCCCCAGCAGCAGGTACTCTCCACAATGTGGGCAAACCCCTAATGTCCTCACAAACAATGCACGGCCACCAGTTGTGCATGGTACGCGATTATGTCAGTGAGGGGGTGGCCTTGTGACTGGCGGAAAAGAGTGGCTCAAGTAGAGGTTGTCCAGCAGGGTGTAAGTTTGCAGGAGCAAGGAATGAGGTAAGTATTTTTCCACCCAGCACCTTCAACTTCTCAATCAAAGTTTGTTGTCCCAGGTGTTTTCAGTTGGGCCACCCACAGTTTGAATTTTGGCCAATTCACAGGAATCACCTGAAATTCTTTGCCACCCCCTCTGGCGTTTTATCCTTCGCTGTATTGATCTAGCCAGCACTAGTCCCTATTATACAACTGTTTCAACTGTATGATTATTTTTTCTGTAATGTCCTACATGATCTTTATGGTGATGCATTTTAATTATATGTTATGTATTTTGTTAGCCACGCCACAGTGTTCACTCCTGAAGAAGCGTGAAGACACGCGCAACTAGTTGAGCACCCATGTGACACAAATCTTTTTCCTTATGATCTGCTATTCAACCATAGCCTCGGACCTGCTGTTACCCGGGATGGCTATCCTCTTGTCTGAGTTGTATTAAGTAGATGGTTTTGTATAGCATTTGATCTATTGAATATTACATACTAGATAGAATTTTTGTGATCTGTGGCTTTTAAACGCATTTTCTATGTTTATGGTTTTTCAATAAATTAGTTTTGATATAAAAAAAACGTGATGTTACTGTGCCTACAAAGTCCAAAGTCCCTCCAAAAATTTGTTCTTCGGTTGAAATTCAAGCTGTGTATGGAGCTAGGTTTAGAGCCTTGCTAAAAAAAAAGGAGCTACCAAAAGACCATTTTTACAAGCTGACCGGAGTTCAGCTTTAAATACAATGCACAAACTACAATAATCAAGGGAGGGACCTGTAAGCATAATAAATGACTTTCAAGTAAAAAGTTATCATTATAATTCAATGCATGAAAATGGCTGAAAATACCCTCTATTTTCCTTTGAACGGTGGTGCCTGTTCAGGCTCCCGGCTGAGCAACCCAACTATTTACATTCAGAGCCAACTTCAGGCTAAATGAAGGAGATAATGGTGTATTCTTCTCCTATTGTTCTGCACCGCCAACCTCCACAAAAGCTATTCCACGCTAATGAGAACGTAAAGCACTCATTCTGATAGACCATAAATAGACTCACAGCTCATCCCATCGCCATCCGCTGTGTTAAAGGGAAACGGGGCCTTTCCAACTAAGCAGTATAATGGCGTACAGCGTTAGTTTTTAAGTAGATCAAAACCTAGCTGAATGACAATTAGTTTTCCAAAGCATCAAAATTTACCAAGATTTTTTTCTCCATAAAATAAAGTTCACAAAGAACTATTGACCATAAAATAAGAGTTCCCAATGAACCATTTATTTTTCTTTCTATCCATCTAAGAAGCTTACCTCTCTCATTAATACTGGGGTTGGAGGTAGACAGCATTTGAGGAAGCGATGTCCCCATATCCAGTTCTGTTAGGGTCAGCTCATTCATAAAGTTTGGCAGCTGAGAGACAACAAAAGCAGACAATCTTGTCAGACACACTTTTCTTTCTATGGTCAGACAGCAGCCTCACAAATCTTTATCTAACCAACAAAATACACGACTTAAGCAATAGTCAGCTATGGATACATTGAATTATGGGTTGTATTGTGTTTGGAAAGTCCCACCTTGATTTTTGTTAGCTTTTTCTGGATTTTATTGGCCACAATGTCCTCCCAGTATTTCTCTCTGAGGAAATCCCAGAAGATGCGTCCGATGAAGGCGTTTGCCCAGCACACATTGGGGCTGCTGGAGAGAGAACGCTCTACGAATTGCTGTATGGATGAGCAAAGGCGATCAATTAGGTCATGGAAATAGCAAGAGTTGTGCTCACCTATGCCCAGTCAATGACTTAAGGTGTAACTACATTTTGGTGCAGAAACATTTATATTTTATCTTGGCCTGTCCCAAGCTACCCTTGCAAGTTTTATACTCGCCCTTCCTTGATCCAGCAAGATATCACCCACAAAGCCACAGAGTTGTTTGTGAAAATCCTCTTAATACCATAAGATAACCCCAGTGCATATTTAGAGCAATGACCAACAACAAAAACTAAGTTTGCCTACCTTTTTTCTTTATGCTTCCATAGGCTTTCGAAAAATACTGCTGGGGTTAAGCGGAGTTAATTTTTTTTTTTTTTAGGATGCATATCTTTTGTTTTTAATGCTTATTTAGAGCACTCATGTTTGTGTGATTAATCGGCGCTCTATTCCCGATTTCATAGAGGAATATATCTTATATTCCTGTTTCGTGGCAGTTTCCATAGTGCTTGTGCGCATGTGAAGCCCACAAGCACTATCTTCCGGGCTCTGGAGCAGCTGAGCGACCAGCATGCACCGCCTGTTCTCGCGCATGCGCCGTATGTACGGCGCAGCACCGTACACTTCTGACGTTGCCACCACAACGGGTGCGTCGACGGAAGTGCCCACCCCCGTTGTGATGGCAACGAAGCCCTCGGCGCTGCCCAGTGACTCCTGGGAAATTATGACAGACATCTCCCAGGAGCACTAGCGAGCACAGGCGCCGAGGGAAATTACGTCAGGCGCCTTGGAGAGGAAGAGGCAGATTACGAGGGACCACATAGCAACAGACCTGAAAAGGTGAGTAAAAAAAAAATTTCCAAAGGTTGTTATTTATATTTAATGCAGCTGAATAGTGTAATTATTTGTATATGACTGGAACTCCAAATGTACTACAAAGTGCAATAAACCTTGATATTTATTTGATGCTTCACATTTTACTTAAAAGCGGACTTTTAATTAAAGTGCAATGTGCCGGAGTGAATTCTCATGGAATTTCTAGATTTCTCGGGGAGGCAGCAGTGAAGCACAGCAATATAATATAATGTAATATAATGGCACCTCCTAGAACTGGAAAGGAGCCAGGTTCAAGGTAAGAATTTTTTAATTTTGTTTTCTAAAAGCTTTATTTTTGGCATAATTTTTAAAGCATTTTTATTTAGCTGGGCTGTCAGTAAAACAGGCTTTGTATTTTCAAGCCAGGTCTGCCTTATGGAGGAAACTTGAAACATACATGTAGGCTGCCATTGTTAGTTGCCTAGCTGCTATGTTATGCTTTGGTTCTTGCTGTGCTATACAAATATAGACTAGGTTTCAGAACCTGAATTCACCACCTCATTGGTGTGCGCAGCCTATTGCATTAGGGTGTGCACCCAAGAGCACATGGATTTATATCAGCAGAGCAATAGACAGTGTCAGTAGAACAGAGAGTGGTGTCTGTAGGGCAGTGGAAGGTGTCAGCAGTTTTTTATTTTTATTATTTTGTTTTATTATTTTTTACAATAATATTTTTTATTTGTTATTCTTTTTTACAATATAACTTTTTATTATTTTTTAATTATTTTTTACAATAATATTTTTTATTATTTTTTACAATATAACTTTTTTTTTTTACAATAATATTTTTTATTATTTTTTACAATATAACTTTTTATTATTTTTTTTACAATTTTTGTTTTTTTTTTAGAAACCCCATTGAGGGGCTTTGGGGAAATAACAAGGGTCTAACAGACCCCCCCAATGTCTCACTTTTAAAACCGATAAAGGGACTGAGGATAAAGATTCCCCAGTCCCTTTTGTCTGCAGCCTCAGCTGCATTGCACAGTGAATGAATGGGAAGTGCTCTGCGCTGAGCGGCTTCCTGTTCATTCACAAACTGAAGCATAGTAAGCAGTTTACTGTGCTTCGGTTAAGAATGAACAGAGGAGTGATCAGTACAGATCACTCACTGTGTTCATTCAGAAAAGGAAGGGGCCGATAAATGAAATGTTTACTTGTCCCTTCCCCTGCTCTCCATTCTAAAACATCCCCCCGCAGCAGCTGGGTAGAGAGGAGCGGAGGGAAGCCGGCAGCACTGCAGGGGGAAGACAGAAAGCAGAGGGGAATCTACATCACAGGGGGGTGATTAGGGTGTGCCAAGGCACACCTAGCACACCCTGTGCGCACGCCTATGCACCACCTTCATTTAGCTCACTATTGACCCATTGCAATGACCAAAAGCCTCCCTAACCAGTACTGAAGTTGATGGGGTAAGGCTCTCAACCAGGACTACTCAAAATTTACTTAGCAGAACCAATGGAGTCTGAAGGACCCAGACTGCTCTATAGGAAACCACTGTTTTTTAAATTTAAACAATTGAGGAGTCACATTCTGCACTTCAGATCTTTTGTGTTTGCATTGTCATTGTAAGATAACTCCATCAACTTATATACGGGTTTTGCATGGTTGATGACCAACTGAATCACATGCTGGCTCCCTATTTCACCCAGGGTCCCAAATTAAGAAAAAAAAAACAATTTCTGCCCAGCTTAGGTAGCCATCGCAAATCTAAATGACGGTAACCCTTTACTTAATAGATTCTTCATAATGTAGAAAAAAACAGAGTGCTTGGCTGAAGACACAAACTACTGAAGTTGAATGTAGACATTGGTGTTTCTAAGAGATCTAAGAAGAGGCTAAGTGATTCGAATCACTAATGCCCATCCAATACAAACAGCTTTGAGTGAAAAAGTAAACCAGATGATAAAACTCCATCAAAACAGACACTAGGGGGCTGGATGACCCTAACAATAAAAATCCCTGGCTGAATAAAAAAAAATACAAGATCACCTTTCTCCGAGGGGTGGGGCTGCTGGCTGCACTCTGATGAGGGCTGGGGATGGGACTTATGGTATCTAATGGGATGAAGCAGGCAATGTAACTGTTGTAGTCTAGAAGTATTTTCTGCCTGACGTTCCCAGACAAGTCTTTGGGTTTCAGCAGATAAGGAATGTCCTCTGTACTCTCTGTGCTACTGTTACTGGTTCCCTCGGAGCTGGACAATGGATGAGGCCCATATCCTAAAAAAGAAGAAAAAGAAGATGAAGCAAACAAACATTTTTTTAAATTCAGACAAAACATTTTTTTTCTGTGTTGGATAGATGGGGGAAGGATTGAAACCCCTGTTGGGTTTATACTACTGTTTCAGGCTCCATTAGAGAGATTTCCCCTTACTTTCTTTCGCACTCAATAGAAGTGAGGATAATATCCAAATTTCCAACAAACAGAAACAAAAACAATTTTTTTTAAAAGTAAGTGTAGGCAGGTCTACTCTCTCCACTGCAGGTGGCGCTCAACCGCAGCAGCATAGCAATGGGAGAGGAAGTCAAGAGGAATGGTTCCTCTATGGTTTCCAGGGTCACTGGGGAAGCTATCTGATTAGATGCTGCCCATGTGAATCTAGCAGCCATCTTTGTTCAGGGAGAGCCTATTTAAGACCCTGGCTCCCAAGATTGGCGTGCATTTCGTATGTGGGTAGTGTAGGGACAGGTCACCCGTCTGGCAGGGAAAGTGATTAGTGGCAGGGAGAGGTTCCAGATGAGCAGGGAAAGCATAGGGACACGCCATCCTTCTGGAGACCTCCTTATTTGGGCTCGGACCGGCCAGGCTGCATTCCGCTCCTCAAGACAGATGCTGTTGTCATATCTCAGATCTGCTTTGTTACACCTTGCTGATATTGCTGTGAGTGCTCCCTGTCAGTGAGTTTGTTGTGAATGACTGGATTCTGCATTAATACAAGTTCTGTTCTCTGAAATCAGACTCTGTGGGGGTCATTTACTATAGCGCCGCGTACTAATTAGCGCTAATTATCGCGCAAATTTTCGTGATCACGCTAATTAGCATTAAAACGGAATTCACTATAGCATTGGTGAAAAATACTCCCAAAATCGAATTTACTATAGCTCCCAGAAAACAGACAGCGCCCAAACCCTTACTCTGCTAGAACCTGAAGTGTTGCACATGGAAATAATGTTTAGAGCATGATATGATTGCCTAAATTGTACTGAAATATGTGGTATATTGTTTAAAGATTATCTGCTTTTAAACTGCTTGAAAAAGTAATATATACACTGAAATATCTTTAAAAGTCTGAGAAGAGATAAATTCCCATCTCTGTACAGCTAGATGCCAGCTCAACTGATCATGCTCAGATATGCAAACCACTCTCATTTCAACTCCGATGCCTTTTTTACAGGGGGCTATAGTAAATACCGAAATTAGCGCTGGGCTAAAATGTGTTTTTGAGAGTGAAAATTTGCGCTATATAGACCAATGCAACTTTCAGCCATTGATTATAATGGTATAATTGTAACTTCCCCAAATAAATACTTTAATGTTGAGATGAACTGTATCTTTCTCACCAATAAATTGTCCTTGCAACAATGTTGCTTCTTCATTTATTTTGTTTTTAAGAGTGCTAGAATGTGGAATGTTTTCATGTTTTGTTAAAATATATTTTTCTCTGTATCTCTCACTTGTTACTCCCCATCTCACAAAAATCTTTACCCAAACTCACACAGGTGTCTTTACAAACCACAAACAATACTATTGCTGATGCAAATTTAAAACGAGTCACAATTTTGTGTGTTTTTTATTATTTCCAAATGATCCAAACTTGAGCCCAAAAAATGTGATATGTGTACCAACATCAGAAGTCAAAATGTTATTCCCAAAATTCAGATGGTAACATCACTATTCTACACTCACACATCAAGAACCACCAAATATCACAGATTAATTTAAGAAGCATAACTCCTGACTGATGTCATTCCAACTCCTATAGGTATATGTCCAAAGAAATGCAGTATGTGTATTTATGTGTAGGAGGGTTCCACCACCTTAGCAGATCGTGTCATATGTTTTCCATGGGCAAGGGCAATAATCAGCCTTAACATTTCCCAACCAGAACTAATTGCAGCCTCTTACCAAGCATAAACCAACCAATTTCGATATGGTTCAGCATGCTGACAGTAATCAGCCATACCCAGCCTTCAAAACAGATGGCATATGCCAGAAACAGGTTGTTCAATGGCTCTCCAGCCTTCCACAGTACATCTGCATTAAATAACTTATTGCACCCCTGAGACTTAGGACTGTTTGGCAGCACAGAGATGCAGCCTCTGTCCATGTGGCAGCACAGTGGCTAACAGGTTAGCACTAATGCTTAGCAGCCCTGGGGTCGATGGTTTGAATCCCAAGCATGCCACTTCACGTAGAGAAGTGGTCTGTCCTCCCTGTATTGTTAAATATAACTCCTGACTCAGGTCCTTCCATAAATTATGTCTAAATGTAGTATTTATGTGTAGGAGGGTTCCACCAAAATTGAAAATCGTGTCATATGTTTTCCATGGGCAAGGACAATAATCAGGCTTAACATTTCCCCACCAGCACTAATTGCAGCCCAAGCAAAAACCAACCAATTTCGAGCACAGTGTTTCTCAACTTGAGTTCTCAAGGCCAGGGCCGGATTAACATAGGGGCTGATGGAGCTGCAGCTCCAGGCCCCTGCCTTAAAATCGGCCCTCACAGCCAGCAATATAAGCCTGGTTTCTCCTGTCCATAAACTTCTATGGGACAGGAGAAGCTGTGTGTAAATGTAGGGGTGTCTGGCTGCATCTGTGTTGGCTCACTGTGTTTATTACAATGTCACAGTGCACAGTTCCCCCCCTACGCAAATGGCTCTGCCTTCCCCCTCCTCTCTCTCCTCTCTCTGTGTGCAGTGAAGGAGCCGTGTGGGCTGGGAAATTATGAACAGAGCAACTGCAGCCGGCAGATAGAAGGTGAACACATATGTGAGTGATGAGCTTCCAACCATCCAAGTGTGAGCTCAGTGACTGGACTCTTATCTCCCTTCTCTCCCCCTCTTTTACCTTTATCTTCAGCAATGGCTCTCATAACTGCAGTCAATATGTAGACTTGTCTCCTTGTGCTTTTAGGTGGGTTCACACTCATTTGCTGTGTTTTGGCCCATTGCTGGTGTATCCGCAGTTTTCCTGCGTTTTACCCACAGTCCTATTGATTTCTATTAGAGCCCTTGCACACTGGGGCGGTTTGCAGGCGCTATTGCGCTAATAATAGCGCCTGCAAACCGCCCCGAAAGTGCCGCTACTGTCATTCCAGTGTGAAAGCCCCGAGGGCTTGCACACTGGAGCGATGCGCTGGCAGGACGGTAAAAAAAGTCCTGCCAGTAGCATCTTCGGAGCGGTGAAGGAGCGGTGTGTATACTGCTCCTTTACCGCTCCTGCCCATTGAAATTAATGGGACGGCGCGGCTATACCGCCGGCAATGCGCCTCTGCAGAGGCGCTTTGCGGTGGTATTTAACCCCTTCTCGGCCGCTTCTTTTACCGCCGACGCCGCACCCCGCCCCAGTGTGCAAGGGCTCTTAGGTTGCATGTTTTTTCTGAAAGCGCACCAAAATCAATAGGACTGCAAGCTAAAACTGCAGATACACAAGCAGTGCGCCCAAACTGCAGCAAGGCTGTACACACAACCCTCTATAGAAAATGGTCTGATCAATACTCCTGGCATTCATTTTACACACAGCCATACCATCCCAGATCAGGAGGGGTGGGGGCTTCAGGGATTTGTTTTACTATGCTGGCCCTGTCCCTTCTCTACCCATCCTGGAAGAGTCCTGGAGGGAGTGGCAGGCTGCTGGTGGCAGTTGGCACACTGTATCTGGTGGCAGGCTGCTGGTGGCAGTTGGCACACTGTATCTGGTGGCAGGCTGCTAGTGGCAAGTGGCACACTGTATCTGGTGACAGGCTGCAGGTGACAAGTGGCACACTGTATCTGGTGACAGGCTGCAGGTGACAAGTGGCACACTGTATCTGGTGGCAGGCTGCTAGTGGCAAGTGGCACACTGTATCTGGTGACAGGCTGCAGGTGACAAGTGGCACACTGTATCTGGTGGCAGGCTGCTAGTGGCAAGTGGCACACTGTATCTGGTGGCAGGCTGCTGGTGGCAAGTAGAACACTGTATCTGGTGGCAGGCTGCTGGTGGCAAGTGGCACACTGTATCTGGTGGCAGGCTGCTGGTGGCAAGTGACACGCTGTATCTGGTGACAGGCTGTCAGTGGCAAGTGGCACACTGTATCTGGTGGCAGGCTGCTAGTGGCAAGTGGCACACTGTATCTGGTGACAGGCTGAAGGTGACAAGTGGCACACTGTATCTGGTGGCAGGCTGCTAGTGGCAAGTGGCACACTGTATCTGGTGGTAGGCTGCTGGTGGCAAGTGGCACACTGTATCTGGTGGCCGGCTGCTGGTTGGCAAGTGGCACACTGTATCTGGTGGCAGGCTGCTAGTGGCAAGTGGCACACTGTATCTGGGGGCAGGCTGCTGGTGGCAAGTGGCACACTGTATCTGGTGGCCGGCTGCTGGTTGGCAAGTGGCACACTGTATCTGGTGACAGGCTGCAGGTGACAAGTGGCACACTGTATCTGGTGGCAGGCTTCTAGTGGCAAGTGGCACACTGTATCTGGTGGCAAGTGGCACACTGTTTCTGGTGGTAGGCTGTGGTTGGCAAGTAGCACACTGTATCTGGTGGCAAGTGGCACACTGTATCTGGTGGCAGGCTGCTAGTGGCAAGTGGCACACTGTATCTGGTGACAGGCTGCAGGTGACAAGTGGCACACTGTATCTGGTGGCAGGCTGCTAGTGGCAAGTGGCACACTGTATCTGGTGGTAGGCTGCTGGTGGCAAGTGGCACACTGTATCTGGTGGCCGGCTGCTGGCTGGCAAGTGGCACACTGTATCTGGTGGCAGGCTGCTAGTGGCAAGTGGCACACTGTATCTGGTGGCAGGCTGCTGGTGGCAAGTGGCACACTGTATCTGGTGGCCGGCTGCTGGTTGGCAAGTGGCACACTGTATCTGGTGACAGGCTGCAGGTGACAAGTGGCACACTGTATCTGGTGGCAGGCTTCTAGTGGCAAGTGGCACACTGTATCTGGTGGCAGGCTGCTGGTGGCAAGTGGCACACTGTTTCTGGTGGTAGGCTGTGGTTGGCAAGTAGCACACTGTATCTGGTGGCAAGTGGCACACTGTATCTGGTGGCAGGCTGCTGGTGGCAAGTGGCACACTATCTGGTGGAAGGCTGCTGGTGGTAATTGACACACTGTATCTGGTAGTAGGCTGTGGTTGGCAAGTGGCACACTGTATCTGGTGGCAGGCTGCTGGTGGCAAGTGGCACACTGTATCTGGTGGCAGGCTGCCGGTGGCAAGTGGCACACTGTATCTGGTGGTAGGCTGTGGTTGGCAAGTGGCACAATGTATCTGGTGGTAGGCTGCTGGTGGCAAGTGGCACACTGTATCTGATGGCAGGCTGCTGGTGGCAAGTGGCACACTGTATCTGGTGGCAGGGAGCTGGTGGCAAGTGGCACAATGTATCTGGTGGCAGGCTGCTGGTGGCAAGTGGTACACTGTATCTGGTGGCAAGTGGCACAATGTATCTGGTGACAGGCTGCTGGTGGCAAGTGACACACTGTATCTGGTGGCAGGCTGCTGGTGGCAAGTGGCACACTGTATCTGGTGGCAAGTGGCACAATGTATCTGATGGCAAGTGGCACACTGTATCTAGTGGCAGGCTGCTGGTGGCAAGTGGCACACTGTATCTGGTGACAGGCTGTCGGTAGCAAGTGGCACACTGTATCTGGTGACAGGCTGTGGTTGGCAAGTGGAGCACTGTATCTGGTGAAAGGCTGCTGTTGGCAAGTGGCACACTGTATCTGGTGGCTGGCTGCTAGTGGCAAGTGGCACACTGTATCTAGTGGCAGGCTGCTGGTGGCAATTGGCACATTGTATCTGGTGGCAGGCTGAGGGTAGCAAGTGGCACACTGTATCTGGTGGCAAGTGGCACACTGTATCTGGTGACAAGTGGCACACTGTATCTGGTGGCAGGCTGCTGGTGGAAAGTGACATGCTGCATCTAGCGGCAGGCAACTGTGGAAAGTGATACGCTACATCTGGTGGCAGGCTATGGGTGGCAAGTGACAAGCTGCATCTCATGGCAAGTGACAAGTTCAGGTCCCACTGATTCTGCACGATGGTGAGTTGAACTATTTCACTATATATTACAATGTAGTAACTGAAATAATGGAATTTGATCATCCTGACACCATATCAAGCATGGTGTCAGGATGATTGATTTTAAGTACTAACACCAGCCATTTGCCTGACAAATCACCGCCACCGCCGATTTCCCTGCCAACCCCGAGACTACACCCCCCACCCTCATCTTTTTTTGGGAAGAGGGGGTTGTCTCTGAATGACAGTTTGGAAATGTGGTCTCCCTATGTTGCTGCTGGTGAGAGACCGCATAGCAGGTGGTATTGGTGGTGTTGCTGCTGCTCAGAGGCTGCACGGCTGGTATTACTGGTGAGAGTATATTTAATTCGTTTTAGCGAAAAATTGTTTGCATTTTCATTTTGTTTCCATAAAAAGGCCCACCGAAATTCTCAGCACCAGGCCCATGATGCTCCTAATCTGGCCCTGCTCAAGGCTCCCCAACAGGCCATGTTTTCCGGCTTCCCATTAATTTGCACAGGTGATTTAATCAGTTTCACTGCCTTAGTAATTACCACAGCCGTTTCATCTGAGGGAAATCCTGAAAACATGACCTGTTGGTACGCCTTGAGGACTGGAGTTGAGAAACACTGCTCTAGCAACATGCTGACAATAATCAGCCATAATCAGCCTTCAAAACATGGAAACCCAAGAAATTACATTATAAATTAATTAATAAATTATAAATTTGCACCAAATCAAGAACTGTGTGTTTTTGGCCAGATATGGATGTATAAATCTGGTGTGATGCTGCACACATATTTTAATCTTGTATTCTGATAAGGAATGACAAATGCGCTTTGTCAACAATTTGTGCGAAGCAGCCCTCACAAAGTTGTCATTTCCTGTTTTGTACCCTCCACATGCCCAACAACGTACAAGTTTAATGTTTAGATTTTTGGTATCACTGATCATGGCCAGAGCCTTGGACATTTGTTATTTTTAGGTTTAGCCTGCACAGATATATATGCTGATGCATTCTTTCATTTGTAAAGAGTGTGTGTTCCTGATGGACAGGTGTGAGCGCTTGAGGCATACATGAAGAGACAGAAACAATTACACTGGTGGGTGGGTCCTTTACTGGGTGGGTCTGTTAGCAATTCTATCTAGGTTATATAAAGGCCTGCAGTTGTAGCGGTTGTTTGGCCTGACAAGAGGCCCAAATCTTTGTTTGCAGTGCTTATATTGCTTTACAAATATATATAAATAATTTTTTTTGGGGGGGGGTGAGTGTGCGCATAATGCCTGACCCACACCCCACTAAGCCGTGGTTTGGTGATTGCTTTATGTGTTTGCTGGTGTAGTTTTCCATTAAGGCCCTCAAAAGTGTGTTTTTGTGGGCATGGTTTCCAAATGGTGTCTTTGTCCATTCTGACCACATGTTTGTGTGCCTCAGCAGACTTTTATCTTGTTCTAGTTACTTCTAATGCCGAGTACACACGAGCGGACTTTACGGCAGACTTTTCCCGGCGGACTTTTCGACGTACTTTACGATGGACTTTCTGAATGAACGGATTTGCCTACACACAATCAACCAAAGTCCGTTGAATTCATACGT
Source organism: Lithobates septentrionalis (assembly GCA_037952835.1). Classification (NCBI taxonomy): domain Eukaryota; kingdom Metazoa; phylum Chordata; class Amphibia; order Anura; family Ranidae; genus Lithobates; species Lithobates septentrionalis. The sequence continues at coordinate 137,985 of JBBDGP010003154.1, read as the reverse complement.
GATGACGTACGACCGGACTAAAATAAGGAAGTTCATAGCCAGTAGCCAATAGCTGCCCTAGCGTGGCTTTTTGTCCGTCGAACTAGCATACAGACGAGCGGACTTTTCTACCGGACTCGAGTCCGTCGGATAGATTTAAAACATGTTTCAAATCTAAGTCCGTCCAACTTTTGAGAAAACAAAGTCCGCTGGAGCCCACACACGATCGAATTGTCCGACGAAATCCCGTCCGCCGGGCAAAGTCTGCCGTAAAGTCCGCTCGTGTGTACGCGGCATAATTCTTACATGTTAGATTTACAACTGTTATAGTTTTTATGTAATGGTTTAGATGAAAATGGAGCTTCATGCTAATTCCAAACATAAGTGTTTGTTGATTGTGTTTGTGCGCTGCCTTTTTTGAGTTTGTAAACATTTTATCTGTTTTTTCTTTTAATCCTGCACTTTAATGTTCTAGGGGTTTGGAGTGAGGAGTTCTGATCCTCAAAAATGTTTGCCATGGTTATTGGCTTGATTTGTATCAAATTTCTTTTTTGCTTTTCTAATGTGATTTGTTTAATGTGTCAAATTTGTAGTGTTCTATCCTTGTAGATTGTAAGCTCTTTTAAGCAGGGCCCTTCTAACTATATTTCCAAATGCTCGAGCATCATTTCCATGCCTTTTATTTTATTTTTTGGCACAAGTATGTTAATGTAACAAATGTTTATACTAATGTTGAAATAAAAAGTTTATTCTTTTTTGCTTTGTTTGACTTTTGCAGACTATAAATACATGTTTTCTAAGTGCAAACTATTCATACCCCTTCAAATCTTTAGTAAATCGAGTTGCATAAAAAAGTATTTGGTTGTGCACAAATGCAAGTCCTTGAGTAGAAATGTGGGGGGAGGGAATCCCCCCCCCCCCCCAAAAAAAAACAACCCTGCTCCAAAGCTGAATTTCAGTGCTCTAGTTATTCTTTTGTGGACTAGGCAAACCATGAAATCTGGCAAATGTGAATTTTCTCTAAAAACAAAGAAAATAAATAAATAAAATTTGTGTCGCAACTGTGCATATTTATTCACACAGGCCGGCTTTTGACCCGGAAATGCATCGTCATAAAAGGGGAAAGGGCATACACACCCCCAGGAAATGTACTGCTGCTCAGCCTCTAACATGGCCGGGTCACTACTTTCACAAGCAGAGCTGCTGCTGATATGCAAGGTAAGTGTGGGCGGTGTCTTGTTCTCTGGGTTGGGGGGATGTGCTAGTTAGCTTAGTTTATTGTGGGGGGGGGGGGGGGGACTGTTGAGTGTAGTGATCCTTCGCTCACATTCACTTCCTGGACATGTAGACACGTCACTGCCTCTTTCTATGCACATTAGACTTCCTGCATTTGTACATGTTCCTGTAAATACACTACTATGTATATATGGTCTAAGCTCATTTTTAAAGGAGCAGTGATTGTAAACAGTTGGCGCAGAGCGCATGCAAATATGTGGCCTCCCAGTAGCTGGGCATTGGCAGAGTAGATGCATATTTTTCATGTAATAGCGCCAGCAGCCCCACCCCACCTCTCAGAATGGCAAACCCCTTAAAGGGCTGGTGCCAAGGGGTGAAGGATGTTTGAAGTGAAAACAGAAAAGCAAAATTTTAGATTCAAAAGAGTGTCTGGGGGTCCCTTCCTCTGCCTGTAAAGTGTTGCATTTGTCCTGAGTCTTGAACCTGCTGCAGCAATAATGACATATTTAAACACCAAAAAATAACATTGGAATAGTTTTCCTTGGCTGCAAGCCATTTCTGGCAGTATAACGACAAAACAAACAGACCACGTGGCTCTGTCTCCCCACCCCCACCTCCCCAAGCCCTTTGGGGCTTGTATGGGTTTTAAGGGGAACCCCAGCCACAAATGTAGCATAAAGAAACAGCATAGGGGCCCCATACAAAATCCATACCAGATCCTTATCTCAGAGCTAAGCCTAGCAGGCCATGGAAAGGAAGGGACCAACTGAGTGCCCCCTGCTCCTGAGCTAGATCAGGCCACGTGTCCTCAGCATGTGGGGTGGGGACAATGGCCACTTCCCCAGAACCATGAACGGTGGTTGTGGGGGTGAGGTTTACCGACATCTGGAAGCCTCCTTTAACAATGGGCCCCCCTGATCACACCCCCTTACGTGAATGATTATAGGGTACATTGTGGCCCCAAAAATTGTCCACGTCTAAAAAAACACCAAACATACAGTTTAAGTACTTTATTTACTTTAAACTAGCAAACATCTCTTTACCCCATGTAGATGCTTTGTCAATCCCAACGCCCGTTGTACCGGCAGACCTGGAAAGGCATGCACTGTTTGGTGCTGTCACAAGGGAGCATAACCAGTTTGCCCCACCCTTTACCTATTTCTCAAATGACAGATGGAGAAGCAGACAGTTGGTGGTTAGCCTTTGCTGGTGGTGGAGCTTTTGTTTTGGAATCAAATTTTTGGTGTCCAGCAGCTGTTGGGATTGATGATGGATTCACATTGGTGGTATTTTTAGTTTTTCCACTTTTTTAAGGGGAATGATTAGGGGTACAATGTACCCCATACTCATTCACATGGGGGGACAGGATATAGGGGTCCCCTTTTAAAGGGGGGCTTCCAGATTCCGATAAGCCTCCCACTTGCAGACCCCAACAACCACCCCAAAGCACCCTCCCCATGTTGAGGGCATGTGGCCTGGTATGGTTCAGGAAGGGAGGGCGCTCGTCCACCCCCCCTATACTGACCTCCAGGCTGCATGCTTGGATAAGGGTCCGATATGGATTTTGGGGGGACCCCACGCCAATTTTAAATTTAATTCTGGTGTGGGGTTCCCCCTAAAATCTATGCCAAACCCAAAGGGCCTAGTATAGATTGGGGGGGGCCCTATGCCAATTTTTATTAATTTTGGCATTGAGTTCCCCTTAAAATCCATACCAGACCCGAAGGTTGTTTCCCTAATATTAATGACTCATTTGCTAAATATTATTGTATAGAATTAAAAACATCAAACACTAGTAAATGTATTTTCTATGTATGGTTGTGCTCAGCCCAATAGGCTAGTGGTCAGCGCTTCTGGGTTCAAATCCCACAGAGGTATACTAAAAGATTGTATTGCTGAAAAAAAGGCAAATGCCAATTAGCCACAGCAGCATATGCTGTGAATAGGCCAAGGGCAATTAGCCAATGTACCTTAGTTTGGTTGATATTATATGAACTCTTTAAATGCATGCAATGGTATGTAAGTATTCAATAACATTATGGTGTGGAAGTCCAAACACGCACTAGTTAACGGGCAGTTTACTTTTTTTTTTGGTTTATTTTAATTTGCTTGTGCACTGGAAAAATAAACACAGCTGGTGGGTGGGCTGTGATTTGAACTCATAACTTGAGTGCTAAGGAGACATCTGAGCAGACCACCAAGCCATTGTGCTAAGTACACTGAGACCTGCATAATAGTGTAGTATGATTAAAGAATGAACATAAATAATTACTGTTTTATAGTCACCTAAATAAAAAAAAACATTAAAAAATGACATACAACAGATATGTAAGTGTATGTTCAATACATGTAACTGTACATAATAGCATTACTCTGTAATACTCAATATTCATAATTGCATTCATTAGCAAAAGAAGAAAAAAAGTAGGAATACTAATTGCAATATACATCAATGGATGCACACGAGGTAGAGCACATGTCACAAAAAAAACTTTTTCTTCACATACATGGATCATGGTTGCAGTGCAGTGCTATATAATAACTTGGTAGAAATTGGCACTTGCATATTTGCGGAATCGCCGATTAGCGCTAATTCTGAATTTACTAAGGCATGTTTGCTGCTAATAGCATGATTTTTCATTCGCGCGTTCACCTAGTTGAACTCCTAATTGCCTGAAATGGGCGCTATTACATGTAATAGCGCCCAGTACTTCCTGGCACTATAGTAAATGACCCCCTGTGTGTTTACTGCCGCCGCACCTTGCTGCACCTCCCCATATATAGGAAGCATATAAGCCCCAATAGGTTTTATTGCTGTGTGTGTCTCTGTTGCAAAAACTAAGACTGGCTGCTAAAGGAAGATCATTTGTGATATTTTCATGACAAAGCCCAGCATTTATTCAAGCGCATATTTCTACTAGACATAAATGGGAAAACTACAGAATGAGCATGAAAACACCTGTTCTGCTGTCGCTTCTAGTGCCATCTTGTCTTCCAGCAAGGGACCCTTGGGTGGCTCGGAGTAAATGTTGGTACCACTCTTCCTTGCTTCTCCCTGTCCTTCCAAACAAATATAAAGTCTCAGCCTTGCAGTCCCCTGCAATCTTTTCTTCTCTTTCCTGCCCTGGAGTCTCTCCACCATCAAATAGTTCTTGGCTATAGAGATCTTCAGAGTTATACAGCTGGATGCATATAGGGTACTTCTTGTTCCATAGTCTCTTCTTGGCCAGCCCATATGGAAACAAAAAAACCTGTAGAAATTACAATAACGACATGTTGTATCTCCAAACCTATACCAGTTAGGAAAATGGGACACAGGTCCTACTACACCCAAACAGCCTGCTACAATGGTTTCTACTGATCCAAACAATGTATTGTTATATGATTTTCTTGGGGAAGACATTTTTGTCCAACAAGGAGTGAATGGCTGCAGTCAACTAGGCTTGCAGAAAAACAAACTGAATATGACTAGTTGCTGTAAGACAGACAGTTCACATTTCAGACACTTTGATATCTGAGGCTAATTTTTTGTAATTTCTCATTCCCCTGTTTTACAATGGCCTACTGCTTTTCATGAAGTTAGGATAAAACTTGAGCTCATATAACAGACATCTGCATCAATGTCCTACACCATGCATTTCTAGTTCTAACAAATTTTTGGTGCTAAAGTTTAGCTGAGGTGTAGGTGTGATAGCCCAGCAGGGGAGTGTGGAGAAGTAAGAGCAGCAGGGGAGTGTGGAGAAGTAAGAGCAGCAGGGGAGTGTGGAGAAGTAAGAGCAGCAGGGGAGTGTGGAGAAGTAAGAGCAGCAGGGGAGTGTGGAGAAGTAAGATCAGCAGGGGAATGTGGAGAAGTAAGTATATGTGGTTTGTGGTGGACTTGTAAGAGTCTTTTAAAGCAACAACACCATTAATATGCATATAACTGGATGATCTTTCACCTCTTACCTGAGCACTGGTCAAGTCACTGATCTCATGGCTAACAAATGCGACTTCTGGAATCTCCTCTCCAAAGGTTGACCTTCGAGGCAGATTGCTCTTTGGATAGCTGCGTTTTAAGGTTGTCCCTTCCAAGGTTACAAACACGGAGTGTGTGAGAGCTGGGTGATACGTCTCAGGATCGTAGGAAAACATTTCATTCATCCAGCCCTGGTGCCAAAGAAACAAAATGATTATATCCTATCATGATATTTCATTAGCTACCGTAATTGGTAAAGTAGAGCCAACGCAGCCCAGCCCATATAGGCCGATAACCCTGTAACAGGAGATTTTATATCCTTTCTAGTGAATGAATGATAATTTTACCAATCCAGACAATCAGCCAAATACGCTGAAAAAAACAGTTTCCCCTGTTTAATGGTTTGTAAAGCAGTACACATTCTGTTGGGGTTTACATATCACTGCTTTACTAGATGGCTACATAGTCCAGAAGCAACGTCCCATTCAACAACGAAAACATAACTGGTGTACCATATTTGGTGACAATGCCTCTCTCCACCTCAAATGGAATTATTATACCTCCTCCCAATGAACAAAGTGTATCTAAAGTCAGAACTTTTTAGTTTTAGATATATAAGGGAATGACTAGAATCACCCTCAGATTGTTTTTGTTATCTGAATTACACTGGAGCACTTTCCTTTCTCTTCCTTTTATGGAGACTGTAATGAAAGTAAGATGTATACAGTGCCTTCAAAAAGTATTCATACCCCTTGAAATTTTCCATATTTTGTCATGTTACAACCAAAATGTTAATGTATTTTTGGGGATTTTATGTGATAGACCAACACAAAGTGGCACATAATTGTAAAGTGGAAGGAAAATGATAAATGGTTTTCTAAATTTTTTTACAAATAAATATCTAAAAAGTGGAAAAATATTGACAGTTCTGGATGTTAGCTTCTGCTGGCTCAGGTGGGGCCCTTTAATGTTGGAGTGCATAGACTGTGATATCTTGGGAAACAAAAAGTTAAAAAACAGATAAATAACAGGTTATCTTCAGTCAATGTGCCCCTTTAAGAGTGACAGGGCAAAGCGAGCACATGCAAAGAGTTCGGAGTGTACTGTGAGCAGGGGACTTGAAGGAGTTAGTGTTAGGGTATTATGCAGAAAATTTAATTCAATTGTGTAAACAGAACCAGCATTCTGGAAAAATAGCAGCTATAAGGACTGTCTTTTGTCTTAGTGCTTGCTGCTTTCAGTGGAAAATGGCAGCACTAAAGTGTTCAGCTCTCTTAAGGGAACAGTGCTGGTGTGCCCTGAGTCTAAGTTGCAAAGGAAAATTACCTTTAGTCAAAGTCCTTAGCTGGGTCGGAGACCCTCCCACCATATCCTTGTGTGGCAGTCTTTAGATGCTGGTGCATTCTCTGCATGTTGGGAGGTCTCCTTATGCATCGCATACTAGCACATTATGTTAAACTCACCTTAAAACGAAGTTCTTCCAGCGCTGAGATGTCAGAGCTGCAGGTGCTTCCATCTTCACACGTCTTGCTTCCCGAGTTCGTGGACTCCGGCTCTGTGACTGGCTGGAGCACAATGACGTCACTCCCACACACTGCCATTCACGGCACAGGGTTCCTTTAGAGCGCATGCGCCAGTGATGTCACTGGCTGCATGTACAGTAAATATCTCCCAAACGGTGCCCGTTTAGGAGATATTTACACTACCTATAAGTAAGCCTTATTATAGGCTTACCTATAGGTAAAAGTTAGTTTTGGAAGTTTACTTCCACTTTAAACAGCAAAGCAGCAGGGGTTTTGAACAATGCATCTCGGCAGCTGTTCTGGGTAACGAAGGCTCCTCCTTGGATTCTCTCAGTGACTTGGCGCTTAGCTTAACAGTCCACCCTTTTTCTCTGGTCTGGCCTCGTCAGATGTAGTCCAGCCTGGCCTGGTCTAGCACAGCACGTCTCTCTCTTACAGCCTTTTAAGTGGCCCACCTTTCTCCAACTGCCCGGTGTTCTGCCAAAAACTCCAACTCGCCAAAATGTCCAACCACGTCACTTCCGGTTACTCCAGCATCAACAATTGGAGATTTAGACGAGTTGGCTGTTTTGACAGAACAGCGGCAGCGTATACACTACGGTACACAAGGAGTTCACTATTTTGACAGAACACCGGGTAAGGAAGAAAAAAGTTGTAGCAGTCTTGGAGGTGGCCATGTTGTTGGTTAGTATCGGGCTAACAACTACTCATTATATGGTGTACAGTACTGTATACGCTGCCACTGTTCTGTCAAAAACAGCCAACTTCTCTAAATATCCAATTATTGGTGCTGCAGAGTTACCGGAAGTAACGTGGTTGGACATTTTGGCGAGTTGGAGTTTTCGGCAGAACACCGAGCTTTTCATTTTATTTTATGTCCCTCCCCTTTGCTGGTACTTATGGGCCTTGTAGTTGAGACCCCAATTTCACTGAAGGCAGAGTCTTGCTTCAGGACTACATTTCCCAGACTTCTCTGAGCACTTGTATTAGAGCTATGGCAAAGCAAACCAGTGAACACTTCCATCTCGTGCGAAAATAGAGTTCTGTGTCTTTAGTAATAATGCCCAGTGTTACATCATGAACAAGACTGTGGGAGGGAGCAGAGAGAACTGGAGGATTATGATTGGCTGCATGGACAGCCACAGTTGGTGATTACAATGGAAGACAGTAAGAGGAAGCAGAGAGAGCCCATAAAAGGAAGCAAGGCTGCAAGGGAGACTACGAGACACATAGGGAGACATGAAAGGAAAGTGCAGGAATAAGAGCCCTGAGTGTGCTATGCTTCCTTTCTCCTGACTTTCAGAAGAAGTGCCAGCGGTGCAGAGGTTTCTGAGGACACAATGACCCATCATTACCCAGTCTCAGGATTTTGTGGCCTGTTTTGCATCTATCTCCAGCTGGTCTACAGAGGCAGTTATTAGACTACAGACGGCTGTCAGGAGGACATCTAAAGGGCATCTGAGTAGCGAGAGTCCTTTGGCCACCCTTGTGTGTACTGAACCTGTTTATATTGTATGACCTTCCTGCTGACATTGGAACTCTATTTAAGGGGGTCCTCCTCATCCATCCATCTTCAAGCACCCTAGGATACTTTGTGAGTGTTCTTCGTCTGTATTAAAAATACTTTCATTTGAAGGTTGAGAGCTTCCCATGCCAAAGTAAAGGACCCCACCTCTGGCAGTTTTTACATATATTATTTCCCTGATCTACAGCATTATAGATAGAGAAAATCGTTATAATTCAGTGACATTCACCTTTGTGACTTCTGTTACTATTGTTGGTAGAGTCATTTCTCTCTCATTCGCTTATTGCATTCTGTTAATGGCCTTCAGAGAATGAATGCCGCTACCCATTATATTGTATTATTGAATGATACAGCTGTTAACATTTTATTGCCTCGACTGCCTTACAGTCTGTTTAACCAATACTTCTCTGCAAGGCTTTTTGCTAATGAAGCCCATTTCAGTTTCAGGGTTGGTCATCACGGGAGAAGGTAGAGAAAAATTGCACAAAATGGCCTGGTCACGAAAGGGGGTAAATCTTCCGGAGGTCAAGTGGTAATCTTATATTGTATTATACTATCTGTCCAGGGTCAGGAAAACAGAAAACAAATCACATAAATTAACGCCAACCGTCACAAGGCCAACGTCAGTGAGACAAATATAGAATCATTCAAAATTTCAGTACCCATTATGTGTGCTGTTGATTTAATTGATGTTGGCACCCGTCTTTAATCAGCTAATTTAATACATTGCTGAGATACCAAAATAACCTTCCCAGCTACAAATACAGATGTCGCCTGATCGGTGTTTAACAAACAATCCAGCTCATGATGTTACAAAATGAATTAAAAGAAAGTATTGACCTACTGCACATCGAGCATCTACTGCAACCAATCTATTCTTCCTTCATTGCTTAGCCAGTACAAATATGAGATCTGCAATCTGATTGGTTGCTATGGATGCCCTGGTGGGTGTATGCCTTACTTCCTCCTCCACAATATTATTACTACAATACAAGTGCCTGTGACAGACCCCCGTACTCAAGATGTCCGCCGTAAATGCTTCCTCTGTCCGGTACCACACAATCCAAGACCCCTTAACTTTCTCATTCACTAGTCGTAGCTCAGTGTAGGGTAAAATATCAGACCACACCAGTCTTGGAGTACATCAGGAATAGCCTTTTATTTGAGATCTCACACAAATATATACAGCTTGTTGACAATACAAATTTTAACCAGAAACCTAATTAACATGAGTTAATTATCTAATCCTTTAGACAGCCTAGGTGACTAAGAGACATGACCTTTAGGACAGACATGCCGTCTTTTAGCTCAGAAGACACAATCAACATTATCATAAATCAACACAGAACTCCTCTATACAATAGCAAGGTTAATTCGCACAAACAAAAATGGGTCAAAATACTCTTAGAAGTAGATAACAGGAGACCCAGGGCTTTCCAGATCTCATTAATCAGCATTCCTTTCACATACATCTGCGTATGAGTCCCAAGCATACAGAGACCATCATGGCCTCCTTAATAATGTCCTTTTGCATACATAACAGAGTATCTTCCTAAATGCTTGTAGCTTCCTCAAACGCCAGGGCCTATAGTCGGTAGGCAAGAGGCTTGCATTCAGTCCTCTCCAAAAGCCTCTGTCCCGGCTAGGTCTGTCACACATCTCCCCTTTCGGCAGGAGACTAACGCAGGAGGAGACCCCAGACGGGTTGACTCCGAAGTTAGTCCATAGTTCCAGTCCCCTAGTGCCTGTATCCACACAGTACCCCAAACAAATTGTCCCAAACATTACCCAGCCAACCTCTGCCTCTCTCAGAGAAAATAGTGCCACTGGGGACAGGCCAGGACTGGCCCTTCTGCCTGAAGTCCTTTCAGCCGCTGGAGAGAAGACAGGGTGACTGGGCTCACTCCGTCATGCTGTTGGGGATCTGGGCCGACTGCCCAGCATCCCTGGGGTATACAAGTGGGGACTGAAGTCCCATCCAATTTTAGTAGGTGGAAATCCCCCAGTTCTTGCAAAGCATGGCTGACATCCTCCTGTCTCAGTGCCGCACCATTTTCTGGGGTTGTGTCAGTGAAAACCGAAGTCCCATCCACTACAGGAACTCCCTCTTCTGTTAGTTGAGGGCAGAGGCCAGCAGCACTCTGCCCAGTTGCCAGTCCTTCTGCTGGGCTGCTGCGAGTGGAGACCGCAGTCCCATCTACCGATATCAGCTCAAGCTGCAGTTGTGAGGTGCTGATTGCATTCCCTCCTTGGGTCCTGATCTGCTGCTCGGGAGTGACCACTACCTCCTCACCCTGGGCCTCCAGAACTGCCACAGGTGTGGGGCAGAGGTCTTGGACCCTCTGTCCGTTTGCCAGCGCTTTAGCTGGGTTTTTGTCATCATTCTGGGGTGCCATCTGCTGCTGGACAGTGGGGCTGATCGCCCCAGCTTCCTGAAGCTGTAGAGACACTGTAGGTGCTAGGCAGAGGCCATCGGCGCTCTGCCCTGTTGCCAGTGATTCAGCTGGCAGTAGAAGCTTTACTACCTCACCTTGTCGCTGGAGAGAGGGGCCAACTGCCCCGGCTCCCTGTAGCTCCACAGTTGTTGCTGGTGCTGGGCAGAGGTTGGTAGCACTCTGCCCTGTTGCCAGCACTTCTGCTGGGGACTCCACATCCTCCGCTCTGGCTAACCATTGGGACAGGAGGCTGGCTTCCTCCACTCCCGAACTGTGTAGCTGCCATTGGGGAGGTGAGCAGGCTGCTTCCTTTTCCATTCCCTCATCTGGCTGCTGGGACGACATGTCTGTGGTAATGTGTCACGTACCTGGTGGTGGAGCCCAGAATGCAAGGAGTAGCCTCTCGTGTGCCTCTGGTTCGAGAGCCCCTGATAGAGCAGACAGGGACTCAAGAGCGCAGGGGGCCACAAGTGCTTGGTAAGTGGCAGATGTAGGGTTGATCCGGACCTCTGGTGCAGCAGCAGGAGAACTATCAGGAACACTGGATCCACTGGCAGGAACTCAGGAACAACAGGCAACTGGGAGGTGTTCTGTAGTAACACTGGAGGCACTTCACAAAGTCAGACAGGCCGGGTCAGAACACAGGTAAGCAGAGCAGGTACAAAACGGAACCAGGAGAGTAGTCAGGGCACGGACCGGGTCGGCAACAGACAGGCAGGTAATAACTGAAGGATGAGGCAGGAGAATCGTCAGACAAGCCGAGGTCAGGGACTGGCAGCAAACAGGAGAAGTCAGGAACGAGCCGGGTAACAGGAATCAGGTAAACAGGTATACAGGAAGCTTAGGGTCACAGGGAACGCTGTAGACCAGACAGCAAGGAAGCATGCTGACAGGCACCTTTAAATAGGCCTAATGGCGCCAAAAGCTGTCACACCGCACTTCTGCACGCCGCCGCGTGCACACGTGCACGCCCGAGTACCGATCGTACGTGCCCACTCGTCTCATCGTGTACCCGCGTACACCCGCTCGTATTAGCGCGCACCCGCATGCGTCCGTTCGTGTCAACGCGTCTCCGAACGCGTCCTCTGGTTTTACTGACAATAGTTCTGTTAACCGATCTTCCGCCGACGGCTGGACTAACAGGACGTCTTTTATGACATTGCCCCCCCCAAGGGGCAGCCTCCGGATGCCCAACTGTGCCATCTTACTTGGATGAGATCTTTTAAAGGCCAGTATCAATCTTCTAGCATGGATGTTGGACTCCGGCTCCCAGGAGTTTTCCTCAGGCCCATACCCCTTCCACTTTACCAAGAACTGGACTTGATTACGTCTCTTCCTACAGTCCAGAATGGACTCGACCTCATATTCGGTTTCTCCGTCAATGATCACGGGTTCAGGGGGATTGACCCTCCGGTTGACAAAAGGATCGGGAACTGCAGGTTTGAGTAGGGCAACATGAAAGACCGGGTGAATCCGGAATGATTCTGGTAGCTTTAGTTCGTAGGCCACATTATTAATTTTTCTTGTCACTGGAAAAGGACCCACGAACTTGGGACCCAATTTTTTGGAAGGACAAGCCAATCTTAGATTCAAAGTAGATAGCCAAACCAAATCTCCAGGTTTAAGATCAAGCTCCCCCCTTCTCTTCTTATCAAAAACCTCTTTGTTGTAGTTCTGGGTCCTTGCCATAGTCTCTTGCAGAAGCTTATTATTTGATTCAAAGAAGTTTATGTTTTCTTGAACAGCTGGTACTGGACACTCCGGGATGTTAGTGGACAAGAACAGAGGATGGAACCCATAATTTGCGAAAAATGGTGTTTGTTTTGTAGCGGAATGAACAGAGTTATTGTATGCAAATTCGGCAAGGGGAAGAAGCGGAGCCCAATCATCCTGGGAGAACGAGGAAAAGCAGCGCAGATACTGCTCCAGCGTCTGATTCGTTCTCTCCGTCTGGCCATTTGTTTGGGGGTGATAGGCAGAAGAGAAGGCAAGATCAATTTTCAGGGATTCACAGAGAGCTCTCCAAAACCTTGAGGTGAATTGTACCCCCCGATCGGAAGTAATATTGGCAGGGATGCCATGAAGCCTCACCACCTCCTTAATAAATGTCCTGGCAGTTTCAGCAGCAGTAGGGGTACCTTTCATTGGTAAGAAGTGTGCCATCTTGGATAATCTATCCACTATTACGAAGATCGTAGTGTAGCTTTCAGAAGGTGGCAACTCGACAATAAAATCCATGGAGATCATCCTCCATGGCTTCTCCGGGACAGATAGTGGTTTTAACAGGCCCCAGGCTTTAGACTTGCTACCTTTATTTTGGATACAGGTGACACATGCTTCCACGTAGTCCTTGCAGTCCTTTCTTAATGATGGCCACCAGAACGTGCGCTGAAGAAGTTCAGATGTTTTATGTACTCCAAAGTGGCCGGCTAACATATGGTCATGGCAAGAACTAAGGGCTGCCGTTCGCAACTCCTGAGGTACGAAGATCCTATCCTTAAACCACAGAAGATCATCTCTGGCCTGTAGGGTTGTATCAGGTGGAGCGGAAACGTTCCTGGAGGCTTGCTTGATCTGTGACAGTAGATCCCCTTGAAGTAACAGAAAGTTCCCTGCGGACAAGATGGTATCTGGTGGGGAAGGTGCTTCCGAATCGCTGTACATCCGTGACAGAGCGTCAGGCTTGATATTTTTTGACCCGGGGCGGTAGGTAATATGGAAAGAAAATCTAGTAAAGAACAGTGCCCATCTGGCCTGTCGTGGTTTCAACCTCTTGGCAGTCTTTAAATATTCTAGATTCTTGTGATCTGTATAAACAAGAATCGGGTGGGCTGCTCCCTCTAACAGGTATCGCCATTCCTCCAACGCAGCTTTGATCGCTAACAATTCTCGATCACCCACGTCATAGTTCTTTTCTGCTTCTGATAATTTACGGGAAAAAAAGGCGACTGGGTGCAGAAGAGCCCTAGGCCCCTGTCTTTGGGAGAGTACTGCACCGACCGCTATCTCCGAAGCGTCCACCTCCAGGATGTAGGGTAACGTGGAATCAGGATGTTTTAAAACTGAGGCTGAGACAAACAGATCCTTTAGTGTAGTAAAGGCCATCTGAGCTTCCGTAGACCAGTGGAACTTGAGGCCCTGTTGGGTCAATCTTGTAATGGGAGCAATGATGGTGGAGAATCCCTTGATGAATTTTCTATAAAAATTCGCAAATCCCACGAAACGTTGAATCCCTTTTTTGTCAGTGGGAGCGGGCCAGTCCAGAATGGCGGAGACCTTCTGAGGGTCCATTTTGATGCCTTCCACAGAGATAATAAGGCCAAGGAACTGAATACTCTCCTGCTCGAAGACACATTTCTCAGGCTTGGCGTAAAGGCCGTGCAGGCGAAGTCGGGTCAAAACGTTTCTGACATGTTCACGGTGTTCAACTAGGGAAGAAGAGAAGATTAGAATGTCATCTAGATAAATAACAACAAACAGGTCAAGGTAGTCTCTGAAAATGTTATTTACAAAATGCTGAAATGTGGCAGGAGCATTACAGAGTCCGAAAGGCATAACTAAATATTCGAAGTGCCCAAACCGGGTACGGAAAGCAGTCTTCCATTCGTCTCCCTTGCGAATGCGGACAAGGTTGTAGGCACCACGAAGATCCAACTTTGAAAATACTACTGCAGACCCCAGCCTCTGAAAAAGTTCTGGCACTAATGGTAAGGGATAACGGTTTTTGATTGTAATCTTATTGAGTGCCCGATAATCCACACAAGGGCGCAAAGAACGGTCTTTCTTTTCCACAAAAAAGATTCCTGCTCCTGCCGGGGATGTGGAGGGTTGGATGAAGCCTTTCTTAAGATTATCGTCAATGTAAGTTTTTAATACTCCTAGTTCTAACTCTGATAAAGGAAATATTCTCCCAAAAGGAATCTCTGCCCCTGGGAGAAGCTCAATCGGACAGTCATATGGCCGGTGGGGAGGAAGGGTCTCGGCCCCTTTCTGACTGAAAACGTCCAGAAAGCTATGGTAGACTTCAGGTACAACTTGACGAGTCTCGGCATCAGTTTCCATGCACAACAGGGCAGAGGGAGCTTGAGTAACTTCTGGTAGACAGTGTTGGTGGCAATAAGAGGAAGGAAATTCAATTTTCCCTGAGGCCCAATCAACGTGTGGATTATGGGCCTTGAGCCAAGGCATGCCCAATATGATGGGGAATAGAGGAGATTCAATGACGTCCAGACAAAGTAGCTCTTGATGAGTGCCAGCAATGGTGGTGAGCATGGGTACTGTTTCCTGGGTTACTGGTCCTGATCTGAGGGTAGAACCATCGGCCAGATATACTGAAAGTCCTTTCGCTCTGGGCCGGATGGGAATATGATGTCTGGAAGCGAAGGACAAGTCTATAAAGCCACTGCAGGCCCCGGAATCAATGATAGCGTTGGTTGGTATATTCCCTCCTGGGAGCTGTAAAAGAAGCGGGACAGCCATGTGAGACATATTATTCAGTGAAGCTGGGGTAAGAGCAGGAGAAACAGAGAGGCACTTACGAAGCTTGACTGGGCATGTCCGTACAAAGTGCCCGGGTTCCCCGCAATATAGGCACAGGTTACCAGCCCGACGGCGTTGACGCTCTTCAGGAGTGAGGGATGGCCGTAAGAGTCCCAGCTGCATTGGTTCTGGTGTATCTGAAGTCATGGTAGTAGAAGCTGGAGGAGCGGAGTGGGGAGAACTAGGCACCCGGGGCAGCATCCAGACAGGGCGAGCAGGGCCAGAAGATCGCTCTGTACGTCGTTCTCTTAGGCGTCTGTCTATTTGGATGGAAAGGTCTATGAGGTCCTCTAGGGTCTCGGGAAGGCCCACTCGGGCTAGTTCATCCTTCAAGGATTCTGAAAGGCCCATACGGAACTGATACCGTAGGGCGGCATTGTTCCAATTTGTATCGGAACTCCAGCGTCTGAATTCTGATGCATAGTCCTCAACAGGTCTGCGGCCTTGCTGTAGGGTGTGCAAGGCTGTCTCTGCCGTGGCAGTCAGCTGTGGGTCTTCATATAGGGATGACATAGCCCGAAAGAAGGTATCCAGAGTATCAAGTGAGGTGTCTTTCTTTTCTAACAAGCGATGGGCCCAGGACTGGGGCTCGCCGGTCAGCAGCGAGATCACGAACCCCACCTTGGTGGCTTCCAGGGAGAAAGTCCTTGGTTGAAGGTCAAAAAAGAGCTCACATGAGTTGCGGAAGGACCTGAATTTGCTCCGGTTACCCGAAAATCTTTCAGGCGTGGGGACCCTGGGTTCAGGCGGCAACATGACCACTGACGGTGAAGCAGAAGTCCCGGATACTGGAGGTGTAGAAGCTGCTAGGGCCTGGACTTGGCCTTCCAGCTGGGTGTAGCCTTCTTGTAGGCTCTTTACTGCCTGGGTAAGTCCAGCAAGATGGCGGCAGAGTTCATCCATAGGAGAGGCTCCCTGCGTGGGCTCAGACATGGCTGTCTGGTACTGTCACGTACCTGGTGGTGGAGCCCAGAATGCAAGGAGTAGCCTCTCGTGTGCCTCTGGTTTGAGAGCCCCTGATAGAGCAGACAGGGACTCAAGAGCGCAGGGGGCCACAAGTGCTTGGTAAGTGGCAGATGTAGGGTTGATCCGGACCTCTGGTGCAGCAGCAGGAGAACTATCAGGAACACTGGATCCACTGGCAGGAACTCAGGAACAACAGGCAACTGGGAGGTGTTCTGTAGTAACACTGGAGGCACTTCACAAAGTCAGACAGGCCGGGTCAGAACACAGGTAAGCAGAGCAGGTACAAAACGGAACCAGGAGAGTAGTCAGGGCACGGACCGGGTCGGCAACAGACAGGCAGGTAATAACTGAAGGATGAGGCAGGAGAATCGTCTGACAAGCCGAGGTCAGGGACTGGCAGCAAACAGGAGAAGTCAGGAACGAGCCGGGTAACAGGAATCAGGTAAACAGGTATACAGGAAGCTTAGGGTCACAGGGAACGCTGTAGACCAGACAGCAAGGAAGCATGCTGACAGGCACCTTTAAATAGGCCTAATGGCGCCAAAAGCTGTCACACCGCACGTCTGCACGCCGCCGCGTGCACACGTGCACGCCCGAGTACCGATCGTACGTGCCCGCTCGTCTCATCGTGTACCCGCGTACACCCGCTCGTATTAGTGTGCACCCGCATGCGTCCGTTCGTGTCAACGCGTCTCCGAACGCGTCCTCTGGTTTTATTGACAATAGTTCTGTTAACCGATCTTCCGCCGACGGCTGGACTAACAGGACGTCTTTTATGACATAATGTCTCCCAGGTGCACCGCTTCCTCCACCCTGGCCAACTGTTGGGGAGGGACAACGAACACCTCCTCTCCCTTCTCCCCCTGTATCCTGCTCTGCTGCTGGGAAGTGACCACCTCCTTCTCACCCTGAGCCTCCGGAACCGCCACAGATGTGGGGCAAAGGCCTTGGACCCTCTGTCCGGTGGCCAGAACTTCAGCTGGGGAAGTTCCTTGTAACTCCACAGATATTGCTGTTGGTGCTGGGCAGAGCACAGTGAAGTTTGGCCCTAATACCAGCTCTTCTGCTGGGGGGCTCACCGGATTGTTCTTCCTCAGCAGAAGTCTATCAAATCCCCTGTCTCTGCAACTGGTGTCTGGGGATAGAGGTTCACCATCTGTCTGTGGAACCCAGAAGATGCTATCGGTGCTGAGCAGAGGTTAGCAGAGCCCTGCCCTGTTGTCAGCACTTCAGCTTTGGGGATGGCAATCTCCAGATTTTCCACTGCCGATTCTCTGGCATGCTGCTGGACAGGCACATTCCTCCATCCAACCTCGTCTTGTGCAGAAACAGGTTCATCAAGGTCAGTCAGCACTTGCTGCATCCTCCATAAGACTTCCGCGTCCATAGCAGCGGGGCAGGTAGGGAAAGCACACTATTACTCTGCCACATTGCCGACTCTTCAGCCAGGATTTTAGAGTTGTCAACTGGTATTTCCTGATAGTCCCAGGCAAAGGGAGCCCCACTCTGCTGCTGAGTAGAGTCTAGCAGCTCCATCTGAATTCCTCTTCCATGGTGGCTGGTATCTGTACCTCTCCTCTCCTGCTATCCGGACCTTGGATCCAGGTGATGGTTTGGATGTGTTCACGGCAAGGAAGCATGATCCCACTGTTGCCAGCCAATTGTGACGGACCCCGTACTCAAGATGTCCACCACAAATGCTTCCTCTGTAAGGTACCACACAATCCAAGACCCCTTAACTTTCCCATTCACTAGTCGTAGCCCAGTGTAGGGTAAAACATCAGACCACACCAGTCTTGGAGTACATCAGGAATAATTTAACTTTTAACTTTTATAACTTTTATTTGAGATCTCACACAAATATATACAGCTTGTTGACAATACAAATTGTAACCAGAGACCTAATTAACATTAGTTAATTATCTAATCCTTTAGATAGCCTAGGTGACTAAGAGACATGACCTTTAGGACAGACATGCCATCTTTTAGCTCAGAAGACACAATCAACATTATCATAAATCAACACAGAACTCTATATAATAGCAAGGTTAATTAGCACAAACAACAATGGGTGAAATACACTTAGAAGTAGACAACAGGAGACCCAGGGCTTTCCAGATCTCATTAATCAGCATTCCTTTTACATACATCTGCTATATGAGTCCCAAGCATGCAGAGACCATCATGGCCTCCTTAATAATGTCCTTTTGCATTACATAACAGAGTATCTTCCTAAATGCTTGTAGCTTCCTCAAATGCCAGGGCCCATAGTCGGTAGGCAAAAGGCTTGCATTCAGTCCTCTCCAAAAGCCTCTGTCCCAGCTAGGTCTGTCACAGTGCCTAAATACTGCAAACTAGAACTTAAAGAGGTTGTAAACCCGATTTAAAAAAAAAACTGTATGGCAAAGGCATAATGAGCTAGTATGCATCGCACACTGCTGAGATGGCTGATATCTTCCCCAGTGTTTCTTTTGGGTTCGTGGGTTCCAGCGCTGTGATTGGCTGAAGTCACAATAAAGTCACTACTGCGCATGCACGCGGGATCCGCCCGGTCACTGCACAGGGCCCTGAAGAAACGCCACGAGCGGGCTGTTCCTTCAGAGCGCATATACCGATGATGTTAGCGGCGGCTTATATAGTAAATATCTCCAAAACGGTGCAGGTTTAAGAAGATGTTTACAGTACCTACAGGTAAGCCTTATTATAGGCTTACCTGTAGGCATACCGCCCAACTTTCTGAAATGGGAATGAGGGACACCTATTAACAAAAGTATGTAGGCATAGGACACACCCCCGCCCACACCCCCTTAAAGGAGAATTGCACAAACAAATGATTAGTTAAACCCACAAGTGCTTTTTTTTATCACTACTATTCCTTTATATAGGCTTCTGGAATTTACAAATGCAGCATATTAGAATTTGGATGAAAGGTTTAGTCCTTTACTTCATCTTTAACCAGTAAGCCACCACCCACCGTCATATGACGGCGGGACGAGGCATCTCTTGTTCTGGGCGGACGTCATATGACGTGATCGCCCTCCCGAGCCACTAGGTGGCGCGCGCGCCAGCGGCGGCGCGTGAGCGTGCCCGCTGCGTCGCGCGGGACCTGGTGCGCGTGCCCGGCGGCCGTGATGTCCGCCGGGCACTCGCGATTGCCGGGTAACAGAGCAGGACCGTGAATCTGTGCATGTAAACACAGATCCACGTCCTGTCAGAGAGGAGAGGAGACCGATGGTGTGTTCCTTGTACATAGGGACACCGATCGGTCACCTCCCCCAGCCAGTCCCCTCCCCCCACAGTTTGAATCACCTCCCTAGGTCATACATTAACCCCTCGATCGCCCCCTAGTGTTAACCCCTTCCCTGCCAGTCACATTTCCACAGTAATCAATGCATTTGTATAGCACGCATCGCTGTATAAATGTGAATGGTCCCAAAAATGTGTCAAAAGTGTCCGATATGTCCGCTGCAATATCGCAGTCACAATAAAAATCGCAGATCGCCACCATTACTAGTAAAAAATAAATAAATAAATAAAAATGCTATAAATCTATCCCCTATTTTGTAGACGCTATAACTTTTGCGCAAACCAATCAATATACGCTTATCGCGATTTTTTTTTACCAAAAATATGTAGAAGAATATATATCGGCCTAAACTGAGGAAAAAAATTTGTTAAAAAAAAAAAAATTGGATATTTATTATAGCAAAAAGTAAAAAATATTGTGTGTTTTTCAAAATTGTCCCTCTTCTTTTGTTTATAGCGCAATAAATAAAAACTACAGAGGTGATCAAATAACCCCAAAAGAAAGCTCTATTTGTGGGGAAAAAAATGATAAAAATTTCATTAGGGTGCAGTGTAACATGACCGTGCAATTGTCATTCAAAGTGTGACAGCGCTGAAAACTGAAAAATGGCTTGGGCAGGAAGGGGGTGAAAGTGCCCTGTATTGAGGTGGTTAAAGCGGACAAAACAGTAAAAACTGCAAACAGGATGGCTTTTCATTGCAGAAAAGATGTCTCTTTTGCAAGGCACAGGCAGATGCAAAAAACACATTCAGCTCTGTATTACATAATTATGTGGTTTTATACATAAGCAGCCTTTCGAGATCCACTGTTATCAGCCTTTTGCAATCACTGTACGGCAGAGCTCAGAGCAGAAGACGAAGAACTATCACAAGCAACCAATCAGTTGTACTGCAGTATTCATGTGCTAACAAGAAGCATGCTGATAGGAGGAGAGAGCAGACTGATGCCCTGTACACACGATCGGACATTGATCGGACATTCCGACAACAAAATCCATGGATTTTTTCCGACGGATGTTGGCTCAAACTTGTCTTGCATACAGATGGTCGCACAAAGTTGTCGGAAAATCCGATTGTTCTGAACGGGGTGACGTAAAACACGTACGTCGGGACTATAAACGGGGCAGTAGCCAATAGCTTTCGTCTCTTAATTTATTCTGAGCATGCGTGGCACTTTGTCGTGTACACACGATCGGAATTTAACCGATCGGATTTTGTTGTCGGAAAATTTTATATCCTGCTCTCAAACTTTGTGTGTCGGAAATTCCGACGGAAAAAGTCAGATGGACCCACACACGATCGGAATTTCCGACAACACAATCCGATCACACTTTTTCCGTTGGAAAATCCGACCGTGTGTACAGGGCATGACAGAGAGAGTTGCTTGGCCTTTCGCTGTTCAGTCATGGAGGGGGGAGAACAAAACCTGTAGTACTTAGTACTTAGACCGGGACTTCAGTCATTTTTTCATCTTTCCATCTATTATATCTTCTGCATGCCTTACTTCATATACAGACTGTTTATTGTTGTGGGTTTAGTAACACTTTAAGTCAGAAGTACATTCATCAAGCTTATTATTCAGCCATTGTCTTAGCTGCATTGCTAGCCATACATGCACCAATAAACAATCCATAAATAATCCAATCCTTCCAACGTTCTTTTGCTTGAAAATAATCTTTTAGTAAGCCATAGCAAGAGATAAGCTAGGTCTAATTTGTTTGATTTCTGAAATATACAGTTCTTCCATAAGCACAATTATTATGTTGAACGATCGTATTCTTACATGTATAGGAAGGATGAGAATATAATCCGAGCATACACATAAACTCATTCTTATTGTACTGTATACATTCTAAACCTGGAAGTCCCTCTTTTGCTGTTGTGATCGTAATGCGGCTGGCAATGAGGTAACATCTCCTAATATACGCTGGCAGCACACGGTGTACCCTGATAACAATGTCGCCCCTATCTGCAGTGCCAACAATAGCGCCACCCACCCACCTCTGCAGCTGTTCCGAACAATTGTTAAATTGCATTTCACAGAAAAGGCGGTGAAGCGATTGAAAATGTGCAGTCATCCTCTGAATGATTACTCGCCAAACTATATTTCATGTTCTGGAGGATGAACTGCTTTGAGGGCATTTTAATATAACAGAATAAGCCCATCTATGACGCACACAACACTGACATTTGCTCACCATATCTGTGACATTAGGACACATAAACTAGATGACTCAAAGGTTGAAGCATCTGACCATCACATTTACCTATACCATTAAAGTGTAACTCCACTTTTCTTGAGGAAAAACATTCCCCTGACTAGGTGCTGACATCTTCTGTGCTGTATTTTAGTGTATTGTTAGTAATAGTGCAGTTAAAGTGATACTAAAGTCTCATTTTTTTTTCGTTAAAAATAACAAACATGTTATACATACCTCCTCTGGGCAGTTGGTTTTGCACAGAGCAGCGCTGATCCTCCTCTTCTCGGGTCCCTCTTCTGTGCTTCTGGCCCCTCCCTCCTGTTGAGTGCCCCCACAGCAAGCAGCTTGCTATGGGGGCACCTGAGCCGAGCCACAGCTCCCTGTGTCCATTCAGACATGGAGCCGTGACCCGGCCCCAGGGTAGCCATCAGAAATTTTGGGGCCCCTTACACAGCTTTAGGCCTGGGCCCCACGGGGCCAACCCCAACATTCCCCAGGGCCCGCCCACTGGTCGTCCCACCGAAACCACCCACTGTCCATCCCACGAGTCCTTCGGTGCACCCCCTTTATATTAACAATCTTACACCTTAATATATGAAAAGTGGTTCCGGGGCGTGGGTGGGAACGCACCTTAAAGTGTTCCTAAACCCAAGACCCTGCATTCACTATATCGATTTTTTTGCTTAGAATAAAGATTACGATTCTCACGGTGTAACATTTTCTTTCACATTATACAAAAAAATTGGGCTAACTTTACTGTTTAGTTTCTTTTTTTAAATTCATTAAAGTTTAAAAAAAAAAAAAAAAAGAAGACCACTGCGCAAATAAGGTGTGACATAAAATATTGCAACAACCACCATTTTATTCTATAGGGTCTCTGCTAAAAAAAAATATATATCATGCTTGGGTGTTCCAAGTAATTTTCTAGCAGAAAATAATGATTTTTACATTTTATTTATAATGTCAGAAAAGGTTTGGTCTTTAAATGGTTAAACTTCCTTCATTTACATGCTGGAGTTCTTTCCTTTGATAAAAGAAAGAAAAGATACTTTGTTTTTACTTATTTGTGTGTTGTGATTAAACTTGGCAGGCTGCCCAGATTTTTTTTTTCTTTCCCAGCTGTGAGAACTCTCTGCACTTGTTAGGGCCCTTTCACACTGAGGCGGTTTGCAGGCGCTATTGCGCTAATAATAGTGCCGGCAAACCGACCCAAAAGTGCCGCTGCTTTGTCCCCGAGGGCTTTCACACTGGAGCGGTGCGCTAGCAGCACGGGAAAAAAGTCCTGCTAGCAGCATCTTCGGAGCGGTGAAGGAGTGGAGTGTATACACGCTCCTTCACCGCTCCTGCCCATTGAAATCAATGGGACAGCGCGACTATACCGCCGGCAAAGCGCCTCTGCAGAGGCGCTTCGCGGTGGTATTTAACCCTTTCCCGGCCGCTAGCGGGGGTAAAACCGCCCTGCTAGCGGCCGAATACTGACGGTAAAGCGCCGCTTATAATAGCGGCGGTTTACCGCCGACGCCGCCGACGCCCCAGTGTGAAAGGGCCTTTAGAAAGAATCGTGACATGCTGTTTTGAAGATCGGGAAGAGAAAAAGATTGCGATTTCGGTTCTTAACGATTAATCGCGCAGCTCTAGTTTGCATATGTTAATATTTTACATGAAGGTGTCATCACCTAGTCAGAGGATAAAAACCTTATATTGTTAGAGGTTAAAGAGTTTTCAATTAATATATATTTAGGAGGACTTTAAACGTACCAAAGAATACTAGAAGAAGCTTTCAAAAACGTAATTTTTTTTATACAAAAAATGCATGGAAATACAGTATATATTAGACTAAAGATATCTACACTATATTACCAAAAGTATTGGGACGCCTGCCTTTACACACTTTAATGCCATCCCAGTCTTAGTCTGTAGGGTTCAGTATTGAGTTGGCCCACCCTCTGCAGCTATAACAGCTTCAACTCTTCTGGGAAGACTGTCCACAAGGTTTAGGAGTGTGTCTATGGGAATGTTTGACCATTCTCCGACAAGCGTATTTGTGTGGTCAGGCACTGATGTGGACGAGAAGGCCTGGCTCACAGCCTCCGCTCTAATTCATCCCAAAGGTATTCTATTGGTTGAGATCAGGACTCTGTGCAGGCCAGTCAAGTTCCTCCACCCCAAACTCGCTCATTAATTTCTTTATGGACCTTGCTTTGTGCACCGGTCCAAATCATTTGGTGGAGGGGGGATTATGGTGTGGGGTTGTTTTTCAGGGGTTGGGCTTGGCCCCTTAGTTCCAGTGAAGGGAACTCTTAAGGCATTAGCATACCCCGACATTTTGGACAATTTTATGCTCCCAACTTTGTGGGAACAGTTTGGGGATGGCCCCTTTCTGTTCCAACATGATTGCGCACCAGTGCACAAAGTATGGTTCATAAAGACATAGATGAGCAAGTTTGGAGTGGAGGAACTTGATTGGCCTGCACAGAGTCCTGACCTCAACCCGATAGAACACCTTTGGGATGAATTAGAGCAGAGACTGCAAGCCAGGCCTTCTCGTCCACATCAGTGCCTAACCTCACAAATGCACTTCTGCAAGAATGGTCAAACATTCTCATAGACACACTCCTAAACCTTGTGGACAGACTTCCCAGATGAGTTGTAGCTGCAAAGGGTGGGCCAACTCAATATTGAACCCTACAGACTAATGCCGCGTACACATGGTCGGATTTTCCGATAGGAAATGTTGGATGTGAGCTTGTTGTCGGAAAGTCCGACCATGTGTATGCTCCATCAAACATTTGCTGTCGGACTTTCCGCCAACAAATGTTGGCTAGCAGGTTCTCAAACTTTCCGCCAACAAAACTTTGTTGTCAGAATTTCCGATCGTGTGTACACAAGTCCGTCGCACAAAAGTTCACGCATGCTCGGAATCAAGCAGAAGGAGCCGCACTGGCTATTGAACTTCCTTTTTCTCGGCTTGTCGTACGTCTTCTACGTCACCGTGTTCCCATGTTCCCACGTTCGTAATTGCTGGCCAACATTTGTGTGACCGTGTGTATACAAGACAAGCTTAAGCCAACAACCTTTGAACAAAAATCCACGGTTTTGTTTGCGGAAAGTCCGATCATGTGTACTGGGGCATAAGACTGGGTAGCCATTAAAGTTCATGTGCATGTAAAGGCAGGCATTCCAATACTTTTGGTAATATAGTGTATATAAAGACAGTAAGGGGGGGTGAGTTTGTCTAGTGCTCAGGGTGAAGATGCACTGCAGCCTCCTTCCCCATTGCTAATGTAGCCCGGTTAAGCCTTGCCCACCACCCTGGGAATCACAGAGAGAGAGAGAGAGAGAAAAGATAAGGACTGCTGTGCCTCCTGGGAATGACAAAAAGCCTGCTGGGAGAAATTGGGACTGATGGGAGATGTATTCTCCACACTGTGACACAGTCCTGTAGAAGGAGCAGCCGGAACTAAATTCTAAATTTCCCAGTGTGACTAGGGAGAGCAGGCAGCGCGAGGAGGAAAAAGAGAACAGAGGGCCCAAGTGGAGAGAGTGCCACACGTGGAGAGACAGAGGTGGAGTGTGCTGCAGACTGTGACAAGAAGCAGAAAAGGATCTCTGGCTGGCTGCTACTGGAGAGAATGGTCACAGAACACAGGCATTGGGCTCCAGGCTTCACACCTGCCTGTATGGACTGCACTGCTGCAGGGAGACCTGCTTTCCAATCTGTTTACTGTTGTGATGCTACAGGACCCAAAGAGGGCAAACCTTAAGTGCTGAGACCTGTGTTGCCCAATCCTGCTGTGTGCTTCTTGGTGTGAGACCGAGGAGCTGCCCTTACTGTCTTGGAGTGCTGCCCACCAGGACCTGTGTGCGAAAAGGCTGCTGTGCACTCTCAGTAAAACTGCTGTGGATGACTGTTGGAGTGCAGTGTGACAGCGGTAGCTGTCAATGCCGACATAAAGCCCCGAGCTGCTGGTTGCCAGCCACTGATCTGGAGCGTGTATGCCATGAAGGGAGCTTGGCTTGCCACGTGGTGCCCCCCCCAGGTGTGACAGTGCTGCGCCCAAGGTGGCTTTCCCTTCTGCAACAATTATCTCCTGCGCATGAGTGAGATAACCCAATAGGAAGTACTACTTTATTCTCTTAAAGCCTTGCTGCCAGTACCAGGACAAGGTCATCTAGAGCCCAGGGCGAGCATGCCAAACATGTGCCCCCGTTCAAGATGTATGAGTATTATGTGCCATCCAAAATCCCCCCCCAAAAAAATTGAGCACTAATCTACATGCTTACTCCCTTAGCATAAATTCCCCCAGTACAAATCCCCCCTGCTGAAATTGCCCCTCCTAGCACAAATCCTCTGTCCCTCAAATTTCCCCTCCTAGTACAAATCCTCCCCCCCAATCCCCCCCCCCCAAAAAAAAATTCCCCTCTTAGCACAATTCTCCTCCCTACTTCACCATATCACCTCTTCTAGCATGAACCACCCAAATCCCCCCTCACAGCACAAATCCCCCCCCCCCCAAAACAAATTACCCTAAATCACCACTACTAGCAAATTTTACCTTGTGCCACCCCCCCAAATTGCCCCTCCCCTTACAAATCTCTTTGCAGCACCCCCCCACCTCACATGAAACCACAGTGCCCAGGGCAGCCGCCCCTCCTGCCCACTCCTTGTCCTGGCCCTGCTTGCTGCCCTTTCAGACTGGGGTTGTCTTCAAACCACTGTAAGAATAAATAAAAGAAAGAGGGCACACTGGCCTAGTGCATTACCCTACAAAATTTCATTAAGAGTAAAATAAATAGGAACTACTCACAAGCATAAGTAGTATAAGTGCTCATCCTGCTGTTTGTACACAGATGCAATGTTTCTATTCCAAACAACATGGTGGACAATTAGTCTGTATGTACAAGGTGGGACAATTTAATTCCCAGCATGCCCACGGCGCAGCACTATGGTGGTGAGTCACACAGCGATTAGCACTTGAGCATGTTCTGACATGTTCTAACTTGCACCTGCCTGGATCGCGGACCAGTTGACTCAGTCTTTATGGAGTAGTAGAAGAAATAAACGTATGTGTGTTACGCTGTTGGCGGAAAATGAGTGATAGGAATCTGGAGCATCGGATTAGCATAACATTTTTTGTGAAAATTGGAAAAAGTGCGAGTGCAACTAACAACAGGCTTATGGTTAACATTCCATAAAAAAACAAGAGTTTTTGCATGGCATAGATACAGTTTAAGAAGATGTCCACAATAACTAGACATGTGCAATTGCTTTTGTTCCGAGTTCATTTTTTAACGAATTTCAACAAATTCGTTAATTCGGAAATATCTGAATTAATGAAAACCTATTAACAAATTTTTCTGAAAATTTGTGAAAATTTGAATATTCGAATATTCGAAAATTCGTAAATTTGAAAATTCATAAATTCGAAAATCCGAAAACTCGAAAATTTGAAAATCTAAAATAATAACTAACTAATAATAACTTAACTATTACTAACTATTAAATTATAGGTATTGGAATTTCCTTTCAAATTTGGCTGTTAATGAACGTAACGAATATGAATTTATCCCAAGTTACGAATTATCCGAAATAATGAATGGAACATAACAAATTAATAATATTAAATAATAATAAAATGATTTTAATATTATTATTTATTATTATGAATCTTATTATTTTATTATTATTAATAATTTCATTATTTATTATTAATTTGTTCCATTCCATTTGTTTAGATGCGGCATTCATTATTTTGGATAATTCGTAACTTCCAATAAATTCGTATTCGTTACGTTCACTAACAGCCAAATTTAAAAGGAAATTCCAATACCTATATTTTAATAGTTAGTTATTATTAGTTAGTTAGTTATTCTTTCTTTTTTTCGGATTTTCTTTCTTATTTTCGGATTTCCGAATTTTCGAATTTACAAATTACGAATTTACGAATTTTGATCATAACGAATGACCCGAAAAATGAAAAGAAACCCCAAAACGAACGAAATGAAAACAAACATTTTTTTTGGCAGTGCACGTCTAACGATAACGCAAGAAGTGGGCAGCCGAAATGCAGTGGACAGATGCAAATGTGGGCAGAGTCCAAACCTTCGTATGCTCAAGTGTTTTTTTGATCACAGGGGGTTAGTTCACTGTGAGTTCATAGAACATGGTACAACGGTCAACCAACATTGGTACTTGTAAATTCTGAAAAAAGGTTACGGAGGAAAAAGACTGGAACTCTGGCCTGACAAGTATATTCTCCACCATGACAATGTGCCTGCACCAACCTTTTTCTATTCAGTCCATTTCTAAAAATAAAATTGTCACACCTCATATACCTTTGCCCATGGTTGGTCTTTGTGTACTTAGATGTGCTTGGTTTTAATATGCATCTCTGTATAATAAAATTATGTTTTTTTATTAGTGCTTGTACTAGTATTCTTTTGTTCTTTCAAAATCACTAAATATACAGTACAGGCGGTCCCCTAGTTACAAACATCCGACTTACAAACGACTCCTACTTACAAACGGAGGGAGACAACAAGTAATTCACTCCTGTGAAAGTTATTATGGGAAAAAGGTGTCTCCGCTGATGCTTTATCACCATGGCTTGTTTCCACAACAACAATTAGGACAGAAAGTGAGGTGAAATCTTCTGAACAGGGGCACAGACAGCAAAACAAACATTACAGGGGTGTTAACCCTTCCCTATGCTATCCAAAAAGCTTAAAAATAGTTTTTTTGCAGTAGTCTTTAGGTATCTCTCTATAAACACTTTTGGAATTCTCCATAAACTCCAGGCTTTCACTTTCTTCTAACTTTCCATAACTTGGAAAACTGTTCTTTGTTTCAAAAAAACCTTGGTCCTTCTGTTGACTTGTTGGGAACTCCTGGCAAGAAACATTTGGGGCATAGTTATATATTTAGGGCTCGGTGTTGGCTCCTCACCAATAATTTTGCTAAGCATGCTTAAAGGGTTCTTGCATGGCTTCTGACAACCTTCTCTTGGTGTCCTCCAACTTGGCTTCTACTTCCTGTATGTTGAAAAACATACCTTTGCTTTCTGAAGATGACATGCTAGGTGAGGATGGAGCTGTCCTAGAGTCTACATTTTTGCTTCTGGGTTGGGTATCTGCTTTCACAGATGAACATTCAGCTTAGAGTCTGACTTGGACTGCGATACCTCTGGTTCAGGTCAGGAAATTTCAGTGGAGAGCTACACTTAAAAAATTTACCTGTTCCGACTTACAAACAG
Organism: Lithobates septentrionalis; assembly: GCA_037952835.1. Lineage (NCBI taxonomy): Eukaryota > Metazoa > Chordata > Amphibia > Anura > Ranidae > Lithobates > Lithobates septentrionalis. The sequence continues at coordinate 109,067 of JBBDGP010003154.1, read as the reverse complement.
ATTCAACTTAAGAACAACCCTACAGAGTCTATCTTGTTTGTAACCCGGGGACCGCCTGTATATTGATTGGAAATTAGTAAATTAGTAGTTTCAGGGATGATGGTACCTAAAACAATATTGACTGACAATATATCCATATACTTTCAAATAATACCATTTGAAGAGTGCATTTACTGTGCTTTGCAAAACCGACTTTATCAATGCAGAAAGTATCCATCAAGCGCTAATGACTGTTGATTGGCTTTAAGGGCCAGTTCACATCTGAATCACACAGGCACACGCACAGCGAGCCCTAAACGGTTACAATTGAAGCCTAGTCGAACAGCTTTTGCCATTGAAATTCTTAAAAGGGGAGGAGTGTGAAAATTAAATGTGACATTTCATACAAAAATGAAAATGTGTTAGTAACTACGTAGTGCACTTTGCCTTTAACTCACCCTTAAAGTGGAAAAAATCTAACTAAGTCTAAACCTACTCTCAGCCACATTCTAAGCCTAATTGATCTAGCCCTGTAAAGAAAAAAATCGCTATAAAATCACCTTTATTTACCTGTTCTGAAGCCGCTTTGGTCCAGTCTCCAGCAGCTCCTGTGTGCAGGAGAAAGTTGACAATGGCTGGGAAGTGACGACACCTATAGACTTAAGCCTCATACACACGATCGAATTTTCAGCAGGGAATTGTGTGATGACAGACTGTTTGCCTAAAATCCGACCGTTAGTACGCTCCATCAGACAAGTGTTGGCTAACTTTCCGCCAACAAATGTATGGCAAACTAGTAAATTTTTGGTGGACAACGGTCTGTTGTCAGATTTTCCTATCGTGTGTACATAAGTCCATCACACAAAAGTCCAAAGTACAAACACGCATGCTCAGAATCAATGCTCACCAAGCACGACATTAGCAGAAGGTGCCCAAAGGGTGGCGCTCAAGAGCTGAAATTCCACGTAGTACGTCACTATGTTCGTGTTTGTTGGCAGACAATTGTGTACCATTTGTATGCAAGACAAGTTCACGGCACACACCCTTTGGACAAAAGTCTGGCGCTTTGTTTGCGTAAAATCCGATTGTGTGTACGAGGCTTTACTTTGGGGCTTCCGTTGCCAGCTGCCTCTCCTACACAGCGAAGCTGCCGCTGACAGGTCAGCCTAGGACCGGACCAAAGCTGCTGCAAAACAGGTAAGTATAGCTGATTTTTTTCTTTACAGCGCTAGATAAATTAGGCTTAGAATGTGGCTGAGAGTACGTTTAGAGTTTGTTAGGTTTTACCTTTACTACCACAAATTGTGTATTGTGCAATAAAACACATTTTACTGTGTAATGTATTATGCAATAGTGTAAATAAGCCTACACTAAACTTGTGCACTATGCCATTGTTGTGTTTTATTCTTTTGGGTGAGCATAGCCTACCTGAAAGACACAGGGTTCCTGGGCTTTCTGAGCTGTCATTTGGAATTTTGAGCTTTCCTCTAGGCATCGCTTGTGTCTGGAGGAGTAAGAAGGCTTTGGAACCAAAAAAAGCACCATAAAAAGTCCCATGAGAAACCCACTAGTAATACCCATGAAGAGTCCAGATATATAGGCTGGCAGGGGCCAGATGAAGAAGTTGTAAGCTAGGATTGCTACACAGACCAGGGCACTGCATGGCACATCATTGTTAAGATGGGACGTTTGGCAAGGGGTAGCAGGCTCCAATACATTATGATCTTCTGATTCTGCATCGTTGGCTAGTTCTACGACCTGGATCATGTCCCCATAGGAACAGATCTTATATTTGCAGTAGTCTTTAGGTGTCTCTCTATGAACACTTTTGGAATTCTCCATAAACTCCAGGCTTTCACTTTCTTCTAACTTTCCATAACTTGGAAAATTGTTCTTTGTATCAAAAAAACCTTGGTCCTTTTGTTGAATTGTTGGGGACTCCTGGCAAGAAAACATTGGGGATATAGTTCTATATTTAGGGCTCGGTGTTGGCTCCTCACCAATAATTTTGCTAAGCATGCTTAAGGGTTCTTGCATGGCTTCTGACAACCTTCTCTTGGTGTCCTCCAACTTGGCTTCTACTTCTTGTACGTTGAAAAACATACCTTTGCTTTCTGAAGGTGACATGCTAGGTGAGGATGGAGCTGTCCTAGAGTCTACATTTTTGTTTTTGGGTTGGGTTATCTGCTTCCACAGATGAACATTCAGCTTAGAGTCTGACTTGGACTGCGATACTTCTGGTTCAAGTCGGGAAATTTCAGTGGAGATAGACTTGACCAGGTTGACAAATGGATGGGTTTTGTGAGGAGAAGGATCCTTGGCATTAATTTCAGTAGAGACGGACTTGACCAAGTTGATGAGAGGTTTAGAAGAGGGTGAGCTTGGCATCAATGAAGAACTACATTTCTGAATCTCACTGGACAGGAGAACATCACCTGTACACTCATACGCAGCGAGAGCTAGCTCATCGACCACAGTACCTTCTTTCCCCACTGGCTGCCCATATACAGGAGCTCTGGGTTTGTTGGGTACTGGATTTGCCAACAAGGCCTCCTCTTCATCTTGATCCAGGGTAAAGATGAGATCACTCTCCTCTAATTCCTCCCAGTTGTCTTCACTGTGTACTTTGGTCAGCTGGATAGTAATGCCTTGGCGGGTCTGTGGTAAACCCTGCCCTTGGTTTGGACCTTGAAAGGAATGGGGGGATCCAGTGGAAGCTGTACTAAGGTTGCCTGAGTTAGACATTCTTCACAGCATGTTTTTTTTCGCTCTAGGATATAAAACAAAATAAATATTAATGGTGTTCTTTCCGCTAAATAGCGTAACAAAGATTTGCAGATGTCACCTGAACAGGAAGTGAGGAGAATTCTTCCAGAGGGGACACCTGCTACATTGACAACTAAGAGGGGACTTCCCCTTACTTTGCAGAAATATTCTTTTACTTTTATGTGTCTCCTGACCAGGATTCTACCCTTCTTTACTATATTCAAAAATTTTTTTGCTTTAGAAACTTTATATATTTTTACTTCTTGGTGCCAAAACACTGTTAAACGAAGCTCCAGAGCATTAACGTGGGGGTAAATCCCATAAATTGAAAAAAAAAAAAAATAATGAAAGATAAGCCTTATGCCGCGTACACACGAGCGGAAATTACGGCGGACTTTGCCCGGCGGACTGGATTTCGTCGGACAATTCGATGTGTGTGGGCTCCAGCGGACTTTGTTTTCTCAAAAGTTGGACGGACTTAGATTTGAAACTTGTTTAAAATTTATCCGTTGAAATCGAGTCCGGTCGAAAAGTCCGCCGTCTGTATGCTAGTTCGACGGACAAAAAGCCACGCTAGGGCAGCTATTGGCTACTGGCTATGAACTTCCTTGTTTTAGTCCGGTCGTACGTCATCACGTACGAATTAGACGGACTTTGGTGGATTGTGTGTAGGCAAGTCCGTTCATTCAGAAAGTCCATCGGAAAGTACGTCGAAAAGTCCGCCGGGCAATGTCCGCCGTAATGTCCGCTCGTGTGTACGCGGCATTAGGGCCCGTTAATCTCTGCCCTCCACTTGCTAAAATTCGGCATATTCTTCAACCCATGACTCTACCTGGGCTCATATTAAGCCCACTCTTTGATCTGAAAGCTGCATTTTCCTAATTCAGAGTAGATTTTGGGTGTCCTTTGTTACCAGGCAACAGTTGAACTTTAAATTGAGCTCTGTAACTTGAGATTTTTCCTGCCAGTGAAGCATCTTATGCAACTCTCAATCATGCTGACTTCTGCCTGACTACATTCCATATTCACTTTTAAGTTGTCATCCTCTGATCTTCTGAGTCAGTGTAGTGCCTTTTGTTCCACATTCTGAATTTTGATTGTTATGTCGGCGTAAGGTCTGACTACACTACTTCAGAGGTCAATGTTTTCAGTAGTGAAAAAAGCTCTTTTGTAACCCTTTCACAAGTTTCACACTTTGGGCATACAACATCCAGCCCCTCAAATTACCTAGGCTGCTGCAACTTAGTGTAAAAAAAAAAATATTAACTGATATGTTGTATCAGATAACTGGCTGACCCAATGTCAACAGCCGTAGAATCACCATTACAAAAAAGAAAATTTCTTAAATTAGGTATACAAGAAAATGAATCACGGAACCATTAAAGGATTGTATAACAATGTTTTCCATTGTTATACAAAAATGCAATACCCTGTAGTAGCCACCCTGCCCTAAGTGTGTGGGGGGGGGGGGGGGGTTATGTAGATTTAGTTTTCTGATTTTTAATACTGTGCTCATTTAGTCTTCCCCTAAGCTCAGTGTTGCTGTGGTTTCTGCCTGTTGCCAGTAGGTGGCACTGGTACATCTAGTGTGAAGGAATGTAATGAACATAATGCTAACCATAGAAATGCCTTTTTTCTTATGTGTATACATGTTTCTATGCAACTCCTTACTTATTATATAGCATACTTACCAACTGTCACGAATTTCCCAGGACATTTCTGGGATTTAGCCCCCTTTCCCGGATTTAGCCATTCCCGGGAAATGTCCCGGGAAATTCTAAGTTTACCGATTTTTTTTTTTCGCCTTCGCCTGCCACCGCCCGCCACCGCCCGCCACTAGAGGTCTGTGGCCGACGGAGACAATGTCTCCACCGGCCGCCATTTTCCGGAGGCCAAATTACTATTTAGTAATGGCCGGGTGACTGCCAAAAGAATTTGAGCTGTGGCACCGCCCACCTCCCGCCCCGCTGCGACCTGATGTGGGAAGGGGCGGGGGTGGGCGGCGCCGCAGCTCAATTGCTATTGGCAGCCACCTGGCTATTTTGTCCCATTCTTCACTGCTGGGAATGCCTGACTCCATTGGGGGATGCCTGGTGTAAAGACAGGACTCTGCTGGCAGTGCCTGATGTAAGGGGGGACTCCGCTGCAATGCCTGATGTAAGAGGGGACTCCGCTGCAATGTCTGATGTAAGGGGGACTCCGCTGCAATGCCTGATGTAAGGGGGGACTCCGCTGCAATGTCTCATGTAAGGGGGGACTCCGCTGCAATGTCTGATGTAAGGGGGACTCCGCTGCAATGTCTGATGTAAGGGGGGACTCTGCTGCAATGTCTGATGTAAGGGGGGACTCCGCTGCAATGCCTGATGTAAGGGAGGAGTCAGCTGGAAATGCCTGATGTAAGGGAGGACTCCGCTGGGGACTCCTGATGACATCTGGTGGCAGGCGACGTGGCAGGTGACACGCTCGGGGCTTCCACTGATTCTGCATTATGGTGAGTTAAATAATTTCATTCTATATTACAATGTAATTATAGAAATAATGCACTTCAATCATCCTGACACCATAACAACCATGGTGCCGGGATGATTGAAGCGCCAACACCAGGTGTTTGGAGTATCTTTATCTGCTGATTTGTTAAACTTTCTCGAATACACATAGTTCTACTGTTGTGTAGGATCTGGGCCTGCTGTCACTCCATCCCTCTTTCTTTCTCTCTTTTTCCTTCTCTCTTTCTTTTTCTTTCTCTCCCTCTTTCTTTCTTTCTCCCTCCATCCCTCATTCATCTCATACCACACCCCTTCCGAGCCACGCCCATTTAAGACACGCCCACTATTCCACTCAAGCCACACCCATTTTTCGTTAAGCGCGCCACATTTTTGGTACAGTATGCCCTGCCTACAGACGAATGCCACACCCCTTAATTATAGCAGGCTCCGCCTACATGAAAAAAAGTGTCCCGAATTTTTTTTTTTGCAATGTTGGCAACTATGATATAGTAAAACAGCTCAGATCTGCTTTGGAACCAAAGATGGTGCCTACCCCCTGCTGCCCCCGCACTGGAGGTATGAGGAAGTAAAGGAGAAGAATCAACAACAACCAAGCCTCCAGCATCAAGTTCCTCTTGTATTTCAGCCAATAAGATGTACCTTTTAGACTGACCAGATTTACATAGTAGTGACATATAATCTATTGTTCTTTGTGTATAAAACGTTGGGCACCGCCCTGCAATAAATAGAGATGAGGAAGTAATCGACCTGAGCAGATGTCAGGGTGGTTACTTCCGGCGTGCATGCACATCTACACTACATAATTAGGAACAGCAGCAGACATCTAATTTGAACCCGATTGTGGTTCAGATCCATCACACTAGTATTAGAGAGAGGCCCCATTCACACCTGAACATTTTGTAGTTTGACACTCAACGCTCCAAATCTCTCAACAAACAAAATCCAATGTAATTAAATGCTGGCCATTCCCATACAAGCACCCAGGCACCTGTACCTCAATGCCTGGTGTTCTGAAAATACATGAGCCAGCCAAGCTGAACCAAGATGGAGAACCAGGAGAAGATATACTGGAGGGGGAAGGAGTAGGGTGACCACATTTCCAAACTGCCCCCCTTCCCAAAAAAAGATCGGGGGGTTGAGGGAGTGTAATTTCGGAGTTGACGGGGAATTCGGCAGCAGGGGTGATTTGTTGGGTGAATGGCTGGTGTTGTACTACATTGTAATATATAATTAAATTGTTCAACCCACCATAATGCAGAATCAGTGGGGACCCTGAGCTTGTCACTTGCCACCTGATGCAGTGTGCCACTTGCCACAGTTGCCTGCCACTAGATGCAGCTTGTTACTTGCCACTGTCGCTTGCCCCCAGATGCAGCTTGTTACTTGCCACCATTGCCTGCCGTCAGATGCAGCGTGTCACTTGCCACCAGATGCAGTGTGCCAAATGTAACCCATTGCCTGCCACCAGATGCAGCATTTCACTTGCCACCGTTGCCTGACGCCAGATGCCGTGTGCCACTTGTCACCTATAGCCTGCCACCAGTCTGATACACCGGAGCCCTGGGAAAGTGAACCCCCCTCCCGCTGCTGATGTTACTTCTCCCATGGGGGGGGGGTCACATCTTCAGCTCTGAGGAGTTTGTGCTGGGACCTGTATTCCTTCACATTTGGGGGGGTCACATCCCCCAAAAGTGAAGGACTACAAGTCCCAGCATGAACCCCTGATATCTAAGGATGTGATTCCCCCCCCCCCAAATTGAAGGACTGCAGGTCTCAGCATGGACCCCTGAGAATTAAGGGTGTGACCCCATAGATTTCACATGCTAATGCTGGGACCTGTAGTTCTTCACTGATTGGGGGGGCATCACATCTTCAGTTCTGAGGGGTTCATGCTAGGACCTGTAGTCCTTCACTTTTGGGGGGGTCACATCCCAGCATGTCCTGATATGTAACCCAGTCCTGATATCTAAGGATGTGTCCTCCTTCCATCCCTCCTAGGGTATCATCTCATCTGTCAGTGTCCTCTCCTCTTCTGCAGACCCCTTATCTGCCTACCATCTTCTTATCAGTGCTAGCTCCAGGTTGACACACACACTTGGAGCTCCTGTGAAGTGCTGACAATTCAGCACAGAATGCTGGCTGCTGGGGGAGAGCTGGCTGAGGATTTTAACCCAGATCTGTCCATGGTGAGTGGTTGGATTTACTTGCCTTTCTACAAAACTCATCTCTCCTTCAAGCACTTCTGCATGCTGCTGGCTGAACGATGCAGGAAGGAGGTGGGTGGAGCTAATCAGTAGGCTTGGAGAAGGAAGTTAAATCTTCCCGCTGTGAATGCTGGGGCTCTGTCTCTCTCCTCCTCATGATGTCACTGGTTGCTAGATGCGGGGTGGGCAGCGGCTAGCAACCATTTGGGCACTGAGCCAGCGACTCATGTAAAAGGGGTCTCACCAGCCAGGGGTCCACCACAGGCTGTCAGTGAGTGTAAGCAGCGATGTGAGGGATATTTTAGAAGGCATCAGAACGGTCCAGGGCCAGGGGGCAATTCCGGGACACTGTATTGTCCCGGAATGAGGGTGCCTGGGACCCGGGACAGACCTGCTAATTGTGGGATTGTCCTGGGCAACCTGAGACATGTGGGCACCCGAGATGGGAGGAAGTTGGATCCTCAGAAGGGCCTGGTGACTCTCTTGAGAGGCAATATGGAAGAATCTGCTAGCTAGCTTTTGTTTGCTATTTACAGTGTTTTGGTGTAGGCTCGAAGGTGCTTAACATTATTCAAGCTGGCAGCGGATCTAGAGTCTGTAAGTGTATTTTTGGGCCTTAACACTCTCATCCTGTGTGTTTAGAGCAATAACATTTCTAAAAAGACACTATAGTGACTGACATCCAATATTTCTCAATCAAATTACTGGCAATGGAGCAAATAACTATCTATGGAGTAGACTGGGGTCCCGCACATGCCTCTAGGGTTGGGGGGAGGGGGGGGGGTGCTACATGTGCATTTAGATGATTTTAAGAAATGCAAATGTAGCAGAATCTCTGACTTCTTCAAGTCTAATGGGAACCCTCAAGGCCAATGATAGCTGACATCCTTCAATAAGTGGTGGGTTGTGAGTAGGGATGGGCTTTATGTCGACTCGAACATTGGCTGTTCGCCTGTTCACCGAATAGCGAACAATTCGGGGTGTTCGCGGCAAATTCGAAAGCCGCGGAACACCCTTTAAAAGTCGATGGGAGAAATCAAAAGTGGTAATTTTAAAGGTTAACCACTTGCCGACCGCCTCACGCCTATATACGTGAGCAGGTCGGCACGGGCAGGCAAAATCACGTACCTGAAACGTGATGCCTTCCCGCGTGCGGGGGGTCCGATCGGACCCCCCCCCCGGTGCCCTGGGTGGTCGGGTCTTGTTCGCGGGCGATTGGGGGTCAGGGGGAGGCCATCCATTGATTGCCACCCCCTCCCGATCGCTCCCACGAATCAAATGCTTCCTCTCCCTCTGTAATGTAAACAGAGGGAGAGGAAGTGATGTCATCTCTCCTGGAGCCGGTCTTTTTGATCCGACGCCGAGGAGAGAAGACATCCAAGTAAGTGCACCAACACCACACGCTCAGTAGAACACGCCAGGCACACTTTTCACCCCCCTGTCACCCCCCGATCACCCCCCGATCACCCCCCTGTACCCACTGTCACTCTGACACCAATAGCAGTGTTTTGTTTTTTTTTGCATTGGTGTCAGTTTGTCAGTTATAAGTGTTAGGGCAGTTAGGTTAGCCCCCTTTAGGTCTAGGGTACCCCCCCTTAGGTCCAGGGTACCCCCTAACCCCCCCTAATAAAAGTTAACCCCTTGATTACCCCCCATCACCAGTGTCGCTAAGCGATCGTTTTTCTGATCGCTGTATTAGTGACACAGGTGACGCTAGTTAGGGAGGTAAGTATATAGGTTCGCTGTCAGTGTTTTATAGCGACAGGGACCCCCATATACTACCTGCTAAAGGTTTTAACCCCCTGATTGCCCCCTAGTTAACCCTTTCACCAGCGATCACCGTATAAGTGTTACGGGTGACGCTGGTTAGATAGTTTGTTTTTTGTAGTTTATTATAGTTTATTACAGTTTATTATAGTTTTAGGGCACCCGCCGTTTATTACCTTATAAAGGTTTAACCCCCTAATTGCCCGGCGGTGATAGAAGTTAAGTTTTTAGGATCAGATAAGGCATACACCTCCCTTAGTGCTATAGTATCTGAACGGATCGATATCTGATCCGATCAGATCTATACTCCCCAGCAGTTTAGGGTTCCCTGAAACGCAGTGTTAGCGGGATCAGCCCAGATACCTGCTAGCACCTGCGTTTTGCTCCTCGGCCCAGCCCAGCCCAGCCCAGCCCACCCAAGTGCAGCATCGATCGATTACTGACACTTACAAAACACTAAGCACACATAACTGCAGCGGTCGCAGAGTCAGGCCTGATCCCTGCGATCGCTAACAGTTTTTTGGTAGCGTTTTGAATCAGTCGCTGACAGTCGGGAGCTTTTTTGCCTGTGAGTCTCACTAGTGTACCCCTAAATTTAGAGGCCAAAATGGCAAATCGAAGGTACACTAGTGAAGAGGCCTACAGGATTCTGAGCATGACAGATAGTGAAGAGGAAGTCACTCATCTGTCAGATTCAGGCTCAGAATACGATCCTGTAGAGGACAGCGGCTCCATGACAGATAGCTCTGACGACGGAGTTGTGGTCCCTGCTAAGGTCAGGCGTACCAGACCCCGAACTTATGCTGTCCTTGAAGTGCAAGAACCGCAGGGCTCTCGTATGGAGCAGAGAAGTACTAGCGCCGCTACTCCTTCTGGTGAACTGGCAAGCACCAGCGGCCTAGTACACCCTGGTCGTACATCCAGCACTGCAGTATCACGTGGTGACGTGGCGAGTCCCATAAGTGCAGTTCAAGCTGGCGAGGTGGCAAGCACTAGTAGTGTCCCGCTGCCACCAAGAAGACGAACACAGGCCCGTCGTGCCCATAGTGCCCTTCCTGCTGCATTGGCCAATCCGAATTGGGTACCCACCACTTCTGCAGCACCCGTACTTCCCCCTTTCACTGGCCAACCCGGAATTCAGGTGGAAACAGTTGACTTTATGCCACTGGATTTTTATTCGCTGTTTTTCACCGAAGATCTCTATAGATCTATTGTGGACCAAAGCAATTTATACGCTGGTCAACACATCGCCACTATGCCCCAGTCCACCCTTGCCAGAGATTGGAGACCAATTACGGTCTCCGAATTTAAGATCTTTCTGGGCCTTTCCCTCCTCATGGGGTTGAATAAAAAGAGTGAGTTGCGGTCATATTGGTCCACTGACCCAATTTACCATTCACCCTTGTTCTCTGCTTCCATGGCCAGGGCACGATACGAGCAGATTTTGCGGTTCATGCACTTCAACAACAATGAACTCTGTCGTCCTCGTGGAGACCCTGGATACGATCGGCTCTACAAAATTCGGCCCCTCGTAAACCACTTCAACCAACGTTTTGCAGACTTGTTTACCCCCCATCAAGTTGTCTGCGTTGATGAGTCCCTGGTTAAATTTTCTGGCCGCTTGTCATTCAAACAGTACCTTCCCAGCAAGCGTGCCAGATACGGGGTCAAGATGTATAAGCTCTGTGACAGGGCCACAGGCTATACATGTAGATTTATGGTTTACGAGGGAAAAGATAGTCACGTAGAGCCGACAAACTGCCCTGACTACATAGGAAGCGCTGGCAAGATAGTGTGGGACTTGGTGTCACCCTTATTCGGAAAGGGGTACCACTTGTACGTGGACAATTATTATACGAGCGTGCCACTTTTTAGCCACCTTTTTGATCATCAGATTGGAGCATGTGGCACCGTGCGACCTAATCGCCGGGGCTTTCCCCAGCGGCTTGTAGATTCCCGTCTTAGGCTGGGGGAGAGAGCCTGCTTGAAGTATAATAATTTGCTCGCTATGAAGTGGAGGCATAAGAAGAATGTTTTCGTTCTCACCTCCCTTCATGCAGACACGACGGTCCAAATTCCTACGGCGACTGGTGTTGTGGAGAAACCCCTCTGTGTCCACGAATACAACCTTAATATGGGAGGGGTGGACCTCAACGACCAGTTGTTGGCGCCGTACCTAGTTGCCCGTAAGGCCAGACGCTGGTACAAAAAAGTGTCTGTTTATTTATTTCAATTGGCTTTGCTGAACGCTCATGTGCTATACAGAGCTTCAGGACGGACTGGATCCTTCCTTACATTCCAGGAAGAGATCGTCAGAGCCCTTCTGTATCCAGACGGTGCTCCACCTCACCATCCCCAACCGAATGCAGTAAGCCGGCTGCATGAGAGGCATTTTCTTTATGCCCTCCCGAGTACCCCTACCCAACGAACCCCCCAAAAAAGATGTCGTGTCTGCAGCAAGCGCGGATTTAGGCGTGACACCCGGTATTGTTGTCCCCTCTGTCCTGGCATTCCTGGTCTTTGCATTGGTGAATGTTTTGAACGCTACCACACACTAGTGGAGTATTAGCGTAGGGTACAGCACTGCACAGACTAGGCACACTTCCACAGGGTCTCCCAAGATGCTGTCGCATTTTGAGAGACCCAAACCTGGTACCAGTTAAAAAAGTTAAAGTTACAAAAAAAAGTGTAAAAAAAACAAAAAAAAGTAAAAAAAAGAAAAAAAACACAAAAAAATATAAAATAAAAAAACCAAAAATAGTTGTTGTTTTATTGTTCTCTCTCTATTGTTCTGCATTCTATACTGCAATGTTTTATTGTTATGTTTTTATCATGTTTGCTTTATAGGTATGCAATTTTTTTATACTTTGTTTTTTTTATTGTTAACCACCTTTGTGTTTTCAGGTACGCCATTCAGCTGCAGAGCGGATTTATTTATCTTGACAGCAACAGCGTTTGCTCCCACGATACATAAAGCCGCGACTCCAGCGCTGTCGGAGGTGATTTCACCACCACAGTTACATACTTCAGCATATATGCCGAAGCGTGGGGGCAGCAGTGGGTGGAGGAGCGATTTGCTCCTGCCTTTTGCGGGAGGATGCCCCCATGCTTCGGCATATATATTTTTTAGGTAGGCACAGGTTGCGTTAAATGTTTTATTTTTTACTATTTTTTTTTGTATTTTGCTTTGCAGGTATGGTAAGTATTACTGTTATACTGTAATGTTACTTTGTTTTTTTGTTAACCATCATTTGCTTCGCAGGTACGCCATTCAGTTGCAGCACGGATTTATTTATCTTGACAGCAACAGCGTTTGCTCCCACGATACATAAAGCCGTGACTCCAGCGCTGTCGGAGGTGATTTCACCACCACAGTTACATACTTCAGCATATATGCCGAAGCGTGGGGGCAGCAGTGGGTGGAGGAGCGATTTGCTCCTGCCTTTTGCGGGAGGATGCCCCCATGCTTCGGCATATATATATTTTTAGGTAGGCACAGGTTGCGTTAAATGTTTTATTTTTTACTATGTTTTTTTTGTATTTTGCTTTGCAGGTATGGTAAGTAATACTGTTATACTGTAATGTTACTTTGTTTTTTTGTTAACCATCATTTGCTTAGCAGGTACGCCATTCAGTTGCAGCACGGATTTATTTATCTTGACAGCAACAGCGTTTGCTCTCACGATACATAAAGCCGTGACTCCAGCGCTGTCGGAGGTGATTTCACCACCACAGTTACATACTTCAGCATATATGCCGAAGCGTGGGGGCAGCAGTGGGTGGAGGAGCGATTTGCTCCTGCCTTTTGCGGGAGGATGCCCCCATGCTTCGGCATATATATACGGTGCATGTATGCCCATCATTAGAAGTGGGTGGATGAAGGGAGGTATTCTAATGGTGGGCATACCCACCGATCAATATCTTTTTTTCGTTCAGCCCACAGGCTGCATGAAAAAAAGTTTACAATGTATGCCCAACAAGGACCAGCAACGTACTGGTATGTTGCTGGACTTTGAGTGGTTATACCAGAATGATGCCTGCAGGTTTAGGTATCATCTTGGTATCATTCTTTTCAGCCAGTGGTCGGCTTTCTTGTAAAAGCAATCCTAGCGGCTAATTAGCCTCTAGACTGCTTTTACAAGCAGTGGGAGGGAATGCCCCCCCCCCCCCACACCGTCGTCCATGTTTTTCTCTGGCTCTCCTGTCCCAACAGGGAACTTGAGAATGCAGCCGGTGATTCAGCCAGCTGACCATAGAGCTGATCAGAGACCAGAATGGCTCCAAACATCTCTATGGCCTAAGAAACTGGAAGCTACAAGCATTTCATGACTTAGATTTCGCCGGATGTAAACAGCGCCATTGGGAAATTGGGAAAGCATTTTATCACACCGATCTTGGTGTGGTCAGATGCTTTGAGGGCAGAGGAGAGATCTAGGGTCTAATAGACCCCAATTTTTTCTAAAAAGAGTACCTGTCACTACCTATTGCTATCATTGGGGATATTTACATTCCCTGAGATAACAATAAAAATGATAAAAAAAAAAAAAATATGAAAAGAACAGTTTAAAAATAAGATAAAAAAGCAAAAAAAATAATAAAAAAAAAAAAGCACCCCTGCCCCCCCCCCCCCCTGCTCTCGCACAAAGGCGAACGCAAGCGTCGGTCTGGCGTCAAATGTAAACAGCAATTGCACCATGCATGTGAGGTATCACCGCGAAGGTCAGACCGAGGGCAGTAATTTTAGCAGTAGACCTCCTCTGTAAATCTAAAGTGGTAACCTGTAAAGGCTTTTAAAGGCTTTTAAAAATGTATTTAGTTTGTCGCCATTGCACGTTTGTGCGCAATTTTAAAGCATGTCATGTTTGGTATCCATGTACTCGGCCTAAGATCATCTTTTTTATTTCATCAAACATTTTGACAAAATAGTGTGTTGTAGTGTATTAAAATTTAAAAAAGTGTGTTTTTTCCCCAAAAAATGCGTTTGAAAAATCGCTGCGCAAATACTGTGTGAAAAAAAATAAAATAAACACCCACCATTTTAATCTGTAGGGCATTTGCTTTAAAAAAATATATAATGTTTGGGGGTTCAATGTAATTTTTTTGCAAAAAAAAATAATTTTTTCATGTAAACAATAAGTGTCAGAAAGGGCTTTGTCTTCAAGTGGTTAGAAGAGTGGGTGATGTGTGACATAAGCTTCTAAATGTTGTGCATAAAATGCCAAGACAGTTCAAAACCCCCCCAAATGACCCCATTTTGGAAAGTAGACACCCCAAGCTATTTGCTGAGAGGCATGTCGAGTCCATGGAATATTTTATATTGTGACACAAGTTGCGGGAAAAAGACAAATTTTTTTTTTATTTTTTTTTTTTTGCACAAAGTTGTCACTAAATGATATATTGCTCAAACATGCCATGGGAATATGTGAAATTACACCCCAAAATACATTCTGTTGCTTCTCCTGAGTACGCGGATACCACATGTGTGAGACTTTTTGGGAGCCTAGCCGCGTACGGGACCCCGAAAACCAAGCCCCGCCTTCAGGCTTTCTAAGGGCGTAAATTTTTGATTTCACTCTTCACTGCCTATCACAGTTTCGGAGGCCATGGAATGCCCAGATGGCACCCCCCCCCCCCAAATGACCCCATTTTGGAAAATAGACACCCAAAGCTATTTGCTGAGCGGTATAGTGAGTATTTTGCAGACCTCACTTTTTGTCACAAAGTTTTGAAAATTGAAAAAAGAAAAAAAAAATACGTTTTTCTTGCCTTTCTTCATTTTCAAAAACAAATGAGAGCTGCAAAATACTCACCATGCCTCTCAGCAAATAGCTTGGGGTGTCTACTTTCCAAAATGGGGTCATTTGGGGGGGTTTTGTGCCATCTTGGCATTTTATGGCCTTCAAAAGTGTGATAGGTAGTGAGGAGTAAAATCAAAAATGTATGTCCTTAGAAATCCTGAAGGCGGTGCTTGGTTTTCGGGGCCCCGTGCGCGGCTAGGCTCCCAAAAAGTCCCACACATGTGGTATCCCCGTACTCAGGAGAAGCAGCAGAATATATTTTGGGGTGTAATTCCACATATGCCCATGGCATGTTTGAACAATATATCATTTAGTGACAACTTTGTGCAAAAAAAAAAAAAAAAAAAAAATTGTCACTTTCCCGCAACTTGTGTCAAAATATAAAATATTCCATGGACTCAACATGCCTCTCAGCAAATAGCTTGGGGTGTCTACTTTCCAAAATGGGGTCAATTGGGGGGGGGTTTGTGCCATCTGGGCATTTTATGGCCTTCAAAAATGTGATAGGTAGTGGGGAGTGAAATTACAACTTTACGCCCTTAGAAATCCTGAAGGCGGTGCTGGGTTTTCGGGGCCCCGTACGCAGCTAGGCTCCCAAAAAGTCCCACACATGTGGTATCCCCGTACTCAGGAGAAGCAGCAGAATATATTTTGGGGTGCAATTCCACATATGCCCATGGCATGTTTGAGCAATATATCATTTAGTGACAACTTTGTGCAAAAAAAAAAAAAAAAAAATTGTCACTTTCCAGCAACTTGTGTCAAAATATAAAATATTCCATGGACTCAACATGCCTCTCAGCAAATAGCTTGGGGTGTCTACTTTCCAAAATGGGGTCATTTGGGGGGGGTTTGTGCCATCTTGGCATTTTATGGCCTTCAAAACTCTGATAGGTAGTGAGGAGTGAAATAAAAAATTTATGCCCTTAGAAATCCTAAAGGCGGTGATTGGTTTTCGGGGCCCCGTACGCGGCTAGGCTCCCAAAAAGTCCCACACATGTGGTATCCCCATACTCAGGAGAATCAGCAGAATGTATTTTGGGGTGCAATTCCACATATGCCCATGGCCTGTGTGAGCAATATATCATTTAGTGACAACTTTGTGCAAAAAAAAAAAAAATTGTCACATTCCCACAACTTGTGTCAAAAAATAAAATATTCCATGGACTCAACATACCTCTCAGCAAATAGCTTGGGGTGTCTACTTTCCAAAATGGGGTCATTTGGGGGTGTTTTGTGCCATCTTGGCATTTTATGGCCTTCAAAACTGTGATAGGTAGTGAGGAGTGTAATCAAAAATCTATGCCCTTAGAAATCCTGAAGGCGGTGCTTGCTTTTCGGGGCCCCATACGCGGCTAGGCTCCCAAAAAGTCCCACACATGTGGTATCCCCGTACTCAGGAGAAGCAGCTGAATGTATTTTGGGGTGCAATTCTACATATGCCCATGGCCTGTGTGAGCAATATATCATTTAGTGACAACTTTTTGTAAATTTTTTTTTTTTTTGTCATTATTCAATCACCTGGGACAAAAAAAATAAATATTCAATGGGTTCAACATGCCTCTCAGCAATTTCCTTGGGGTGTCTACTTTCCAAAATGGGGTCATTTGGGGGGGTTTTGTACTGCCCTGCCATTTTAGCACCTCATGAAATGACATAGGCAGTCATAAACTAAAAGCTGTGTAAATTCCAGAAAATGTACCCTAGTTTGTAGGCGCTATAACTTTTGCGCAAACCAATAAATATACGCTTATTGACTTTTTTTTTACCAAAGACATGTGGCCGAATACATTTTGGCCTAAATGTATGACTAAAATTGAGTTTATTGGATTTTTTTTAGAACAAAAAGTAGAAAATATCATTTTTTTTCAAAATTTTCGGTCTTTTTCCGTTTATAGCGCAAAAAATAAAAATGGCAGAGGTGATCAAATACCATCAAAAGAAAGCTCTATTTGTGGGAAGAAAAGGACGCAAATTTCGTTTGGGTACACCATTGCATGACCGCGCAATTAGCAGTTAAAGCGACGCAGTGCCAAATTGTAAAAAGTGCTCTGGTCAGGAAGGGGGTAAATCCTTCCGGGGCTGAAGTGGTTAATATGCAAGTTATTGTCATAAAAAGTGTTTGGGGACCTGGGTTCTACCCCAGGGGACATGCACCAATGCAAAAAAAGTTTTAAAAACGTCAGTTTTTTCGGGAGCAGTGATATTAATAATGCTTAAAGTGAAACAAACAAAAGTGTAATATTCCTTTAAATTTCGTACCTGGGGGGTTTCTATAGTATGCCCGTAAAGTGGCACATGTTTCCCATGTTTAGAACAGTCTGAGAGCAAAATTACATTTCTAAAGGAAAAAAAAGTCATTTAAAACTACTCTATAATGAATTGTCGGTCCCGGCAATACACATAAAAGTCATTGAAAAAAACGGCATGGGATTCCCCCACAGTCCATTACCAGGCCCTTTGGGTTTGGTATGAATATTAAGGGGAACCCCAAATAAAAATTTAAAAAAAAATAAAATGCGTGGGGGTCCCCCCTAGTTCCATACCAGGCCCTTCAGGTCTGGTATGGGTATTAAGGGGAACCCAAAATTAACGCCAAAATTTAAAAAAAAAATGGAGTGGGGGTCCCCCTCAAAATCCATACCAGACCTGTGTAAAATTAAAAAAAAATGGCATGGGTGTAGTTTCAAAAATCCATACTAGACCCTTATCCAAGCACGCAACCTGGCAGGGAGGGGGGACGAGAGAGTGGCCCCCCCCTCCTGAACCATACCAGGCGACATGCCCTCAACATAGGGAGGGTGCTTTGGGGTAGCCTCATCCCCACGACCCTTGCCCGGTGGGTGTGGGGGTCTGCGGGCGGGGGGCTTATCGGAATCTGGAAGCCCCCTTTAACAAGGGGATCCCCAGATCCTGCCCCCCCTGTGTGAATTGGTAATGGGGTACAAATGTACCCCTACCATTTCACAAAAAAAGTGTCAAAAATGTTAAAAAAGACAATAGTCGGTTTTTGACAATTCCTTTATTAATTTCTTTTTCTTCCCCCGCTTTTTCTTCTATCTTCCTCTGCTTCATCCTCCGGTCTTCTCCTCCGGTCTTCTCCTGCGGTATCTTCCTCCGGCTTCTTCTTCCCCGCTTTGTTCTCCCGACGATCCGCCTCAATGGGAGTCTCCCACTGTGTGACACTTCTGTTCTTGTGACAGTTATTTTATAACTGAGGGCGGGGCCATACCGTGACGTTCCTGGGTGACCCCGCCCTCCTCTGACGCACAGGGACATCCCTATGGCTTGCCTGGGGCATCAGAGGGGGCGGGGTCACCCGTTTACTTAAACGGGTGACCCCGCCCCCTCTGACACCACGGGGGAAGCCATAGGGAAGTCCCTGTGCGTCAGAGGGGAGCGGGGTCACCGGGTGACCCCCCACCCTCAGTTTTATAAGAGCTGTCACAAGAACAGACGCGTCACACAGCAGGAGACTCCCATGGATCGTCCGGAGGACGAAGCGGGGAAGAAGAAGCCGGAGGAAGATGCCGGACGAGAAGACCAGAGGAAGAAGCAGGGGAAGATAGAGGAAGAAGCGGGGGAAGAACAAAATGGAGGAAGAAGAAGAACACGGAAGGAATACCAGAAGTAGATGGAAGAAGAAGCGGGGAAAGAAGAAGACATTAATAAAGGAATTGTTAAAAACGTCTATTGTCTTTTTTAACATTTTTTAAACTTTTTTTGTGAAATGGTAGGGGTACATTTGTAACCCATTACCGATTCTCACAGGGGGGGCCAGAATCTGGGGGTCCCCTTGTTAAAGGGGGCTTCCAGATTCCGATAAGCCCCCTGCCCGCAGACCCCCACAACCACCGGGCAAGGGTTGTGGGGATGAAGCCCTTCTCCCCATCAACATGGGGATAAGGTGCTTTGGGGGTTACCCTCACTCCCCCATGTTGAGGGCATGTGGCCTGGTACGGTTCAGGAGAGGGGGCGCTCTCTCGTCCCCCCCTCTTTTCCTGCGGCCTGCCAGGTTGCGTGCTCGGATAAGGGTCTGGTATGGATTTTTGGGGGACCCCACGCCATTTTTTTTTCAAATTTTGGCGCGGGGTTCCCCTTAAAATCCATACCAGACCTAAAGGGTCTGGTATGGATTTTGAGGGGGACCCCCACGTCATTTTTAAAAAAAAAAATTGGCGCGGGGTTCCCCTTAACATACATACCAGACCTGAAGGGCCTAGTATGGAATTTGGGGGGACCCCCACACAATTTTTTTTTTTAAATTTTGGTTCGTTTTTTTTGTTTCACTTTAAGCATTATTAAAATCACTGCTCCCGAAAAAACTGCCATTTTTAAAACTTTTTTTTGCATTGATACATGTCCACTGCAGCAGGACCCAGGTCCCCAAACACTTTTTATGACAATAACTTGCATATAAGCCTTTAAAATTAGCACTTTTGATTATTCATGTTCGTGTCCCATAGACTTTAACTGTGTTTGCGTGTTCAAACGAATTTTTTGCCTGTTCGCATGTTGTGGATGCAAACCAAACCGGGGGGTCTTCGGCTCATGGCTAGTTGTGAGGCATAGTGGGTGCAAAGGTGGTAAAAGTCATTGGGCGCCAGACACTTCTTGGATGTAAAAGAGGTTTTATTTCTTTGACAGTCTTTTTTATATTTTGTAGGGGAAAGAGGGTTAAGGCCAGGACACACTTAGGTAGTTGCAATTTTAAATGGCAGATTTCGAGACTTCAATAGGAGGACAGCTGTACAGGGAAAGGCCCCAGGAAGGTGCCACTTCTGCACGTGCAGGATTGCTGTCTCCTATGGCAACAGTACTTAAACAGTTCCTAACTCAAAGTAACAGTTCTCTCAGCTGTACTACAACTTCTTCTTGTAGTTCTTCAGCCCCTTGAGCTCCTGGTCTCTCACTGGACCCTCTGGTTCACTAACTCTGAATCCCATGAGCTCCTCAAGGCTTTTGCGGTGGTATCTCCCTCAAGCGTCACCCACGCTTCCCTGCTGGGTCCCAAGCTTGGCACTTCATGTACCATTAAGCTTCACCCCTGCTGACCAGCTTGGTCCCTGGCTTGACACACAAGGCTGCTCTGCAAGCGTCACCTCCGCTGGTTGGGTCCCTGACTTGACCACCGTCTGAAGTTTCCCGATTCTCCACCATGCCTGTTCAGTAAGAAAACTGCTCCGCTTCAGTTACTCACTGGGGTCCCTGGTAAAGGCGATTGGTCCCTTTGTGGCAACAGCTTCCCTTCTACCTCCGACCACTGACAGATTCTCCGGCTGGCAAAACCGTCACCTTTGGTTGGACTGCAAGCCGCAGTCCCAACCCTGTGCTGCCCTGGATAGGCCCTCACACAGCCTGGCAGCCTGATGCCCCCAGGATAGGTCCAATCTCCGGCCTAGCAGCCCGAGGCATACGACACACGTCCACCCAGATGGCAGTCCGGGTGTCACACAAGAACCCAGATCACCTGACCTCACCCAAATATATAGGCTCTCCCAGCAGGCCAAGGGATTCAACAAAATCCCTGCCCAATGGCCGAGACACCCCATATATCCATAACCTGACCTTGAGTTGTCCTTCTCAATCTAATGCCTCCAAGTGCCCGGCCGCCTGGTGGTAGAAGAGGAAAGTACAACCAGGCCAAACTTAGGGAGAAGTCAATTGAGCCCTAGTAATTAACTACAGTAGCTACTCCTGACAAGGAATTTAGTGAGGAGCTCCCTGACTAAACCCCAGGGCTCTACACAAATTAGTAGGTTCTTTGCTGATTCCAGTACATTGCTGCTCCTTCATTGTCTAATCAGCAGGCTAACAGAAAGTGGTGTTATATAAAAAAAACTTGCAATGGTAGAATGACAATATATATCTAGTTGCTATTGATAACACTGCAGATCTTTAATTTCCTTGAATGGGTTATACTGAGTTCATTGACTGTTGATTGTTAGTGGTCTGAGGAGAGCTTGCTCTACCTATCTTTTTTGTTAGTTCTAAATGAATATTTCTTCATCAGAAATGTCTGTGTGTGAATTCTTCCAGCCCGTTCATGTGCTATTTGGATATGCAGATATATGAATGACCTAATTTACAGTGACTGGATACAGGGGAGCAGGAGTGATCTCATCGTCATCCAGCTAGGGGGTGCCGGCACAGCAGTAGACTTTGATCATGGCTGGAGACACATCTGGCTCATAACTTACCCAGCCCTTCAAAAGTGACAATGTCTGTCTAGCGTCTATAGTGCATCCAGAAAGTGTTCACAACGCTTCACTTTTTCCACATTTTGTTGGTACAGCCTTATTCCAAAATGGATTAAATTCATTATTTTCCTCAAAATTCAACAAACAATACCCCATAATGACAACGTGCAAATTTATAAAAAATTCCATGTACATAAGTATTCACGGCCTTTGCTCAATACTTTGTTGAAGCACCTTTGGCACCAATTACAGCCTCAAGTCTTTTTGAGTATGATGCTACAACCTTGGCCCACCTATTTTTGGGCAGTTTCAAGCTTGGCACACCTATTTTTGGGCAGTTCCTTCCATTCTTCTTGCAGGACCTCTCAAGCTCCATCAGGTTGGATGGAGAGCGTCGATGCACAGCCATTTTTAGATCTCTCCAGAGATGTTCAATCGGGTTCAAGTCTGGGCTTTGGCTGGGCCACTCAGGGACTTCACAGAGTTGTCCCGCAGCCACTTCTTTGTTATCTTGGCTCTGTGCTTAGGGTTGATGTCCTGTTGGAAGATGAACCTTCGCCCCAGTCTGAGGTCCAGAGCACTCTAGAGCAGGTTTTCATCAAGGATGTGTCTATACATTGTTGCATTCATCTTTCCCTTGATCCTGACAAATCTCCCAGTTCCTGCCACTGAAAAAGATCCTACAACATGATGCAGCCACCACCATGCTTCACAGTAGGGATGGTATTGGCCAGGTGATGAGTGGTGCATTGTTTCCTTCAGGCATGACGCTTGCCATTCAGGCCAAAGGGTTCAATCTTTGTTTCATCAGACCAGAGAATTTTGTTCCTCATGGTCTGAGAGTCCTTCAGGTGCCTTTTGGCAAACTCCAGGCGGGCTGTCATGTACCTTTTACTGAGGAGTGACTCCGTCTGGCAACTCTACCATACAGGCTTGATTGGTGAAGTGCTGCAGAGATGGTTGTTCTTCTGGAACGTTGTCCTCTCTCTACAGAGAAATGCTGGAGCTCTGTCAGAGTGACCATTGGGTTCTTAGTCACCTCCCTGACTAAGGCCCTTCTCCCCCTATCGCTCAGTTTGGCTGGGTGGCCCGCTCTAGGAAGAGTCCTGGTGGTTCCAAACTTTTCTCCATTTACGTATGATGGAGGCCACTGTGCTCATTGGGACCTTCAATGCTGCAGAAATGTTTCTGTACCCTTCCCCAGATCTGTGCCTCGATACAATCCTGTCTCGAAGGTCTACAGGCAATTTCTTGGACTTTATGGCTTGGTTTGTGCTCTGACATGCACTGTTAACTGCGGGACCTTATATAGACAGGTGTGTGTCTTTCCAAATCATGTCCAATCAACTGCATTTACCACAGATGGACTCCAATCAAGTTATAGAAACAACTTAAGGATTATCAGTGGAATGAGGATGCACCTGGGCTAAATTTTGAGTGTCATGGCAAAGGCTGTGAATACTTTTGTACATGTGATTTTTTTTTTGTTTTTTATTTGTAAAGTTTTCAAACAAACTTCTTTCACGTTGTCATTATGGGGTATTGTTTGTAGAATTTTGAGGAAAATAATGAATTTAATCCATTTTGGAACAAGACTGTAACATAACAAAATGTGGAAAAAGTGAAGTGCTGTGAATACTTTCCGGATGCACTCACTATCTATCTATCTATCTATCTATCTATCTATCTATCTATCTATCTATCTATCTATCTATCTATCTATCTATCTATCTATCTATCTATCTATCTATCTATCTATCTACCTATCTATCTATCTATCTATCTATCTATCTATCTATCTATCTATCTATCTATCTATCTATCTATCTATCTATCTATCTATCTATCTATCTATCTATGAGGGAAACTCACACAAAAGACTTAATGTACAAATTCCATGTAGACATCGTCCTTGACATGGAACCAAACCCAGCAGCCAAGAAACAGGGCAAATTACTTTCTCCTAATTTGGCCATTTTTGCCAAGCCATTCTGGATCAGCCCTAGACAACCTTGTATGAATGTCTGGAGGAGACAAACCTTGCCCTATTATTTCCATGATATATGCCAATGTTGGGGCTGTTTGTGGGCACCTTACCCCTCTTTTCTCTCTTGAATGGTTCTATTTAGGGCAGAAGCTGGACCAAAATACATTGGGTAATGGTCAGAAGGTGCATGCGTGTCTGTCCGTTCACCTATTACTTTCTCTCTCCTCCCCCTTTCATTCTCCTGCCCCTATCACTTTCTCGCTCCTCCCTCTTTCATTGTCCTGCCCCTATCACTTTTTCGCTTCTCCCCCTTTCATTCTCCTGCCCCTATCACTTTTTCGCTTCTCCCCCTTTCATTCTCCTGCCCCTATCACTTTTTCGCTCCTCCCCCTTTCATTCTCCTGCCCCTATCACTTTTTCTTTCCTCCCCTGTCCACTTTCATGCCCCTATAGATCTCCCTCCTCCCCCTTTCACTTCCCTGCCCCTATAGCCGGCTATACACAGACCGAAAATCGGTTGGTTCAGCAGGTACTTTCCGAATTTTAATCCATGTGTGGGCAGCCTTCTTGTACACACGTCAATCAACTTGTGTACAAGCAGCCTGTTGGAAGCATTTTTCTCAATCAGATAACAGGTGGCGCAGATAAATGTATTCTGACGGCGGGGAATTTGCACAGAATGGGCCCTTCCTTCCTCTTCTGGGGTCCCCCGGCGGCGCTGGTAGCTCCTCCCCGCATCGTATAACCCAATAGGAGAAGCACTCTCCCGGGGGTTACCTTGCGGGCGGGCTCCCAAGTCCAGCACTTGCGTCCTTAGATGCAGAATGCCGGACTCGGCCCCGCGTCATTGGATTTGATTGACAACAGCGGGAGCCAATGTCTGCCCTTTTGCCCAGGGTCCAATCACTATTAAAGACAGCCCTGGTCGCATTGATTGTCAGGATGGTATAGTTCTGCATGGGTGACATCTGCTCCCAGTATCCCGGGTCACCTTTCTGCATAACTAAATGACCGGTCTCCCTGACAGCTGACCATCTGCCAGAAGGATTTACACACACAGATCTACCCATTGAAAAAAGCGCAAAATTAAAAAAAAAAAAAAAATTTCATTCGTAAATAACCTTTCAACGTTTTGTATCATTGCTGACAGCTGAAGTGTAAACAAAACAGTTGCGGTAGGTATCAGTAATTGGTATTGGCGAGTACTAAAAAAAAAAGTATCCCTAAGAGCCCTTGCACACTGGGGCGGGGGCGGCGTCGGCGGTAAAACGCCGCTAATAATAGCGGCGTTTTACCGCCGGTATGCGGCCGGTATGCGGCCGCTAGCGGGGCGGTTTTACCCCCCGCTAGCGGCCGAGAAGGGGTTAAATACCACCGCGAAGCGCCTCTGCAGAGGCGCATTGCCGGCGGTATAGCCGCGCCGTCCCATTGATTTCAATGGGCAGGAGCGGTAAAGGAGCGGTATACACACCGCTCCTTCACCGCTCCGAAGATGCTGCTGGCAGGACTTTTTTTACCGTCCTGCCAGCGCATCGCTCCAGTGTGCAAGCCCTCGGGGCTTTCACACTGGAATGCAAGGAGCAGCACTTTCAGGGCGGTTTGCAGGCGCTATTATTAGCGCAATAGTGCCTGCAAACTGCCCCAGTGTGCAAGGGCTCTACTTCTACCTTTCTCTCACTCTCCACCTTCCCCTGCCCTTGTCTCTCCCCCTCTCCCCTTTTTTATTTCTCTCTCTCCTCCACTGTTTTCTCTATCCTCAGCCCTTCTCTACCTCTCTTCCTCTCTCTCTCTCTCTCTCTCTCTCTCTCTCTCTCTCTCTCTCTCTCTCTCTCTTCTCCTTTCCTTGCTTTCTTCTGTCCCTTCTCTCTTTATCTCTCATATCTATTTTCTCTCTCACCCCACACCATATAAATGGTCTATGGCAAGAATCTTCAAACTACGGCTCTCCAGCTGTTGAGGAACTACACATCCCATGAGGCATTACAAAACATTCACGGACATGACTGGGCATGATGGAAATTGTAGTTCCTGAACAACTGGAGAGCCATAGTTTGAAGACCCCTGGTCTATGGTTTGCAGAACAGCAATTTATTCATGTTTAGATCAGCATGCAGCATGACTATTACCCCTTCCACTGAATGCCAGCACTGTGCTCCTTCAATATATGGCTCTGGTTTGGAACATACAGCCTAAGCCACATATACGGCAATGTGCTGGTTTTCTGGATAGAAGCCAGCAGACGAGAGAGATAATAAAGTGTGTTGTGGTCACATTTGTTGTGTCACATTCAGGGCCATCTTTAAGGCAGGGCAAAAGGGGCAGCTGCACTGGGCCCTGTCATTGATGTGGAGCCCAAAGCAGCTGATCATACTTGCCAACTATCCCAGTTTAAATTCCCTTGAAGTTTTAGTCCTGTGCTGTGTCCCGATATCTCAGTGTGAAGTGCTGATACTAATGCTGTCCAGCTCTGCCCTGTTGTTGTGTACAGATGACTCACCCACAGACCCTGTGTTTACATGTAAATAACCAGCATTCATATGTAAATAGCGGCAGAATTACTAAGTAAATAGCTGCAATGGGCAGCATTAATATGTAAATAAAGGTGGCATTCATATGTATATCCATGCTGCCCTGCAGTGAGGAGATGATGTGCTGTAACCTCTAGCAACCAATCAGTGAGCTGTATTACTGTACAGTAATCTCTAGCAACCAATTAACAAACAGAAATCATTTGCTGTAACCTCTAGCAACTAATCAGTGAGCCGTAATGCGTGCTGTAACCTCTAGCAACCAGTCAGTAAGCAATAATGATATGCTGTAACTGCTGTCGACCAATCGCAGTTGCTGCCTGATCTGATACAGTAACTGATTTTGAATCTAGCTGCTATTTATTGCATGTCTCAGGGCAGGTGGAGAATGAAATTGCATGAGGGGGGCCCAAGAAAATTTTTGCCCAGGGTCCAATCACTATTAAAGATGGCCCTGGTCGCATTGATTGTCAGGATGGTATAGTTCTGCATGGGTGACATCTGCTCCCAGTATCCCGGGTCACATTTCTGCATAACTAAATGACCGGTCTCCCTGACAGCTGACCATCTGCCAGCAGGATTTACACACACAGATCTAACCATTCTGATAGGGGAACCGGGGCTGATTTTATTTTGAGGTCTGACAAACAAAAAAGATAATTTCAGCATTTTTAGATATTCAGGTAATTCTGTAAAAAAACAAGTCAGGGCACCTTCTAGTTCGTAATAAGATTAATAATAATTCTTAGCAATATTTCTCATTAAAGGACAATTATTTCAGTCCAGAAGTTATGTGGAGCGATAGAATAATTTCCAAAGGGATTTGCAGAGGGCTAAAGGCATGTTATAAATAATTTGTCTCAACAGTTTCAGTCATTACTTTTCCTTCCCTCTTTATTTTTATATTTTTTGTTTTTTAATTCTTTATTTTTATATATTTTTTCCTTTACTTTATTCTAATTTTCATCTTATTTTATTATACTCTAAATTACTCAGTTAAAATAGGTTTTTGACAAGGAATACAGAATTGTTAAAATGTTAACCACTTGCCTACCGGTCACTTACACCCCCTTCCTGCCCAGGCCATTTTTCAGCTTTCAGTGCTGTCGCACTTTGAATGACAATTGCGCGGTCGTGTCACACTGTACCCAAACAAATTTTTTATCATTTTCTTCACACAAATAGAGCTTTCTTTTGGTGGTATTTAATCACTGCTGGGTTTTTTATTTTTTTACAAAAAAGAGACCAAAAATTTTGAAAAAAAAATGTTTTTTACTTTTTTCTGTCAGTAAATTTTGTAACTAAGTCATTTTTCGCCTTCACTGATGTGCGCTGATGAGGCGGCACTGATGGGCACTGATAGGCTGAACTGGTGGGCATTGATGAGGTGGCACTTATGGGCACCGATGAGGCGGATTTTATTGGCACTGATTAGGTGGCACTGTTGAGGGGGCACTAATATGCCGCACCTATGGGCACTGATAGGTGGCACTGATATGTGGCACTGATGAGCACTTATGGGCGGCACTGATGGGCAATAATAGGTGGCACTGATAGGTGGCACTGGTGGGCACTGATAGGCAGCACGGATAGGCGGTACTGATGGGCATTGATGGGTGGGTCTGATGGGTGACACTGATGGGCATTACTGATGGGCATTGATTGACAGCAGTGATGGGCATTGATGGACAGCACTGATAGGCGGCACCGATTGCCAGCACTGACTGGCATCGCTAATTGTGGCACTTGTGGGCAGTGGTGGGCACTGATTGCTGCCACTGGTGGGCACTGATGGCTGGCATTGGTGGGCAATGGTGGGCACTGATTTGTGACACTATTTTGCAATATTGTAATCATTACATGCCTAGATGTCCCCCTGCATGGAGATGCCGCTGATCGGCTCTAATCGCCACACACTCTGTCAGTGTTTTTTTTTATCTCATGCTTTCCAGCCTGGAGGAGAGATGTGGAGTCTTATTGACCCCGCATCTTTCCATAAACAGGACCTGTCACGCAGTATTGCTATTACAAAGGATGTTTACATTTTTTACATTTTCTTAAAGCCCCCCCCCCCCTCCCCGTGAGTTCGCACACAGAAGCGAACGCATACGTACATCGCTCCCGCACATGTAAACGACATTCAAACCAGACATGTGAGGTATCGCCACGAACATTAGAGCAAGAGAAATAATTCTTTACCAAGACCTCCTTTGTAACTCCAAACAGGTAACCTGTACATTTTTTTAAACCATTGCCTATGGAGATTTTTGAGTACCAATGTTTGGTGCCATTCCACGAGCGTGCACAATTTTCAAGTGTGACATATTAGGTATCTATTTGCTCGGCGTAACATCATCTTTCACATTGTAAAAAAAAAATTGGGCTAACTTTAGTCTTTTGTTTTTAATCATGAAACTATTTTTTTCCCAAAAAAACGCATTTGAAAAATTGCTGCGCAAATATCATGTGACGTAAAAAGTTGCAATGACCACCATATTATTTCCTAGGTAAAAAACATATGTAATGTTTGGGAGTTCTGAGTAATTTTCTACCAAAAAATTATGATTTTTACATGTAGGAGCGAAGTGCCAGAATTGGCCCGGATGGGAAGTGGTTAATATCTAATTAGAGCATCCAGAGATCCAGCTTATTGATTTTAAAATATTGTTTAAATGCAAGAGAAAAATGGTGCAAGAAAATTTTTACAACAAAAAATTACGATAGCAATTGTAAAGTAGAAGGGATTAAAAGTGAAAAATGCTTAAAGTAGTTCTAAAACCTTCTGTGCTGCAGCTGCCCCCCAGACAAACCCTTTTTCTTACTTGAACCCGATCCGATTCAGCAAAGTGCACTAGTGCAGCGGCTCCAGCTGTTGTCTCTCTCCTCATTGGACAGATTGATAGCAGCGGGAGGCTCCCGCTGCTGTCAATCAAGTCCTGTGACATGGGAGCAGGGGGTGGGGCTGGGTCCAGCTGTCTGTGTCAATGGACGCAGCAGCAGAACTGGGTAATGAGCATGCAGGGACACCTGATGAAGAGGAGGGGTCTGGAGCACCAACGGGGGACCCCAGAAGAGCAGCGTCAGGGTTGCTCTGTGCAAAACCATTGCACAGAGCAGGTAAGTATAGGCATGTTTGTTATTTTTATTTTAAAAAAAAGGAAGGTTTACAACCACTTTAAAGTAGAAGTCCAGTGAAATCCAAAATGTAAATGAAATGAAGTGAAATCTAAACGTAAACCTGTCCCCACCCCCCATTATAAGTCCTATAATAACTACCCCATGGAGGAAAGATCCAGTCACATGATCTCTCTAGCAATCAGTTTCAGTAGTGAGGAGAGAACGCCGACAATGGCTACAATGCCTATGTGGTGATTTCACCCATAGGCATTGTAGCCTTTGTCACCTGTCCCTTCTCTACCCTGAAGCCAGCTCTGGGAGTTGTTCATGTGACCAGACTGGAGTGCCCAAGGAATACGTAAGTTACACTTTTTTTGTGGAGGGGGGGCGGCAAACAACCCTCCCTGGGCCGCCGGTGGAGCAGCACCACCCCCACACGGCACTAATACAGCCCCCCCACCACCACCCACTGTCCTTACCCTGGATGCGGGCGGTGAGAGCGTGGCGGGCTCGGGGAAAGCTGCTCCGGTGTCCTCTCCTAGTGACTTTTTCAAGGCCCGTGATCTGGCAGTGGACGGCATCTTCACGTCCAGTTCGGGGCTAGGACCCTGCTCTGGTCTTGATGACATCAGGACCCCAGACGGTGGGGGAAACGTGGGTGTGCAGATGCTGCAGGGACTGGTCTAGACATTGGGAGGAGCGGGTAAGTATATCCAGAGCCATCTTTAATATTGATTGGACCCTGGGCGAACATTTTTTTGGGCCCCCCCCCCCCCCCAATGCAATTTTGCTCTCCATCCCAACATCCCAAAATAACCAAACAAACATACACATAGACTTATCCAAAAAGACTTAAATAATGTAAACATAAAGAACTGGTCCAGGCTCACTGATTGGTTGCTAGAGGTTACTACTCATTATTACTGCTCACTGATTGATTGTTGGAGGTTACTGCACATCATTACTGCTAACTGATTGGCTGCTAGATGTTACTGCACATCATTATTGCTCACTGGTTGCAGTGACTGGTTGCTAGAGATTACAGCAGATCACTGCTGTTCACTGATTGGTTGCTAGAGGTTACTGTGCATCATTACCACGTATTTATTTACAACACATGCCTGCAGAGAAACAACAAGTACCATACTTATGCACCAGTAACATGTCAACAGATGCAAAATAGGTACCAAACTTACACATCAGAAATATGCTAAACATCAACTCAGACATAGAAACATGTCCACAGATAATGGGTCAGTACCATACTGACACATCAGAAACATGTCACAAATTACAGACCCAAGCCTAGTAGACATGGTAAAAAAAAATTTGTTCAGCCCAGGAAGCTGAATTAAAAAAAACGTAGCAGCTCGTGAGGAGGTCTAACTATTCAATGTATACAAAAGATACGCTGCGCTAAGGTGAAAATATCAATCTGGAGATTATTAATGCATATGAGTTATACTGAAAATACCGAATAAGCGGTATCTGATGAAGACACGTGACCCTGTGTCGAACACGGGTAGGAGAAGGGCCAGGACGGAGCACGGAGCCTTTCACTCCACTGAGATGCAATGCACAGCTTATCCCTCCTGACAGGCAAACTTTGTGGCAAACTTTGGAGACTGTTATCAGATTGGTGCACTCACGCACCTTGCAAATGTGAGTACCCTAATGTAGGGAGCTTTTATTACAATAAATATTTATAAACGATATCACACTATCCAGTTTTTCTTTTCCTTTATTCCTAACTGTGGAGTTGCTGCTGAAAACTGTGTATCTGGATTCCATCACTGAGCCGTGGGATGGCTCATAAGCGTGTTTAGATTCAGTCTCACAGCTGAGTCGTACGCTCTGAGGTGAGCGGCTGTCCCCGGGGGGGTCGCTGGATGGCACTTGAGCATGGAATTCTGAGCACTAAGATTAATGCACGCACGTCGGATTTTTTATGAACTGTTTTCATGGACTTTATGTGCATTTCTTTCATATATTGGACTTTAATAATCACGTACCACATCTTGGATTTGATATTCACACTCATTGTATGGCACTTGGCACTTTGTTGTATTTTGCACTTATCACTGTATTATATTTATATATATATATATATATATATTTATTTATTTATTTTTTCACTGTAAATTTCGGAGTATATAAATGATTTTTTCATCCATTATATATACAGGTAGTAGTTCAGTAATCGCTACTCTTATTCTAATGGTATACATCTAGTATATTATTTACACATTGCACTTTAAAATCACTTGTTTTTTATATATATATCCTTTATGCCTTGCTGTGGCTGGATAAGCCGCTTATGCGGTATTTTCAGTATACCTCATATGCATTAATAATCTCCAGATTGATATTTTCACCTTAGCGCAGCAAATCTTTTGTATACATTGTATTGCACGGCATATGAAACGTGTTCTGCGCGGGCAGCTAGGTGATTTCCACATTTGAGGCACTATACCATTGTGGCTCGCAAAATCCCCTTTTATCTGTCTAACTATTCAATGTTAGTACAGCAATCTCCCCACTGTGCTCATGTTCTGACATGTTCGGACTGCCCTCCCTGAGTACGGAAGGGTTACAACCCCTGTCAAATTTTCTTCCCACCATCTTTGTCCCCCTGTGGAGATTTCCCTTCACTTCCTGTCCCCTAGCCAAACAGGAAGTAAGAGCAAATTCCTGCATATTAAGGGAATTCCTTGGGGGCCCCCAAGTCACCAGAACTAGTGTCCCCATTCTGGAAGATTTCCCCTTTATTACGTTTCTGGGAACAACCCAAAATTTGTGTTTTTCTCTTACTTTCACTTTCATAATGGTAAACAGGACAAATAGAGAGCACACTGCAAGGGATAAATTATAATTTTCCTGGAGTTGGGCTTTAAAGTATATCCTAAACTAAAACATTTTTTTGTTTTGGAAAAACAAAAGGAACAGTCAGATTTATTTTTTTGTCTGTCTGTGTCCCAGTTTGAGTATTTTCTATCATTTCCTGTCGCAAGACACAACAGGAAGTGAGAAGAGATCCATCTTCAAACTAAGGGAAAGATTCTCATAGACAGTGGTCACCAAAATGAGATTGCCCCTCTATTCCTGCTCTGGTGACAAATCAAAAGTTTAAAATTACCCTCACCTTCAATCCTGGCGACAGTGGTCACCAGGACAAACAAAGGGGATATTCTCCCCAACGGCAGCAAAATTTCTAACAGAGGTTCTAATCCTTCCCTAATCAATCCTAATTTGATGATGAATTGCTCCACAAAGTTTGCAGCTACAGAGGATAATAAGGTCTTGTTTTAAAACGTAGTTACTGCTTGTTAACAAAGTTTAAATATTTCAATGTCTATAGCCTGCCCACAGTTGTAATGTTGTACACCACTACACTTCCCTTCAAAATGTAAGAGGGTGTTAGGTCCTTAAGGTGATACTAAACCCTCAGTTTTTTAAGCTCTTTCAGCAGCTGATTCAGTCAGGTGCTGGGTATGCAGCTTTATACTTCAATCCTTACCTACTGCATACCTCCCAACTTTTTGAGATGGGAACAAGGGACACCTACCAAGCGTATGTAGACAAAGGACACACACCTTGTCATGCCCCCTTAAAGCAGAAATATATAAAAAAAATGATTTGTTAAATGGACAAGTGCTTTTTTTTTTACCACTACCATACATCCCAATATTTTGAAATGGGAATGAGGGACACTTACTAGCAAATGTATGTAGGCATAGGACACGCCCCTTGCCATACCCCCTTAAAGGAGAATTAACCCCCCAAAAAAGGTTAATTAAATCCACATGTGCTTTTTTTTATCACTACTATTCCTTTATATTGGCTTTTATTATGTACAAATGCACCAATTTAGAATTTGGGTGAAAGGTTTAGCACTGGGAAACACTTTTTGAAAGGTTAAAAGTGCATTTTATATACAACGATATAGATTTGATCAAAATATGGGACAAATGAGGAGGAAAGAGGGACAGAGGGACATTGTTACAAATCAGGGACAGTTCCTCGAAATCAGGGACAGTTGGGAGGTATGTATGCCTACTGTATGTGCCAGTTTAAGCTGGTGCCATGACTGTTGCCTCAGGCTTCCTGTCTCAGGATGTCTCCTTTCTCTTGCAGAATCCTATGAAGCCACCCTTGCATGCAGAAACTAGAGCTCTGTCTCCTTTTTGCTGTGTGCATCAATAGAAACACACAGTCCCAAACCCTAGGATGGCAGGGCACTCCCCTGTTCCTCCCTCCTCCTTTCTCCAAGCCAACATACTGACTCCAGACTGCTCTATCCAATGTTAAAGTATAACTAAAGGCAAAACTTTTTTTTTTAGTTTTGGATAGAGTGGAGAGGGATTAGAATGCTGTCTGTGCCCCCATTAGTCAGATTCACCCTCTCTATTTGTCCTGTTTACAATTATCTTTGAAAGTAAAAAAAAATCCCAAACTTTGCGTTGTCCCCAGAAAACTAATAGAGGGGAAATCATTCAATGGGGAAAAAAAAAAGTTTTGCCTATAGTGCTACTTTAACTCTTTCCTGTGAAGACCAGATGTTTAGGAAAGCTACACTGAGAGAGCAGAAGCCAACAGCTTTGAAAGTTGTAAATTACAAGTGCTGGGGAAAGACGTTCACTGGGGAATGTTTATTTTATTATGCTCAATGTGTTAACCTAAAAAAATGCTTAGGGCTTAAAGGGGTTGTAAAGGCAGAAGGTTTTTTATCTTAATGCATTCTATGCATTAATCCCTCCTCAGCCCCCCTAACACCCCAGGTCCCTCTCTGTCCAGCGATGCCCATGAGTGTCTCAGCCGTCCAAGATTCTCCCTCCTGATTGGCTGAGACACAACAGCGGCGCCATTGGCTCCCGCTACTGTCAATCAAAGTCAGCTAGTCAATCAGGTGAAAGAGGGGGCGGGCCCTGGCCAGGGCTCTGTGTCTGAATAGACACAGGAAGCTGTGACTCAGCTCGGGTGCCCCCATAGCAAGCTGCTTGTTGTGGGGGCACTGAACAGGAAGGAGGGGCCAAGAACACAGAAGAGGGACCCGAGAAGAGGAGGATCTGGGCTGCTCTGTGCAAATCCACTACACAGGGCAAGTAAGTATAATATGTTTGTTATTTTTATAGGAAAAAAAAAGACGA
This sequence comes from Lithobates septentrionalis, assembly GCA_037952835.1. Taxonomy (NCBI): domain Eukaryota; kingdom Metazoa; phylum Chordata; class Amphibia; order Anura; family Ranidae; genus Lithobates; species Lithobates septentrionalis. Next base: position 75,067 of record JBBDGP010003154.1, on the reverse strand, counting down.
GACTTTACAATCACTTTAAGAGTGCTTTAAAGTGGTTTTAAACCTCATTCATGCAATTTGAACTAAGCACATACTGTATATCTGCAGTGCTTACTTATTTCTCTCCAAAGCTCTAAGGGCAAGTTCACACCATAGAAACGCAGTCCGGATGCGTTCCAGATGCTTTTCTACATGTGCGTTTTTGACGCGTTCCAGATGCAGTCCAGTGCATTTTTCCCCCCTCTTTTTTCTTAACCCTAAATAGGGGCATGTGTGTTTCAGTGCGTTTTTTTTTCTGCGTTCCGGTGCGTTTTTGGTGCATTTTACCACATCCCAGTACAGTCCAGTGCAGAAAAAATGCAGCATGTTCTACTTTCTTTTCTGGAACTGGAACTGACCACACTGGTGTGAACTATGACATTGAAAACCATATAGCCTACTATCTATGCATTTTTGATGCAGAAAAAAAACCCCACACTGGACTACATGTGGTGTGAACTGGCCTTGAGTGTGGTTTCTCTCTGGTGCTTCATTGCTCTGTTATTAGCATGAGTCACTTCTGACAAGTTCTCCGACCCATGTGATAACATGAGCTAACAATTTGTGTCGGGGAGGGAGCTTAGAGGGAGATTAGCAGGGAGCTTGTCTATTCATACTACAGCTCTGCATGTTCTTTCGTTCCTCTGCCTATGTGGAGGGGGGTGTCCCTTTCCTCCAATCAGCTCACGCACAGTGTAAATGCAGTGTCTCCACCCAGCCCTATGTGCTGCTGAAAGATGAAGAAAGATTTTTAACACAAACTGCACTTTTCAAGGGGTGTAGAAAGGGGAAGACAGCAGATACACAAGTAAAACTTATGTAGGAGGATTTGTTTAATCTCTATATCATCTGAGTGTGTTCAATTCACTGGGTATAGGAGAGGCTTTACATCCACTTTAAGACTAAGTCCTCCCCTTGAGTATCAGGCAGTGGCACTGTCAGCTTCCTGGGGCTTTGAAGAATTTAAGGGACAGTGGGAGGTATTAGGCAGGGTCATTGGGAGGAGTTGTTTCCCAGAGCAGGCCCCTGTTATAATGGGCAACATGATTTTTGTATAATTCACCTTTAAGGGGGCGTTGCAGGGGGTGGCTACATACTTTTGCTAATAGGTGTCCACCATTCCCATCTCAAAAAGTTGGGAGGTATGCAGTTAGCCAATCGGCAGAAGGAGGGGCGGGGCCAAATGGCAGATCCATGTCTGAATGGACACACACAGCTGCAGCTCGGCTCGGGTGGCCCCTGCTTGCTGTGGGGGCACTCGATAGGAGGGAGGGGCTAGGAGCGCCGCTGAGGGACCCCAGAAGAGGAGGATCTGGGCTGCTCTGTGCAAAACCAACTGCACAGAGGAGGTAAGTATAACATGTTTGTTATTTTAAAAAAAAAACTTTACAATCACTTTAAGAGAGGTTTAGACTCCAGAGAGAGAGAGAGATATAATTTTGCCCCTCTACAAATCATTAGTAAGACGTCATCTGGAATATGCAGTTCAGCTTTGGGCACCAGTTCTCAAAAAGGATATCGGGGAACTGGAGAAAGTGCAGAGAAGAGCAACCAAAATGATAAGAGGCATGGAGGGGCTCAGCTATGAGGAAAAATTAGAGGAATTGAATTTATTCTCTCTTGAGAAGAGGAGATTAAAGAGGAAGTAAACCCTGATGGGTTTTACTTCCTTTTTTGTTCTCTGCAAAGTAAAAGCATAATGTGCTAGTATGCATCGCATACTAGCACATTATGTGACACTTAACTGCAAATGAAGCCCGCATCGTCCCCGCTGGAGGCTACATCCATGTTCGCCCTTCTTCCTTTCAGGGCCACGGACACTGGCTAGGTGACTGGCCAGAGTCACGTGACGTCACTCCCGCGCATGTGCATGGGAGCCACAAGTCACGGCACTCGCTAGTGAAGAAATGGCACAGAGGGCCGTTTCTTCACAGCGCATGCGTCGATGACATCATCAGCACAGTACAAAATAAATATCTCCTAAATGGGGCACGTTTAGGAGATATTTACTGTACCTATAGGTAAGCCTTATTATAGGCTTACCCATAGGCAGGGCTTTTTTCAGGGGGAATGCGGGGGAACGCAGTTCCGGCACCATCAGCAATGAATGTAAGTAATAGCAAGGAGTGCTGGGGTGTGCTGGAGGGTCTATTGATGCTGGTTGCTGGGGAATCTGTTTTTGTATGGAGGTCTATTGTTGCTGGGTAGGTTTATTGTTGCCAATGGGGGGTGTTATGTTGCTGGGGGGGTCAATTGTTGCTGGGAGGGATCTACTGTTGAGGCAGAGGTCTATTGTTGCTGGCTCTTGGAGGGTCTATTGATGCCGGCTGCTGGAGGTCTATTGTTGCTGGGGTGGTATTTTGTTGCGGGGGGTCCATTGTTGCTGGGGGTGGAGTCTATTGTTGTGTGGGTGATCTATTGTTGCTGGGGTGAGGTCTATCATTGCTAGGGGGTCTACTGTTGTTGGGGTGGGGTTCATTGTTGCTTACTGCACTCTATTTTACTGTTCTTCTTGTTATCATTAACAAATTCCATGCAAATCATTTAGTAGCACAAGATGATACTTGGTTCTGTATTCCCTAAAAGGGTTGGTACTGGGAGGTGGGTAGTTGGTGGAACCAAGGGACAATGCTCAGAGGTGGGTAGGGAGCAGAAACGAAGGGTAACTGAGAAGGGAGGAGTTCCTGCACCTATTCTCTTAGAAAAAAAGCCCTGCCTATAGGTACTACGGAACAAAGGAGAAGTTTGGAACTTTATATGAGGCCAAGACCTGGAACGTCAATTGCCTCCATCTCTATTGGCAGTTGGCATAAGGAGAGAGTTTGGGACTTTGTGTGACGCAAGTGGCCGAATTGGACAACATGAACAGGGAGTGTCTGGCGGGTATAAAATAATAGATAGCCTACTAGTGTCATATCATGTACATAATAACATAGCATGAACCAATTGCATGATAATATGGTTTTATTACATATAAATCACATAGTAAGGAGATAACATAGTAACATGAGGGTACATGACATTAACAACATGATAAAAAGGAAGCCACCAGACTCTAAAATCTGTGTTCACATATTGTACCAGGTCCATGACAGCTTGATATAGGCCAATAAAAACAACATAATAATATAAATGTTTTGATATCACTCTTGGATTATAAAGCATAATGAAGGCATCTACATAGTTCGACGCGTTTCATGAATAACCTCCAATCTTCAGGAGCAGATGCAAAAATTGGTACCTATAAACATATTGTAAATATTAATGGGCTGGGACCAACTGGGGGGAAAAGGCATTATCAGTCCCGGGAGCTGAGGTGGTGAACCCCAGGGGCAAAATGGTGGAAAGCCGTCAGGGAACAGACGTTCCTAGGGAGCAGTACCCCATATGACCTAAAATGTGACAATAATAAAAGCAATTGACTAGAGCCCCTGGGGTTCACCGCCTTAGCTCCTGGGACTGCTGATGCCTTCTCCCCCAGTCGGTCCAAGCCCATGGCGCTGTCACCTACACTCACAGTTTATCTGTAAGTTACCTATGGGTGATTCATGGTTATCACCATAATTATCTATACCAATCTTTCTCTCACCCCCCCTTTTTTGGCAAGTCATCTTAATTAATTTTACAATATGTTTATAGATACTGATTTTTGCATCTGCTCCTGAAGATTAGAAGTTATCCATGAAACGCGTTGAGCTATATGGATGCCTTCATTATGGTTTATAATCCAAGAGTGATACCAACCAATTTTTTATTATTATGTTGTTTTTATTGGCCTATATCAAGCTGTCATGGACCTGGTACAATATGTGAACACAGATTTTAGAGTCTGGTGGTTTCCTTTTTATCATGTTGTTAATGTCATGTTCCCTCATGTTACTATGTTATCTTCTTACTATGTGATTCAAATGTAATAAAACCATTTTATCATGCAATTGGTTCATGCTATGTTATTATGTACATGATATGACACTAGTAGGCTATCTCTTATTTTATACCCGCCAGCCACTCCCTGTTCATGTTGTCCAATTCAGCCATTTGCTTCACACAAAGTCCCAAACCCTCTTCTTATGCCAACTGCCAATAGGTACAACTTGAAGATGGAATCTCTTTAAGGGGGGATATGATCAACATGTACAAATACATAAGGGATCCATATAGTGAACTTGGTGTTGAGTTATTCACTTCAAGGTCATCACAGAGGACAAGGGGCACTCTTTACATCTAGAGGAAAAAAGAGTTAATCTCCAAATACGGAAAGGTTTCTTCACAGTAAGAGCTGTGAAAATGTGGAATAGAATCCCTCCAGAGGTGGATCTGGCCAGCTCCGTAGATTGCTTTAAAAAAAAGCCTGGATTCTTTCCTAAATGTACATAATATAACTGGGCACTAACATTTATAGGTAAAGTTGATCCAGGGAAAATCTGATTGCCTCTCTGGGATCAGGAAGGAATTTCTTCCCCTGCTGTAGAAAATTGGATCATGCTTTGCTGGGGTTTTTCGCATTCCTCTGGATCAACTGTGGGTGAAGGATTGTGAATATGGGATTGTATGATTTTTGCTGCATGTATTGTACTCATTTAATAATCCAATGCATTTAGTCAGTGGCTGCAGCAAAGCTAAATACCTATGACGATTTACATACTAAATTGCTGAAGCCATAGATTCATTGTGGTCTGTCTGCATTACTCCAACCTGCTTGGGCTTGCTGATATCTGTAGTTTCTTTTTTCTCTGCATATGCATACTGTATTTAATCTCTTTTAACTGCTGGGATATGTTCTTTCTTTTTCTCCATATACATACTGTAGGCAATCCCTTGTACCTGCTGGGATTTGTAGTTTCCTTCTTTCTCTTTCTCTCTCTTGCTACATATATATATATATATATATATATATATATATATATATATACCGGTATATATATGTTAGTCAATCTCTTGTACATGCTGGGATTTGTAGTTTCCTTCTTTCTCTTTCTCTCTCTTGCTAAATATATATATATATATATATATATATATATATATATATATATATATATATATATATATATATATATACCGGTATATATATATGTTAGTCAATCTCTTGTACATGCTGGGATTTGCCGGTCCCCTCTTTATTTCTACATATATATATATATACTGTAGTTAATCCCTTGTACCTGCTGGGATTAGTAGCTCACCACTTTTTCTCTCTATGTATATACTGTAGTCAATCCCTTGTACCTGCTGGGATTTGTTGTTCCCCTCATTCCCTCTCTCTCTACAATTATATATACTGTAGTCAATTCCTTGTACCTGCTGGGATTTGTAGTTCCCCTCTTTCTATGTCTCGTTACATGTATATACTGCAGTCAATCCCTTGTACCTGCTGGGATTTGTAGTTCCCCTCTTTCTATGTCTCGTTACATGTATATACTGCAGTCAATCCCTTGTACCTGCTGGGATTTGTAGTTCCCCTCTTTCTATGTCTCGTTACATGTATATACTGCAGTCAATCCCTTGTACCTGCTGGGATTTGTAGTTTCCCTCTTTCTTTCTTTCTCTCTCTCTCTCACTCTACATATATATACTGCAGTCAATTCATTGTACCTGCTGGCATTTGTAGTTCCCCATTTTCTTTTTCACTCTCGCTACATGTTTATACCATAGTCAAACCATTGTACCTGCTGGGATTTGTGGTTCCCCTCTTTTTCTCTCTCTTTCTACATAAATATGCTGTGGTCAATCACTTGTATCTGCTGGGATCTGTATATCCCCTCTATTTCTCTCTCTCTACATATATATACTGTAGTCATTCCCTGGTACATGCTGGGATTTGTAGTTTCTCTCTCTCTCTCTCTCTCTATATATATATACTGTAGTCAATCCCATGTTTCTGCTGGAGTCTATAGTCTCCCTCTCTCCACTGTAGTCAATACCCTTCTACTGTCTCTAAAATAACATCCAATCAACTTTCTAACATAACAGTCACCTTGTGCAATGCAGACAGAGGGGGCACTAGAGCTGAAATCCTGATTGTGCCAGTCAGTGCCCAGACCTGGGGGCAGAGCAGGTAGCAGCTGCAGTGAAATGCATGTAAATGTGGGCTCCTGCTCACTTGCCAGGCTGCAAGGCACACACCGGTTCCAGTGGATATATATATATATATATAGTTAATGGCAGCTGGTACGAGACTTATAATATGGATTGCACCCAGAAAAGGACAGAAATGATGTCAAATCTTTAAAACGATTGTCTTTTGCTTGGCTAAGAAAATGAACATGTCCCGAAAAGCTGACGATTCTTGAGAAGAAGTATATCTATCTCACCAACTGGAAAAGGCAATGGGCCATTTGAAGAGAACAGCAACCCACACTGACCAATCAGTGGTCAACTTTTTTGTTGTTGTTCTATATCATTTCTCACAGCTCCCGGGGTCCAGGGCTTTTTTTCAGTGGGAACATGGGGGGGACGCAGTTCCGGCACCTCTAGTAGGCAATCATTTGTGGCTAGGGAGGTCTATTGTTGCTGGAGGGGGATTTATTTTTGCTGGGGGGGGGGTCTTGTGTTGCTGTGGGGGGTCAATGGTTGCTGGGAGGGACCTCCTGTTGTGGGAAGGGTCTGGGGGGGTCAATTGATGCTGGCTCCAGGGGAATCTACTATATTGTTACATTGGGGGTCTATTGTTGTTGGGGTGGTATTTAGTTGTAGGGTGGGTCCCTTGTTGCTGGGGGGGGCGGATTTATTGTTTCTGTGAGGGATCTATTGCTGCTGGGGGATCTATTATTGCTGGCTGCAGAAGATCGTGCTCAGAGGTCAGTAAGGGACAGAGACAAGAGGTGACTCGGAAGGGGGGGGGGGGGGGGTACCTGCACCTATTCTCCCCTTTCTATGTTAATCCACCCTAAACTAATATTTCGGCTCTGGGTGGGTTAAACCACCCGCTTGCTTTTCCTTCCCCTGCAGCTGCCGCTAGAAGAGGGTCTCGCTCCCTCTGTTGTACTTTTCCTTACAGAAAATGCAGCAGAATTGGTCACCGGGACAAATAGAGAGGGTTATAGTCATAACCCCTACAGCAACAGATCTGGATGCAGCAGAAGGAGTAAGACTACATACCGTGGGTGTTGGGAGAATATCGCTGCCGGAGTTGTACATCTCTCCTAGTGATATACAAAGCCGGCGGTGGAGGGGGGGGGGGGCTTGGGGGGATTCAGCCCACCTGCTCTCACCTACATCTAAAATACAGTTTTTGGGTGGAATGATCCTTTAAATACGCCTGCATTGGAATGCGGTGCTATTACTGCCGCAGCTGCAGAGATTATTAATAGATTTAGAACAACGTTTAAGAAATATATATATATATGTGCTGACGTACCTGCTGGCAAGGTCCCCTGTTCTGCGCTTTGCACGGTCCCTGGGTGGGCTCAGGTGAAGCGAGGGCTGACGGGTCAGGATAAGCTTTGCATCTCTGCGTCGCTGGTCCAGCAGACGGGCAGCCCGAGTCAAGTGCTGTCACTGCAGGCATCTGCTGCGTGCGTGTGTGTGTGTATGTGTGTGTATATGTGTGTGTATGTATGTATGTGTGTGTATATGTATGTGTGTGCGAAGCTGCACTTACTGGAGCAGCAGCCAGCTCTCATCTGACACACGGAGGGGGGCTGCGCGTCGACTGACTCCAACAAAACGCATCCAACTCCTTCAGGGGGTGAAAGGCTGCCAGGAGAGAAAGAGAGACAGGATCTCAATCCCATTGGATGGGAGGGAGGATACAAAACACTCACTAATTACTCTGCAGATCTATCATGTGCGCTGCCTGCTCTGAGATCCCTGCATCTGTCCTCTGTATGGAAGGGATTCCGCACTCCAAAATAAAAGGGATGGGGGGGGGGGGGGGGGTCACGTCTTAACGTAAAAAAAAAAAAAAATAGAAAAAAAAACCTGCATAGTGTACCGGCAACCTGTACTAGATGTCTGCATGGACTCCAGAGCTGATGTTTTCATTCTGTAGGGATTGCAGGAAGGAGAATAAAGGAGAACAGTGCAAGGAGTTCACTGGACAGAGAGCTCCCTGCTGGGAATGGACGCTCCAGACTGTATTGGTTGGTTTCAAGCTGAACTCCAAGCAAACAGCTAAATAGACAGATACATACATATATGGGAGATACCTTACCTGCCAAAGGATTTGTAGTTTGATCCATCCAGTTCTGTGATTTACACAGCTCTGCCACGCTGCATAGTCCTGTCTTGCAGGGCAAGGAACCTGATCTTTCTCTGCAGCCTGTGAATGAACAGTGAAAGGAAAAGCAGCAGACTGGTGAGTTAATCTCTCTGCCCCCTCCTCCTGTCTGTATGGCCTTTGTTAGCACATGATCAACTATCCATCCAGTCCTGACATTTTCACAGTTCTGCCATGCAGGGCAGCTCTGCCTGGCAGGGCAGAGAATCTGATGTTTCTCTGCAGCCTGTGAATGAACAGTGAAAGGAAAAGCAGCAGACTGGTGAGTTAATCCCTCTGCCTCCTCCTCCTGTCTGTATGGCCTTTGTTAGCACATGATCAACTATCCATCCAGTCCTAACATTTACACAGCTCTGTCTGGCAGGGCAGAGAAACTGATCTTTTTCTGCAGCCTGTGAATGAACAGTGAAACGAGAGTCAGCAGACTAAGTTCATCTTTCTGCTCTCTCCTGCTGTCTGTATGTCCTTTGTTAGCACATACGCAACCGTTCATCCAGTCCTGACTTTTACACAGCTCTGTCACACTGCATAGTCCTGTCTTGCAGGGCAGGGGACCTGCAGCATGTGAATGAACAGTGAAAGGAAAAGTAGCAGACTGGTGAGTTAATGTCTCTGCCCCCTCCTCCTGTCTGTATGGCCTTCGTTAGTACATGACATGATCAACTATCCATCCAGTCTGTATGGCCTTTGTTAGCACATGATCAACTATCCATCCAGTGCTGACATTTTCACAGTTCTGCCGTGCAGGGCAGCTCTGTCTGGCAGGGCAGAGAAACTGTTCTTTCTCTGCAGCCTGTGAATGAACAGTGAAAGGAAAAGCAGCAGACTGGTGAGTTCATCTCTCTGCCGCCTCCTCCTATCTGTGTGGCCTTTGTTAGTACATGATCAACTATCCATCCGGTTCTGACATTTACACAGTTCCACCATGCAGGGCAGCTCTGTCTGGCAAGGCAGAGAAACTGATCTTTCTCTGCAGCCTGTGAATGAACAGTAAAACGAGAGGCAGCAGACTAAGTTCATCTCTCTGCTCTCTCCTGCTGTCTGTATGTCCTCTGTTAGCACATACACAACCGTTCATCCAGTCCTGACTTTTACACAGCTCTGTCACACAGGGCAGGGGACCTGATCTTTCTCTGCCGCCTGTGAATGAACAGTGAAAGGAGAAACAGCAGGCTGATGAGTTCATCTCTCTGCTCTTTTCTACTGTCTGTTGTAGTACATTTTAATCTGTCTTTTGTTAGCACATAAGCAACTGTTCTCCTAGACCTGACATTTACACAGCTCTGCCATGAAGGGCAGGGAACTTGCTCTTTCTCTGCAGCCTGTGAATGAACAGTGAAAGAAGAAATAGCAGACTGATGAGTTCATCTCCCTGCCATCTCCTCCTGTCTGTATGTTCTTTGTTAGCACATGAGAAACTATGCATCCAGTCCTGAGATTTACACAGCTGTGCCATGCAGAGCAGTGAACCTGATCTTCCTCTGCAGCCTGTGAATGAACAGTGAAAGGAGAAGCAGGAGGCTGGCTGATGAGTTCATCTCCCTGCCCTCTCCTCCTGTCTGTGTGTGCTTTGTTACTACATGAGCAACTATCCATCCAGTCCTGAGATTTACACAGCTCTGCCGTGCTGGGCTGCTCTGTCCTGATCTTTCTCTGCTGCAGTTAAATGACAATTACAGGTCTTGTCTTTTACCCAGCCAGTGACTGGACAGTGAAAGAAGAAGCAGCAGTACAATAATTTCATTTCTCTGTCACTCGGCTCTCCATTCCTGTCTGCGTGCTTCTTGTTAGCACACAGGCAGCTATGCATCCAGTCCAGGGATTAACAGAGTTAAGCCAGGCAGGGCGGCCATTTTTTTGTGTCATCCTGACCTAGCTTGCTTTTCTTAGATTCTTCCAAATAAGTATACAAAGAAAAATGGCTGTTAAAAGCTATCTTGAACTAAAAGTGTCTTTTAATCAACTACCTCCATGACAGCATCTACTCACCTTTTTTTATTTACATTATTTTTTTTTCCACAAACATTTTTATTAAGAATTTTCATAAACAATACAAATAGTACCATATAACACATAATCCTACTCACCTTTTTTTTTTTTGCTCCCCCTCTACACTTGGGGAGAAGTGACGTACCCCAAACCTCTAGGATGGGTGAGCATGCGAATCACTCCCTCTCTACTATGTGACAGCACTGGGTGCCTGGCACTGTCACATGGGGATGGGGGAGGAGTCCATAGCCCTGTGTAAGTAACCTACATAAAGTTAGTTTAGAGCTTACACACAAGATATATATATATATATATATATATATATATATATATATATATATATATATATATATATATATATATCTATATCTATATGTACACTATATTGCCAAAAGTATTGGGACGCCTGCCTTTACACGCACATGAACTTTAATGGCTTCCCAGTCTTAGTCCGTAGGGTTCAATATTGAGTTGGCCCACCCTTTGCAGCTATAACAGCTTCAACTCTTCTGGGAAGGCTGTCCACAAGGTTTAGGAGTGTGTCTATGGGAATGTTTGACTATTCTTCCAGAAGAGCATTTGTGAGGTCAGGCACTGATGGTGGACGAAAAGGTCTGGCTCGCAGTCTCCACTCTAATTCATCCCAAAGGTCTTTTATCGGGTTGAGGTCAGGACTCTGTGCAGGCCAGTTAAGTTCCTCCACCCCAAACTCGTTCATCCATGTCTTTATGGACCTTGCTTTGTGCACTGGTGCGCAGTCATGTTCAAACAGGAAGGGGCCATCCCCAAACTGTTCCCACAAAGTTGGGAGCATGAAATTGTCCAAAATGTCTTGGTATGCTGACGCCTTAAGAGTTCCCTTCACTGGAACTAAGGGGCCAAGCCCAACCCCTGAAAAACAACCCCACACCATAATCCCCCCTCCACCAAATGATTTGGACCAGTGCACAAAGCAAGGTCCATAAAGACATGGATGAGCGAGTTTGGGGTGGAGAAACGTGACTGACCTGCACAGAGTCCTGACCTCAAACTGACAGAACACCTTCGGGATGAATTAGAGTGGAGACTTCGAGCCAGACCTTCTCATCCAACATCAGTGACTGACCTCACAAATGCGCTTCTGGAAGAATGGTTAAACATTCCCATAGATACATTCCTAAACCTTGTGGATAGCCTTCCCAGAAGAGTTGCAGCTGTTATAGCTGCAAAGGGGTGGGCCAACTCAATATTGAACCCTACAGACTAAGACTGGATGGCATTGAAGTTCATGTGCGTGTAAAGGTGGGTGTCCCAATACTTTTGACAATATAGTGTAGGTTATTGTTTGTATTTTTTGTCAATATAGTGTATATATATATTTATAAATGTGTATATATATATGTGTGTGTGAATTATGGCTTTGGTAAAATCCAAATTAGAGTGTTAAAATAATAAAAGCCTGGCCACATCCAAGGTTTTTGCTTCTTTGTAGTATGGGATCCAGAAGGGGGGACTTCCCTTTAAAGACGTCCTGTGTTGAGGCACTATAGAAGCTGCCATTGCTGACCCCTGAAAATGCTTGTTCTTTGGCTGTCATGCATATCCAACCACTTCTGTACATTTAGGGCTCAATGACACCTGCAATTTAGGACTGGCAATGGATTCCTTCAGCAGGATTCAACAGATTCCTGTGGCTAGGATCACACGGCATGAGAATAATGGTGGTAGGAAAGATTACTCAAACCAATGACACGCTGACAGGAGCAGAGAGGGTTGTCTGACACTGTCTGCATGTATCTGCACATCAAGCGGCTGTCTGACACTGTCTGCATGTATCTGCACATCAAGCGGCTGTCTGACACTGTCTGCATGTATCTGCACATCAAGCGGCTGTCTGACACTGTCTGCATGTATCTGCACATCAAGCGGTCACCTGCAGTTAGGGACAGATGGACGCACACACACCTGTGATCACAGCCATAGGAATACGCTGTCCAGCTCTGATCACAGTAGGGAATGAGCCCACACAGTCCTAGAATAAATAGATCAAGATTCTGACTTTCCTGATCTTGTTTCAGGTCAGGGTCCCAGAAAGTATAGAAGCCAGGCTGATGGCATTTTCAGAAGATCAGCAATGGCAGCCTATCCCATACCTCCCAACATTTTGAGATGGGAATGAGGGACACCTACTAGCAAATGTATGTAGGCATAGGACACGCCCCCTGCCACGCCCCCTTAAAGGAGAAATAACCCCCCCAAAAAAAGGTTAATTAAATCCACAAGAGCTTTTTTTTTTCCCACTACTATTCCTTTATATTGGCTTTTAAAATGTACAAATGCAGCAATTTAGAATTTGGATGAAAGGTTTAGCACTGGGAAACACTTTATGAAAGATAAAATTTGCATTTTATATACAACTATATAGATCAGACCAAAATGAGGGACAAATGAGGAGGAATGAGGGACAGAGGGACATTGCTCCAAATCAGGGACAGTTGGGAGGTATGGCCTATCCTACTAGCCAACATATCTCTCTCCCTAAAGGCATTACTGCAGCATCCAGTAATTTAACCACTTGAGCCCCGGACCATTATGCTGCCTAAGGACCAGAGGTCTTTTTCCAATTTGGCACTGCGTCGCTTTAACTGCTAATTGCGCGGTCATGCAATGCTGTACCCAAACGAAATTTGCGTCCTTTTCTTCCCACAAATAGAGCTTTCTTTTGATGGTATTTGATCACCTCTGCGGTTTTTATTTTTTGCGCTATAAACGGAAAAAGACCAAAAATTTTGAAAAAAAATGATATTTTCTACTTTTTGTTATAAAAAAAATCCAATAAACTAAATTTTAGTCATACATTTAGGCCAAAATGTATTCGGCCACATGTCTTTGGTAAAAAAAATGTCAATAAGCGTATATTTATTGGTTTGCGCAAAAGTTATAGCGTCTACAAACTAGGGTACATTTTCTGTAATTTACACAGCTTTTAGTTTATGACTGCCTATGTCATTTCTTGAGGTGCTAAAATGGCAGGGCAGTACAAAACCCCCCCCCCAAATGACCCCATTTTGGAAAGTAGACACCCCAAGGAAATTGCTGAGAGGCATGTTGAACCCATTGAATATTTTTTTTTTTTGTCCCAAGTGATTGAAAAACGACAAAAAAAAAAAAAAAAATATTTACAAAAAGTTGTCACTAAATGATATATTGCTCACACAGGCCATGGGCCTATGTGGAATTGCACCCCAAAATACATTCAGCTGCTTCTCCTGAGTATGGGGATACCACATGTGTGGGACTTTTTGGGAGCCTAGCCGCGTACGGGGCCCCGAAAACCAATCACCGCCTTCAGGATTTCTAAGGGTGTAAATTTTTGATTTCACTCTTCACTGCCTATCACAATTTCGGAGGCCATGGAATGCCCAGGTGGCACAAAACCCCCCAAAATGACCCCATTTTGGAAAGTAGACACCCCAAGCTATTTGCTGAGAGGCATATTGAGTCCATGGAATATTTTATATTTTGACACAAGTTGCGGGAAAGTGACACTTTTTTTTTTTTTTTTCATAAAGTTGTCACTAAATGATATATTGCTCACACAGGCCATGGGCATATGTGGAATTGCACCCCAAAATACATTTAGCTGCTTCTCCTGAGTATGGGGATACCACATGTGTGGGACTTTTTGGGAGCCTAGCCGCGTACGGGACCCCGAAAACCAATCACTGCCTTCAGGATTTCTAAGGGTGAAAATTTTTGATTTCACTCTTTACTGCCTATCACAGTTTCGGAGGCCATGAAATGCCCAGGTGGCACAAACCCCCCCCCAAATGACCCCATTTTGGAAAGTAGACACCCCAAGCTATTTGCTGAGAGGCATGGTGAGTATTTTGCAGCTCTCATTTGTTTTTGAAAATGAAGAAAGACAAGAAAAAACATTTTTTTTTTCTTTTTTCAATTTTCAAAACTTTGTGACAAAAAGTGAGGTCTGCAAAATACTCACTATACCTCTCATCAAATAGCTTGGGGTGTCTACTTTCCAAAATGGGGTCATTTGGGGGGGTTTTGTGCCACCTGGGCATTCCATGGCCTCCGAAACTGTGATAGGCAGTGAAGAGTGAAATCAAAAATTCACACCCTTAGAAAGCCTGAAGGCGGTGCTTGGTTTTCGGGGTCCCGTACGCGGCTAGGCTCCCAAAAAGTCTCACACATGTGGTATCCCCGTACTCAGGAGAAGCAACAGAATGTATTTTGGGGTGTAATTTCACATATTTCCATGGCATGTTTGAGCAATATATCATTTAGTGACAACTTTGTGCAAAAAAAAAAAAAAAATTTGTCTCTTTCCCGCAACTTGTGTCGCAATATAAAATATTCCATGGACTCGACATGCCTCTCAGCAAATAGCTTGGGGTGTCTACTTTCCAAAATGGGGTCATTTGGGGGGGTTTTGAACTGTCCTGGCATTTTATGCACAACATTTAGAAGCTTATGTCACACATCACCCACTCTTCTAACCACTTGAAGACAAAGCCCTTTCTGACACTTATTGTTTACATGAAAAAGTTATTTTTTTTTGCAAAAAAATTACTTTGAACCCCCAAACATTATATATTTTTTTAAAGCAAATGCCCTACAGATTAAAATGGTGGGTGTTTCATTTTTTTTTTCACACAGTAATTGCGCAGCGATTTTTCAAACGCATTTTTTGGGGAAAAAACACACTTTTTTAAATTTTAATGCACTAAAACACACTATATTGCCCAAATGTTTGATGAAATAAAAAAGATGATCTTAGGCCGAGTACATGGATACCAAACATGACATGCTTTAAAATTGCGCACAAACGTGCAGTGGCAACAAAATAAATACATGTTTAAAAGCCTTTAAAAGCCTTTACAGGTTACCATTTTAGATTTACAGAGGAGGTCTACTGGAAAAATTACTGCACTCGATCTGGCCTTCGCGGTGATACCTCACATGCATGGTGCAATTGCTGTTTACGTTTGACGACAGACCGCCGCTTGCGTTCGCCTTAGCGCGAGAGCAGGGGGCGACAGGGGTGCTTTTTTTTTTTTTTTTTTTTTCTTTATTATTTTTTTGCTTTTTTAATCTTACTTTTAAACTGTTCTTTTTTTAATCATTTTTATTGTTATCTCGGGGAATGTAAATATCCCCTATGATAGCAATAGGTAGTGACAGGTACTCTTTTTTGAAAAAATTGGGGTCTATTAGACCCTAGATCTCTCCTCTGCCCTCAAAGCATCTGACCACACCAAGATCGGTGTGATAAAATGCTTCCCCAATTTCCCAATGGCGCTATTTTCATCCGGCGAAATCTAAGTCATGAAATGCTCGTAGCTTCCGGTTTCTTAGGCCATAGAGATGTTTGGAGCCACTCTGGTCTCTGATCAGCTCTATGGTCAGCTGGCTGAATCACCGGCTGCGTTCTCAGGTTCCCTGTTGAGACAGGAGAGCCAGAGAAAAACACGAAAGACGGTGGGGGGGGGCATTCCCTCCCACGGCTTGTAAAAGCAGTCTAGAGGCTAATTAGCCGCTAGGATTGCTTTTACATGAAAGCCGACCGCTGGCTGAAAAGAATGATACCAAGATGATACCTAAACCTGCAGGCATCATTCTGGTATAACCACTCAAAGTCGTGAATGGCGTACCTGAAGACAAAAAAATGGTTAACAATGGTTAACAATAAAGCACAGTAAACAGTAAAGTATAAATAATTACATACCTGAAAAACAAACATGATAAAACATAATAACAATAACAATAAAACATTGCAGAATAGAATACAGTAAAAAAGAGCAGAACCATAGAGAGAGAGAATAGAGAGAGAGAGAACAATAAAACGACAACTATTTTTTTTTATTTTATATATTTTTTTTTTACACTTTTTTTGTAACTAACTTTTATAACTGTAACCGGTTCCAGGTTCGGGTCTCTCAAAATGCGATGGCATCTTGGGAGACCCTGTGAAAGTGTGCCTAGTATGTGCAATGCTGTACCCTACGCTAATACTCAACTAGTGAATGGTAGCGTTCAAAACATTCACCAATGCAAAGACCAGGATTGTCAGGACAGGAGGGACAATAATAGTGGGTGTCACGCCTATATCCACGCTTGCTGCAGACACAACATCTTTTTTGGGGGGGTTTGTTGGGTAGGGGTACTCGGGAGGACATAAAAATGCCTCTCATGCAGCCGACTGCATTTGGTTGGGGATGTGAATGGGGGAAGTACGGGCGCTGCAGAAGCGGTGGGTTCCCAATTAGGATTGGCGAATGCAGCAGGAAGGGCACTATGGGCACGACGGGCCTGTGTTTGTCTTCTTGGTGGCAGCGGGACACTACTTGTGCTTGCTACCTCACCAGCTTGAACTGCACTTATGGGACTCGCCACGTCACCAAGTGTTACTGCAGTGCTGGTTTGACTACGACCGGGGTGTACTACGCCGCTGGTGCTTGCCAGTTCCCCAAAACGCTACCAGAAAAACTGTTAGCGATCGCAGGGATCAGGCCTGACTCTGCGAACGCTGCAGTTATGCGTTTAGTGTTTTGTAAGTGTCAGTGATCGATCGATACTGCACTTGGGTGGGCTGGGCCAGGCGGAGGGGCAAAACGCAGGTGCTAGCAGGTATCTGGGCTGATCCCGCTAACACTGCGTTTTTGGGAACCCTAAACTGCTGGTGACGCCAGTATAGATCTGATCGGATCAGATATTGATCCGTTCAGATACTATACCACTAAGGGAGGTGTACGGTGCGTGCGTGCGTGGGTGTTAGCGGTACTGGCGCTAACCTGACGCTGCCTGGGGCTGGTGCTTGCCAGTTCACCAAAATGCTACCAAAAAAACTGTTAGCGATCGCAGGCATCAGGCCTGACTCTGCGAACGCTGCAGTTATGCATTTAGTGTTTTGTAAGTGACAGTGATCGATCGATACTGCACTTGGGTGGGCTGGGCGGAGGCGCAAAACGCAGGTGCTAGCGGGTATCTGGGCTGATCCCGCTAACACTGCGTTTTTGGGAACCCTATACTGCTGGGGACGCTAGTATAGATCTGATCGGATCAGATATTGATCCGATCAGATACTATACCACTAAGGGAGGCGCATGCTGCGTGCGTGGGTGTTAGCGGTACTGGCGCTAATCTGACGCTGCCTGGGGTGACGCATATCACCGCCGGGCGATTAGGGGGCTAAACCTTTATTCGGTAATAAACGGCGGGTGCCCTGACACTATAAAAAATAAACAAACTAACCAGCGTCAACCGTAACGGTTATACGGTGATCAGTGGTGAAAGGGTTAACTAGGGGGCAATCAAGGGGTTAAAACATTTATTAGATAGTATATGGGGGTCCCTGACGCTATAAAACGCTGACGGCGAACCTAAATATTTACCTCACTAACTAGCGTCACCAGCGACACTAATACAGCGATCAGAAAAATGATCGCTTAGTGACACTGGTGACGGGGGGTGATCAAGGGGTTAAAACTTTATTAGGGGGGGTTAGGGGGGTACCCTAGACCTACAGGGGGGTAACAGTAACTGTCCCAACACTGTAACTGTCACAAACTGACACCTAGCAGTAATCAGAAAAAAAAAAAAAACTGCTGGTGTCAGTTTGTGACAGGGGGAGGGGGGGGTGATCGGGGGGGATCGGGGGCGATCGGGGGGGGGATCGGGGTGTAATGTGTGCCTGGCATGTTCTACTGTGTGTGTGTGTGTTGGTGCACTCACATACCTGTCTTCTCTCCTCGGGCCGGAACGGAAATTACCGAGCCGAGGGGAGATGACATCACTTCCTTTGCTACTGTTTAGCATACAGCAGCAAAGGAGTGTTCCCATTGGCCGGCGGCGATCGCGAGGGGGGGGCCACGAACGGATGGCCTCCCCCTCGTCTCCGATCGCCGGGGAAAAAAACGGGACCACCTCGGGCGGCGGGGGGGGGTCCGGTCGGACCCCCCACCCGCGGGAGGCAAATCACGTACATGTACATGATTTTGCCTGCCCGTGCCGCCTTGCCGACGTACATCGGCGTGAGGCGGTCCTTAAGTGGTTAAAGAATTGGTTTCCCCATCCTGTCCTTTCTTCCTTCTCTCACCTTAGTACATTTCATTATGCAAACATGAAATTAGCAAAGGTCAGCACGCCATGGGGTTGATTTACTAAAGGCAAATCCACTTTGCACTACAAGTGCACTGCAAGTACATTTGAAAGTGCACTTGGAAGTAAAGTCGCTGTAGATCCGAGGGGGACATGCAAGGAAAATAAAAAATAGCATTTTAGCTTGCACGTGATTGATAAAATCAGCAGAGCTTCCCCTCATATCAGATCTTCCCTTCAGATCTACAGCGACTGCACTTCCAAATGCACTTTCAAGGGGTTGATTTACTAAAACTGGAGCACTCAGAATCTGGTGCAGCTGTGCATGGCAGCCAATCAGCATTCAACTTCAGCTTGTTCAGTTAAGCTTTGGCAATAAAACCTGGAAGCTGATTGGTTTCTATGCGGAGCTGCACCAGATTTTGTACTCTCCAGGTTTAGTAAATCAACCCCTTTGGGGACAGGATGGGGAAACCAATTCTTGTAATTACTAGATGCTGCAGGGGGAGAGATATGTTGGCTAGTAGGATAGGCCATACCTCCCAACTGTCCCTGATTTGGAGCAATGTCCCTCTGTCCCTCATTCCTCCTCATTTGTCCCTCATTTTGGTCTGATCCATATAGTTGTATATAAAATGCAAATTTTATCTTTCATAAAGTGTTTCCCAGTGCTAAACCTTTCATCCAATTTCTAAATTGCTGAAGTTGTACATTTTAAAAGCCATTATAAAGGAAAAGTAGTGGGAAAAAAAAGCACTTGTGGATTTAACCTTTTTTGGGGGGGGGTTATTTCTCCTTTAAGAGGGTGTGGCAGGGGGCGTGTCCTATGCCTACATACATTTGCTAGTAGGTGTCCCTCATTCCCATCTCAAAATGTTGGGAGGTATGGGATAGGCTGCCATTGCTGATCTTCTGAAAATGCCATCAGCCTGGCTTCTATACTTTCTGGGACCCTGACCTGAAACCTATGGGGTTGATTTACTAAAACTGGAGAGTGCAAAATCGGGTGCAGCTCCGCATAGAAACCAATCAGCTTCCAGGTTTTATTGCCAAAGCTTAATTGAACAAGCTGAAGTTGAAAGCTGATTGGCTACCATGCACAGCCGCTCCACATTCTGAGTGCTCCAGTTTTAGTAAATCAACCCCATAGTGCATTTGTAGTGCAAAGTGGATTTGCCTTTAGTAAATAACCCCTGCTGAATGGGACATTTTTCGTACGTATGTTTCTAGATGTTTGGCTCAGATTTGATGCACTTGTAGCAGCAAATGTTCCCAAATTAATTGATGATTCCCTAGGCCAGCATGGATCAATAGGGATATTGGGAATTTCTCAAAAGAGCAAACTGTTCCATGGGATTGTAAGGTTTGTATGCCATTCCTAGACATGTGTGCTTTATACCGGTTCTCTTGCTTTGATGGTAAAGTCTCTCTCCTGTGTCAGCACAGTGCTTGACATGCTTGGAGCTTGGCCAGGGGATTACCAGTAGTGTGTCCCCCTGATTAATGCTGCATCGCACTGCACGGGACATAAATCTTAGGTGGTCCAGCAATTAGAAAAGCCTTGGGCTGTCAGATCAGGAGAAGAATCTTCCATGCCTGGGGGTAAATGATGGCCTTCATCTTCTCCTGGGATGACGGATGTGACCTGCTAGTGACACCCTCATGAGTGGCTTGACAGATCCTGCATCCTGATTATTAAAGTCACCCTGTCACTATGGGATGAAACAAAACTAAAGGCAGCCTTTAAAACAAGATATTGTAGGCTTATCCTTCTGGGTGTGTCCAATACCTGCTCCCCCACTGCATGTTGTGGTTCCTCCCAACAGCTGTATTCCCACCTAGGAAAGGATGAGGTACCCAGACCCCATGCGCAGGAAGATCACAGGTCATCCTGAGACACATTGCAGTGTTTCTGTGCATCAGCATGGTCCTGAAAACTGTCTCCTGACTTTTCAACGTAACTCACCCTTGGTGGCAGCTTGCAGGATCTTGCACATGTGCAGAACTGATGCAGGGTCTCTGCCAGTTTGTGCATGCGCAGGCAAACATTAACTCTTCATTCACACAGTGCCAACCAGGGGCGTTGCTAGGTCTACAAAAGATCTGGAGCTAGAGCCCATAGAGGTCCCCAGTGATCCTCCCACTTAAAATCAGGGTCCCCAGAGAGCCCCCCCCCTTAAAATCAAGGTCCCCAGAGAGCCTCCCCCTTAAAATCAGGGTCCCCAGAGAGCCTCCCCCTTAAAATCAGGGTCCCCAGAGAGCCTCCCCCTTGCATCACGGTCCTCAGAGAGCCCCCCCACTTACATCAGGCTCCCCAGAGAGCTTCCCCACTTACATCAGGGTCCCCAGAGAGCCTCCCCTCCTCTTGGGGACCCCTGCAGAGACTCTGGGCTATGGGCCACAGATTCAGGGCTATAGCCCCAAAAGCCACCCCCTAGCGACGCCCCTGGTGCCAACAGATAAAGATGATATACTTTTGTAGCACCAGGTAGGTGCTAGAAGAGAGTTTAGTTTTTGGGTCTTTCTGCTTACCAGGAAGATTGCCAGGTAAATTTAGATGCTCTCTGCCTACCAGGTATCCATTGATAGGGTCTGCTCATGGTGTTCAGGTCCCACTCATGTTGTCTGAATGTTTCACACTGGTCCAATAGGGAGACATATTGGAAAGTGAGAGGAAACCTGACAAATGAGGGCACAGGCATTGTTACAGCCCTGGCTATTGGCAGAGGAAAGTGCCTCGGTCATAGCTCCCAACTGTTCCTGGTTTCAAGGGACTGTCCCTGATTTGGAGGAATGTCCCTCTGCCTCTCTG
The DNA here is from genome assembly GCA_037952835.1 of Lithobates septentrionalis. Taxonomy (NCBI): domain Eukaryota; kingdom Metazoa; phylum Chordata; class Amphibia; order Anura; family Ranidae; genus Lithobates; species Lithobates septentrionalis. The sequence goes on along the minus strand of JBBDGP010003154.1, from coordinate 53,933 downwards.
TCCCTCTTTCCTCCTCGTTTTGGTCTGATCCATATAGTTGTATATAAAATGCACTTTTTATCTTTCAAAAAGTCTTTCCCAGTGCTAAACCTTTCATCCAAATTCTAAATTGTTGCATTTGTACATTTTAAAAGCCAATATAAAGGAATAGTAGTGGTAAAAAAAAAGCACTTTTGGATTTAATTAACCTTTTTTGGGGTTAATTCTCTTTTAAGGGGGTGTGGCGGGAGGCGTGCCCTATGCCTACATACGTTTGTTAGTAGGTGTCCCTCATTCCTATCTCAAAATGTTGGGAGGTATGGCCTTGGTGCATGCTTGTTAACTATATAAATGCCAAGGGCACATGTGCCTTGGGTCTTCGGCTGGAGAGCGGAGTCCCGGAGGGAGGGGGCGGCTGCCCCTCCTCTGTAGAAGCTGCCATGCGGCCTTGGGTGTCTGACCGGAGGGCCTGAATCTAAGAATAGCTGCAACCAAGATGTCCTGCAGAGCTGACTGGAAGGGAGACACCCTAGAAAGGATCTGCTTCAGCCTACAGGGAGTACAGATCTGTGTCTTGGGACCTGTCCTGTGAGGACCATCCCTTCAACTAGTATAGTCAGTGGATGGTGTCAGTGAAAAGGGATGCTAGTGAGTGTCCTGAAAAGGAACAGTTTCATCAAGTCTGCTGCCAGAGCAAGCAAAGGACTTATTCTTCCCATACAAGTATTGTATGATATAACAGCAAGTCTGTTACCACGTCTAACATGTGAAGTCGAGTGAGAGTTGTCCCCATGTGTAATTTGTTCCAGTTGGAGTATCCCACTATTCACTTTTCCTATCCAAGTTCCATCAATAAATACCAAAAAACCCAAACTCCTGGATGATTATTATCAACGAGCGGATGAGAGTACGGGCGGTTGTGTGAAAACCCCTAGTAACTGGTGGCAAGATAAGAAGGGGAAAAGCCCAGGGAAGTCTACACACAGCAATCCATACGGGGGCAGCGCCACACTTGAATATAAACACAAGAAATAATTGGTTTTTAAATAATTTATTCAATAAAAATAGCAGTAGACATAATGGTGTGCTGTCGAAAACATAAGTACACCCTTGACCTCAGAAGCTGGTATTGCCCTCTTAGCAGTAATGACTTCTTGTAGGTATTTCAATATTCTCCACCAATTTCTGACATTAACTCGTGTCAGGTTAGATTTGATAGCATTTATTGGATCATTATCCTGTTGAGATCCATTTCCAGTTCAGTTTCAACTTGTGGCCTCATATCAGTGGCTAGAACCTTCAGGGCCCCTGTGCAAGAAACCATGAAAGGCCCCCCTGATCCCGAAGCCATGCGGTGGAATGCCAGGTCCCAGTCACAAGTGCGACCTTTGTGGCCCTGGTAGTTCCGTCATTGGTGTCAGTATTTTTTTTTTTTTTAATTTTATACCATTGTAGCAGAATCTCTGACCTCTTCCAGTCTAATGGGAACCTTCAAGGCCAAAGACAACTGACATCCTTCAATATGTGGTGGGTTGTGAGGCATAGTGGGTGCAAAGATAGTAAAAGTCATTGGTCGCCAGACACTTATTGGATGTAAAAGAGGTTTTATTTCTTCGACAGTCCTTTTTTACATTTTTGAAGGGGGAAAGAGGGTTAGGGCCAGGACACCCTTCAGTAGTTGCAATTTCAAATGGCAGACTCCGAGACCTCAACAGGAGGACAGCCGTACAGGAAGAGGCCCCAGCAGAGTGCCACTTCTGTACATGCAGGATTGCTGTCTCCTAAGGCAACAGTACTTAAACAGTTCCTAACTCAAACATAACAGTTCTCTCAGCTGTACTACAACTTCTCCTTGTAGTTCTTTAGCCCCTTGAGCTCCTGATCACTCACTGGACCCTCTGATTCACTACTCTGAATCCCTGAGCTTCTCAAGGCTTTTGCGGTGGTATCACCTCCCTGCTGGGTCCCTAGCTTGGCACTCCGGATACCTTCAAGCTTAACCCCTGCTGTCCGGCTCCGTCCCTGGCTTGACTCACAAGGCTGCTCTGCAAGCGCCACCTCCGCTGGTTGGGTCCATGACTTGATCACCGCCTGAAGTTTCCCGATTCTCCACCGTGCCCGTTCGGTGAGAATACCGCTCCAGCACTTGCTTCAGTTACTCACTGTGGTCCCTGGTAAAGGCGATTGGTCCCTTTGTGGCGACTGCTTCCCATTTATCTCCGACCACAACAGGTTCTCTGGCTGGCAGAACCGTCACTTTTGGTTGGACTGCAAGCCGCAGTCCCAACCCTCCGCTGCCTCCCTACTTCTGGATAGGCCCTCACACAGCCTGACAGCCTAATGCCCCTGGGATAGGCCCAATCTCCGGCCTAGCAGCCCAGGGCAAATGACACACGTCCACCCAGACGGCGGTCCGGGTGGCACACAAGAACCCCGGATCACCTGACCTCCCCCAAATATATAAGCTCTCTCAGCAGGCCAAGGGATTCAACAAAACCCTTGCCCATTGGCTGAGATACCCCACATACCCATAACCCGACCTTGAGTTGTCCTTCTCAATCTAATACCTCCAAGTCCCCGGCCACCTGGCGGTAGAAGAGGAAAGTACAACCAGGCCAGACTTAGGAAGAAATCAATGGATCCCTAGTAACTAACTACAGTGACTAAACCCCAGGGCGCTACACCATTTTTTTCTTTTTTCAATATTATTTTTTTATTATTGTTTTAAAAATAATTAGGAGCCCCGTTGGGGGGCTTTGTTGAGATATCAGGGGTCTAAACAGACCTCTGATGTTCCACCTTTGAGACAGAGAAAGGAGACACAGTCCTCAATCTCCATCTCTGCAGCATCAGCTGCACAGAATGAATGTACAGAGCTTCCCTTTCATTCACAAACTGAAGCATAGTAAACACAGTTTACTATGCTGCACTTATGATTGGTTCGGATCACTGAGTCTTCATTCAGAAAAAGAAGGAGTCGGTAAATGACACATTTACCGACTCCTTTGCCGCTCTCCATCCTGACAGATCCCCCGCAGAAGCCGGCGGGAGAGGAGAGGGGGAACCCGGCATAGCTGTGGGTGGCTGGGAAAGAGCACAGGGGGGCAGCAGAGGGAAGCTGGATAGGAAGAGTGGTGGAGGCGGCTGCATATAGAGGAATCTCTCCATTTTCCTCTAGCAGCCACTGAATGCCTGCTTCTTCTCTTCTCTCTCCCACAGGCATTCAGCGGCTGCAGGAGGAAAATGGATAGATCGATTTCTCTATATGCAGCTGCCCCCATCGCTCCTCCTATCCAGATGTACTGGTGGGGGCCGCACGGGCAGCAATTGCGACCCATGTGACTCCTGTGGGTACAGCCTTGCCTCACATTCTAATTAGGCACTCTTTGATATGATGCAGAAAGTATAGTTGACTCTACAAATGCAAGCTCTCCAGGCCCAAAGCAGCAAAGAAGCCCCAAACCATAACATTTCTATCATCTTCCTTCATGGTTGTTAAAGTGGAGTTCCACCCACTTTTACAACTCTTCAGCATCCCTGACTAAACTGTGCACTGTGAACGAATTGGATATTTTTTTATTTTTTTTCTCAGCACTTATTGTATATCTGCTGTATTCATTTTTCACTTCCTCCTCCCTGGCCTCGGCCCATCGCATCATTTCCTGTTTGCAATGCCTTCTGGGAAGGGGCGGCAACTTCCTCTGAAACTGCCGTTGCTATGGAAACCTGACCTGAAACCTATTACACTGCTTGTGCTGCACTGAGCATGTGCGAGATCTGCAAGGATGAGATCTAGGAAGAAATACAGTCTGGCTTCAGATGCCCAGACTTAAGATGGCCACAGCCTGCTGTAAGTTTATAAAATAACAAACTACTGCTATAAACTAACAAAACAGACCTTAGTTTACAGACTAACTTTATAAGAATACATTAAGCTTGTGTATTATAGGGGTATTTTTATTTAAAAAGTATAATTTCGGCCGTAACACCACTTTAAGAGGTTTTTCTCCTGAAATGCCGCCTTTGGTTTGCATCAAACATGTCTAATGTTACTATGGCTAAACAATTCTAACTTTGGTTCATCAGTACACAGTATATTGTTCCAGAAGACCTGGCCTTTGCCTATATATTCAAAGCAAACTGTAGTCTTTCTCTAATGTTCTGTTTTTTTGGATAGCAAAGCCTTTTTCCTGGCACACCTTGCATGCAGGTTGAATTTGTGCAATCCCTTTCTGATTTTAGATGCATGTACCTGGACACTAGCTGTTGCAAGACTTACCTGCTGATCCCGCAATTACATTTTGGAGTTCTTGGAGACTGCTTTTAGGATCAAATGATCAGTACTTGGTCTGTTTTTGCTGAAATGGCCAGTCCTGGACACATTAGCAGTTGCTTCTATGAATCTATGAAACTTGTAAATCATTTTACTTACAATGGAATGACTGAGTTCAAATAATTTGGCAATCTATTAAAATCCATTGCCAGAGCTAGTGAGCTCTTTAGATCTTGGCATGAGGACACCACACAAGTCGAGAGAACACCAGACCCTAAATGTTTGAGGTTTAAATAAAAAGTAGATATGAGGTGCTGGCTTCTGATCTTGTATCTTGAAAATAGAATGTGGTGGAGAAATTTTATGGTGTGACCTTCGCAGTGAGGGGTCCCCCAAGAATTACAGCATTTTTGAATTGCAAAATCCACATGAAAACTGAAAACATAACATTTTACTACTGATAATAATTTGATCACAGGTAGACAAGCAGTGGATAACGTGTTTTTCCGTGTGACAGATCTGCATTTCTGTTTGATTGTGAGAAAGAATACACCATGTCACTTTTATGTGTCATTGGATCAGGTATGCCACCTTGATCTGTTGGCACCACTTGAATGAAGATCTAATGTTTGCCTGTTCAAATATGATGACTTGAAAAAGTAAACAATTTCCATGGGGTGTACCTACTTTTTCACATGACTGTATAAGAAGTAAAGGCCTGAGTCAGATCGCCAGGCTCCATCTGTAGCACCCTCCCAACCTAAGATGCTAGGCAAATTTAGTTTTTTGGTGCCTCCTGTAGTCAAGGGAGCGTTGATTGTTTGTTCTGATTTGTTCAGGGTTTTACAGGCTGGGAGTTTGATTGCTTCCCCCTTCTTCTGAAAGAAGATTCCAGAATTTAGGCAGGGAGATTCAAATAACCAGTCTTAATATTTATCATGCTCTGGCAAATCCCTGGCAAGAGTGTCCAGAAGATGGCCAGGAGGTGATAAATATTTCTTCTCCCCAGGAGGGTTCCAAAGCCTGAGGGGCTTCTGCCCTTTGGCACCCCATGGACCGTGTAGCTGTTCTTGAGGTCTCAGCAGTGTTAGGGCTGAGGGCCTGGATGGGTCTCCTGAGAAGATGGCTGTAGGACTTAACCACAAGGAATCTGGTCTGGAGAAGGATTGTCTCCGTCACTGGACCACAAACTGGAAGGTGGCAGCTGTCCTGGGGACTTGTGTTGTGAGTAAAGAGTAGTTTAGCCTATCCCCAGGTTGGGGGCTTGGCAGGGAGCTAAAGAAGCCTTTAAATAGACATAAGGCTGCTGGTGGCCCTTGAGGAACCCCTGCTGGGGAGGGGTTTTCTCTCGGGCTGGGAACTTAGGAAAGCTGGCCTGGAAGGATCCTAACACAGGAGGAAGTGCAGGGATTCATACCGGAGAGGCAGCGGGAAGGAGCAAGCAGAGATAGTGAGTAGATCAGCATGGTGCAGGGCCAAGACAAGGGAAAAGACTGTTAGCTGTAACAGTGCTTTCTTAACCTCCCTGGCGGTATGATTATTTCAGATTTTTGATGCTCAAAGCGGTACAATGTTTTGCTTGGCGTTTTATTTTGTAGGCCTGTGTTTCTTAGGAATAACACACTTAAATCTGTCCAAACAAGAGTCTAGTAGACATCCCGGGTATGATAAAGTTTGAAACACGAAATCATAAATTATAATTTAATAAATAACTATAAATAATTATAACAAATAATAATATAATAATAATAAAAATTATTCAATAATGTAATCAAATCAAAAACACTGAAATTTGCTCAGTTGCAGAATTGTCGCTGCCGTTACTTTCAGTGTTTGATGACGGATTTCCCCACGATTCACTATCGCTCAATTCTGCAAGTGATTCTAACTTATTATCGCTGTTTTTTAGCTGGTCTAAAACCACTTTTGATGTAAAGGGACGCTTTTTGGTTGCTATGGACATTCTCCAGTTTTCAGGCAGCAAGAACAGTATATATAATATAAAACTGCATGCAGGGCACTGGACAAACCACTAGGGACAAACGGGATTTGAAATAATTTGATACAGTAATGTAATCTGTAAGATTACTGTATACTGTATGTATTGTGTGTGTTTTTAACTTTTTCAATTTGGCGCCGTGCTCCGTCCACGTGCGTCGTAACACTCGCAGGGAACGGAGCTCGGCACTGTGAGAGGACACGGCTCGCATACACTGCGGGGAGACATCGCAGGATCCTGGGGACAAGGTAAGTAACTTTGCCTGGATCCTGCAATGCCATCCCGAGTCTGGCTCGGGGTTACCGCTTTTGGTACTGAAAATTCACCCCCGAGCCACACTCGGGAATACCACTTTGGAGGTTTAAGACAGCGGTGTGCCATGTCTTCATCTAACCTTGCCCTGGGAGGTCTCCATGTGTGTGTGCCAGTCGGGCAGGACTGGGGCAAAGAGTCCGTCAGGAGGACTGGGAGGAAAAGCAGCTAGGTGGGCTAGCATTCTACAGGCAAGTAGAGCTGGGTTCCTGGACACAGGAACGCAGAAGGAGAGATGTGATGCTGTTCACTTCATCTGTGCTATTTTGTCAAGGGACTGAGAGTTCCTGCCTGTAATGGGTCTTTTCTGAACTAGCAATATACTGCTAGTTCCATCAGGAGTGAGCAGCAGGTGCTGTAGGAAACCAAGTTTGTGCAGGTGGAAGGAAGATGACGACTTTTTGTAAATAGGGAGGAAGTTGTCCCTGTTTCAGTGTTTTGGACATTTTCAAGTTGGGCATCCCATAATTCCCTACCCCATCCAAGTTATTAACCCCTAATAAAACAACAAAAACAAGCCAAGGACTGTTTTCTGAGTTGGAGTGAATGAAGGAAATGCTATGTAACTGGCTGTGCAGCAGTGGGAAACCCTAACTTCAGCGACTCCTACAGGGGTAGTGCTACACTAAAATCTCTATTCGGGTGGACTAATTCTTTAACCGCTTCCCGACCAACCGCCGCAGTTATACTGCGGCAGGGTGGCTCCCCTGTGCGAGCCGTCGTAGCTATATGTCGGCTCACGGGGTCGGGATAGCAGGCGCGCGTGCCCACTGCACAGCGGGGGGGCCGGTGCTCGTGGCTGACGGTCACGATGACCGCCGGCCACGAGCGATCATGAGCAGGAGAGACAGAACAGGGAAACACACACTTCCCTATTCTGTTCTGACAGGAGTGACAGATCGTGCGTTCCTATTAGCTAGGAACCAAGATCCGTCACTTTCTGTAGTCAGTTCCCTCCCCTTTCAGTTAGAATCACCTCCTAGGGAACACAGTTAATCCCTCGAGCGCCCCCTAGCTTTAACCCCTTCACTGCCAGTGGCATTTTTACAGTAATTAATGCAATTTTATAGCACTGATCGCTGTATTAATGCCAATGGTCCCAAAAATGTGTCAAAATTGTCCGCCATAATGTCGCAGTCACGATGCAAATCGCAGATTGCCGCCATTACTAGTAAAAATAAAAATAATTAAAATGCCATAAAACGATCCCCTATTTTGTAGACGCTATAACTTTTGCGCAAACCAATCAATATACGCTTATTGCGATTTTTTTTACCAAAAATATGTAGAAGAAGAATACATATTGGCCTAAACTGAGTAAAAAAATAGTTTTTTTATATATTTTTGGGGGATATTTAATATAGCATAAAGTAAAAAATAATGCGTTTTTTTCAAAATTGTCGCTCTTTTTTTGTTTATAGCGCAAAAAATAAAAACTGCAGAGGCGATCAAATACCACCAAAAGAAGGCTCTATTTCTGAGAAAAAAAGGAAGTCAATTTTGTTTGGGTACAACGTCGCACGACCGCGAAATTGTCAGTTAAAGCGACGCAGTGCAGAATCACAAAAAGTGCTCTGGTCAGGAAGGGGGTAAAATCTTCCGGGGCTGAATTGGTTAACAAGAACCCATGTAGGTTTTTACTAGCCTGCTGAGTATAGAGCACACATTTCACATTACACAATCAGGCTTACAACTGTAATCTGCTCAGTTAACTAATATGAGGTTTAATCTAATAAGAAGCTGTGTGTCATTGTGGACATAAGTACAAAGATGTGCATATCTTTGGGGTTGATTTACTAAAGGCCAATAGTCTGTGCACCTTGCAAAGCACAATTGCATTCTGCAAGGGCAGTTGCTCCAGAGCTTAGTAAATGAGGTAAAGCTTCACTTCGCAAAGAATACCCAATCACATGCAAGGAAAATAAAAAAAAATACATTTTTGCTTGAGCATGATTGGTTGATGAAAGTCAGCAGAGCTTCTGCTCATTTACTAAGCTCTGGAGCAACTGCTCTTACAGTGTGAAACTGCACTTTGCAAAGTGCACAGTCTTTTTGCCTTTAGTAAATCAACCCCTAAGTGTCAAAGTTACCCATAATAGTCAAAAACAACCTAAAGTCAAAAACTGACTTTATGTCCAGAGCTACCCCAATCTGCTGCCAGTAAACAATGACAATCTATCCCCCAGATACTTATCTGTCTCCTGGAATGGGGTACATTCTCAGTCTTACTGGCTGCTGGCTCATTACCATTAACACATCTAATGCTGCGTACACACGATCGGAAATTCGGCCAGCAAAAGACCGATGAGAGCTTTTGGTCAGAAAATGCGACCGTGTGTATGCTCCATCGGACTTTTGCTGGCCGAATTCCAGCCAGCAAAAGATTGAGAGCAGGTTCTCAATTTTTCGGTTGGAAAAAGTTCCTACCTGAAAATGTGATCGTCTGTGGCAATTCCGATGCGCAAAATTCCTACGCATGCCGGAAACAATTCGACGCATGCTCGGAAGCATTGAACTTCATTTTCTCGGCTAGTCGTAGTGTTGTACGTCACCGCGTTCTTGACGGTCGGAACTTCAGAGAACTTTTGCGTGACCGTGTGTATACAAGCCAAGCTTGAGCGGAATCCCGTCGGAAAAGTCATCATATCTTTTTCCGACCAAAATCCCGATCGTGTGTACACGGCATAAGTCATGGATAAGGGTGGGTTCTGCAGGAGGCAGAGGCACTAATAATAATAATTTTTCTTCTTCACTGATGTGTGCTGATAGGCTGCATTGATTGGCACTGATGGGCACTGATGAGGCGGCACTGATGGGCAGTGATGAGGAGGCACTGATGGGGCGGCACTGATGGGCACTGATGAGGCGGCACTGATGGGCAGTGATGAGGAGGCACTGATGGGGCGGCACTGATGGGCACTGATAAGTCAGTACTGATGAGCACTGATGAGGCTGCACTAATAAGGCAGCAATGATGGGCACTGATATTCATCACTGATGGGCACTGATATTTATCCCTGATGGGCACTGATGAGGCTGCACTGATAAGGCGGCAATGATGGGCACTGATATTCATCACTGATGGGCACTGATATTTATCCCTGATGGGCACTGATGAGGCTGCACAAATAAGGCAGCAATGATGGGCACTGATGAGGCTCCACTGATAAGGCAGCAATGATGGGCACTGATATTCATCACTAATGGGCACTGATATTTATCCCTGATGGGCACTGATGAGGCTGCACTGATAAGGTAGCAATGATGGGCACTGATATTTATCACTGATTGGCACTGATATTTATCCCTGATGGGCACTGATGAGGCTGCACTGATAAGGCAGCAATGATGGGCACTGATATTCATCACTGATGGGCACTGATATTTATCCCTGATGGGCACTGATGAGGCTGCACTGATAAGGCAGCATTGATGGGCACTGATATTCATCACTGATGGGCACTGATATTTATCCCTGATGGGCACTGATGAGGCTGCACTGATAAGGCGGCAATGATGGGCACTGATGAGGCTGCACTGATAAGGCGGCAATGATGGGCACTGATATACATCACTGATGGGCACTGATATTTATCCCTGATGGGCACTGATGAGGCTGCACTAATAAGGCAGCAATGATGGGCACTGATGAGGCTGCACTGATAAGGCAGCAATGATGGGCACTGATATTCATCACTAATGGGCACTGATATTTATCCCTGATGGGCAGTGATGAGGCTGCATTGATAAGGCAGCAATGATGGGCACTGATATTCATCACTAATGGGCACTGATATTTATCCCTGATGGGCACTGATGAGGCTGCACTGATAAGGCAGCAATGATGGGCACTGATATTCATCACTGATGGGCACTGATATTTATCCCTGATGGGCACTGATGAGGCTGCACTGATAAGGCAGCAATGATGGGCACTGATATTCATCATTTTTGGGCACTGATATTCATCACTGATGGGCACTGATGTTTATCCCTGATGGGCACTGATGAGGCTGCACTGATAAGGCGGCAATGATGGGCACTGATATACATCACTGATAGGCACTGATATTTATCCCTGATGGGCACTGATGAGGCTGCACTGATAAGGCAGCAATGATGGGCACGGATATTCATCACTTTTGGGCACTGATATTTATCCCTGATGGGCACTGATATGCTGCACTGATGGACGCTGATATGCTGCACTGATGGACGCTGATATGCTGCACTGATGGACGCTGATATGCTGCACTGATGGACGCTGATATGCTGCACTGATGGACGCTGATATGCTGCACTGATGGACACTGATAATCAGTGCCCTGATTATCAGTGTAAATGCCGCTGTCACTACAGGAAAGCCGGTTATTGGCTTTTCTTTCCTCAGACACTGACAGCGCTGAGAAAAGAAAAAGCTGATAACCTGCATTTGCTAACATGTGATCAGTCGTGATTGGACAGAATAATTTAATGTTAAAAAGAGGAGAGTTGAATTCTATTTTGCATTACCCTAATTATTGTCAACTTCAAGAGACAACCCGAAGCAGGTCCAAGACACCCCTTACTGAAAGAGTGAAATTTATACTTGCTTGGCTATCAATACAGTATATGTTGACACCCCCCCCCCCCCCCCCCCACCACACACACCTCGAAGGAAGCATGTCACTTTTCATTCAGGTTTTCCAAGGATCCAGATGCAGACAGTGGCCTCCTGGACAACTTTGCTCTATTGACTTAAGGCAACTAAGATTTGGTGATTTGGTTTCACAAGGTTCCACTTTCCAGACACTGAAGAAGCTTTTGCGATTGTCAGCAGTGGCCGGGCCCTGATCACAAGCTGTATTTACTCATTAATATTTCACGAACTGTAAGAACATGCCTTGCTGGAGTGTAAAATCCAGAGATTGGCAAGATTTACAGCTCTGAGCTTTTATTAGCCTTGGCAATGATCTAAGTCCACCGTATGCAGGAATTCAAAGACAAAAAAAAGCACCAAGAACTTTGCTTCCCTTCTGAGTTCGCTTTTATTATCTTGAAAAGTAACTCTAATAAAGAAGTATATCATCAGATAATACACAGTCTTAGGAAAATCGATCGCTGTGGTGTACCTATTGTCATGATCCAGCAAAGAGTAGGTAGGTCCGGATCTACTTTTACCTTATTTTCATGAACATTTTGAAAGACACAGTCCAGGGCTGCCATAATCCAGTCAAGGCACAGTTAAAGTGATTGTTATTCCTTACATATACCCAGTGAAGCAACTGGCCTCAGCTGCGACACAAATAAGTCCTTCTACATAAGTTGTGCCTGTTTATCTGCAGCCCTCTCTTCTCTACAGCCATCCACCTTCTACATAAGTTGTGCCTGTTTATCTGCAGCCCTCTCTTCTCTACAGCCATCCAAAGTGCTGAATGTTTACAGCTTGCCTGAGCTTTCAGAAAGCAGGGGGCTGGGAGCTGAAATTATACACGGCAGTACTCAGTGAGAGCTGATTGGAGGGCAGAGACACACCCCCTTCACACAGAAACTGGGCTGAGGCTGTCAATTACAGACTGTGTGCTGAAGCTCCCTCCTCTGTCACCTTTTTTTCTCTTGGTGCCAGGAACCTGTCAAAAGCGACTCATTCTGATAGCAGAGAAACAATGCAGCAGACAGAAAGGACACCTAATGCGCTGTATTGAGACAAGTATACACCATAGAGGTGTGGCACCCTATAGAGTGTGCTAATCGAAGTGGCACTGCAGGAAAATGTATATGACTCATGTTAAAGCCTGTAAGTCTTAATTGGGTCAGGGTTCATTAGGGCTCAGGGCTGGGTGACTCATCCTGGCAACTCTCTGGTGCCTCCCCCTGGTGTCTGGAAGGTTGGAGAACCTTCTAGAATTAGAGGGCAGGGGTTAGGAGGAGCTGCCATGAATATTTATAGAGCCTCAGCCAATCCCTAGTGGTGGGCTTACAGGGGGCTGGGACAATCCCATAAATAGACATAGGCCATTCCAGCCGGGGGGTCAGGTGGAAAATGGAGATGAGGTACTGAGGAGAGGCTATCGGTGGCCCTTGAGGGAACCCCCTCCCAGGGAGGGGTAATACCTCGAGTTGGAGGCTCGGGATAGCTGGCCTAGAAGGATCCCACCACAGGAGACAGTTGGAGGAGAACCTTCAGGAGAGGTAGCTGGAGAGTGCAAAGACAGACAGTGAGTAGAGATCAGCACTGAGCAAGGACAACACAAGGGGAGAGACTGTCAACTACAACAGTGTTCTATGGAGACAGCAGTGGGCTTAGTCTTCATCCTTGCCCTGGGGAATCTCCACGGAAGTGTGCTAGTCGGGCAGGACTGGGGCAGAAACTCAGTCAGAAAGACTTGGAGGAAGATCAGCCAGGTGGGCTAGCAATTTCTGCAAGTGAAGCTGGGATCAGTAGCCACAAGGGAAGCAGAAGGAGGAATGTCCTGCTGTTTGCTCTCTTCACTACTTTGTCAAGGGGACTGAGAGTTCTTGCCTGTGATGGACCTTTGCTGATCTAACAATAAAACGGTTAGTTTCCTCAACGGTGTGCAGCAGGTGCCTTGCTGAAAAAGCCAAGTTTGTACAGGAGGAAGGAAAAGTGGAATTTTTGAAAATAGGGAAGAATTGTCCCTTAGTTCATAGTTTTGGACTTTTTCTGATTGGACATCCCATAACTCCCTACCCCATCCAAGTTATCAATGTCTAATAAAACAACAAAAACAAGCAAGGACTGATTTCTGCGTTTGAGGGCATTAAGAAAATGCGGTGTGACTGGCTGTGCAGTGGGATCCAGGATACTAGAGACTCCTACGGGGGTAGAGCTACAGAGGGATTTCATTTGTTCACATTTCAGCGGTAAGTAACAAGCCTAAGGTGAAGCACAATAGGGAATTAGGTGATTGTAAACCCTCGCTATTTTTGCCTTTAGTTCTGCTTCAAGCTGTGTGGCCTTTGTCTCCGGGTCCTGAGTCTGAAAACATCCTGGCTTATTAATAAGAAGTGGAAAGCCGCATTATTATAATGTGTGATATGATAAGTCCTCTGCTCCTTAGTGATTTGGTGATAATTACTAGGCATAAATTATGAACAGAGCAGTAAAAAAGAATAAGAGGCTCTGAGGCTGTAAAACAGTATTTAGATCATAAACACGTTATAGTGTGCCCAATGGAGTGCCTGCTCTTTATGGGTCCAGGATTTGGATACAGCAGATCCTTGTGTAAAACTGACTGTAGTCTCTATGAAATTGTTATGGGGGTCCAGTGCAGTAATTATAAGCAATGTTATCTGAAGTGTTATGCCCCGTACACACGGTCGGACATTGATCGGACATTCCGACAACAAAATCCATGGATTTTTTCCGACGGATGTTGGCTCAAACTTGTCTTGCATACACACGGTCACACAAAGTTGACATAAAATCTGATCGTTCTGAACGCGGTGACGTAAAACACGTATGTCGGGACTATAAACGGTGCAGTAGCCAATAGCTTTCGTCTCTTAATTTATTCTGAGCATGCGTGGCACTTTGTCCGTCGGATTTGTGTACACACGATCGGAAATTCCGACAACGGATTTTGTTGTCGGAAAATTTTATATCCTGCTCTCAAACTTTGTGTGTCGGAAATTCCTATGGAAAATGTGTGATGGAGCCCACACACGGTCGGAATTTCCAACAACAAGGTCCTATCATACATTTTCCATCGGAAAATCCTACTGTATGTACAGGGCATTATAGTCTCAATATTAGAGATGAACACAATTCAGTTTCACTGACATACTTGTATTCTTTCGGTTTGTTCTTTTCATTCTGGCACTAAGGCCTCCTGACAAACCCGGGTATACTCAGCTGTAGCGTTAACCTGTGTTCAAGACACGTTGCATTACGTTGCATTAATAAATGCTGCCCTACCTCTGGTTTTCAGGTTTAAAAAAAGATGCTGTCAACACTTCAAAAACGCACCCTGAACTCTTCAAAAATGCACCTAAAGCAATTGGATTTAATGGAGGTGGCAAGTTGCGGCAAAGCCTAGAGAACGCGACATACCCCAAGGGCTCATTCACACACCGAAGAGTGATCTGAGTTCAAATGCACTTCAGAGAGCAATTGACAGATGATGAGGAGGTGTTGCGCCACCTCCTGAACACTGCACTAGCGCACCACAACCACAGGGGGCAGTGCAGCCCCATTCACTTGAATGGGTCACATTCGGCAACTGAAAGCGACAGGGGGTAAAATTCCTGATGTGAAGCAAATCATCATGTCTGCAGCATGCGCACACACCCACGGCCGCTGTAACTGCAGCTAAAGCGGGTAGTCGTTGCAAGGTGGTTGAAAGGCGGCTCAACTGTGGGGCCTTACTGCCCCTCAACTGCTAGTGTAAACCAGCCCTTAAATTCTTGATGTAATGTAAAGGGAAGCAGGTGTATATTGTTTCATCTGCCTGCCATTGATTTAATAATTTGGCGTGTTGGTAGGCGGCATGGAATCATTAAAAACGCGGCTAAGAGGGTTGTTTCTAAGGCATCTTTATTCCCATGTGAGATTTAGATTTAAGACATATGCGGTAGACATGTGCGATGAGTTTCGTACGAATCGAAAATTTGTACGAATTTCCGTAAATTCGTACATTAGGGAGGATCCGAAATACGAATTGCTATGCTTCCAAATTTTGTACGAATAGGAAATTTCGTTTACGAATTTCGGATCCGAATTCCTAATGAACCCTCGTAATTGTTACGAAAAGTTAACGAACCTAAAAGTTAAAACCCCAGGAAGTCAGCACAGCACAGGGATGGTGGGAGCCCCTCATAATGATAAATTCGTCATAATGAACATTCGTAATTGTTACGAAAGAAATAACGGACGTAGCAAAAATTCGTATTTCATACGAATTTAAATTGAATTTCGGACACAAATTACGAAATACGAATTAATTCCAATACGAAACGGAACGAAACAAAACAAAATTATTGATGGCGAACATGTCTAATATGCGGTTTGTTTTGTTCCGCATAAATATTCAGACAAATTTTTAGTTATTCGGATATATCCGAATCCCGGAATTACAGTACAAACAAATTTTACCGAATTTCCGAATATTGAATTGAAATTCGACTCAAATTTTACATCGAATTCCATTCAAATTTGAACTGTAAATATATTTCTGAAATTAAAGACTGTGTGTGTTATTAGAGGACCATTTCGAAATAATGCTGCTTTTGTTAAGCCAAAGGTGATTTAAAGAGTCATTGTAATCATTTGATGAAGATTTTTCTTTTGTTCGTTCACTTTGCAAATTGTGAAATTGAGAAAAAGAAACCAGTAGAATAGAAATATTTAAAAGCATTTGTACTTGACATTATTTTTTTCTCAGCTGGCTAAAACATCTGCACAGTATTGTACATAGTAAAATGTTGAAAGTAAGACACTCCTTTTATTAATTAGAACACCTTGCATATTTTGAATAATTAATTAATAATATTAATACAAACAAGATAAATCGTTCTTAGAAATATATAGCGCACTCTGAAGCGCGGCTTTACAAAGACAACAAATGACCCGTCTCGCTCTCTTGTGCAGGCTCGTGAAGTAACCACCACACCCAATAGACGATGTTCACAGTTTGCTTGTTGTCACGGCGGATGTGTAGACACAGAAAGCATCACCACAATCTCCAGATCCTCGAAATCACCACGCCGGCCTCCATAAGCCTGCTTTACTGACTAAAAGGGGATTGAGCGGCTAAATTCATTAAGTCATACATCCTTTAATGCATTAACTCCTCTTAACTGCTGATCAGAGGAATTTAAAGGCGCTCTGAACGGCCAGGGAGATTATTGGTGACATCTGACCAGTTGGAGAGGAGAAGTCAGCAGAATGTCAAAGGCTCATACGATGGATTACAGAGACGTTCAGTAATACCTTCTCATCATGTACACCGCCACCAATATACTAATGGGGGAAGAAAAGAACCTTGTATCATCTCTGCATCACTTCACCAAATCTATAGCTGTTAGACTTGTGCATGACGGAAAATTTTGTTTTCTTTTCATTCATAAAAAAAAAAAAAAATTTGTTCTGTTATATTCGTTATGTTAATTAGTTTTTGGATAATTTGTTATTTCTGTAGAGCATGGGTGAGCAACCGCTGGCCCGCAGGCCACATGTGACCCGCAACATCCTCTGATGTGGCCCGCCTTGTCCTCTGATGTGGCCTGCGCCTCCTGCTCTGGGATGGAGGGACGGCAAGCCCAGATTACATATTTACATAGTAGGTGAGGCTGAAAAAAGACACAAGTCCAACCTATGTGTGTGATTATATGTCAGTATTACATTGTATATCCCTGTATGTTGTGGTCGTTCAGATGCTTATCTAATAGTGTTTTTAAACTATCGATGCCCCCCCCGCTGAGACCACCGCCTGTGGAAGGGAATTCCACATCCTTGCTGCTCTTACAGTAAAGAACCCTCTACGTAGTTTAAGGCTAAACCTCTTTTCTTCTAATTTTAATGAGTAGCCACGTGTCTTGTTAAACTCCCTTTTGCAAAAAAGGTTTTATCCCTATTGTGGGGTCACCAGTACGGTATTTGTAAATTGAAATCATATCCCCTCTCAAGCGTCTCTTCTCCAGAGAGAATAAGTTCAGTGCTCGCAACCTTTCCTCATAACTAAGATCCTCCAGACCCTTTATTAGTTTTGTTGCCCTTCTTTGTACTCGCTCCATTTCCAGTACATCCTTCCTGAGGACTGGTGCCCAGAACTGGACAGCATACTCCAGGTGCGGCCGGACCAGAGTCTTGTAGAGCAGGAGAATTATGGTTTTATCTCTGGAGTTAGTCCCCTTTTTAATGCATGCCAATATTCTGTATGCTTTGTTAGCAGCAGCTTGGCATTGCATGCCATTGCTGAGCCTATCATCTACTATGACCCCCAGGTCCTTTTCCATCCTAGATTCCCCCAGAGGTTCTCCCCCCAGTGTATAGATTGCATTCATATTTTTACCACCCAAATGCATTATTTTACATTTTTCTACATTGAACCTCATTTGCCATGTAGTCGTCCACCCCATTAATTTGTTCAGATCCTCTTGAAAGGTTTCCACGTCCTGCGGAGAAGTTATTGCCCTGCTTAGCTTAGTATTATCCGCAAATACAGAGATTGAGCTGTTTATCCCATCCTCAAGGTCGTTTATGAATAATTAAATAGGATTGGTCCCAGCACAGAAACCTGGGGGGACCCCACTACCCACACCAGACCATTCCGGGTACTCTCCATTTATCAACACCCTCTGAACTCGCCCTTGTAGCCAGTTTTCAATCCATGTACTCACCCTATGGTCCATGCCAACCCTACTTTGTACAGTTGACATTTATGGGGAACTGTGTAAAATGCTTTTGCAAAGTCCAGATACACCACGTCTACAGGCCTTCCTTTATCTAGATGGCAAATCACCTCCTCATACAAGGTTAATAGATTGATTTGGCAAGAACGATTCTTCATGAATCCATGCTGATTACTGCTAATGATACCGTTCTCATAACTAAAATCTTGTATATAGTCCCTTATCATCCCCCCGTGTTCCTGACCCGCCATCCCTGAGCATCAGCGGGAAGATCCGAGCCGGCGCTAGAGGAAGCAGAGCCGATGCTTCCTGTATAGCGCCGGCTTCTGTCTCAGGCGGAGTGATACCAAATGAGCTCCACCTGTGACAGTTCCCGGCTCGATACAGGAAATATCAGCTCTGCTCTCTACTGCAGCCGCATGCTTCCTCCAGTGCCGCTCCTGTCACACTGATGGCAGGTGTGGGGGATCAAGAACCAGCCAGCAGTACCCACCAGTACCCAGAAATACCAGCCAGCAGTACCCACCAGTACCCAGAAATACCAGCCAGCAGTACCCACCAGTACCCAGAAATACCAGCCAGCAGTACCCAGAAGTACCCACCAGTTCCCAGATCACCTCTATAGAGTGGCAGATTTAAACTGACCTGCGCCCTTTTGCACCCGCCTAGCTCCAATCTGATCTGCTTAAAAATATAGAAGGGAATCTGTCCCCTTCTGTCTGGGTGGATCGGAGGGCCCATAGAGTAGAGCGGGCTGTGCCCATGTCTGCTTTGCATATGCAGAGTGGACACAGACCTGTCATCTGCCCGCTCTGCTCATTGTGGCCCAGCGACCAGCTGCCAATTTGCTAAAGTGGCCCTCGCTCTTCAAAAGGCCCTGCTGTAGAGTATAAATATTTGTTATAACAAATTGATTTTGTTTATTTTTTTGTTTACAGATAATTTGTTATTTATGCATGTATATATATATATGTAGCACTTACCCTGTTTCCCCGAAAATAAGACCTAGCGTGATTGTCAGTGATGGCTGCAATATAAGCCCTACCCACCAAATAAGCCCTAGTTAAAGTCCTTGTAGGTCTTATTTTCAGGGTAGGACTTATTTTCAGGGAAACAGGGTAGGGCTTATTTGAGGGGTAGGGCTTATATTGCAGCCATCACTGACAATCACACTAGGTCTTATTTTCGGGGAAACAGGGTACTCCCGGAGGAGCGGCTGATTATAGCTATATCCGTAATTCACGTTTACCACCCAACTCTCGCAGCCCATAGATTCACAACTCACAGTCCTTGTTACTTTTTCACTTGCTTTATTCAACAACATGAACTGGGATGGGAGAGGGACTTCCTTTGAGATGCTCTTTTATTACATTATCATCGTTTCCTTGCTTCACTTGCAAAGACTTATAGCATTGCGGGTGACAGTGATTCAAAACTGGATGATTACTTTATCAGGGAAGATGGAAGTAGATTTTTGATAGAGAATAATCGATAAAGAGTCACTCTGAATAACATCTTCATCTGCAGAACTTCTAAGAACAGCCTGTTTCTCTATATGTGTGCTTGCAGCTTTACTGCTACCTTTTTACCACTACTTCCCATCTACATGGTACTTCCAAGTTGAGCTAAAGAAAAGTCACTCTGAATAACTCCTCCCGCCTGACTGATTGGAATCCCGGGGCATTGCTGAACCCAAAGTCACAGGCCATCACCGCCTGTCTCACTTGACTTGCGTACCAACAACCCTCAGCCTCTGGACAGTACCCCTCCCTTGGGCTTTTCACTCACTTGATCAATAGCCGGTGTGTCGCTCATAAGTAATCGATCACCCAGTTGTCCTCCGCTTAGCCACTGTTTCTTCTGCATGGTTCCTCTGTTCCCTTTTCTTCCTCTATGGACCGCTCCCTTCCCCGTAGGGGCGTCCTATGGCACCAGCGACCATATGCTGTCCGGTGTCACTAACTCCGCTGTGAGTCCCGGTGAAGCCCCCCCACCCTCCGAGGAGGGGGGCCCGTCGGCTCCCCAGGAGGGGGAACCTCTGGCTTGGCTCTCTCTGGAAGAACTGGAACAGGACCCTGCCTGACCATGTGACCTGACTTTTATATGAGAGTCCCGGGTGTTACCAAGCAAATGAATGATTGGCCGAGACTAGCATACAAACTACCTGCCACTCAAATTTAAACTAACAACAGACAGGCCTGCTGCAATAGTACAAGCCTGTTTAAATTTACCTGACATAGAAACTACCAGGAAAGGTCACCTACCTAAAAGTAGGTGCCCGCTACATATATATTATATATATATATATATATATATATATATATATATATATATATATATATATATATATATATATATATATGTATTCGTGATGAATCGGAGTTGTTTGACTGATGGCCAGTTAACACCATCTTAACCGTAAAGGGCAACTCCACTTTCGTGGGCAAAAATAATAGCAAATAAAGAAAAAATAATGTAGCATATACAATTGCGACACAAGTCATATTGTAATTGAATGTTATTTAAAATGACCTTTCCTTTTCAATCTGCAGCCGCTGTAATTTTCTGAAAATGCAATGAAATATGGCTACCTGGAGTTGTTCTGTGCACAGAATGTGTACTGACCACCCCCCCAGTAACATAATTTCCTGCTTCTGTGATTGGCTCACCAATTTTCCCAGAAGTCTACACTAAGATAAGTCAAATTTCAGGCATCCCCTGCAACAAAAATTTCATTTTTGGTGAGATATTTCCAAATCCCCATATTTTTTGATAATGTTTTTTGAAAACGTTTAGGTGTTTTAACCGCTTGCCGACCGCCGGCTGTCAATTGACGGGCAGGCGGCGCGGCTCTCGTTGCGGGAGGGCGTCATATGACAGCCTCCCATTTAAACAGGGAATGCGCGCGATCGTGCGCGCGCATCCCTGTTCCTTCGGTGGCGGCGTGTCACGGAGACACCGCTCGCCGCCGAGGGGGGTGAACAGCCATTGGACATGGCTGTTTACCACGTGATCGGCCGTGATGAAGTCACGGCCGATCACAAATAGGTCCACCCCATCGTGCACGGCGCATGCGCGCGATCGCGAGCGCGCTGCGCGTGCACGTCGGTGACGGAGTGTTCCCGGGAACACTACTGGTCACCGACGCCGATAAACAGCCATTGGCTGGCTGTTTACCCACGTGATCGGCTGTGATCCATTCACAGCCGATCATAAATGTAAACACAGAGCGGTAACTAGCTGTTACCAGCTCTTCTCTCCTCACACACCGTTTCCAGTGTGAGGAGAGAAGAGCCAGAAGCAGTGAGTTACCGATCTGTGTTCTGTAGTGTCTGCACCAACACCACACCTGTCCCATCGCCCCCCCCAATTGTCATCTGTCACCCAACAGTCACCAGTGTCACCCAATAAAGTGCACGTGTCACATAAGGGACTGCCATCAGTGACCGTCAGCGGTGCACCTGTCACCCGTCACAAATCAGTGACCATCAGCGGTGCACCTGTCAGCCGTCACCCATCAGTGACCGCCAGCCGTCACCTGTCACCCATCAGTGACCGCCAGCTGTCACCCATCAGTGACCGCCAGCCGTCACCCGTCACCCATCAGTGACCGCCACCCGTCAGCCATCAGTGACCGCCAGCCGTCACCCGTCACCCATCACCCATCAGTGACCGCCAGCCGTCACCCATCAGTGACCGCCAGCCATCACCCGTCACCCATCAGTGACCGCCAGCCATCACCCGTCACCCATCAGTGACCGCCAGCGGTGCACCTGTCACCCGTCACAAATCAGTGACCATCAGCGGTGCACCTGTCACCCGTCACAAATCAGTGACCATCAGCGTTGCACCTGTCACCCGTCACCCATCACCCGTCACCCATCAGTGACCGCCAGCCATCACCTGTCACCCATCAGTGACCGCCACCCGTCACCCATCAGTGACCACCAGCCATCACCCGTCACCCATCAGTGACCGCCACTCGTCACCCATCAGTGACCGCCAGCCATCACCCATCACCCATCAGTGACTGCCAGCCATCACCCATCAGTGACCGCCAGCCATCACCCGTCACCCATCAGTGACCGCCAGCCGTCACCCATCACCCATCAGTGACCGCCAGCCGTCACCCCTCAGTGACCGCCAGCCATCACCCGTCACCCATCAGTGACCGCCAGCCATCACCCGTCACCCATCAGTGACCGCCAGCGGTGCACCTGTCACCCGTCACAAATCAGTTACCATCAGCGGTGCACCTGTCACCCGTCACAAATCAGTGACCATCAGCGTTGCACCTGTCACCCGTCACCCATCACCCGTCACCCATCAGTGACCGCCAGCCATCACCTGTCACCCATCAGTGACCGCCACCCGTCACCCATCAGTGACCACCAGCCATCACCCGTCACCCATCAGTGACCGCCACCCGTCACCCATCAGTGACCGCCAGCCATCACCCATCACCCATCAGTGACCGCCAGCCATCACCCATCAGTGACCGCCAGCCATCACCCGTCACCCATCAGTGACCGCCAGCCATCACCCGTCCCCCATCAGTGACCGCCAGCCATCACCCGTTACCCATCACCTGTCACCCATCAGTGACCGTCAGCCATCACCGATCACCTGTCACCTTTTAGTGACTGTCACCCATCACCAGTAACTGTCCGTGGCCTGTCACCCATCAGTGACCATCGCCTGTCACACCGTCATCACCGATCAGTGAACGTCAGCTACCACCTATCGCACAGCCCATCAGTGACCGTCACCTGCCACCTGTCACACCGCGTCATGTCCAAAAGAGTATTCAGCAGTGAGGAGGCGTTCCAGATCCTCTCCATGACCGATGAGAGCAACGGGGAGTTCTCATCAGATTCCAATTTGGATTCTGATTCAAGTTCGGCATTTGAACCAAATAGTGAATCGGCAAATGATTCGGAGGAAGAATGGGTCCCTCCCAAAAAGGGCACGGCACTCTGGAAAGCAGGATTATATTCCCAGGCCCAGTACCAGCGCTGCCACCACCAATATGCCCCAGGAACAAATTCCCAGGCCCAGTACCAGCGCTGCCGCCAGCGTTAGGCCCCGGGAACAAATGCCCAGTACCAGCGCTGCCACCACCAATAGGCCCCAGGAACAAATTCCCAGGCCCAGTACCAGAGCTGCCGCCAGCGTTAGGCCCCGGGAACAAATGCCCAGTACCAGCGCTGCCGCCGGCGATAGGCCCCAGGAACAAATGCCCAGACCCAGTACCAGTCCTGCCACATCACGCCTGAGTACCAGCACAGGAAATTCCAATCCAACTACTGGAGTGTCACACCCCCCAAGAGCCAGGGCCTCTACATACATGCCAGATGGTCTTGCCAACCCAATATGGCTGCCTTCCAACTCGGCATCGCCAATTATTCCCCCGTTCACAGCACTGCCAGGTGTGCAGACCAACACCCAAAATTTGATTGTTGGTCAAATTTCTTTTATATGTTTTTGCCCGACACTATGCTGCAATTTATTGTGGACCAGACAAATTTGTATGCCCAGCAATATATTGCCAACAACCCCCAATCATCCTATGCCCGTCCTTTTGAGTGGAGAGATCTGAATTTGGAGGAATTCAAAATGTTTATGGGCCTCACCCTAAACATGGGGATTACAAAAAAAAATGAAGGACATGCCTATTGGTCCACCCACCCCATCCACAGTATGCCCATTTATTCTGCCCTAATGACAAGGTCCCGATACAAGATGATAATGCGCTTTCTTCACTTCAGCGACAACACCCAGTGCCCTCCCCACAATCATCCAAATTACGACAAGTTATACAAGATTCGCCCACTGATAAATTTCTTTTCTCAACAATTTGCAGAACTCTATGTCCCCGATCAGAAAATTTGCGTCGATGAGTCCCTGGTACCCTTTTCAGGCCGGCTAGGAATAAAGCAGTATATTCCTAGCAAAAGGGCCAGATACGGAGTAAAGTTATATAAGCTATGTGAGAGAGCCACAGGATATTTGTATGCATTCCGCATATATGAAGGAAAAGATTCCCGGCTCCAGCCCCCTGAGTGCCCGGCCTACATGGGCACAACTGGAAAGATTGTATGGGACCTGGCATACCCACTTCTAAACAAAGGATATCACATTTACGTTGACAACTTTTACACCAGCCTGCCCCTTTTCAAACACTTATACATCGCAAAAACCCTGGCCTGTGGAACCTCCAGAAAAAAATAGAAAGGGCTTCCCACAATCTTTAGCGAACAAAAAGCTGCGAAGGGGGGAAAGAGCTTCATTGAGATGCAACGAAGTGCTGGCCTTGAGGTGGAAGGATAAGAGGGACGTGCACATGATGTCCACCATCCATGAAGACACTGCAATTGTGGTACAAAGAAGACAAGGTCCCATTGAAAAGCCAACATGTGTCCAAGATTATAATCTCTACATGGGGGGGGGGGTAGATTTTAACGATCAAATGATTCAGCCCTATTTGTCAATAAGGAGGTCCCGATTCTGGTATAAGAAGGTAGCAATTTATCTCATCCATTTGGCCATTTACAATTCCTACGTAGTCTACACCAAATCCATTGAAAGCCCCGCCCCCTTCCTAAAATTCATAGAAGAAGTTGTCACGTCCCTCATCTATCACCAAAGACCCCCCCAAGAAGACCTTCGCTCTGAGGCTGTTTGCCGACTCCATGAGCGCCACTTCCTCTTCAGCATTCCACCATCTGAAGCAGGCCGAAAACGGCAAAAAAAAATGTCGCGTGTGCACCAAAAGAGGATTTAGAAGAGATACCAGCTACCATTGTCCCCAGTGTCCCTCCCAACCTGGCCTTTGCATTGGTGAATGCTTCCAAATTTATCACACATCCATAAAATATTAGCCCATATTTTTAACCATTTCCCCATTTTCACCATCTGTGCTGACCATTTTCCATTCTTTCCCAAATAACCATGCCACTGCCTTCCATGTGAACTGACCCTGGCCTGTTTTTTGACTATGCCTCTGCCTACCGTTTGGACTGCTTTCATGTGAACTGACCCTGGCCTGTTTTGTGACTATGCCTCTGCCTACCGTTTGGACTGCCTCCCCGTGAACTGACCCTGGCCTGTTTTATCAACTACTCTACTGCCTACCGCTTGGACTGCTTACATGTGAACCGACCCTGGCCTGTTTTATGGACTATGCTTTTGCCTACCGCTTGGACTGATCTGTTGCCCTGCTACTGTAGTACACAGGGGTCTCACATATGTGAGGGGCTCCAGAATTGTTTTTCCGGTTGGAGAAAACAATTATTTTTGTTTTCTCCGGGTTTCGGAATTAGGGTCTGAAGTCCGGAGGCTTCATAGAGATTTGGGTGGGTCGAAGCCTCTACCCCTGTGCCCCTGTGCACAGGTCTTACCTGATTGTGGCCCTCAGCCTGCTGCTGACTTACTGCCACCATGCCCATGCCTGTCGCGGTACAATAATGAGTGTCTGCAGTTAACAGTGTACCAGGACCAATATTATGGCTGTGCTGGCTGTCTCTGCCTGGACAATTTCTATGGACTGTGCTGTGCCGACTATAGGCAATATTCCTGCCTGCTGCCTGGATAGTTAATATTGCTGTCGCTAAGCACCTCCCTGCCTGCTGCCTGGACCAGTGCTCTCCTCTGTGGATACTACTAAAAGCACAGGTAATGCTTTTTTTTTTACCCTTTCTGCAATAGAATTTATTTTGGATTGTAATTATTGGTATGTGCATGCTATGTGTTAGAAATATGAAGGGTTTTCAAAAATGATAGGTTGCCAGGAAATTATATATGTCATTTATGCTCCTAGAACGCCTGATGGTGCTACTTTGATGTTGGGCCTCTGTATGTGGCCAGGCTGTGTAAAAGTCTCACACATGTGGTATCGCCATACTCAGGAGGAGTAGCAGAATGTATTTTGGGGTGTCATCTTTGCTACGTACATGCTATGTGTTGGAAATATCTGATAAATGGACAACTTTGTGTAAAAAAAAATGTGTTTTCATTTTTTTCCACATTTTCCAAAAACTTTTGGAAAAAAATGAACCGTTCAAAAGACTCATTATGCCTCATAGATTATACGTTGGGGTGTTTGCTTTCCAGAATGGGGTCATTTTGGGGGCAATTCCATTGTCCTGGTGCTCCAGGGCCTTCAAAAATGCAATAGGTGGTTGAGAAATGAGATGTGTCATTTATGCTCGTAGATCGCCTGATGGTGCTACTTCAATGTTGGGCCTTTGTATGTGGCCACGCTGTGTAAAAGTCTCACACATGTGGTATCGGTATACTCAGGAGGAGTAGCAGAATGTATTTTGGGGTGTCATCTTTGCTACGTACATGCTATGTGTTGGAAATATCTGATAAATGGACAACTTTGTGTAAAAAAAGATGCGTTTTCATTTTTTTCCACATTTTCCAAAAACTTCTGGAAAAAAATGAACCGTTCAAAAGACTCGCATGGAGATGCTACTTCAATGTTGGGCCTTTGTATGTGGCCAGGCTGTGTAAAAGTCTCACACATGTGGTATCGCCATACTCAGGAGGAGTAGCAGAATGTATTTTGGGGTGTCATCTTTGCTACGTACATGCTATGTGTTGGAAATATCTGATAAATGGACAACTTTGTGTAAAAAAAAATGCGTTTTCATTTTTTTCCACATTTTCCAAAAACTTCTGGAAAAAAATGAACCGTTCAAAAGACTCATTATGCCTCATAGATTATACGTTGGGGTGTTTGCTTTCCAAAATGGGGTCATTTTGGGGGCAATTCCATTGTCCTGGTGCTCCAGGGCCTTCAAAAGTGTAATAGGTGGTTGAGAACTGAGATGTGTCATTTATGCTCGTAGAACACATGGAGATGCTACTTCAATGTTGGGCCTTTGTATGTGGCCAGGCTGTGTAAAAGTCTCACACATGTGGTATCGCTATACTCAGGAGGAGTAGCAGAATGTATTTTGGGGTGTCATCTTTGCTACGTACATGCTATGTGTTGGAAATATCTGATAAATGGACAACTTTGTGTAAAAAAAAATGCGTTTTCATTTTTTTCCACATTTTCCAAAAACTTCTGGAAAAAAATGAACCGTTCAAAAGACTCATTATGCCTCATAGATTATACGTTGGGGTGTTTTCTTTCCAAAATGGGGTCATTTTGGGGGCAATTCCATTGTCCTGGTGCTCCAGGGCCTTCAAAAGTGTAATAGGTGGTTGAGAACTGAGATGTGTCATTTATGCTCGTAGAACACATGGAGATGCTACTTCAATGTTGGGCCTTTGTATGTGGCCAGGCTGTGTAAAAGTCTCACACATGTGGTATCGCCATACTCAGGAGGAGTAGCAGAATGTATTTTGGGGTGTCATCTTTGCTACGTACATGCTATGTGTTGGAAATATCTGATAAATGGACAACTTTGTGTAAAAAAAAATGCGTTTTCATTTTTTTCCACATTTTCCAAAAACTTCTGGAAAAAAATGAACCGTTCAAAAGACTCATTATGCCTCATAGATTATACGTTGGGGTGTTTGCTTTCCAAAATGGGGTCAGTTATGTGGGCAATTCTATTGTCCTGGTGCTCCAGGGCCTTCAAAAGTGTAAATGGTGGTTGAGAAATGAGATGTGTCATTTAGGCTCGTAGAACGCATGAAGATGCTACTTCAATGTTCGGCCTTTGTATGTGGGCAGGCTGTGTAAAAGTCTCACACATGTGGTATCGCCATACTCAGGAAGAGTAGCAGAATGTATTTTGGGGTGTAATTTGTTGTATGCATATACTCTAAGAGAGAAATAACCTGTTAATATGACAATTTTGTAAAAAAAATTAAAAAAAAAAAAAAATCTTCATTTTGCAAAGAATTGTGGGAAAAAATTACAACTTAAAAAAATTCGCCATGCTACTTACTTAATACCTTGGAATGTCTACTTTCTAAAAAGGGGTCATTTAGGGGGTATTTGTACTTTTCTGACTTGTTAGTGTACCAAGAAATGAGATAGACCATCAGTACATCTGTGTGATCAGATGTGATCAATTTTCAGTGATTGGCACCATAGTTTGTAGACTCTATAACTTTCACAAAGATCAAATAATTTACACTAATTTGGGTTATTTTTACCAAAGATATGTAGCAGTATAAATTTTGGCCAAAATTTATGAAGAAAAATTACTAATTTGCAAAATTTTATGACAGAAACAAAGAAAAAGGCATTTTTTTCACAAAATTTACGGTCTTTTTTATTTATAGCACAAAAAATAAAAAACCCACTAGTGATTAAATACCACCAAAAGAAAGCTCTATTTGTGTGAAAAAAAGGACGCAAATTTCATATGGGTACAGTGTTGCACGACTGAGTAATTGTCATTCAAAGTGTGAGAGCGCTGAAAGCTGAAAATTGGTCTGGGCAGGAAGGGGGTGTAAGTTCCCTGTATTGAGGTGGTTAAACTAGCCTTGCTGGAGGTAAATGTCTTTTTTACATGTGTGCGCTGTAATATTTTGTTCTGCTGTATGGTTTTATGGCTGCACCATCTTTAATGCATCTTTTAGGGTGTGCCCCTCAAATATTTTGTTTGTATATTTCCAATAGGAAGACGTCTAAAGGGATGCAGGCCCAGCAGATTTCCTCATTAGTGCTCTGCAGCTACACAGCTGACTGATAATTATGAAACCACTCCCATTAGACCTTTTTAGCACAGAGGCACAGAGGAACAAACCGGGATTTCTTCAGAATAACAAAAGGTAGGAATCTGCAACAAAGGTTGTTATAATCCTTGCAATGTACATCAATCACCCAGAGGGGAATGTTTTCTTCTCAAAGTGTGCCCGAACGATGTGAGATCCATTAAAAACAACTTGCAGAGCGCCCACAGTAAATATGCATCATTACTTTGAAGTTAAAAAACGGTGTTATGGCAGCAGATAGCTGCCCTAACCCAGTATCATTATTTACTGTGGGCGATTCTGTGATAAAAGTGGTCCTGCAGGCAGGTTTTCCTTAGGATCACTTTTATAGGCAACAGGAGAGGTGCCCCCCCCCCCCGCCGCGTCTCGGTCGTTTACAAGCTTACCAGAGCTGTCAGTAAACCCTGAAGTGATCTGGTGTTCTGTCAAAATAGCCAATTCATCAAGCTCTCCAATTACGTCACTTCCAGTTACTGTAAACTACCATTAACCTCTTGCCGACCGCCCCCGCCATCGTTTGACAGCGGCAGAATGGCTCTCCTGCGCGAATCGCCGTAGCTGTACGGTGGTCGCTTTAAGGGGTATAGGAGGTGCGCGTCACCGAGGAGCCGGTGCATGTGCCTGGCGGCCACGATGTCTGCCGGGCGCCCGCGATTGTTCCTGACAGAGCCAGAACGGGGATGTGTGTGTAAACGCCATCCCCGTTCTGGCAGGGGAGATGAGACAGATCGTGTGTTTCTAGTATATAGGAACAACGATCGGTCTCCTCCCCCAGGCAGTCCCATCTCCCCTACAGTTAGGACAAACTGAGGGAACACATTTAACACCTTGATCACCCCCTAGTGTTAACCCCTTATCTGCCAGTGACATTTATACAGTAATCAGTGGCAATTTATAGCACTGATTGCTGTATAAATGTCAATGGTCCCAAAAAAGAGTCAAAAGTGTTCGATCTGTCCGCCACAATGTCGCAGTCCCAATAAAAATCGCAGATCGCCGCCATTACTAGTACAAAAAATAAATAAATAAATAAAAATGCCATAAATCTATCCCCTATTTTGTAGACGCTATAACTTTTGCGCAAACCAATCAATACATGCTTATTGTGATTTTTTTTTTTACCAAAAATATGTAGAAGAATACATATTGGCCTAAACTGAGGAAGATTTTTCTTTTTTTTTTTTAATTTGGGATATTTATAGCAAAAAGAAAAAAATATTGTGTTTTTTTTCAAAATTGACGCGCTTTTTTTTGTTTATAGCGCAAAAAATTAAAACCGCAGAGATGATCAAATACCACCAAAAGGAAGCTCTGTTTGTGGGGAAAAAGGACATAAATTTTGTTTGGGTACAGTGTCGTAAGACCGCGCAAGGCCTGGTCAGGAAGGGGATAAATTCTTCCGGGGCTGAAGTGGTTAGTGGAGATTTCAATGACTTACCGTTTTGACACAACACTGGTAAGCAAGTACACTCCGGTACACAAACACTTTGCTGTTTTGACACAACAGCGGGTAACGAGGAAAAAGTTGTCGCCGCCGCGGAGGCGGCCATTTTGTTGGTTAGTATCAGAGCAGACTAACAATATCCACTCATAATACCGTGTACCGGCGTGTATACGGTTGCCGGTGTTGTGTCAAAACAGCAAGTCATCGAAAATCTCCAATTGCTGACGGTTTACAGTAACCGAAAGTGACGTAATTGGAGATCTTGATGAGTTGGCTATTTTGACAGAACAGCAGTGCGGCCGATGGCTAGGCAGGAAGTGAAGTGAGGGCAAGATGGCACCCACTCAGCTCTATGCCCTTGGAGGACTGGAGCGACCTCCGAAGCCACTTTCGATTCTCGGGCAAAAACAAATTATTCTTTTTTTTTTAAAGTGAAAATATAAAAAAAAATATGATATTGCTTTCAAAGGTGAATGAGAGATCTGGGGTCTTTTTGACCCCAGATCTCTCAATAAAGAGGACCTGTCATACTTATTTCTATTACAAGGGATGTTTACATTGCAAATCAGTGCCCAGCATGCAGTGCCACCCATCAGTGCTGCATATCAGTGTAGCATTATCAGCACAGCCCCCTAAAATGTACAAATAAGCTACCAATCAGTGCCCAGCATTCCCCCAATAAAAAAGCCTTCAAGTGCCCACCACTGTGCCAATCAGTGCCCACCACAGTGCCAATCAGTGCCCAGCATTCCCCCAATAAAAAAGCCTTCAAGTGCCCGCCACTGTGCCAATTAGTGCCCGCCACTGTGCCAATTAGTGCCCACCACTGTGCCAATCAGTGCCCACCACAGTGCCAATCAGTGCCCAGCAGTAACACCTGTCAGTAACACATCAGTACCTCATCATCAGTGCTGTCCATCAGTGGCAACTGTCAGTGCCAATCAGTACTACCTATAAGTGCCAATCAGTGCCGCGTATCAGTGCCCATCACAGCCACCTGTCAATGCCCATCAGTGCCACTTATCGGTGCCCATCAGTGCCACCCATTAATGCTGCATTTCAGTGTAGCTTATTGGTGCCCATCAGTGCTGCATATCAGTGCCGCCTATCAGTGCCCATCAATTCTACATATCAGTGACTCCTCATCAGTGCCCATCAGTACCACCTCATCAGTGCCCATCAGTGCCGCCTCATTATTGGCCGTCAGTGAAGGGGAAAACAAAATTTTATGACAAAAACTAAGAAAAACTTTTTTTTTTCAAAAATGTTGGTCTTTTTTAGTTTGTTTATCAAAAAATAAAAACCCCAGAGGTGATCAAATACCACCAAAGGAAACCTCTATTTGTGGGAAGAAAATGATAAAAATTTAGTTTGGGTGCAGTGTTGTATGACCGCGCAATTGTCTTTCAAAGTGCGACAGCGCTGAAATCTGAAAATTGTCCTGGGCAGGAAGGGGCGAACGTGCATGGTATTGAAGTGGTTAAAGGTTCCCCGTTAAGATGGCTGCCTGCACTGTTGCGGGAATTGGATATCCAATCAGATACTTGTCTTCTCAGAGAGAACTGACAGAGTCCATAAGGTGACAATTCCCTTATTACGCTCCCTTTCCTCTGTAGCAGTGGCACAGTGCCATCTACAGGCGGAAAGAGTAGCTGCACCATATGGGATTTGTAGTGTGCATAGTGCAGTGTACATGACAGCAACTAATGTGCACAGCTTGTTCCAAATGAATGGAAGTGAGGGGGGAAAAGAGAGGTTCATGAGCTCACAGAGGATGTTACAAGGAAGCAGAAAAACAGACCTGACATAGGACAGCTGCAGCATATACGTGAGTATGTGGATTTATTTATTTTTTCAAACCTTAAGCCCGGGTTCACACCTATGCGAATTAGATGCGGCTTACACCGCATCTAATTCGCAGGACATTTTAAAATACATTCATATAAATGCATCTGGTTCACATATGTGCTTTGCATTCGCACTGCGCATTGCACAAAAAACGTGTGCGTTTTTTGGGCATTGCGGTGCGAACTACAAGCCTATTATCTCCTATGGGAACGCATCTGATTCGCAGATGCATTGCGTTCTGAACAAGGATTTTCTACTTCTCCTCACTACACCTCCCCCTCTCCCCCCCCCTCTCCCTGCTCACTGATCCTGAGCTAAAACGCAATGATTCCTTTGAACAGGAGATTTTTATCTCCCCAGTGAGACCTGAGCTTCAATTCGCACCGCACATGTGTGAAACCGGGCTAAAGGATAACTAAAGGCAACACTTTTTTTCCTTTAACAATATATTAGTCCTAGAACTTGGAGATTTTGACATAAGCACCACCTCCTTTAAATATGACAAGAAATACCCAAAGAGCAAACAATTGAGTTTTAAGGTGCAGAAAAATTAAATGAACCAAAAATAGAAATTTTTTATTATTACATAGATACTATAAAACTACTTAAAACATTAGGGCAGAATCAGCCCTGTGGTCACAATACAATAGAATGGTTGCCTCTACAGGTTTCACCACAAACGTGGCTTCTTCTGGAGCTTTTGTAGGACCAATCCACTAAAACAGAGAAAAAAAAATAGATTTTATTGTTTTATTGTTTTTTCTCTGTTTTAGTGGATTTGTATTAAAAAAGGTCCTACAAAAGCTCCAGAAGAAGCAACGTTTGTGGTGAAACATGTAGAGGCAACCATTCTTTTGTATTGTGACCACAGTGCTGATTCTGCCCTAATGTTTTAAGTAGTTTTATAGTATCTATGTGAGGCTTTCTCAACATTTTAACCCTAGAGGAACCCCAAAAAATAATTTTCTTGTGTCGAAGAACCCTTAATAAAACCAAATCATCAGGGCTCAATAGGAACAATGCTCCTGATATTGGTAGTCAATAGGAAGAATGTCCCCCTTAAAGTGGTGCTCAGAATGCCACCCTTAAAGACAGCTAAAAAGATATTTGGTGTCACGTTGCTGGCTTCGCCAAGTGGTGCTGAACCTTGAACTCTGTAGGCATCATCAAATGAGGGGTTCATCAGCCACAGCTCAAGGAACCCCTAGCAACCTCTGGAGGAACCCCAGGGTTCCACGGAACCCTGGTAGAGAATGGCTGGTCTATGTAATAATAAAAAAAATCTATTTTTGGTTAATTTAATGTTGATGATTTTTCCGCACCAACTCAATTTTTTCCTCATTTGGGTATTTCTTGTCACTTTTTTTTAAAGTTTTGGACTGAGTGGAGATGGATTAGAACCCCAGTCACATTTTTATTGCTGTCTGTTACCCCGTTACGAAGAGTCACCCCATTTTATTTGTACTGTTTCCCATTGTCATTGAAAGTGAAAGTAAAAGAAAGTACCAGATGCTGGGTTGTCCCCAGAAAAGTAAGAGAGGAAATCGCCCAATGGGGACACTAGTTCTGGTGACCTGGAGGGCCCCCAAGAAATTGCCTTGATTTGCAGGGATTTCCTCTCACTTCCTGTTTTAGCTATGGGACAGGAAGTGAAGGTAAAGCTCCCCAATGGGACACAGAAGGCAAAGAACTGACCAAGGCAATAACCATCCTTTACTCTATCCAAAATGAAAAAAAAAACAAGCTTTGCCTATAGTTCTGTTAAACTTCTCCTTTAAATGTAAGGGCCCATTCACACTTGTAGGTTGCGGCAATGCATGCTATAATACACATTACCACAAAGCATGGCAATGAACCTACTTACATGCAGCGCTGTGAATGGCACCCCAATGCATTGTACAGTAGAGCATACCATGTGTTGTGGGACGCTGCATTGTTAAAAAAAGGAGTTCATGTACGCTTTTTTAATCCTTTGTAGTGTGTGGGCAGCTCATAATAAATAGACCGCCCTAATGCAACACATTTTAATGTGTTCCATAATGCATGTGTAGCGCTGGTAGATTTTACAATCTACCGCTTATATGTAAATTTAGTGCGTCATCTGTGCTGTACATATTTCAGATTCAAGTTAGATTAGCCTCTGTTCCAGTTTGGCTGTGTTGCGTGCAGTTCCACATTCTGCCTGTGGGTATCGTTGTCACCATGGGTCGGTGTTGGAAAGCAACAAGCTGAAGTGTATGAGTGCTCTTCTGTCCCAGTGAAAACTTGGCGGAGGTGGTCCTCCGGGTTGCATTCTGGGAGAGGGTATTTATGGGGCAGACGCCATGTTTCGGGGAGCTTTACCTCGTGGCCCTCCTGGCCTAGAGGTATGTGTTAGTGAGTTCTAGCTCTCTGTTGCCATACGTTGCCATATTTTATTAAAATTTTCTATATTCCCTTGTGTTGTTGCTCTGATCTCTTCCATTCCTTTAAGGAGATGTATTTCTTCCAGCCATTCCTTAATTGTAGGGGCGGCGGTGCTTCTCCAGTGTCTTGGTATCACTGTTTTAGCTGATCTGATTAAGAATCTGGTCAAAGAGTTTTTGTATTTTCTCAGAGTGCAATTGGTGATATTTATGAGGCGGCAAGCATCGTCTAGATGAATTGTCGTTTTTGGGGATATGTTTTATGATCTTTGTTACTTGTTTCCAAAAGGGTTTTATCAGGCCACATTCCCACCAGATATGATATAGAGTATCCTCTTCTTGGTTGCAGCGCCAACAATGTCCAGGCCCAGCCGGAAACCATTTGTGTATTTTATTTGGTGTTATGTACCAATTTGTTAAAATTTTAAATGATGTTTCTTGCAATCTTACACTGATTGCACATTTGTGTGCGAACACACATGCTTGTAACCATTGGTCTTTTGTAAAGGATTTATTTAAAGTTGATTCCCAGAAAGTTTTGTGTCTATTCGGTTCCTGTACATCGCTGGACTGCAACCATGTGTATGTTAAGGAAACACTGTAATGCCCCGTACACACGGTCGGATTTTCCGATGGAAAATGTGTGATAGGACCTTGTTGTCGTAAATTCCGACCGTGTGTGGGCTCCATCACACATTTTCCATCGGATTTTCCGACACACAAAGTTTGAGAGCAGGCTATAAAATTTTCCGACAACAAAATCCATTGTCGGAAATTCCGATCGTGTGTACACAAATCCGACGCACAAAGTGCCACGCATGCTCAGAATAAATAAAGAGATGAAAGCTATTGGCCACTGCCCCGTTTATAGTCCCGACGTACGTGTTTTATGTCAGCGCGTTCAGAACGATCGGATTTTCCGACAACTTTGTGTGACCGTATGTATGCAAGACAAGTTTGAGCCAACATCCGTCGGAAAAAAATCCTAGGATTTTGTTGTCGGAATGTCCGATCAATGTCCGACCGTGTGTACAGGGCATTAGTGGTTGTAGTAGCTGAAAGACAAATAGTTTTGAAGGGTGTTAATGGTCTAAGGAAATGTTTTTGTTTTTGAGTGTTCATAATGAATTCATGTATTTGTTGATATTCCCTGGGTTGTAGAGGTGTTTGTCCTATTTCTTTTTGTAATTCTGATAGAGATTTGATTTTGTTTTTCTGTAAACAGTGTGCCACTAAAAGTGGTGTGTTTCTGTTGTAAAGCAATTGGATAGAACCATCCATTCCCGGTGAGAAATCAGGGTTTGTTGTCAGAGGTGTTAATGGTCCCAGTGATGAGGTGAGGAAATGTCTCTGATTGATTGTTTGTAAGTTTTTTAAAGTGGCCCCAATGAGAGGATGTTGTTTTAATTGTTTTGGGCATAGGTTCCAGGGTATAATTTGCAGCTGGCTATAGTGGCACTCTGAAGGCAGGAGGTCCCCAGAAAAGGAGAATTAGGGCTGCTCTGTGCAAACATTCTTAAAATGTATTTTAATTTTTGAAGGAAGACATTGGGGGTTATTTACGAAAGGAAAATGCACTTGGCACTACAAGTGCAGAAATGGCTGCAAACAGGCTACTGGGGATTTTGAGTGCTGATATGTTACAAAGTATACAAAAAGGTAAATACACAGTTATCGCTCTACTAATCATTCAGATAGGGCTTACATCACGAAACAAGCACGAAAGCTCCATCTAGTGGCCAAAATACTGTATATTTTCTCAGTGAGATATTTTACAAAACTATACCTTATTCTGTCCACTAGATGGAGCTGGCAGCCATAGAAATTATTCTATTATGGAAATTATGGCCAACAATTGTGCAGCCTGCATGAATGTACAGCCATGGCCAAGTTTTAAAAATTACACAAATATTAATTTTTTACAAAGCCTGCTGCTTCAGTGTTTTTAGATCTTTTTGTCAGATGTTACTATGGTATATTGAAGTAGCATTACAAGCATTTCATAAGTGTCAAAGGCTTTTATTGACAATGACATGAAGTTTTTGCAAAGTCAATATTTACAGTGTTGACCCTTCTTTTCCAAGACCTCTGCAATTCTCCCTGGCATGCTGTCCATAAACTTCTGGGCCACATCCTGACTGATGGCAACCCATTCTTGCACATTCAATGTTAGGGGCTTGTCAGAATTTGTGTTTTGTTTTTTTGTTCACCCGCCTCTTGAGGATTGACCACAAGTTCTCAATGGGATGAAGGTCTGGGGAGTTTCCTGACCATGGACTCAAAATGTCAATGTTTTGTTCCCCAAGCCACTTAATTATCACTTTGCCTTATGGTAAGGTGCTCCATCATGTTAGAAAAGGCATTGTTCCATACCAAACTGTTCTTGGATGGTTGGGAGAAGTTGCTCTCGGAGGATGTTTTTGTGCCAATCTTTATTCATGGCTGTGTTCTTAGGAAAAAGTGTGAGTGAGCCCGCTTCCTTGGCTGAGAAGTGACCCCACACATGAATGGTCTCAGGATGCCTTTCTGTTGGCATAACACAGGACTGATTATAGTGCTCACCTTTTCTTCTCAAGACAAGGTTTTTTCCAGATGCCCCAAACTATCGGATTCATTCGAGAAAATTACTTTACCCCAGTCCTCAATAGTCACATCCCTGTACTTTTTGCAGAATATCAGTCTGTCCCTGATGTTTTTCCTGGAGAGAAGTGGCTTCCTTGCTGCCCTTCTTGACACCAGGCCATCCTCCAAAAGTCTTCTCCTCACTGTATGTACAGATGTCCTCACACCTGCTGCCATTCCTGAGCTGGTGGTGGTCTGCAATGGTGGTGCCCCGATTCCGCAGCTGAATCAACTGTAGGAGACAGTCCTTACGCTTGCTGGACCTCCCTAAGCACCCTGGAGCCTTCTTCACAAAAGCAATGGAAATGTTTTTTTATGGGATTAAGTTCATTTTCATGGCAAAGAGGGACTTTGCAATTAACTGCAATTCATCTGATCAATCTTCATAACATTCTGGAGTATATGCAAATAGCATAGCTCCCAACTGTCCCTGATTTGGAGCAAAGTTCCTCATTCCTCCTCTTTGTCCCTCATTTTGGTCTGATCTATATACCAGTGGTTCTCAACTCCGGTCCTCAGGGCCCACTAACAGGCCAGGTTTTATGTATTACCTTGGGGGAGATGCCGACTAGAAGACTGCAATCACTGAGCAGCAAATGATATCACCTGTGATGTATTTCAGTTATCTTGCAAACCTGGCCTGTTAGTGGGTCCTGAGGACAGGAGTTGAGAACCACTAATATAGATGTATATAAAATGCACTTTTTATCTATCAAAAAGTGTTTTCCAGCGCTAAACCTTTCATCTGATTTCTAAATTACTGCATGTGTAAATTCCAAAAGCCAATATAAAGAAATAGTAGTGGTAAAAAAAAGCACTTTTGGGTTTAACCAATATTTTATTTTTTGTACAATTCTCCTTTAAGGGGTGTGGCAAGGGGTGTGTCCTATGCCTGCATACTTTTGCTGATAGGTGTCCCTCATTCCCATCTCTAAAAGTTGGGAGGTATGAAATTGCAATAATAAAAATGGAGGCAGCAGACTTTGTGAAAATTAATATTTGTGTCATTCTCAAAACTTTCGGCCACGGCTGTGGGAATATTTTATAAACAATCTCCATAGTGTGTCTTTTCATTAAAAATCCCACCTCTTCAAAAAAAAATCATTTGTTTTTATTTATTTTTTTTGTAAACTTTCTCTTTAATTAAAAGTAACTGATGGCAGCTTTTAACACCAAAGATTTCTTTTCACAGGTTCTTAGACAGGAATAAATAAGTGTGAGTCAGTTATCACTGGCAGTATACGCAGAGCTCTCTGATCATCCTGATGGAACTGCTTATGCTCACTGGATCTTGTATAAATATAGATATTTATATAAATAATAATATAACACACTATAATATGAATATAATGTAAATGTATAAATATAGATATTTATATAAAAATATAACATGAATATAATATAAATGTATAAATATAGATATTTATATAAATAATAATATAACACAATATAATATGAATATAATGTAAATGTATAAATTTAGATATTTATATAAATAATAATATAACACAATATAATATGAATATAATGTAAATGTATTAATTTAGATATTTATATAAATAATAATATAACACAATATAATATGAATATAATGTAAATGTATTAATTTAGATATTTATATAAATAATAATATAACACAATATAATATGAATATAATGTAAATGTATAAATTTAGATATTTATATAAATAATAATATAACACAATATAATATGAATATAATGTAAATGTATAAATATAGATATTTATATAAAAATATAATATGAATATAATGTAAATGTATAAATTTAGATATTTATATAAATAATAATATAACACAATATAATATGAATATAATGTAAATGTATAAATATAGATATTTATATAAATAATAATATAACACAATATAATATGAATATAATGTAAATGTATAAATATAGATATTTATATAAATAATAATATAACACAATATAATATGAATATAATATAAATGTATAAATATAGATATTTATATAAATAATAATATAACACAATATAATATAAATGTATAAATATTGTTCCTGTACATGAAAGGACAGGTCTCTCTCTGCCTCTATGTATGACTCCAGCTCTCCCCCTTCACTATGACCTCACACAACAAATGCTTCATGTAATAACCAATAGTGGTTAGGCTGGTAAGGCTTTGCCCTCATCCAAGATGGCGGCCCCAGGTTCCTGCAAGGGACGTCGTTGTGGTAACGTACGGCACCGCCTACTCCCTTAAGAGTCTACTCCCTTGCGAATCACGCCTTTGTGAGGACTCAGCCCCGCCCATTCCCGTGGAAGTTTCTAACACAACGTTTGTAGCAAAGCAACGCCCCCGCCCACTCAAGCAGAAGTCTATTACACAACGTGCTGCTCCCAGCAATGTTACGCCCTCGTGGTGAAGTGGGCCCCTCCCGCAGAAAGTCTATTACCCAATGGGCTGCTCCCAGTAAGTCACGCCCTTGTGGTGAAAGTAGTGACCGCCCACTCCTGTAGCTGTCTATTACACAACGTGCCGCTGTGTAGCCCGGGCAGTGTGCGGGCAGACGGTGGTCGGAGAGGGTCAGGTTTGGAAGGTTCGGAGGTGTTCTGGTAACATCGCCATGTCGTTCTGTTCGTTCTTTGGCGGAGAGAAGTACAAAGATCACTTCGAGAACGGTAATAGTGTGTGTGTGTGTGCTGGGTATAGGAAGAGCTCAGTGGGTTCAGTCAGCCAATCAGAAAGTTGCATCATCTCTCAGCTGTCACATTGTTACCAACATACTGAATTCATCATTTATTATTGATCTCATTATTTATTATTGATCTCATCACCTATTATTGATCTCATTATTTATTACTGATCTCATCGGTCTCTTCTCATCGATCTCATAGAATGTTTTTAGATTGTGGGGTCTGTCAGCCTCTTGTAAGGCAGATTTGAGCCAATGAAAAGCTAGTTACTAAGCGGAGGACGCCTCATTCACATTGTCGCACGGCGTCACGCATATGCGTGTTTTTTTTTTCTGCGCGTTGCACTTCACGCATATGGCGGCCCATTAATTGTACTGAGCGGCACCACACGTGGCGAAGAATCCCAGGCACTCTTTTTGAGCTTCATGCAATTTTTTTTAAACGCATATTTTTTTGCACATCTTGTCACGTTTGCGGTTCTGTTACCATTGGCACACCATGCTTTTTTTTTTTTTTTTTGCCTGTTCTGTTGGCGCGCACAATCACGCGTTCACGATCTACACCAGTGTGAATGCTGACTGAAATGCGAGACTTTTTTTAAGTGTTTTTCAGGCGCTCCTGTTGAAGTCCACAGGGACCAAAAATGGGGGACTGCCCCAAAGAATCTCGTAGGCTTTATCACACTCTGAGCGATAAGCACCAGCCAACGCAGCGCTTGGGTGTGAACGGACACCATTTATATACTATAAATCAGGGTGGATATAAATTCAATGATTTTTTTTTTTTTTAACAAATGTAATTTTTTTTTTTTTTTTTTTAATTTGAATTTTAAATTGCTTTTTTTATTTAGAAAAAATGCTTTTGGAGTAAAAATCTATCTAAAGATATTTTCTAGTTTTCTATTTAAGATACATTAATAGTTTAGTTTATTCAGCATGAAATGGAGCTTAGTTATGTAGCATGAGGGTGTATATTCTGCAATAGTTACATTTTTGCTAAACTCATTCAATGAATCCAAGCTCTGCAAGCTGAGATAACATGCACTGCATTGATGCATTCACACAATTTCACAGTAACCAGGAGATAAAACAATGTTCAGAAACATTCCTTTATCCCATTGCTTTGCAAATCTATGTACACTACAAACTGTATGATTGAATCGGTTCTGATATCGCTGTTTTACTAACCTGACAGCTTATTATTCAAAGTAGGAAACCTTCATCTTGTTTGCAAATATTAAAGATTCTAACTACCAGCAAGAGTAAGTCCTTACATTTAAAGAGCACCTGTCATTTCAGATCCATCATGGCAGCGCCTGTTAGCGGGCATCCACTCACCTGCTGCCGCCACGTCCCTCACCTTGTTGTGCCGCATCACCAGCCGTCCCATTAAAGTGAATGGGACTGTCGGTGGGTCAACACACACATAGGTTGGACTTGATGGACTTGTGTCTTTTTTCAACCTCACCTACTATGTAACTATGTAACAGCGGGTCAGAGGAGGAGCCGCTGCGGGACAGAGATGACAGTTGCTCTTTAGAAATTATGATTTAAATGGAGTTGATATAAATCAAGCCTTTTTACTAGAGATTTAAATCAAATCCACCCAGCTATAAATATAATGGGCATCTTGATAGTGAGTTATGATTAACCCCTTCCAGCCCCAGTGTGACCACTTGAGCTCTGGAAGATTTTACCCCGTTAATGACCAGGCCATTTTTTTTTTGCTATTTAGCACTGAGCTACTTTTAATTGCTCAGTCATGCAACGCTGTACTCAAACGAAAATGTATCTTTTTTTTTTTTTTTTTCACACAAATAGAGCTTTCTTTTGATAGTTAATCACCTCTGGATTTTTAAAGTGGTTGTATAGTGTTTTTTTTTACTTTTACCTACAGGTAAGCCTATAATAAGGCTTACCTGTAGGTAAAAAAAATATCTCCTAAACCTTTACGGTTTAGGAGATATTCCCCTTGCTATGCGCCGCTGACTGCAGCGGCGCATGCGCACAGGGGGTACTCGGCTGAAGCCCGGCAGCTGCCGGACCTTGCCGAGTAAGAAATCTCCCGCATGCGCGGGAGTGATGACATCGCGGCTCCAGCCACTCACAGCGCTGGAACCGCGATACCCGGAAGACACGCCGAGGCAACATGACAGCTCCCTCAGCGTGGACCAGGTAAGATACCGACGCCTCGTTCTAAGGTAAGTATTTCATAATGAGCTAGTATGCGGTGCATACTAGCTCATTATGCCTTTTGCTTTACAGGGTTAAAAAAAAATAAAAAAAAATTTGCGGGTATACAACCGCTTTAATGATATAAATGAAAAAAGACTAAACATTTTGAAAAAACAAAACAATATTTTCTATTTATAAAACATATCTAATTAAAAAAAAAAAAAAAAAAGTCTTCCTTTTTGGCAAAAATGTATTCTGCTACATGGTTTGGTTAAAAAAAAATCTCAATAAGCGTATATTGATTGGTTTGCGTGAAAGTTATTGCGTCTACAAACTTTCAGAGATATATTGGAATTTTTTTAAATTATTTTATACTAATAATGGCGGTGATAGTTACATAGTTAGGTTTAAAGAAAAATATAAAAGTCCATGTAGTTCAACCAAAAAAAAAAAAAAAATACAATCCCATATACACAATCCTTCACCCACAGTTGA
Source organism: Lithobates septentrionalis (assembly GCA_037952835.1). Lineage (NCBI taxonomy): Eukaryota > Metazoa > Chordata > Amphibia > Anura > Ranidae > Lithobates > Lithobates septentrionalis. The sequence continues at coordinate 11,673 of JBBDGP010003154.1, read as the reverse complement.
TCCTGAGGAAGGTGAAAAACCCCAGTAAAGCATGATCCAATTTTCTACAGAAGAGGAAAAAAATCCTTCCTGATCCCCCTGAGAGGCAATCAGATTTTCCCTGGATCAACTTTACCTATAAATGTCAGTACCCAGTTATATTATGTACATTTAGGAAAGTATCCAGGCCTTTTTTAAAGCAATCTACTGAGCTGGCCAGATCCACCTCCTGGAGGGAGTCTATTTCACATTTTTACAGCTCTTACTGTGAAGAAACCTTTCCGTATTTGGAGAGGAAATCTTTTTTCCTCCCTAGATGCCCCCAACGACTTATAATTTGACACTGACGCTGTGGGGAAGGAACTGACTAACTGCCACTGACATCACCAATGACACTACTACAGTGATCAGTGCTAATATGCACTGTCACTGTACTAATGACACTGGCTGGGAACAGGTTAACACTTAGGGGCAATCAAAGGGTTCACTGTGTGCCTGACAATGTGTGCTGCTTTTACAAAGCAATGTGCCGGCCTTTATCTCCTGCTTTGCAGGGAGAAACAGAAGGGAGGCATCGCTGCTGCCTGTAGAGATCTCTGTGTTCTTTACCTAGAGGGTTCTCTTCTGTCATTCACTCAGCGATTGGCAGCACAGCCTGGGTGGCGGGCACGTGTGCGCCCCCTACCTGGGAATGCCAAATCACACAGATGTACGTGACTTGGTGCAGCGGGCCTGCCCTGCCACAAGAGTGCAGTGGGCGATTCTGAAGTGGCACTTGTGCACGAAACGACGTACGGGCCACCCTGCCGCAGTAAATATGCGGCGGGCAGTCCTTAAGTGGTTAAAGTGTTACTAAACGCACAACAGTGAAATCAGTGTGTATATGCAGTAAAGCATGCTTGTTATACCTACTGTGGAACCTAAGGGGTTAATTCTCCACATTGTGTAAAAAGGCTGATCCTGTCTTCTCTGATCCTCCCCTTCTTTTACTGTCCCCAATCCATCTCCTGATAGTAAAGAGCCTTGGGGGCAAGCTGCACATGCTCAGTTTGGTGTGTATTGCTAGAGTTGTTTTTGTTTGTTTGTGTTTGTTTGTGTTTGTTTGTGTTTGTTTGTGTTTGTTTGTGTTTGTTTGTGTTTGTTTGTGTTTGTTTTTGTTTGTTTTTGTTTGTGTTTGTTTGTGTTTGTTTGTTTTTGTTTGTGTTTGTTTGTGTTTGTTTGTGTTGGTTTTTGTGTTTTTTTTTCTTGGGAGGGTGCATGTGATAAGCACAGGGCTAATCAGCATTGCCCAGACAGTGGGTCAGTGGTCTTGCAGTCTCATGGGACAGTCAGAGTCAAATGAAAACTCCTCCTACAAGCTTTAATCAGACACTGATAGAAGTCACAAGACTGCTGATACGAAAAGGTATTTAGCAGTTTATATTTATTAAAATAAATGAATTTCCATGTTCTGTGTACTGTGGGAGACCAGTGAATGCAGGCTCCTGGGTTTAGTAACACTTTAATTCGTCGTGTTCATTATGATTGAGCTTCCAATACATCACAATATTAAAAGAAAGCAAATGAGCCCTTTTAAGCAACAAGCAACAGTCTGTGCGGTGTGTCACTCTACTGTGCAGTGCATTGGAGTGCCGGTCACAGGGAATGTCGGCGTGTTTTCCACCCAGTATCAATACAGGTATGTCTGGTTTTGGAATGATTGATGCTGGAGGCAGGAACATGACTTGTGCAAAAACTTGCCTTGGGTAATCTACATGGAACTCTTGTGTCAGTCGGGGAAGGTCTGTATTTGTTCATGTTGAGGTAAATATCACCCTCTGTATACAGAATTGGTATACGGCCCAGAAGTCAATAAACAAGAAAAGAAAATCCCCCTTCGTTGGGACTTTGTAGGCAACAACCACACGTCGGTAGATTAGAAAATATATTTATTATGTATATATAAAATCATTCGATCATACAATGATCGTTGGTTTAAAAAGACATATCAAAAAATACAAAATCAAAAAAAAGAGAAAAAAAGGAGAAAAAGACAAAACACACAACAGGTTACATGATTTGCATGACAACTGATTTTTCTCTCCGATACCCGACGCGTTTCTGGTTCAAGCACCTTCGTCAGGGGTATTTGATAAGAGTATATGCAGTCATATTTTTGTCTTGCATGCAAAATGTTCCATCGTGCAACTTGAAAGAATAATAAATGAAGCACTGCCAGCGGGGGGTGTGGATAGGTGCCCACCAAGAACGCCAGTATCACACGATAATGTCAAAGGGAAAAACTCGCCTATTTATTCTGCCTGGTGATCAGAGAGTAGCAAATTACCAACAAGGTCTGTAGATTTGAGCAGTGACGCTATCCGAAGCCTCAGTGTGGCTTCTCATCCATATATAGAATACTTTGAATCATTTAATATTAGACGTCCCTATAGGAAAAGGAACCTCCGTCTAAGCATCTCCCCACTCTGCAGTACTCGAGTTTCCCTTTGACATTATCGTGTGATACTGGCGTTCTTGGTAGGCACCTATCCACACCCCCTCTGGCAGTGCTTCATTTATTTTTTCAAGTTGCACAATGGAACATTTTGCATGTAAGACAAAAATATGACTGCATATTCTCTTATCAAATACCCCTGACGAAGGTGCTTGAACCAGAAACGCGTTGGGTAATGGAGAGTAAAGTCAATTGTCATGCAAATCATGTAACCTGTTGTGTGTTTTTTGTCGTTTCCTTTTTTTTTTTTTCTTTTTTTGATCTGTCTTTTTAAACCAATGATCATTGTATGATCGAACAATTTTATATATACATAATAAATATATTTTCTAATCTACCTAATGTGTGGTTGTTGCCTACAAAGTCCTAACGGAGGAGAGTTTTTTTCTTTTCTTGTTATACACCAGGGATATGACCACAACACACTCGTCTGACATGGTGAAATCCCCTCTTTGCTAGAAGACAATAAAAACGGCCTTTCCCGTCAGTCTTGCTCAGTTGTACATTTACATATGTGTATACATACATATACAGGCTCCTCTCCTGGACTGAAATGGCTTACTCCTGATTTCACTGCACACTGTGAGCTTTTCACAATGTGCATTACAAGGGTCAGCAAGTCAGATAGAGACCACCTCATTTCCTGGGTGGAAGGTGTCCGGCATCTCTAGCTCTTTCCTCCCCAGCCTGACTGTGTGCCTGGACCACCTCTTTTTTTATTCATTGGATTCAATTTCTTTCAGTCACTGAGGTTCAATGTCACATGTGCGCCTTCCCACATCTTCCTGTTTTCACAAATCTATGTACAGCACTCTGCTGGCCACTCCAACCAGCCATGATCTTTACCTGACTGTTAGCGTCTACGCAAGTCCTTCATGCATATGTACATGGTGATCGCACCACATATGTGCGGTATCGCTGCTGATGCAAGAGAAATAATTCTAGTGGCAGACGTCCTCTGTAACTCTAAACTGGTAACCTGTAAAAACATTTTAAAGCGTCACCTATGGAGAATTTTAAGTACTGTAGTTTGGCGCTATTCCACAGGCATACGCAATTTTAAAGGGTGACATTTTGGGTATCTATTTACTTGGCGTTACATCATCTTTTACATTTTACCAAAAAAGGTGGGTATTATATTGTGTTTGTGTGCAATAAAATTCACTAAAGTGTATTTTTTTTTTTTTCCAGAAAAAAAATTGCGCAAATACCGTTTGACATAAAAAATTGCAAAACCCATAATTTCGTTCTATAGGACAGTGATGGTGAACCTTGGCACCCCAGATGTTTTGAAACTACATTTCCCATGATGCTCAACTACACTGAAGAGTGCATGAGCATCCATGGGAAAATGTAGTTCCAAAACATCTGGGGTGCCAAGGTTCACCATCACTGCTATAGGGCCTCTGCTAAAAAAAAAAAAAAAAAAGTGTGTAATTTTCTTGCGCAAAAAAAAAAAAAAAGATAGATTTTTTTATTTTTTTTTATTTTTTTTTTACATGTATGTGAGAAGTGTCAGAATTGGCCCAGTGGGCAAGTGGTAAATGCAGAAGAGACCAAGCATGTCTCTTCTGCATTAAAATCGCGACTGTCCACCCATAATAAATACCTAGTACATAATTAATTAGTAACCGTGGTTATTGGTGTAATTATTAGTTTTTATCCTGAGCAAGCATTAATGTATGGCATTACACAGAATGGAATGATCAAGTCCACTTTTGTTTTGTTTAAAAGGGGAAAAAAATAAAAAAATTTATATCATAATTTAATTTTTTTTTTTTTTTCTTTTCCCCCTTTTAAACGAAAAAAAAGTGGACTTGATGATTCCATTCTGTGTAATGCCATACATTAATGCTTGCTCAGGATAAAAACTAATAATTACACCAATAACCACGGTTACTAATTAATAATGTTCTAGGTATTTATTATGGGTGTACTACCCTGTTTCCCCTAAAATAAGACCTAGCGTTATTGTCGGTGATAGCTGCAATATAAGCCCTACCCTCCAAATAAGCCCTACCCTGTTTCCCCGAAAATAAGCCCTACCCTGAAAATAAGACCTACAAGGACTTTAACTAGGGCTTATTTGGGGGGTAGGGCTTATATTGAAGCCATCGCCGACAATCACGCTAGGTCTTATTTTAGGGGAAACAGGGTAAGTAGGAACAGTGCAGACGTCTATTCCTGGAAGGCATTCAGTGATTTTGGTTAGTTTTGTAATATCGGTGTCACAACCTGACTTGTGCTGGGTGGTATCCGGTCATCTCATTTGTAAGAGGAAGTTTACTCACTACATGGAATGGTGTAAAGCTACAGGGTCACTTTAATTGCCTGTCCTCTTCTTCAAACTAAAAATAGTGACTGCGTTATAGCATGAAATATGTGCACAATATTTAAGTACATAGAAACAGAATACATACATAAAATGTATATGCAAAATTATACATAACAATATAATGTCAAATATTCCAAAAATATTTTTGCATCATAGAACTTTTTTTTTTTTTTATTTTTTTTAAAAAATTTTTTATAAAGTGTCCCATGCAGTCCAATCTTCATTCAGTGCACTAAATCAGTGCATAAAGTTCATCAGAAAATGTTCAAATTCGTAACAGAAATCCATAAAATGTCACATGCAATAAAAATACAGTGCGGTATGTCAGGTATCCAAAACCGCGATAAAGTGGCGCTGTGCCTTCTAGGAATGTTATCTTCACAATTCTTCCTCCGCACCCAGAGTCCTTCACCTTTCACACTGCCTACCCACCACACATAAACTCCGTCAGGCTTTATTCATATAAAAGCAACTAGATCCTTTCCAGTGAATAAATAATAATAAAAGGAGTATGGAGACTTCTGTAAATGATTTCTAATACTTTGTGTGTGTCTCTGTTGTTCTTCTATGATCAGGAATATATGTGTGTGCCAAATGTGGCTACGAGCTCTTCTCCAGCCGCACCAAGTTTGAACACTCGTCTCCGTGGCCGGCCTTCACCGAGACCATCCACGAGGACAGCGTCTCCAAATATGTGGAACGGCCCAATGCTCTTAAGGTGAGAACACCTCATGGATTCCATAAACAACATGACCACCAGGGTAATGTCTACAGAAGATTGTACATGACTATTTATAATCCATAGGGGTCTTCATTAAAGAGGCAAAGGTCCCTACTTATCAAGCTGTGATAGTACCACAGGAGTGTTAAGTGGCCCTCCAAACAACATTTTATTTTATTGCTTAAGCAATCACTTTAGCACACTTTATTTGCTATGGTAGCTTTAATATATCGGGCCCACAGTGGTTTATGGGAAACAGGTGGTATTATTATAATAATAATAATTAAAAAAAATAAAAATAAAATAAAGTAGCTGACAGAGGGAGCTAAGCTACTAGGAGGAGAGGGATTGAGGTGAGCTGAGCTGCTGATTTTGGGTGCAGGGAGAGTTGAGCTGCTGAGTCACTTTTGGGAAGAAGAGCGGGATGGGGGGGGGGGGGGGGGGGTCTGGGCTGCGTACTCCCTGCTTATAGAGGAGAGCCAGATGGGGGCCTGGGCTGCATACTCCCTGCTTATAGGGAGAGCAGGATGGGGGGGCTGGACTGCATACTCCCTACTTATAGGGGAGAGCAGGATGGGGGGGCTGGGCTGCATACTCCCTACTTATAGGAGAGAGCAGGATGGGGGGCTGGGCTGCATACTCCCTACTTATAGGGGAGAGCAGGATGGGGGGCTGGGCTGCGTACTCCCTGCTTATAGGGGAGAGCAGGATGAGGGGCTGGGCTGCATACTCCCTGCTTATAGGGGAGAGCAGGATGGGGGGCTGGGCTGCGTACTCCCTGCTTATAGGGGAGAGCAGGATGGGGGGCTGGGCTGCGTACTCCCTGCTTATAGGGGAGAGCAGGATGGGGGGCTGGGCTGCGTACTCCCTGCTTATAGGGGAGAGCAGGATGAGGGGCTGGGCTGCATACTCCCTACTTATAGGGAGAGCAGGATGGGGGGCTGGGCTGCATACTCCCTACTTATAGGGGAGAGCAGGCTGGGGGCTGGGCTGCGTACTCCCTACTTATAGGGGAGAGCAGGGGGATCTGAGGTGCCAAGTCACTGCTGGGAGCAAAGAAGAGGGGAAGCTTAGCTCTTTGTTTTTTTTCTGTTTTTTTTTTGTTTTTTTTGAGATCAGGAGAAGAAGGAACGGAGCTACTGACAGAGGGACATGAAATGACTTCATGGGTCTCCTTTACCTAAGGACGATTTGCCCCACAGTGTTTGCAGCTATAGAGATCAGTGGGGGGTGTTTTTAAAGTTAATTTATCGCTTAATAAGAACATGCATATACATGAATGTCCACTACCTGACCACACTGGTTAAACTTTAAAGCGGAACTTCAGTCATTTTTTTTTCCATCTCTCCATCTATTCAATCTTCTGCCCTTGTTGTTTTAACTTTGGATAGTAGGGTTGTCCCGATGCCCAGTGGCGTAGCGTGGGGGGTGCGGAGGGGGCAGTGGCTCCGGGCGCAACATTTAGGGGGGCGAAATCCCGCACCAGGCAGTGTGTGTCATTGTCGGCTCCGTCCCCCTAATGTTTACTTCCTGTGTCCCTGAGCTAATTTGCGGCTGGTGCCCTGTGATTAGGTGAATGGGGTCATATGCGGCGGCCGCGGCGGGGCTGGCCAATCCGTGATGGCGGCGGGGCTGGCCTATCCGTGATGGCGGCGGGGCTGGCCTATCCGTGATGGCGGCGGGGCTGGCCAATCCGCGATCACGGTTGCTCCTGACTGGAGTCCACCCCATTGTGAACACCGCTGCTGCCTTCACCTCCTCCAGGCTCCCCCCTCTCCTCCGGACTGATGGAAGCTACAAGCTGCAGGTGAGGGGGTGGATACGGTCTGGGGAGAGAGGGAGCAGCCAGCCAGAGAGATTAGAGAGATAAGACAAGCAGTTAGAGTCAGTATAAATTAAAAAATGTTTGGTGTCAGTATAAGTGCAGTGTAGTGTAGTGGTCAGTGTACTGTAGTAATCAGTAAAGTGTAGTGTAGTGGACAGTGCAGTGGTCGGTGTAATGGACAGTGTAGTGGTCAGTGCAGTGTAGTAGTCTGTGTAGTGGACAGTGCAGTGGTCAGTGCAGTGGAGGGCACAGTGTAGTGTGCAGTGTAGTGGTCTGTGCAGTATAGTGATCAGTGCAGTGTACTGGACAGTGCAGTGGTCAGTGTAGTGGACAGTGTAGTGCAGTGTGGTGGTCAGTGCAGTTTAGTGGTCTGTGCAGTGTAGTCAGTGTAGTGGACAGTAGTGGTCAGGTAGGTCAGTGTAGTGTAGTGGACAGTGTAGGAATTGGGTAGTGTAGTGGTCAGGATAGTGGACAGGTAGGTCAGTGTAATGGCCAGTATAGGAAGCAGGTAGGTTAGTGTAGTGGTCAGGTAGGTCAGTGTGGGAATCGGGTAGGTCAGTGTGGGAATCTGGTAGGTCAGTGTAGGAATCCGGTAGGTTAGTGCAGTGGTCAGGTAGGTCAGTGTAGGAATCAGGTAGATAGGTTAGTGTAGTGGACAGTGTAGTGTAGTGGTCAGTGTAGTTTAGTGGCCTGTGTAGTGTAGTGGATAGTGTAATGCAGTGGTCAGGTAGGTCAGTGTAGTGTAGTGGACAGTGTAGGAATCGGGTAGTGTAGTGGTCAGGACAGTGGACAGGTAGATCAGTGTAGTGGCCAGTATAGGAAGCAGGTAGGTTAGTGTAGTGGTCAGGTAGGTCAGTGCAGGAATCGGGTAGGTCAGTGTAGGCATCAGGTAGGTTAGTGCAGTGGTTAGGTAGGTCAGAGTAGTGATCAGGTAGGTTAGTGTAGTGGTCAGTGTAGGAATCAGGCTGGTCAGTACTATTGTAGGAAGGGAAGGGACTCGGAGTGCTAAAAGTCCGTAGGTTAGGGGCGCAAATTACTTGCCTTGCCCCGGGCGCTGACAACCCACGCTACGCCACTGCCGATACCGATACTAATATCGGGACCAATACCGAGCATTTGCTTTAGTACTTGTAATCGCACAAATGCTCCCTATGCTAATCTGATACCGGGGAGAGGCGGCGCAACCGGAAGTCAGCAGGCGGAACAACGGTTTAACATCCCGACGCCCATCTTGGTACACCCTGCACTCGGCCACTGTAAGCCAGCAGCGGACATCTTGTTACACCCAGCCATATAGTTCAGGCTGGGTGTAACAATTTGCTGCTGCTGCTGCTTTTATGCAGCCGAGTGCAAGGAGTACCAAGATGGGTGTTGCAGGCAGCCTTTCCTCTCGTGTCATTTATTGCTGGCTGCATTTCAGTGCCCATAAATGCAACCAATTAGTCAGTGCTACATATCGGTGCCACCTAATCTGTATTGTGCTGTGAAAACTGTCACATGACATTAAAAAAGGTATCGGCAAGTACTTCAGAAAATCTCTCTCTCTCTCTCTCTCTCTCTCTCTCTCTCTCTCTCTCTCTCTCTCTCTCTCTCTCTCTCTCTCTCTCTCTCTCTCTCTCTCTCTCTCTTCTCTCTCTCTCTCTCTCTCTCTCTCTCTCTCTCTCTCTCTCTCTCTCTCTCTCTCTCCTCTCTCTCTCTCTCTCTCTCTCTCGTTTTTCTTTTTCTTCCTACATTCCCGGCCACATCCTTGGCAACCAGCTATATGCAGTGTTTAAACAGAAAGATGCAAAACTGATCAAAAACCGCATCACAACACTTGCGTTTCTGGTGTGATTCCATTGAAGTCTTAATACATGCAAAAGTCCCGACCCTTTCCAAAAATGCACCGGCTGCAAAACGCCCAAATGTGAATGTGTACCATAGGAAACCATGTTAAATGGACTTTAGTGCTTTTCTGCAAACTGCAAAACGCACTAAAAAATGCATAGGTGTAAACCTAGGGTCAAGGTGGAGGCAGCACTGGGTGTTTTTTGATTGCACTGGTGGAGGGTCACCACTTGGATATGCTTATTTGGATATGTTTACGTACTTTTTTTGGCACATGGTTCACTATGGACTTGTTTATCTGTTTAAAAAAAAAATTATGGACTTCTGTTTAATTAATTTAGATATTTAACTTCCTAAGCACTGCAACCTCTGTTTTAATTTTATTTTAGTGTCTTTGTCTATCTGCACTTATTGCCTGCTTCTAATTTACCAGGACAGAACTTCCTTTTTATTCTTGTATAGGAAACCCATTGAGAAAAATATGGGGGCTGCCACTGCTGACTGCCCCCCCCCCCCCCCTATAAAATGGCAGCAATACTTCCTGGGAACAGTCATGCAGCCAACAAAGTCAGAACTGGTCTTTATATGTTTTTTGTCAGTGACTTGGAAATGTTGAAACCCATTGGATGAGCATGACTACCGAGCAGTTGGCATTTTAGAAAGGAAATAATCTACCACAACAGCTGCCTCATATGTTTAAAGCACCCTCCATTCACCCCCTACAGCATTCTGCACAGTGATGGGGCTGCCCTGGAACTAGCATTTCTTAACTTCCAGAAGACCACGGCAGCCTCCAGCACTGATTGGGAGCTTCAGCAGGGCCAGGGCTCTAGACAGGTTCCCTTTAATTGTATCCCGTATTCTTCACATCTTTGGGGTTTCTGCACTAAGTCATGTCACTTTGCTCCTCCAGGTCTCCTGTGGGAAATGCAGCAATGGACTAGGCCATGAGTTTTTAAATGACGGGCCAAAGAAGAACCAGTCCCGCTTCTGAATATTCAGCAACTCGATTAAGTTTCATCCCCAAAGGTAACTATCCAGGCATTCTTAAATAAAATGAGACCATAAATTAAAGACCCTCACATCTTTAATCTATGCATGTCAGGAGATGGATGCGCGAGCCTCCATTGAAGATACTAGTTTCCTGGATGTGTCTTCATGAGTTTTTGAATGACAAAACTTGGAACATACAGGCTGCAAATGGGTCAGGAAAGTGTCTGCATTCCTTATATCTATACCGGTTCTGGGTCAGTAGTTTTTAGTGTAGAACCAATGCATCTGTATGACAGCCAGGAAACTAGTATCTTCAAAAGCAGAAGTCGGCATGTAGAATTCTCACATGGCAGGGGTGTTCTTTAACCACTTCAGCCCCGGAAGATTTGGCTGCTCAATGACCGGGCCATTTTTTTGCTATAGGGCACTGCATCGCTTTAACTGACAATTGCGCGGTCGTGCGACGTTGTATCCAAACAAAATTGATGTCCTTTTTTCCCCACAAATAGAGCTTTCTTTTGGTGGTATTTGATCACCTCTGCGGTTACAAAATAGGGGATAGTTTTATGGCATTTTTATTATTTATATATATATAATCTATATATCTCAGTGGGGACGGAAAGTATTCAGACCCCCTTAAATTTTTCACTCTTTGTTATATTGCAGCCATTTGCAAAAATCATTTAAGTTCATTTTTTTCCTCATTAATGTACACACAGCACCCCATATTGACAGAAAAACACAGAATTATTGACATTTTTGCAGATTTATTAAAAAAGAAAAACGGAAATATCACATGGTCCTAAGTATTCAGACCCTTTGCTGTGACACTCATATATTTAACTCAGGTGCTGTCCATTTCTTCTGATCATCATGAGATGGTTCTACACCTTCATTTGAGTACAGCTGTGTTTGATTATACTGAATGGACTTAATTAGGAAAGCCACACACCTATCTATATAAGACCTTACAGCTCACAGTGCATGTCAGAGCAAATGAGAATCATGAGGTCAAAGGAACTGCCTGAAGAGCTCAGAGACAGAATTATGGCAAGGCACAGATTTGGCCAAGGTTACAAAAAAATTTCTGCTGCACCTAAGGTTCCTAAGAGCACAGTGGCCTCCATAATCCCTAAATAGAAGACGTTTGGGACGACCAGAACCCTTCCTAGAGCTGGCCGTCCGGCCAAACAGCTATCGGGGGAGAAGAGCTTTGGTGAGAGAGGTAAAGAAGAACCCAAAGATCACTGTGGCTGAGTTCCAGAGATGCAGTCGGGGAGATGGGAGAAAGATGTAGAAAGTCAACCATCACTGCAGCCCTCCACAAGTCGGGGCTTTATGGCAGAGTGGCCCGACGGAAGCCTCTCCTCAGTGCAAGACACATGAAAGGCTGCATGGAGTTTGCTAAAAAACACCTGAAGGACTCCAAGATGGCGATAAATAAGATTCTTTGGTCTGATGAGACCAAGATAGAACTTTTTGGCCTTAATTCTAAGCGG